>JAOTQQ010000052.1:12147376-12214830 GCA_026546715.1 Gallinago undulata | reverse complement strand
GCACAACTTGAGGCCATTTCCCCTTGTCCTATCCCCTGTGACTTGGGAGACGAGACCGACCCCCGCCTCTCTACACCCCCCCTTCAGGTAGTTATAAAGCATGAAAAGGTCTCAAAGGTGAAGAGGGATGAAGAGCCCACGCACCCCCTTTGCAAGGGGAAGCCCTCACACAGCTCCCCAGTGCACACCATCACCAGAGACACAAGCAGGGGGGGAAAGCACAGCCCCGATGCTACGCACACCACAAATCATATGTTGTTTTAGCGTGACCACACACCCCAGGGCCAGCCCACACAGCAGGGCAGCCTGAAGGGCTTCGTGCTGAAGAGGGACCTGCTACCAAGAGGAAAGGTGGCCGATGTGGCCAGAGTGTGAGGGGGGGAGGTCTCCCTGTTGGTGATTAACCAATATTGATAATGGCCTCTGGTGCCTGAAACAAAGCACAAGGAAATGGCACGGAAGGGACTAGTGCCAAGCAGTAACAAAGACAGAGGCAGGGCTGTTGCTCAAATAAGAAATTGGTTTTGCCTGGGTTATTTGTTGATAAAAATAAAAGTTTCCGCATGCAAGGACATCCTATTCGCTGTATTAAATTAAAGGGATGATTCAAGAGGGAGTAGCTTTCGGTAGGCAAGGGGTGGGGGGGGAAATCAATTTCAGGTTGCTATGGACAACTGGGCTGTCTCCTGTAAAACTAAATCAGATTCAGCTCTACCAACCTGAACGCTAACCATTCCCTGAAATACAAGACACACACGCTCTCCAAATAAATAAATACAATAAAACAGTCTTGTGTCATCTCCTGGCTTTATTTTTGCTGAACTAAGGACGTGCTCAAACCTGCTAATTACTGCAAAACACAGGACTGAAGTTTTGGCTCAGCAGTGGCTTTCTGACTGCCAGTTCAACGCCAGCCGCTGCCTGACAGGGGAGAAGACATTTAATGGCATTTGGCAAAATGAACCAGAGCAGTGCCCAGACCCACCTCGCTCTGGGCCCTTTTGTGTGCTGTGGGCTTGCAGCAGGCCCTCAAACAATGTTCTGCTGATGCAGGCTCCTGCATAGCTTAGCCAGAAAGGGCCGGAGAAAGCTCAGCCTGGGCCCTTCAAGCCTGTCCTGGGCAGGTTAAACTGCCTCCATCCTGACACTGGATGGAGGCAGTTTAACCTGCCCATGGTCCTTGAATAGCCTGAATAGAAACAACATTCTCCAGCTGACCTGTGGTCACAGCAGCCAGGTAGGAACCTCGCATGGAGCGGCCGCTGGGGACAACGTGGTGGCCATGATCTGACAGCTGTCCTCTCCCCACGCCTTGCGCTGGAATAATTTCGAACAGGTTTTAAGCACCATCCCCACTCCCTGCAGAAAGCAAAGGCACGTGGGCACGGGGCTGCTTCACCTGTGGGATGTTCTCCTCCAGCACATCCTCCATCACCAGCCCAGAGCAACACACTGAGACGCCCCCCCCACCTCTGCAAACCACAGGTCCCCCAGTCCTCACACCCCCCCCAAGCCAGCAGGGCAGGGAGCAATGGCAGCCCCGGGAGCCTCACCCCTCTGTGCCAGGCATATTAATCCCTGCAGTCCTCTGGAGCCCAGGGGAACTGGGCGCTTGGGAGAGACGACTAAGAAAGCAGAGGCAGGATTTGGCAGGGATCAGAGCCACCGTCCGGGAGCTGCACCTCCAAACTTCAAAGCCCTGGTCAGAAATGAAGCAGCAGAGGCGATGAGGCATCCAATTTTGTACCCTTCCCCAACAGCTGTTAAGCAACCAAATAAATCCATCCAGAGCAACCCCTCCCATCAAGACAATAGGAAACATTCCCATCCCACAACACTGTGAGTCTTGATTTTATGGAGCAGTTGATGTTTTTCCAATGAAACGTACCATTAAAATATAAGATTTTATTAGCAAAATCAATGATGTGTGCAGAGACAGTCCCTCATGGCTTTTAAAAAAATCTATGAATAATTATAAAACTGATAGCAATAGAGAATACTGTGCAATTATTACAGCTGTTTTACAGGATTCTAATAACGATGGCCCCTACTTCTGGTAAGACACCTTAAGGCAGTACCACAAAAAATATAAATAAAGGAAAACCAACACAAGCCCAGCATTCCCCTGCACTTACAGGGTGTAAACATGTTGCCTGCTTTGGTTTATTGAATTACCTTTTATTTTTTTTCCCCCCAGCAAGAAGATAACAGTCTGGACACAAAAACACCACAACATTTACAAAAATATTTACCAGTCACCTCTCTCTGTCTCCTTCACCACTAGTTCCAGTGAGTTTTGTTGCATTAGAAAAGTAACCAGAGGTGATTTACTCCCATTTAACCCTCACAGAAATGGAAGCGAGAGAAGGAGGCTGTGACCTTTCAGCACTCACAAAAATGCATGATGGCCCTTAGCCGTGCACACAGACCAGGCAGCAGCACCATCTGAAAACCTTCTGCAAACAATACACCCGCTGGGGACACAGAAGTGGAGTCCTGACAACCATTTTCCCCACCAGGCTCATTGGTTTCCCACAACATGCAGCCACAATGCCCGACAAGCTCCCTCCCAACGTTTTGTCCAGCCCCAGCTGTGGCAGACAGGACAGCTGGATCTCCCCATCTCCAGGAGGAAGCCAGACACACACAGGAACCCAACTGCAAGTCCAGCACCCCAAGCAATCACTATCCTCACCTCCCACAGGACACTACGAGCGCACCCAATCCTCCCAGCCTGCCAGTCTCCTATTCTCACCTGGTAGCCATTGTCCATATCAATACCATCGTGAAGAACTCAGACAGTCAAGAAACACGGCATTCCAAATCCAACACTCACTGACCAGCTTCTCAGGGAGCTCTGGGTAACGTGCAAGGAGCACCATTAAGTCCCAGGGATCGCAAAGCACTCAAGAAGGCACATACGTGAAGTGTTAACAAAAAATGACACCTGCCAGTTCCACCCCAAACGTTCTGCCTTGCACCCATAGCTACCCACTTGCAAGAGCCTATTTTTCCTCTGAGTGGACCTTAAAGTCTCTGTACTCCACCTGGCTTTAAACAACCTCCGGATGCGTGTGAGGATGGATAAGGAAAGAGTAACAAGAATACTCAACAGATGTTTTCATTAGCATAAATTTGCCATTCATTCCTCTTTCTTCTACCATCAAACTCCTTTATTATCCTCACTGGATAATTTACAGTGCTTGTGGCAAAGTACAGTCTCTGAGAACAGAGACAGCACACACTTGATAATGTAGAAGTTCAAAGAGCTGAGCTACGCATGACCTGCAAGCAGATTGTTGCTATTTCCTTGCATGCATAAAAGGGCTTTGCCTTCATGCAATGCTGGAACTTGTCATCGTGAAACACCCTCCTATTACAACATGGCCCAGAGGAGCTACTATTTTGGGTCCTAATAACGTGCTTGGTTTTACAGGAAAGCAAGAAGACAAGTAACATGGAACAACCCAGCTGTCAACTAGAGAAACAGATGGGATCCTCACAAAGCTACACAGATTGCCTTAGTCAAGTGCTGTCACAGCCCATCCTCGAGATGGGAAAGCATGGTGCAGGAGCTAGATGAAAGCAGCTTGTGAAAGTAAGTAGCATCATCACCTCTACAAGGCCTGCGAAGAGACAATAGAGAATTGCTTTCCAGGCACTCTGATCCCAAGGCAATAAAACATGACTCAAAGTTGTTAGGCTGTTTTTACCCCCCTACTAGAAATGCCTTTTGGCTGAGTGACAATTGCTCAATTCTCCCACCTGCCTGTCCCCACGAAACACAGACAGCATCCACGGAAAGACGCACCAGGAAGCACAGGTCACGTCCATGGGCTGGGAACAGCTCTCCCTTCGGAAGCGAGCGCAGACAAGGAGGGCTGGAGGTGTCCCTGCCAGCATGGCCCCAGGTGCTGGCAGGCAGGCAGGCTGCCCCTGCACAGGCAGGACCATGATTCACTCCGCTGTGGTGTCTAGTCCACAATTTGGCTTCCAAGCCATCTAGGAAACCACAACACCTGCCATGGCGGTTCAGTTCCTGTGTTGTTGAAGGACATGTCTTTGCATACCACGAGTCAGTGGCAAACCAGGAGAGGTAATGGACTGGCCTGACCTTCCTCATTCAAACCCTGGAGAGGATGCTGAACCCAAGCTAACAAATCAGTGCTTCGGAAACCCGGCACGCTTGGAGATACCAGGGCCCATATCTGATAAACCCACAGTCTGTGCTTCATACCTACAGTCTGAGCCTGGACTGGAGCAGCCCCTGAGAGCAGCCGGCCATTCAGGCCCACAGTTATTCGGGCACCAAAGGCTGCAGGCAGAGGGAAGGCTGAAGCCAGATTATGAATGAAGTGCCAAGATCGATTCCCTTACCTACCTTCTGCCTCTCATGAGCTGGAAGATGCTATTCAGGGAAAATATAATTTAAAGGCAGAGGCTAATGATGAATCAGATTGATTTTTAGGACAAGAAAACAGATGTAATTGCAGTCTACCTGCTTGCAGCTTGCCAGGAGTCAGAGGGAGTTTCAGGACAACCTGGCCTCCTTTCCCCTTCCTCACCCCAGCCCCTTTCCCTCCTCTGTCACTCCTCCTAAGAAACCAAAAAAAAACCCTCACAGAAGAGAAATTCCCTTACACCAGACATTTAAGTGCTGCCAGGAGTCAGCTCAATGCTGGCTTCCCTCTCCCTGCTCGACAGCACAGAGCTTCAATTAACGGATGCGCAGAGGGTCCACTTTCTGAAGAAAAGCAAATTCCGAGCATGCAAGCTGAGAGGAATGCATCCTATGTCTGGTATTCACACTGCGCCCTCTTTTCCTCTCCCTTTGTTGGTTTTTTTTTGGCCGTATAAGGAGCTGCGCGCAGCAGGCCCGGCCGGGCCGGGGAGCACGGCGTTGCCCACTCAACGCCGTCAGACTTCCGACTTTGTTTGTCTTTACTGGAAATCCAATCAATCCACCTAGGAAAAAGGCTCCCGTGCACACCACGCGGAGCGTGGGGGTTCAAGCCATCAACGTTCCTGAGATGCAGGATGAAAAGAGGAGGAAGCTGAACTAGACCAGTGCGGCACAGGCTCCTGCAGAGATGCCTGCACACGTACATATGCACAGGCAAAAATTCTCTTAATTATATTGGAGGCAAGCGGGGTGCTAACATAAAATCGTGAGACTATGACAGCTGCAGTCCTAAAGGGCTGTTTCTCAGGTTAGCAGCGCTCAAGTTGTATCTGCACAGGCAATAAAAGGCAACCTGGCCTTCAGCACGCGTACCCAGGGCTGGAGAGGGTTACCTTGCCCTCAGCCACAGAAAAATACGTCCTCTCTAACATGCACAGGTTACAAACAGGAGTGTGGGACCGCGCTTTAGAGACACAAATTGCTGGGAATTTTTCCTGAAGTCCCGACAATCTCTAAGTTAAAGACCGTTGCAGCAATTTCAGCAGCAGACTGGGATTTCCATTCCCAGGATGCAACAGCAGTATTACATTCTAAGAAATGCAATTTTTTTGGTCATTGCTGCTTCTACTGTAAACAACAGACTACTCCTGTGGGCACCCAGGACTTTGCAGGCACAAAAATGAAAAGAGAAAGGCATGCTCATCCACCACAGGCAGGAAACCCTGGATCACAAATATCCATGAAGAACCTGCAACAACTCCCCTTTCTCAGCCCTACTCAGCATGGGAAGAGCAGCTCTCATCTCCTCCTGCAGAGTGACAATAACTGCAGGGGTGGGGAGACAAACGTGGGATCAATTGCCATCAGAGCCCAGCAAACAGCCCCAGGAAAGAAGGAAGCCCACAGACAGGCTGCCAATACCTGGACTGTCTCCAATTCCATCCTGCCTCTCCTCCCATATGGAAGACCTGAAAAGATCTGCATGACCACCTATGCCATTTCTTACCCTCAGCCACTCCAGAGCAATGTGCTTCTATCTGCTTTCCACAGCCAGGTATTGAGGTCCCAAGCAAGGTTACACTACTGCTGGCCAGGAAAAAGACAGGGAACCTTAAAGAAATCAGCAACTTGATCCCTTTCCCCAAGGGTGTTGTCTTCAACCCAGGCTGGTTCTCGCTGCCTTCAAGGATGATGCAAATCCTCCATAACTGGCAGGTTGGCAGTCTTCTGCCCCAGATACCATCTCATTCCAGTGTCCAAAATATAAAGATTGACTTAATGGTGAGGCAGGAGGTTTAATCTTGCTCTCAGTTTTATTTTGTTCTTTTGCCAATAGTCGTTAGCACCGGAATAATTCTTCACACACACACAGAAACATCCAGTCTGCCTTTGGATCTGAGGTCACTGGCCTCAAGAGCCTCCTCTAGCAACAAGCCCCAGGCTCCAAATTACAGGTTGGGTGACAGGAGCAGGCTGGGTGCAGAACAGACACACTAAAGCTGCCTCCCCGCTTACAGACAGGGCAAACTCAATGCTTTCAGTCCTTCTGCCAACGCATTTAGAGGGCAGGATGCTGCCTAGGCAGAAGCAGGAGCCTCCCCATCAGCACCCTGCTAACTTCCCCCTCTATGGAACCCAACGGGTGCTGCCCCGTTGGGTGACAATACCAACCATCAGAGCCCCCCATGACTGGTCCCAAGACCACAGCAGCAGGCAGCAGCTCATGAGCAACCCAAACCCACCCAACCACCCGGTCCTGTCTTTCTGCCTCTGACAAACTTGGTAAGTCCCAGGCACGAGCACCTTTGGGCTATGGTTCCCCATCAGCACCCTCTCCTTGGAGGTCCAGTCCCACCTCTTGCAGATGCCTGCTCCCAAGTCTCCACCTGTGCAGCTGCTTGCACTGGGGAATGGGAAGGACATTGGCCAGAAACCATTTTGTGACATCCAAATACAGTCTTCAGCCTTCCATTTGTTGTACTCAGAGACAGGGATGCTCTGAAGCACCCTGAAGCAAGTGGAATTACTTGGATGAAAACACACGGTTGAAGCTTGACTGGGGGAGGGGAAGATTTCTAGCCTCATTAATAACAGCCTGAAATTAAAAGCAGAGCTTGTAGTACAGCTGCAATTCCAGCTACCCTGCTGCTTGTGTTAACAGTGTGGCTTTATTATGGTCAGGGATTAAAAACAGCTCCAACAATTAAATGAGGGGGGAAAAAAAAAGCCAACCAAAAATGACCAAACGAAAGAACCACCAACAACGAAAATCAGCAAAATAAAAAATTCCTGTGGGCTGGAATGATTAGCAAAAAGAAGTTGTGTCTGAGGAGCAAGAGTGAATGCTTCCTCCCCCGCTGCCAACAGGCCCCCACATGCCCCCTGCCAAGTGTATTTGTCCCCTACCCACAGGAAGCCACACAGTGCCCTGTGGCTCAGCACCAGCCACCGTCTGTCCCTGGTGGGATGTCACCTCCCGCCCCAGAGTACGTGCTCTGCAACCACCCTGCTCCAAGTGGATGGCTTGGAAACCTTCCTTGTTCCCGCTGCCTAAATGTTACGGCATTAATAAAAAGAAAAAAAAGACTTGTAATAAATGACTAATATGCCCGGAACTTCTTAGGAGGCACTAGTCCTCGCTGAGTAACCAGAGAAGGTCAGGGGCGAGAGGTGGGAAGGATCAGAGGACCCATGTGGTCACTCACAAGAGATGAGCAGAAGCACGCCTGCATTTCTTGGAGGTGAGCTGGTTGCCCAGTGGTTCCTGAGAAGGCAATTACCCCACCTGACTTGACAACCTGTCCACAGCAGCCCTACCACCAGCTGGGATGAGGAGCAGTGGGAAGCCTCAGTTTGTTGTGTTTCATTGCCTTTGAGGTCTTGGTCTATAATGCTGAGATTTGAACCTACTTTCTCTTCTTATAAGACTTAAAAGCAATAAATTGATGAGAAAGAGGAAAACTACCTCCTCTCCCCTCTTTTCCAATACAGAACATGCCCCTCTTTCTTCTCAAACACTGGCAGCTCACCAATAGGCCCAATCTCTGCATCCAAACCACCAACTAGGCGCAGGTTCAGCAATCAGGTGGGCTGCAAGTCCAGCCCTTCCCAAGGGGAGACCCCAACCTCCACCAGAATAGCTTTGGGGACCAGAGGTTACGCAGGGACCTCAAAAGCCTTGGGAAGCAGTTTTCAAAACTCCTGTATGAGCAGGAGGGAAAATAAAAATACATTAAGAAGTAAAGAATCACCTCCATGCACACACATGAGCCAACAAACAGAATGGGAGGTGGCAAAAGAGACACTCAAAGCTGTATCGCCAGGTCTCCAAGGAGAGACCCCAAAATCCTGATAAGGGGCAGCCCCAAGCCCAGGGAGGAGAGCCCTGAGGAGCAGCCCGCCCTGATGCCCATGTGGAACCTTCCACAATGGCAGCAAGAACAGCAGGACCCAATGCTCCCCTCTGGTTTAGGGGGGCACAGAGGCAGGAGGTCCATATTCAGCAAGGAAGACGTGATCTTTCACCCTTCGATTTTACCATCACTACTATGAAAACTGTTTTTAAGCTTGGCACCTTTCATTTCCACCAAGATGCAATAAAAATCAAAGGTCACATTTCCAGGGAAATCACTTCTGTTCACTGCAAAGCTACTGAACATTACGAGCCCTTTACAGGCAAAAAAAAAAAAAAAAAAAAAAAAAAAAAATCACACTCAAGGCTCACACCTGCTTTTTCTCACAGTGTTTCTCTTCTCCACTCTCACGGGTTTCTAGTCCAGTTGCCCAGAAGCTTTGGAGTTTGGGATTTCTTTTACTTCTTTTATTTCACTGTTGCTTTTGCCTTTGAACAACAAAAGAAAGCGAGTGTGGCCACAGCACCATGGGAAGGCAAAGATCTCCTCTCAGCCAAACATAGACACATTTACAGCTCTTTCACCGCTGCAGAAGGTTTGGTCTTCAGATCAGCCAGAGCCACCTTCTTTGCACTATGTGGATATAAACCAAACAACCAGATTCATAGAAATATGCTCTGGGCAACAAATTTCTGCAGCTACCACAGAGCTGCAATGCTCCAGAGCCAACTTCCCAACACAATGGTAGTCACCTGCACCCAAGACAACAAACCCAGGCTCCTCCAGTGGTTTCCCATGGGGCCACATAGGAAAAATTTAGTTCTCATGGCTGCAGCACCCCAGCAGTAAAAGCAACACTGGGAGCACCCAACACATCTGAGCCCCAATCTTGCTCCAGGACAGACACAGAACTGCTTTCCATAAGGGATTAAAACTCCCTTACCAGGGATCTGACTATTCATTGACAGAAAAAGTAATTTTCATTTTTGGAGACAGAATGGTGGATTCAGGTAAGTTTTCATTGCTGTAATGAAGGACGATGATGCCCGACCCAAATGAAGAAGATCCATCGTTACATGACAATGCATGTGTCTAGACAGCTGCTCTCAAAAAGCCTGCCAAGAACATTTTACACTATTCATTTTCATAAGCTCAGAAACTCCAAGCCAGGCGGTGCAAACGCTTTATAATTCCCTTCACTGTAGGGCTACAAAGGCCTTCAACAGAATTGTACTTGAAGCCGTGTCTGCAGAAGTATCACAGCTAAGGTGGCAAATCCCCAGCGACCACACAGCTGTCTGCACCACGTCCAGGGCGGTTTGATAGCACAAGAAAACCAAAACCTCCTTTCTTTTTTCCCAGCAGAAGTCTCCAGTATTTCGAAAACATTTACATTAAAACGAATAAACCTCACAATACACTTTCTCAGACACCAGAGCACTTTCTAAATACCAAGGTGACTGCAACCAAAAGTCACCGCGGCTTAACAAATTTGGGTGAAGTGACTTCTCGGTGGTTTCAGCTGAAGGGCTTTGCCTCGCATTTGCAGCCGCCTGGGAGCACGCACGGTCGCCGCAGCTCAGCCAACATTCAGCTGTGATAACACACCATCTCCCTGCAGCCTCACAGCCCCACGAAGGGAAGCATTATCCCCATTTTGCAGACAGGAGAAATGGAAGGTCAAGAACAACAAACCACCAAAAAAAAACCCCAAAAACCAACCTCCAAAAATAGAAAGAAAAAAAAAAAACAAACAAAACCAAGTCCAAGAGGTGAAGTCTAGAGTTGCACTGCCCCATCACATTCACTCCTGAACGGAAAGCAACAGGATGCTTGAAGGATGAGGGATGGTGGCTGCACCAAGTACAGCCTAGTAGGAGGTAAATGGGCTGGGGCTCAGGGAAAGCACATGGGAAAAGGAGGAGGTAAGTGCCAACCAGCAAGAAAGATGCAGTGGCCATAAGGCACACGGCAAAGAAGAGCCCTTCTGAAGGAGGAGACCTCACAGTGGAGCAGGTAAAGGGATTGAGGATGTGCAGGGCAGTAACTGGCCCTCAGGCCCACAAGTGAGTCCCTGGAACGTCTGAGTGCGTTGCAATCAATCATTCTTTTAACCAGACCATTTGTAACCTTTATCAGGGCAGAACCAACAGGGTGTCACTCAGCTACTCACCAACAGGAGGTGGAGCCCATGGCGTGTCTCTTCTAGAAACAGCCAAAATGTACTGCAAGGACACCCGGACGACTTAGATCCTGTCCTTACAAGTAGATGTTACAGTCTTTATCCTACATGGGACAACTGCATTGAGAAAGATTCCCCCTCTTGCCCCAGAACTTGTGACAGTCTACATCACAGCTTTTTGGCTGCAAGTAATGTCCATCCCTGCACGAGCAGATGGGGATCAAGGAAGGAGCAGCCCTGATGTCAAGCAGGGCTGCTCCTTCTCCTAAAAACCTGTGCTTCCAGGTGCAGTAGAAGAATTCCCACAGGCTCAGGCACTTAAGTTGCCAAAATCAGGCAAATGCTGAACACAACCTTCCCTTAGAGACTTTGTCAACAAACATCTGAGTGCAATCAGGATGGGCCACTTGCATACACTCGTCCTAAAATGTATTTAGTTCAAATCCACTCCTCCTTCATCTTCCCTGACACAAGTCCATATTTCTCTGTTAACAGTTAAAGTGCTGCTGACACCCTGAAGAGGAGCCCCTTCCAGAGCTTCAAATTCTCAGTGAAATAACCAGCTGCAGCTCAGGGTGGAAATCAACACTGGGATCAGTAACCCTCATGAACTAAAACTGCTCTAGAATGTGATTTAGTTATGGGAATTTATTGTGTTGAACATGATAATGTATTGAACCCACCAAGGACTTAAAACTTCATACCCATAGAATGCAAGAATTAGTTAATTAAAAATGTCATAACACACTTACAATGAACTATTGGTGCATTTCCAGAGAGGGACATTTAGGAACGAAGAGCAGCAGTACGTTGTCGCTACAGTCAAGGAATGATCTCAGCTTTGCCCCATTTTCCAGCCTATCACAGACACATGCTTCCAAGAACCCAAGTCTTTCCTCATTAAACAAGGAAACAACCATCCTTCTGGGGTGACACCACAAGCTTTACTTTGTGTTCTAATTTTAGCATGAGGAGCTAAGGGAACCCATTAGCTGCTGCTTCTCAGAGACCAAACTCTCCTGACCAGCACCTCTCAGTGGTTCAAAAATAGTCTATGGTCCTCCTTCTAGACTGACAATTCCATTTTTGCACTATTTCATTCTCATAGAAATAAATGGACATCTGATGCAAAGAAACATGTATTAGTACAGCTAGGAGATGTCAGCATTGTGCAAACAAGACTCCAGTTCCATATCATGTGTGAAGAAAAAAAGCACTGAAATGCTGTCCTCCTCTTGGTGAAGTGCCATTGGTATTAGTGGGACTTAAAAGGGATTTGAAATAGCACCTTAGAACTTTCCTTAGTAAGGGAGATAATCCAGGCACATTCACAGAGGTGAGCATCCTCCTTAGGGTAACCTGATGTTGGAAGGTTTTGCTCAGGCCAACACTGGAGAGAAGACTCTATCAAAAAAAGCACCCAACATCACCGCTGGTCTTTGCAGGGTTGGATTTACTACAGTGAGGGCTAGAAAGAGGATCTGCGTAGTGTGGAGGCCAGAGGTCCAAAAGGCAAGCCAAAAAGTAACTTGCTCCCTTTCCTAACAAACTGTGTTTTCAACTGGAAGTCGCTTGGCAGCCTTCCAACCAGAGGATGCAGCAGGTCAAGACTAGGGTACATTCCCAGCCAGGCTGAGCGGGGACACGAAACACAAGAACAGACAGCATTTTGCAAACATGGGCTGAAACAGCAGGAGGACTGCATCTGCTGGGCCCTCTCAGACAGCAAGAGAAGCTGCTGGCCAGGGCTGCTGGGCTCCAGAAAGCACCAACCTGCAGTAGAGCAAGGATGGGATGAGTACCGAGGCATGTAGAAAAGTAGCCAAGGCAAGTCTTCAGGCACCCAGCTGCACCACACCTGCCTTGCAAACACCTTTGGTTTCTCTTTTGTGTGAAAATCAAACACCGTAGCATTTTATAAGAAAAATGTCACTTAAACGCCTTATTAAAGGTAATTTCCTCTCCCACCCCTTTTTTTTCATTAGCAACGCTCAAGCATTCATCAAATGATCCTGTTATTTCCAGGCAAAACTTCTTGCGAAGAACCTACATATTAGCATCGTCTATTGTTATAAATGTAAAAAGTTCTACCAAAAAAATCAATTCAGAAGCAAAGTGTCCCATCCACCTGAATAGGAATTTACTTAAATAAACCTCACACACAGGGAAACCCATAAGTGCTTTGGGAACAATGCTCATAGGGGGAAAAGATGCAGAAATAACCACATTAGTTTTCCCTTCTACGCATTAGCTTTTCACTTAAATATTATACAATGCACCTGCTTATTATTCTTAATACACAATATTGCATTCGAATCTATGCTGCAAGCATCCCACTCATCACAAAAAGACTTCAGGAAGGAAAAAAAAAATGACATTAAAGGAAAGTAATCTATAGTAGCACATTACACTGCACCAATTTCAAGCAGACTGTCATTCTGATCACACCAGATGGCATTTCGACTCCAACAGTATCCTTCAGTGAAACATCCTTGTTACGGCATTTTTCTTGCTACGCAGAGCCCTTTTGAAATGAGTGGTACAAATTCTCTTAGTCATTTCAAAAGGACTGTGTTGCTCAGAACGCTTTAACTTTTCACATTAGCTTTTCCAATAATTTGCAAAGCAAAGATGGCCTGTTTTGGCCTTACTAAGGAAAGAATTTAAAATAAATAAATCGGCACCTGTCTTGGGAAGGACCTGCAGAGCAGAGCTGTGCATCCCCAACTCAAGGGAGCATTACCTGCCATTGCAGATCCAGGCCAACTCAGAAAATCACTTAAGTACATGATTAACTTTAATATGCGCTTAAGTTGCTTTGACGTCCGTAGGACTTAAGCATATACTTCCTGCTCTCCTGTACAGAAATACTCCCTTAAACCTGATCCTGTTCTGTAGGGATGCTGTGTGTACACATACACACACGTGCAGCTCATTCCCTCAAGAAAGCTCTGGCTCCTTGGCCTCACTGCAAACCAGACCGCCTTAATTTTGTGCCCACCTATGGACCAAAATGCTTCATCTAGGGCTTTAAATAACTACCACCCTGAGGTCCAGAAGTGCTTTACCGGGGACAGGGAATTTATGAAGGGTCAGCTTGAGGTGTTAGACTTGGAAAATGAGACAAAGACACTACAACACACCAGAGTTGTGGATTTGTCCAAAAAGTGAAGGTCGTCCTGGGCACAGTTGTGTCTGCTCTGGACCACACTGTGGACCAGCACTGGGCTGTGCACACACAGCAGGTACTGGGACGACCTTTTCACTGGTCCCTTCTGAGCCACCACTTTGCCTGGTGGGGTATGGGTGATGGCTCAAAATGCCACAGAGTTTTGTCCACGTGTACAAAGGCAGACCCACAACCAAGAAGCCTCTTGGCTTCAAACGGGACACCACATTTCAATGCCTCTCCAGCTACCCATGTGGAAGTCAGCGATTTCATCCCAGTCTTTTACTACACTTCTTCACTGTCCATCTGCAACTGCTAAACTGGTCTTCCAGGTATCTGGGGTCTTCTGTGGCCCAGGAGATAAACATAAAGCAGACAGCATAAAAACAGACCTATCAGGACTCCATCGCATCTTTCCTTCCCAGGCTTCTCCCCGACAAACTCAGAGGGGTCTTGGATTCCCAGTTCCCTGTGCCATGGAGGAGAGAGGTTATGGCATGGGGCTGCAGCTAACGGCTTCCAAAGGACTATAATTACTGCCCACCTCAACACCTGCAGCCACCACCCCGCAAACCAGCATACCCCCCCTTCCCTGCTGTGGCAGCCAGTGCAGCGTGGCTTCCCATAGGCAATTGCTGAGCAAAGAACAAGGAAGGACACTAACAGTAATAGAAAGCAAGTCTTTAGTCCTGCCCAGCAAGGTGGGCTGAAAGACTACAGCAATGACCAAAAGGCACCTGAATCAGCCCTACCATCAAGGAGCTCTCATGTTTCAAAATGGAACCTCAGCCAAAAAAAAAAAGAAAACCCTTTTGCCCAACCCCTCCCCTCACCAGCTCCTCTCCTGTCATTACAGTTAATTGTGAGCACGTTGTTCCTACAGTTTGTCTGATAGAAAAGAACTCCTTCTATGTAGGGGATAGGTTTTCCCATTTTGCCCATCCTCAAGGCAATGCTATAAATTATTATTATATATGTCAGCTTTGCAAACAACTAAAGCGTCCATGCTGAGTGCCTGCACAGCAGCATGCTGTTTCTCAGTGTGATTCGAAATAGCCAAGATATTAAAATCCCACAAAGAACTGAGTTTCTAATGGAAAAACTGATGGGCCAGATGTTGACACTGATGATTATTTTGCTAGCCCAGGGCAGAGCCTAAATGCCCTTAGGTTAGAGGGGTTCACCCTTCCCTTTTCCTCAATGACCCACATTACAGTCTAGCTGCTCCCACATCTACCCACCCTTTGGCTTACTCGCCCAAAGAGTGATGCACACTATCCTTTCCAAACCTTGGCCTTTCACCTACATTAATCATGGCTCCCAAATCACTTGGATAAGGGATAAACAAGCTCTTCTGTCCTGAAGTTGGCACAGGAGAAGAAACACTTTGCAGTAAGACATGAAGTACTTCATCCAAATTTTGGATTCCACCAGCTCAATGGCTGCCTACAACCTTCTCTTTGAAGAAGCTTCAACAGGACAAAACCCAACTCTGATTCAACACTGTTCAGCAGCACAGGATGACTTTATTTTACCTCATGAAATCCCTCTCTTTCTTTTGGATGCCACCTTGTGAAAATACTACGACGAGAAATCTCTGCAGATTCAAGATCTCAAGGAGTTAAGATAGAGTCCTTTACTGGGCAGCAGGAAAGGATCAGGACAGTAAACCACATGCTCCTGGTGCACCTACAACTTCTCTGGGCCTAGGCTTAGTGTTAGATTCAAACCCACACCAGCCTTGTCAAACTACTGCTCCCTGGCACGGTGAAATTGGTTTCAGGTGCAATGGAGCTGCCTGACCCATCAGCTTTGTACCCAAAGCCAAGACCAAAGGTGCTGCTTTACCAGGGCTGCTGCACAGAGGGGCACCAAGCAATATCATTCCCTCCTGCAACACAACTTCAGGGCTCTTCCCTCACTCCGAGACCTCCCACACACAATGCAATGGGATCCTGCACCTCAGGCAGCACGGGGGCTCACAGAGCCATGGAGGACTCTCGACCTGCACTCCCACACGGAGGGACGAGGGGGTTTGAACCGGATGGTCTTTGTGCAAGTCTTGCATTGAATATAAGGTGTGCAGTGATGCCAAGCCTTGCTCTAACTGAAGGCTAAATATCTGCCTTCCCCTTTTACGAAACAAAAAAAAAAACAAACAACCAAACAACCAGATGTCAAAATATCTGCTGATCAGACAAATTACAGAAACAATTAGAGACACATAGTGACTGCCGGGAGAAGGAGAGCCATCGCTGCAAGCCTGCCCCAGGGAAGTGCAGCTTCCCAACATGCCTCCCACGAGAATAAAACCAAGCACCATCCAGAAGTGAAAAGAAAATAGAAAACTTTACTGCCTATGTCATTTAAATATGGATTTCTATTACAGAAACACAACAGGGGCCTGTCTCCCATCCTCAGCCCTTGCATGGAAACACATAAACTTCCTCCAGAGGTGACAAGAGCACAAACAAGACCAGGAGTGACAAAGAGGCAAGAGGAGGAAGAGTTGCAGGGTGCTGCAACCTTCCATTTCAAAGCAACAAGCTCTATCATCAAGTTCAATTGAGTATCGATAAAGGGAAAGACTTGAGAAAAATATAGGTAGTTTCAGGACCTACACCTGGGCCAAGTTCTCTCCTTGTCTTTTCAGTATGTTTAAATAAATAAATAAAAATTAAAAGTCAGTGGTTTTCAGTAGTTTCTTTCTCTTCTGGTTGCTGTGGGAAAGTCTTGCACAAACTACTGGAGAAACTACTTTGAAACACAAAAGTGATTGCATGCATCTATTTAACATGAAGCAAAACTGAAAAAAACATGGCTTTCCCCAAATTATAGTGTGAAATTTTGATAGAAGGGAACATAGTTTTTCTGTTCTTTGAAGCCACAGCCGTCCTTTCAAGTCATGCTTCAGCTGCCTGAATCATGTGCCTGAGACCACCAACGTGATGCAATTTCCGTGTCCAAAGCTTTGGTTTTGTAGGATTTGCTCGTTTAAGCTGACATACTGCTGACGGCGCGCGTCTGTGCGTGCGAACACAGATAACGATGAGGTGAGATTAGGATAAACCTACAGGGAATTAGCCCAGTGGGTTATTTATTTATTCCAGGACAGCACAGATTAAAAGGGCTGATTGTCCCTTTGGCCTTACGAGCAGTCACGTGAGTTATCAAGCACGTTTTATATTGGAAGGAAGGGGAGGAGATGTTATCACCCAGGTAAACATTTCAATAAATAAACAGCTGGTGCAGTCAATAAGCAGCACTTTGCATGTGATTAGCATGACACCTCCCAGGATCCCAAAACACCATACAAAGAAGTGCTCCTTTTAAACCTCCCCAGGGCAGGAGGGCTGGATCAGTCCCGGCTGACAGGTGAGTTCAGAGGGAGCGACTCCCCAGCCCACCATCCCAGGGGCCTCAGGCAGGACCAGTCTTGTCCAGTCTGCTCCCGTTGAGCAGCATCACCCACAAAGCCTCCCAGTCCCACCCCAGTGCCGACAAGCGCCTTGCCCGTGCCCTGTCCTACTAGACCAGGCTCACGCCTCTCGAGGGATTTAGTAGCAGAAACCAGGCAGCCTCATTCCTACTGACCCATTCTCACCATAACATATTTCCCATTTCCGAGCGACTGGCTGTTCTCTCTCAGTTCTGGTTAATATTATTTGTGTTTTAATGCTTTCTAGGAACCATTCCAGCTTTACATCACAACAAATACCACTCGGTAGGGGAAACACTTAATCTGCCTGGCCATGCTTTGGGTACTTTGCTTTAGGAACTGGTCCAGGCAGTCAGATAAAGCAGAAGTGCCTGCCCCATGGCCAGAGCTCTCCTCACACCCACTCAGCCCCACTGGGGACGTGGCCCACAGGTCTGAAGGTGGCTTTCACCTAGGTTGAATTCTGGAGCTCCTCCAGAACTGCTCCCAGGAGCGTGAGCAAGCAAAATAAAGAGAAACCCACAAAAGCCTGAGATCAAAGGACTCTTTGGGTTCCTCTTCTTTGCAGACACACTGGGTATTTCCCATTTTCTTCCTCTTGGTCTCACCAGCAGCAGGTCTTTCCGCAGCATCGCTTACAAGAAAGGGGAAGCTAAGGCAGGGAGAAGCATGGGAGGTGCTTTTCCAAATTTGAAGAATCAATTCACTGGAGACTACTGATTCTGGTACTAACCTTGAGCCTGGCCTTTCTAACTTAGGAATTTCCATATGAACCCCAGCAAAACACAACAGCCACACTGGCCTTTCTGTGAGGGTCTCAAAATTACACAAAGAATTGGTGACAAAGCTGAAAACGGGAATACTGGATTTTGTGGGTTTACAACCCAGCTTACACTATAAAACATTTCTCCATCTCTCAAGGGAGCCTGTTTTACACAATTCCTAGGATTTTACACCCAAAGTGGCATCCAGGACAAACAAATCAAAAAAGCCCTTGTCTGGAGCCAGGTGAACTCTCAGAAGGCAAGGTACCAAAGGTTTAGTGCCTCAGAAGGGATAGCAAAGCACACAAGGTTTGGTCCCATTAAAACATATGAACTGACATTTCATCTCCTCTCCTCCACCCACCTCAAAAGAGGGCAGGAAAGGTAGCAAGCAGGAGGCCCACCACTACAGGAAGGCAGCAGGTCTCTGGGTAGAAGAGCTCCTGGGCAGGATGGAACAAGCCCTGCACAGACCATGCTCCATGACCAGCTCCCAGCCTGGGACCACAGAGGACCCTAGCAATGCTGCAGCAGGACCACATCTCCTTGCCACCCCAGAGGATGTAACCAGATCAACAAAAACTTATAGGTCAGCTCCTTGTCTACAATTCCACCTCTTGTTTGCAGTTTGTGCATTGTTTGCTCTCACAAAAAGGAGGCAAAAGAAAACAAAACAAAACAAAACAAAAAAAAAAAAGAAAGAGAAAGAAAGAAGCCAATCAAGGAGATCTGCTATTTGGGACAGGCAGGACAAACTCAAAAAGGGGAATATTCGCTGTCACCAGCCAGCCCCAGGGAGGGGGGAGGAGAGAGAGAGCTCAGCGTTACGCTATGGGTATTATTTACCCACAAATTTTCTCAGGAACTTGTAACGCACACCCAGCATCTCAGGAGCATGTCCACAGGGTGCAAGCAATGAGGAAATCAGGGAGGGAGAAGAGGAGGAGGTCAGCAGTAAAGCATTAAGAATTAGAGGGCAGGGATTATCAATCAGACAGAATTATCCAGTTATGCCACTGATAGGAGGAGGAGGGTAAAAAACCCAAGGAAGGTAGAGCGCTGTTAGAATCCCAAAATACACAAAGCATAGACAACAAGCACAACATGTAAGGGTGTTACATTAAAATACTGAGCATTACACAGCATCCACCAGCATAAAAACGAAATAAAAAATATAAAATAATTCCTCAAGGAACTTAATCTACCCCTTCCCAGCAAACCCACACAGTACTGTGGAGCAACAGAAAGCACCTAGAACTCTCCCATCAATTTATTCCCCATGAGAATTCTGCTTATCCCCCACCACCAAGAACAACATTTGTGCATGATTTTTAGTCAATATTTTGGTGTTCTGCAAGAGAGGGAGCTTTGTCTTGTAATGTTTATCTTAAACCAAAGAGGAACTAGAAAGTTCAGATTCTGGAGAGGTCTGTGGGTTTTACTGGGGGTAGGGGGGAAGGTGTTTAGGAGTTATTTTTTGTCAAAAACAGGACATGCTTTTTTCCTGTTTCTTTCTAAATTTTTCCCCCCACAGAAAACACTTCCCATTTTCCACCCAAGTGCTAGTTTTGAACTCTTACAGCAACCTCTTACAGCAACCTCTGCTCCACCAGCGATGGGGGGGAGCACTCTGACAGGCTTGCATCACATCAGCATTTGCAATGTCCTCGTTCCAAACTCTGAATTAATCCCCTACTCACATTAACATTATTCTTTTCTTTTTTTTTTTTCCCATCAAATCGACCACTGCTCCTCCTCTTATACATTACTAACCAATGGACTGAATCAACACATTTCAGTTCTGTGAGGAGGAACCATTTACACCACCCTGTTTTTACACCAGAACCACATCCAGCCCCAGTACATCGCTCCCCTCCGCTCCTTCCTGGGCTGGTCCAGCTCTCAAGTATTGTTTTTCTGTAGGTTCTACAATCCCACCCCCCATACAAAGCAGTAAATGCTTGCTTAGACTTTTTGGTTGCCTGTATTTTTTTTCTTTAACCAAGTGACATTTTTCAAGCCAGATGACTTTTTCCACTTTAAATGTTAACAAGAGAGTGTAGGGGGAGAAACGGTGAGGAAACTAATCAGTTCATCTTTCTCCTCTAGCTTGATGCAACTGCCCTTAACTCTCTTATGCTGTAGCAGCACTTTTCAAATTTATTTATTCCACCAAATGTTTAAATACTGCAGAGAAATTATCTACTAAGGTGATTGGTCTATACATTCTCTTTTCTAAGACTTTTCAGTCAGCATTACTGAATGCACCGGGAATAGATTCTCTTGTGTCTTTTACCAAGCGTCTTCACATTGTATACACTGTCCCTCCTGTTTTTAAATGCCACAAGGTGCAGAGTGGCTCAGGCACCAGCAACACACACCTCTAAAGTCACTCCAGGCTAATGCACAGGAATCAGGAGTGCAAAGTTTATAACTTAAAAAATTTAGTCCTAAAGTCCCTTGTGTTGTCAATAAAAGTCACTGACAAATCCAACAAAGGTAGCAGCATTTAGAGATTATCATGTCACATCCCCTCCTCAACCTACTGGCCTATCAGCAAATGTTTGACACAAGACAAAGGTAATTTTTGTCCCCTCCCAGGCACACTAATGACAATAGTTACCGTTTTTAGCCCAGCTCATCTTCCTCCTTGAACAGGAACCATGCACCAGTCGGTCCTGTCAGATGAGAGCACCTCATGTTTGTCAAGGTGAGCATTGGGGAAGGACATGACACAAGAGAGGGAAATGCACAGTTCTTGACCTTGGTGCACGGAGCACAGAGCAGCTTTAACCACAGAGACCACTTCAAGAGATGGCCAGGACAGTAACCAAGTACTGAGACGCAGGAAGAACAGGGAGGGAAACCGCCTTATATCCAGAGTGACTTCTGGCAGGGGGAAGTTAAAGGGTTGTTCTAATACCCATCTCTTACACATGGATGCAGTATTTTTTGTTTTCCTCCCTCTTCAGATGCTCTATTCCCGTCCCGTTAAGTTTCTACAGAGATATTACTTTCTCTTCTACAGCATATACCAATATTTTGAGTGCTCACCAGCAAGTCCAGCCTCCTGATCCTGATAAACTGCATCCCCCTGATTACAAGCCCCCAGTGTGCACCATATACCACTCCTAAAGCAGCTGAGGTTATCAAGCAACTTCAGGAAAACAAAGGTAGTTCCTCCCATACCATCAGCCTAAAAGCTGTTCTTCATCATTACATTTGGCTTAAGTCTGCAAAATGCAAGACTTATTTAGAAGAGGAAAAGAACGTGGCAAGATTAAACCACAGCAGTCACCAGTGTACTCCAAGAGCCTTACCAATTTCCACTCCAACTTTCTTTTCCTCTAAATCCTTTCCCAACACACTTCTCATTCCCCCCCCAAAAATCAAGCTTGGACCCAGCCTAGATGTTCCCCCCATATAATCTGTCCAAAGTCTACAAACTACTGACATATGATCATCAATTACATAAAGAGGACTCAAATTTGCAGTTGAGAAATAAAAACCCATCCATTTTATTACACTCATGCCAATTTGCTCTCACCCACCAGCATGTCCGTCCATCAGCTGCCAAGACCACCCCAGGTCCTCAGCACTGTCATCCTTCCAAGGGGAAGGTATGGAGCTGGCACCATCTCTCATGGTCAATTTATGTGGAAACCCAGCCTACATTTTTCTGTTACTGTTTAACCAGCACCTTGCCTCTTGACCAGGGTCTGGACCCAGAAGTAAGGGTTTACTGACACTTTGGTTCCAGTGAATGTTTTTTCAGAAAGGAAAGGAACAAGGAGGAGAAGATCCCCTGTCACCAGTAAGGAAAGCCATTCATGGCTCTCCATCACCACACCTTCCTGTGGTCACTGGGCTTGCAGGGACAGGAGGTGGGGACAAGGAGTTTTTGACTTTTGACATTGGGCACCACGGAAATTCAGCTTTACCTTTCCCTTTCAGTCCTGCTCTGTCCTTTTCCAAAAGGTAAAAAAAAGAAAAAAGAAAAAAAGGAAAATAAGACAGGGAGGAAAGCACACTGAAGGTGGCACACCACTTGTGGGAGATGAACAGCAAGCTCTGCAGTGGCCCTCAGGTGCAGCAGAGGGAAGAGGAAGCTCTGCTGCTGATCCCACGGATCCCTCTGATCCGGGTGCCAAGACGTGAGCGGGCAATTAGCCCAGTTATGGATCTCACACCATTCGGCTCTGCTTTCTCCTGGGAAACGTGAGATGGGACAGATGCAAGCAGGTTACCGGAGAAGCAATAGCAGTTGGGTAACGCCACACTAAATGGGAGGCAGGAAGGGTTACACAGCACTGTGGGAAAGCAAAACCCAATCTCAGCTTCCCTCTCTCCCCGGCAGTTCGTAGGGACGGGCCACTTCACCAGCCCAGGCTCTGCTGCAGAGCACTACCCGCCCCTCCAGCACCGCCTGCTCCCCTGGCCACCAGCTCCACAGGGGCTTCTCACCGGCCAAGAGGCCCATGACCGCTCGCAATGTCACGCTGCCCACCCAGAAAGGCAACGCTGAAACCTACTCCTGTTTTCCATGAGCTAAGTGAAACAGCTTAAATATTGCCCAGCGCTGCCAGCCCTTGTGATGGGTAAATGCTTTCGGGATCAGGGGGACATCTTTATTTAAATGGCATCTGTATGGCAGGTGGAGCATCAGCTTCATCACCCCATTCATTTGTGTCAGGCGGGTGCGAGCATGCCCCGTCACTCACAGCCCGCTCGTACAGAAGGACGATGTGCCAAGCTGGGGCACGAAGGCAAGCATGCTGACCCCTCCGTTAAAATCTGTACCATCCAGCTTTTTATAGAAAACAGCTGATCTCCTAAGGAACTCCCTGTTACCATAAAATGAATTGCAAAAATTTCAGGACCAGCTGCATGACTCGGGATCTGCCAGCCCAGGTAGGTATCAACTTCAAAACACAAAAAGCTGGCAGAAAACACGCCCAATGCAGATCACCTTATTTCAAGAAGAACAGAGCTTTTTTTCCCCCACGTTTTAGCTTACTCCACCTTCCAAAATAGCCTGAACTAAGTCAAAAAAGGCATGTTCGTTTTGGAATGAAGCAGCCTGCATGTGAAGCGCTCACAGAAGAGCTGTGGCAGAACAACTTGTTCCTCAATAGCTATTCTGAACCACGGCTCGGTAACAGATCCAGAGTACGTCTCTGTAAACGAGACGTCGTGTTGATCTGACAACCCAGTTAAAGTGGTGGGCAGGAGCTTGAAAACTTTCACAAAAGCGTAAGCTGACAACTCCCTTGACTAAGGGCACACCGACACAAGAAAAAAAAACAGACATCGTTCATTTCTTTTCTAGAGACCTGCTTTCCAACCTCAAGTGTTTAAAAACCATTCAGTCCAGCCTCAAAGTTGGTAAGGCTGGGTGAAAAACTAATGCAACAAAAATTAGTGTGTTTAAAGCTTTCCCCCCATTTGGCACTCAGTATAGACAGCTCTCTTCCCAAAGCTTTCCTGCACAACCACGAGGCCCAGAACTTTCAGTTTATTTTAAATGAAAGATTAGATATTAAAGCAAATTACAGATTTGAGGGAGCAGGAACTATAAAAGACTTGATGTAGGGCAGAGATTACAACAAGATCACAATCAATAGAAATCACTGAACATCTTGAACATTAAAGAGAAGACATTGAACTTTGAAAATAAAACTCCATTTTGCTTTTTACTATTATTCGTGATTTCAAGGTCCCAGATCAAAAAGTACTTCAGAAGAGTGACCTTTATCCTCGCTGCTTTCACACAAACTGAACACTGCCTTTCTGAAGGGAGACAATTTCTTGAAATACAGTGTCACTATTTTTCTCTTCTTATTTTTCTTCCCCTTCAAAATTTCATTCAGTGTCACAAACGCTAATTAATGCAATCCCCTTCCGCATGCTCCGTTTCACTGTCTGGCTCTCCGTATCCAGATCTCCACCATAATGGGAAAATCTTTAGGAAACGACATTTAAACAAAATAAACTGCAGAAATTTTTTCCCCCAAAAGGTTTTTACAGGTTTAGGGTTTTATACAATAGCTGGTTTTTGCAAAACATAAATTCAGGATCAGTGATTAAATCAGTGTCCCGTTACAACCACCCTGCCTAAAGCATGCACCGATTTCCTTTTGGGCAATGTGAATTTGTTCACCGTGGCCAACTCATACCACATCCATATATTAGATAAATACGCATATATACATATCTAGGTGCGTTCAGTCTCGTCTGGAGCTAGCTATGACCGACACGAGGCTCATTTGGCCAGGAGGAGGGTTATTAAAGCTTTATCTGCACTTGAAGTGGTTTAGTGTTACTGGGCTGAAAGGAAACAGACATCCTGTTTATAGGCAGTAGAGCCCCAATGGATAAACAAGTGCACCTCAGTTAAAAGTAAGGGGGGGGGGGGGCCAAGAAGAAAAAAAAAAAAAGGCAGAAAGAGAGACTTAGCGGGTGTCAGGATAACAAAATACCAGCTAACAAAATAAGCTTCATGCCTGGCAGCACAACCCCGGGCTGCCCCACATGCTGTGGGGCTGCAGAATGTACAGAATGTCCCGCCACACTGGGGCTGCCGGCTCCTCCAACCCCACCGCGGCGGCCGGACCCTGCTCGTCTTTCACCCCGATGCTGGGATGCTTCCTGGCACCCGGTGAGGCGACACCGGAGCTGTTTTTCCTCCCCCTCTCTGCTCTCCCAACGCACGCCCCCGCTGCCGAGGCTTTCTATGTATTTTGGTTTTCATCCGCCGGCAGGGCCGCGCCGTGGATGCTCGGGGTTTTTGCGAGGTCAGAGCAGGAAGGGTGTCACACAAGGTCAGGGCTCACTGTGGCCATGCCTCTCTGCCCATAGCCTTCCCTCAGTATCCACTGCTGGCCACAAGCAGAGGTAGACCCTGGGCTGGATGGAGATGGTCTGGCCTGACCCAGCACCTCTGCCGTAAACCCAATCCCCAGCTACGGCAGGGACAAGACAGTCCCAAGATGTGAACCCTCCCACTCTTCTCCCATCAGAAGAACACTGAAGGTACATCTCCAGGTTAAAAGGAGATACCAGGCTTATTCTCATTCAAATTATCGTTTGCATACATGGGCCTGGCAAGAGCAAGTGGGACTGAGCCAGAATTCTGGGATGGAAACAAGAAGTGGGAGATCTTCAGAAAAAAAAAGCTACAAACGTCCCTCTGCTTCTGACATTAACGATGGACTGAACAAAGAGATAGAAAAAGTTGAGGTCCTAACCTGGTTCGATCCAAAAGCCCCTTCACCTCCACTGAATATAAACCCATAATGCTCACCCGCTCTTGGGTTACCCTTAAACGGGAAGCAGAAACCCTCTGTCCATTCCACATCTCCCCAAGCACCAATGCTGTGGCAATGGCAACTCACTCAGCAAGTTCCTTGGAGTTGCTACAGGCTACCTTCAGCCTCGACAGCAAACCTTCCCCCAATAACACAGCCACTCTTGGAAAGAGTTGGCAGACAAGGATGCCTGGTCAGTGTTGACAACACCCTACCAATCCACAGACAAGCAAAGGCAGCGAACATAACCCACCTGCCAGGCTTAGACGAGTAACAAGCCCCACAAGGACTCTTCCTACCTGATTGACCTTCATAAAAAGAGCTGACTGCATCTAATCCCACTTTCCACACCCACACTTTTGTTGCTCCACTGATTATTTTTTCCCCTCACCAGTGAACGCGGACCCACATCCAAAGCCTCCATCCTCACCCACCAACAAAGAAGGGAAAGTTTTGGCTCCCCTGCTTTTGGTTATAGGACAAGCACCCCAACCTATCACGCAGAGGAGGATCTCAACAGAGCACTGATAACCCACAGAGTAACCCGAAACAAGAGACCCAGTTCAAGATTCGAGTGTGACTTCTCACATCTCTGTTGCCTTTTTGTTTCTCACTGCCTTGCTTTGGTTACGGGCCCAGAAACTCTCTGCAATGAAGGTGCAAAACCCAACACCTTCTCCAGCCCTTCACAGACCTGATCCAAAGCACGAGCAATGGAGAACTATCCCTGGGCATACAAGCAGAGCTCGCTGATGACAGCAGCATTCGCCCCCTGAGCATTTCCATCATAACGTGGCTGGCACCGACAGTGCATCACAACCACCACAAGAACTTCCCAGCTCTGCAAGGACATACAAAAATGGGACTTGCTCAGCTTTGACAGGTCCTGAGGATGAGGCAGTGCTGCTGAAGTCCTCAGCTGATGAGCTGAGGCCCGGGGAACCTGAGAGCTACTCCAAAAAGGAAGTCCTGAGCAAGTAATTTCTCATTTGATTCTTATCCTACTCTTTGTCTCGTGCAGCCGAGACAGGTCTGACTCATACTGGGTTTCCGCAGGACCTGACACAACAAGTTGACGGACTCGTCTTGAAATAAAACAGCAGCAAGTGCGAGGTGACTATGTCTTGGTCAAGGATAGCCCAAATTCTAGACAGTCCTCAAAGGGACAACTCCGAGGCAAATAATTGTTAATGAACTCCTTGCTCATCAGCTCCATGTGAGCCTGAAGCCTTTACTTTGCCTCCCTTCCAGCTGGAAAGAAAGTTCATTGAGAATGAAAGCTACTGACTCGCGGGGAGGAGTGACAGATGCTGCCTGCCTGCATGTGTGAAAAAACTCTGACAGGCAGAAATAACACATCTCACATGTCTTATGGTGGCAGTGAAGCAATAAATAATCTAATAGACTACTAAGGCTCATAGTAATAATGTTGTGCTCCCTTTTCAGAAGCCACTCCCCACACTGGGTGACATCTGCCATGCTATAGATGTTCCTGGAACAGGGAGATATTTTTAAATCTCTCAATGTGGCACAAAACTGTGAGTGCATCAGCCAAAATACCAGCCACCATAGCGTTTATATATAGCCTTGCACATACCGTATATAGATGGGAACATAGACAGATACGTGGTATCTAGCAGCATTACAAACAGACACTCTTCTGTGGTCGCAGAGCACTTGAGAAGAAACTTCCCAGCTCACAGCTCTGCCCATGTCAGCCTGTCCCGTATATCTCTCCATCAGCTCCTGCTCCTCAAGTGTGCTAAGTGCCGCATCTCAGTTCTTGAAGATCATCAAGACTCCATCCCTCCTCCTTCTCATATGCTCCCTTTGCTACAGGGCACTGCAGTGACAGTGATTGAGTTTCCTTCCTCCTCTGAACCCTCCTCTGTAAACACACCTTCCAAAACAGAACCCATGGGCCCAAAGACTTCCACTCTCCTTGCAGAGATAGGTCCTGGGAAGGTGGGGGAAAAGATCTTCTAAGCAGTCCAGTTCACTCGGGACACCTCCATCTAACATGTGCAAACTCTAGATATAGCTCCTAATAGAGGCAGGAACAAAGAGCTGCTCGTAAAAACATAAAAGGAAACTCAAAACTGGCAATAGCTCCCCGTTGAGCACCTGTAATCGCTTCCCAGGAACTCTACTGGCACCCAAGTTATTGAAGGGGAAAAAGGGAAAAAAATAAATTAATAAGTGGCATGAGATAATGCAATACATTTTCTCGCGAGCATCAAACATGCATCAGCATTTCAAACACATCGCCGCAGCCTCCAGAACCAGGTTGATGTTTAAGCTCCTAACAGTTATCTGCCTAATAATAACCCCTAAGAGCACTCCTTGCCTGGCTGCCTGCCAGACCACATGCAGCCTCTCTGCCCCTTTTTTTTCTTTCACTTTTTTTAAGCTTTGTCAGACATGGAAATGTTGACTCTAAGAAATTCAGCCTCTTCTGTGAAATAGATTGGCTGAGACTTCTTGTTTGTTGTTGAGGAAACCATGATGTACGGGCCAGGGAGGGGAGACAAAGGGGAAAACTTGTGTATTTTGCCTTCACATGTGCTTTATTTTCTCCTTTGTCAGGAAACAGTGAGAAAGGATCTGAACCGGTTGCCGTCAGCTGTGTTGGAAGTGATTGTATCAGCTCCACCTGCTTAACATGGGTATTATTCAAGACTGCAAGGACAATGATTTGGAGACAAATCAGCAGCGACTGGTGCTTTCTCAAGGGACAAATGCAACACACTCGTGCATGACAAGCAATCCACAATTGTGGGGCAGTCTCAAGGTTGGGAGGAGGAAGGAAAGCGGGGAAGGCTGAACATCTCCGTGTGTCTGGGGAAAAAAAGAGGTATTACAAGGAGATCACAGCTTGTTCAAACATTTCAGAGTTTGCTCCACAATAATTGCAGCACTCGGAAGCAACAAAAGAACCGCGCCGAGAGATCCAGCAGCTATGGCTCGGGGAGGAACATCGTGTCCGTGTCAAGCTTCAAAGCCTTATAAACTGCAAGGAGTGCAACACAGCTCCTTCACATTCAGAGAAGAACAGCCTTGTCGGAGCAGGCTGCGAGGCACCAAGCTTTGCCATTTACACCTGCTACAGATCGGGCCCCACAAGCTCAGGTATGGTGTTCCTCATAGCTGCTCTGCTCGTGAAAAAGAAAAGTCGTGGTATCAAAATAACAACGGAGCCTCCAATAAGCACGTGGACAGCGGTACAGGGTGAAGGAACTGCTCCTCAAGCACCACAAAGGCACTTAAATGGTGTCTTTAAAAGGAAAAGGTAAAAGATAAAAGGGGGAAAAAAAGTGTACCTTTGCATGTCCCAGCACAAGCAGAAAGCCCCAGGTCACTGCTGTAGGTAACCAGGAGTTAGCTGTGCTCCCTGCACTCTTTTAGGCAGAGCAAGGCTGTTCTGAGGGGGTGCCCCACTGTCACTACTCTGCACGGTGCTCTAAAACATCCTCAGGACTTTTTTTTTTTTTTTAAATGAACTATACACAAACAGCACCATGTCCAAAGCTGGCTACTGGTGTGGCATCCGTATCGCCAGTAAGACCCTGTGAAGTTTTAAAGAGTAGATTATGCCTGCAAAGACTTTTGTCACTGCCTGCTCTGCCTCCACCACATACCCCATTCTGCCACCACCAAATACCCCATTCCCCGGTGGTTTTACTCCAACAACTTCACAGGCTTTCCACCAGAAGAGCTGCTCAGAGACAACAAACAGCCTGCTCACAGACACAGTGTGTACGGCTCAAATGGAAGAAAAGCACTGTAGCCCATTCTGCACCTTACTTCTCTGGGATTAGAGCAAGTAATAACATCTCAGTATCTTGTCCAGAGCCCTGAAAAACACCAGTGTGTCCCCCTCAACTGCTGTAAATACTTAAACATACGTACCCATATACACACGTAACAATGCCAAATGATGCTCCACCAAAACAAACAACATACGGCATCAGACCCTCGTGACCCAGATGGGTGAGTTTTCAGATGAATTTACCACTTTTGCCCCTACGCAATCAGGGAGGTGGAACCAAGCCAGGAACGAAGGAAGGCATCGCCCTTTGCAAACATCCAACAAGCCCAACTGAAAACGCCGAGCCCAGCACCTTCAGAGTCATCCCCTGCACACCCTGCCAGGGCAGGCGGTTAGAGATGAAAAAGACTCGCTGGGAAAGCTCTTCCGTAGAAGCTGATATTTTAGCTATTAAAGGAGTTTCTGTTTAAATAGACATTAATTGCATACACTCAGGAATTTCTCAGTTTTACCATTTAAAAACCACCCAAAGCCACTTTAAGGCTTTTCCTTTTTTCTCTCCCACCTTTATTTGCTCTGTAAACACATTTGTGTGTACCCTGGATCCTGTAACATTCAGTTTCTGAGACAGCAGCTTCAAAGCAGAGCAGCAGCTATCTGGGCAGCTCACCAGCAACTGCCAAGCATCCTGATCCTGCCCCTGCCATCCGAGCACACCACGATGCAGAACTCCTCCCACGACCTTCTCCTCATCCAGGATGAAGTGGAAGATGCCGAGGTGTCTTTTGTACTACCAGATAACGTTATCAGGAATGAGTGCCCACAAACTCAGCCACCTCCCTCACAGGTTGAATTTCTCACAGCAAAGCCCCACCTGGTAGCGGTGGGGTTTGTTTATTAGAGAAGCTTTGCAAGTTTTCCAGCAGATCAAGGCCTTGCTTGTGGCAGGTGGATGATGTGCTATAGTTGCAAATACTGTGCAGTCTTTTGAAGAGGCTGTTGAAGTCAGCCCAGTGATATTTCCCATCCCATTGGCAGGCAACACGGCATTTGCCATGCCAGGCGAGAGCAATGGATAGGGATCACCTGATGGAAGGAGCCCTGGAGGAGAGCATCCTTCTGTGCACCAGCATAATTATGGCTAGCTGCTACAGTAGGGCTGCCCACAAAGGTACCCCTGAAGATCCCAAGAAGGAAAGGACAAAGGGGGCCAGGAAACTTGGATCAATTTTTGGCCTGGAGTAACATGTTCAATTTTGAGCCCCCTACTACAGGTGAGGTGCTAGAGCATGTTCTGAGAAGGGCAACAAAGCTGGTGAGGGGTCTGGAGCACAAGCCTCGGGAGGAATGGCTGACGGAACTAGGTTTGTTCAGCCTGGAGAAAAGGAGGCTGAGGGGAAACCTTATCACTCTCTACAACTACCTGAAAGGAGGGTGTAGGGAGGTGGGGGTTGGTCTCTTCCACCAAGTAACAAGCAATGGGACAAGAGGAAATGGCCTCAAGTGTGCCAAGGCAGGTTTGGATTGGATATAAGGAAAAAATTCTTCACTGAAAGGGTTATCAAGCATAGTCAAGCAACAACAGACTGCCCAGGAAAGTGGTCGAGTCCCCACCCCTGGAGGTATTTAAAAGACATGTAGATGTGGTGCCAAGGGACACGGTTTGGTGGTAACATGGTAGTGCTAGGTTAACAGTTGGACTTGATGATCTTAAAGGTCTCTTTCATCAAAAATGACACTATGTTTCTATATTTGTACACACACATGTATACATACAAATGCTTATATACATATGTGCACATTTGTGTAGCTTTGGGCAAGTCCTGTATCCTCCCTCCCTTACTAGTAGTAAATGGAGGGTAATAACACTGCCCTAAACATACTTTTAAATCGAACGACTGTGTAAACACCTGCAGGCAATAGGAACCCCAGCATCTCCACCTCCAACCCATCACTGCAAACAGCAAGAAACTTCAGCAAGGACACATCACCAAAATGTCTTATCAGGCCAAGGGAGCGATCAGTGGCACCAGACCAAAGGGGTTGCTGGCAGATATCCCACAATACTTTCTATTATGTCCCTTTATATTGCTTTATGCCTTGCACATCCCTTGGACTCCCTCCCAAAGAGGAAGGCTGGGAGTGACTCCTCTCATCAAACAGTCCTGCTCCATGCCTGGAGTGACATGAAATCCCCTGAGAGCAGCCAGGCGTCTCTTTTGCCTCTGAAAGCAGGTCATCTCCACCATGCTCAACCTCAGCCTACCCAGAAAGTAAGGTCTGAACCAAAACTCAAACACCCTTTTGGTGTGCTGGCTACGCCACTGACTTACGTGCACCAAGAGACACCACCACTAGGGCTAGCAAAGCAGCCTCTGCAGCATCTCATAGAAGTGGGGGGGTGAGAGGAGGGGAGTAATTTTTGGCAATGAAAATGTAATGGAACATTTTGTATCGATCTATTGTGGAATGAGTCATTTTTAGAGTGATTCGCCTCCTCTTCCCCTCGCTTCCCCACCCCCAAATTATGGACTGCAAGAAATGAGCCGAGATAATGGGCAATTTCAGATGTTCTAAGCTCAGGTTTTTCTCCTGCTGGAACAGCGTGCCATGACAGTAGATGGACTGAGCTCCAGAGGAGATGCTCTTCATATTCCCACACCTTTTACCAGCTGCAAAGAAGCTGCATCTAAATAACAGGTAATTGTAAAGGACTAGGAGGACGGGAGACTACTTTAGAGAAGAAATGAAGGACCAGAAGGAAGATCTGGAAAGCATCAGCAGGGAAAATAGACACCAAAAACAGATGGGGATCAGACACAAGCCCCTCCAAAATATAAGCAACATGGAAGGGGATCAAATGGGGGAGGGAAAAGGTAAAGCCACTGCTGCTGCTTTAGGAGAACTCTGTGGACCTTCCAGTCTACAGGCACTTGCCATTATAAATGCCAAACATCAAAAATAATCACTTCCAAATAAAGAGAGGAGAAAAAAAAAGAAAAATCAGAGAAAGGGAAATAAGGCTGGTGACAGTAAATTAATCCTCAAGTCCTTCAGTCCTTGGGGATGAAACAAAACCCTTAAGGAAGCTGTGGAAGTCCCAAGGTCTTTTTAGGGAACTAAAAGCTGCATACACAGGAATCAGATGACAAGTGAGTTTTCCCACCTCGTTCCATGGAAGTTAGAGCACAAGGACCTTTGTGTAAAGATTACTGTTCTTCTTTTATTTGGAAGTGGGTATGGCGCAACATAAACCACTGACCCTACCCATATCTCATCAGATGCCACTAAAGTGCACTTGAAAACCTACCCATACCACATACATTGGTATTAAGTATATATATACACACAGAGCCAATCTCTGATTTGCTGTCTAAGTTCCTTTAGAGGACTAACTTTGATGGCATCAAGGAGAAGGTGGCAAGTTACTTATATCCTTGTCTATTAAGGTTTGGCAACAGTGCACACACAGGATCGCATGGGGTGTAACCACCCAGCACCCCAAACACACGGGGCGTTCCAGCCCAGGCAAAAGATCTTTGGACGCTGGACTTCAGCCAGGACCAGTACTCTCCATTCAGAGAAGAAACTGGTACACTGGAAGATGACTAATACCGGTAGCTGAGTTACAGCATAGCTTTTAACATACAATGAAGAAACGTTAAGGTCATCTCGACTCTCATCTACAGCATCCCACAGTATCCCCTCCCACAGCTGACTCGCTGTTCTTTTTTTCCTCCTACTTCTTTTCTCACTTTCTACCCTCCCCTTCAACCTTTCCTTTCAGGTCTTTTTACCTCCTTGTATACCGATTTACCTTCCTCTGTCCATCCACTCCTCCAGTACCTTAAACACCCTTCTCATCACCCACAACTCCCACCTCACAACACCTTTTCTTCTAGGAATCTTTATCTGGATTTCAATCTCCAGCAATTGCCCATGCCTTCCCTTTCCCGGCCCTCAAGCACATGTTTGTCTGCCTGGGATTACAGACTCTTTAGGACAACAACTGTCTTCTTGAAAGCAGGGTATACGTTTATGGGGCAGGTAAATGATAAACAAGCAGTCTCAGCACTTCAGGGTGGGCTCCCTCTGCCGAGCTCCCTTGGTGTTTGCCTTCCCCTCCCCACAAACTAATCAATCCCGTAAGACTTTTTCTTCCCTTATCTCTCAGCTACAAGGCTATCACTTAAATTTATCAGCATTCTTCAAAAAAATAGTTGAAAGATAGTTGAGAATAGTTTAGGCTACCCAGGGAAGTGGTTGAGGCACCATCCCTGGAGATGTTCAAAAGACGGGTTGATGGAGTCCTTAGGAATATGGTTTAGTGATTTTTGTCAGTGTTAGGTTGATGGTTGGACTAGATGATCTTTAAGGTCCCTTCCAACCTAGACAATTCTATGATTCTATGAAAGGGAGGTGGGAAACAAAGAGCCTTTAACAGCCCTGCTCACCTACAAACTCAAACCCCGAGATATAGAGGAGCTTGTGGGAGCCCTGTGAGAGGAGAATATGGCCAGAAATAACTCACCAGGATTATTTCAAACCCCACATGCCCCATTTCTATTCACTTTTCAGTGGGTTTCTGGATGAGCAGACACATATGGCTGTTTGCTGGGGGAGCATCTACCAAATCTACATCAACTTCCACCAGCCGAGCACATCTCTGCCTTTGGAAGGAGGCTGGAAAAGAGACAAGTGGGCTGTTGAAATGGAAAGCTGGGGTAAGGGGAAAAAAATAAAGTTCTGAAGAAAAGATTACCCACAACACGTGACATCAAGACGTGACTAAGAGGCAGCCCATGTTCCAAGGGAAAAGAAAACAAGCAGTGAAGGTAAAATTCCAACTCCGTGTTAAGGTTGAGCTGATGTATCAAATCAGCCGGCTGTTTGGCAACAACAGCCATGCATGATGGGGGATTTGCATAGCAGGAGCAGCACTTCTCAGGAATCAATGTGATAAAAAGCTCATTCAACCAAATAAATAAAGAGGGCAAGAGCACTTGCTGGACCGTTCACAGAGTTGATGCTATCAGCTGGCTCCTTATCTCATGAGAACCCGAGTTGTCTGGGGTTTCCTAATGCCCCAAGTCACTGCTCTCTGGCCCCTACACTCCTCCACCATATGGACTTCACCCCCTGCCTCCCCCTACTCACCAGCCCCTCGCCTACACAAGGACATCGTCTCAGTCACTTCGAAAGACCCATCTCCAACGTCCTTCCTGCTTTGAGAAATTCTTTCCCTAGGAGCATGCTTAAAAACCACGATCTTCTCTGTCCCTACAGTCTTAACAGCCTCTATGAGATTATCTGACATACCTTTCTTACACATCTCGGAGAATTAGCTGATAACTAACAAAGAACTGTGGGCAGCGCATGCATCAGGAAGCATAAGAGATAACACCGTTACGCGATGAGAAACCTCATCCAGACCCCTAGGAAAAATTACAATTTTTGTTATTGGTTTCCTCTCATCTCACCAGACTACACAGCAAAGGGAGTGCTGTGTCCCTCAGTAAATAATTCAAGCAAATAATTTACAGGGGGCATTAAAACCACCCTGCGATTAAGAGACGGTGACTGCAGGTAAGTCAGTGGGCAATCAGAAAGGTGCAATGAAAATTAAAGCACAAAAGGAGAGGGCAAAGCAATCACCTAGAAAACAACAGGAGATCACGCAAGACCGCATGAAAGCAACAAGCACCCCCTTCCTTCGCGCGGAATGCACTTTTCTGCACAGCAGAAGATAGAGATTTCACAAGCTAGAGATTGAAGAGCTGGTGCTCTACGCTGCCCCTGGAGACTTGCCCAGAAGTTTTTACGTTGCTCAGCACCCTGCGCATGAAAGGGCAGCACCGGGGAGGCTCCTGGTGAACTCCTGCTGGCCAAGCTGTCTGGCAGGTATAGCTAAAAAAGCCATTTTTGGGAAAAAAAAAAAAAAAGCCTTTTTATAGCTTATCTCAGTGGAGACAGCTGCCTCACGTCTCTAGAAATAGCAGGATTTAACAGCCATGTTTGCAGGGACAGATTTTAAAGGTTCCATCTTCTAAGAAACAACCTACACATCCAGAAACAGGAGGCCAGATTTGTTTTGGTACCGGAACCCCCTTCCATATGCTAAGTGTGCCCACGGATTTGCAAAAACCCTGCTCTGAAAATGGGATGTTCATTCAGCAACAGGCGACAAGTAACTCGCGTCTGCCTTCCTATAGAGTCTGTTCCTGGTGCAATCAGCGGCAAAATAGCACACGATTAGGCTGATATTGCCTTTTGCTGAAAATTGCTGGCACTTTAGAAGTAAAACAGTGGCGGAGGAGAGCATTAAACACTGGAAAACAAGACTAATTAGTTAAATAAAAATACCCCGCAGCTACAGCTGATCAGCACCTCTCTGTTATTTCTTTTCGGAAGGAGCGAGCCAGGATCAGATCCATAAACGCTGCGATGATTCGTTTGAGGTGATAAAGATGGAGCACGGGCTGCGTTCCCAGGTCGGTCCCACGGCTGCAAAACCCAGCCTCCTGAGCCTGGAGGAGCTGCTTCAGCCACCCCACCTCCACTGTGTTCGTGAGCACGATGGGGATAAGTGTTATTTTCCTACCTTTTAGCAATAGCAAGCTTTTTTAGATAAAAAGCACCCAATTCCCATGAACTTAACACTGGAAGAGCTTATGCTAAGGATGTAAATAGCTCTGAATGTAACAGACCTCTGCAAAATTTCAGCACTACCACCTTTTACTAGTAACAGTTGGACGAGTTGTCTACAGCATCTTCCTCATTATGAGATTATTTATTTTAGTTTTTTTGAAACTGAATGAAGGGGTACTAAAGACAACGACCTGCTGTGAAATGACCAAAATTCCCATGCAAACAACCCATTAGCAGTGTTCAAATGCAATTTAAATTACTAGTTGTTAAAGTGCTCCTCAATTTCATGGTAAGTTTCCAAGGAAAATTACATGCTATGTACTATTTAATTGATTGTTTTCTTCTTCTTAACATCCATTTATTCCCTCCTCCTGTCTTTTCCTTAATTTCAAGGGATAATAGTGACTTTTCAGGGAGGAAGAGGGAACGACTAAAGGAGCTGAAGAGGGATTTACCTGAAGAACACGGATGTAGGAAGGAAGTGGATGCAAAAAAGGGGCAGTTTCACTGGAACTTGTCCCTGTGATATTTTCACAGCAGGGGTGTGAGACAGCACAAGGACTCCTTTCCTCCCCACCACAGGCAGGGAGGCTTTTGAAAACTGATGTTTCTTTAAAACATCCTTCCCATGGCAAAGCAATAAGCCACTGGGGAGCCTTACCCACAGTTAACCATTAGAAAATGGTGGTACAGCAATAAGAGCAACTTGTTTCCTCCCCCCAGGCACCCTAGTCCTTGAACCGACACGCTCACTGGAGGCAAACAAGTTTTTCTCATCTGGGAGATCTCATCCCAAATGCAAATACCTAGTTCACAGGAGCGCGCTCCCCCCATCACACACACACAAAGTTGACTGAAGAATTAGGCTGCGAGTGAGACCTCCTGCTGCTTGCAACAGCTGTTACACAGGAATGTGTATTATAAACCTAATAACAACAGACATTTCTTAAAAGCCTGCACTCTGCTCAGATCCGAGGAAGGAGCAGCGGTATGATTAGGTAAGGTGCCATCTGGAAACTCCTGAACTAACGATACGTGTAGGGATCATGTCACACACCAGCAACAAGCATCAACTTCATGAGAATATACAATCCAACCTGATTTACCTTTAAGCAACCAATGCAGAAATATTTTGTGGTCAGAAAAGTATGACTTTATTAGAGTTAAGTGAGATGGGTTTCACAGTACCGCTCGGCACAAGGCTGCGAAGCTCCCACCCGCCTGCAGGACCTGAACGTGCATGTGGGACACCATCATGTGGGATTCAGAGATTTGCACTTTTCCCAAATCATGCCATAGTTTCTACACCCGCACAGCAGGATAATACAGCTTTCCTCAGCCTGCCGGCTTGATTTAGTATTTTACGGCTCTGAAACCTTTGCCTATAGGAATGCAAATTACCAGATGTGTAGAGCCATCCTGGGCTCATAGACTTGTCTCGCCTTCATCCCTTCCATGTCCATATGTGCTAGCTCCATGCTATCTGGGCAGCTTCTCTTACCCGCTGTGGGGCACACACACCCAGCCCTTAGTGCAGGCTAAACCCCCTCATAGCAACCGAGTCACACAGTGACAGCGTCACCATTTCACCACGTTCTCTGCTGTACCAGCCCTGGATCGATTGGTGTCAGGATGAAGGATGGGCTGTGAACCAATCCTCCTTACATGGGAGCTAAAGCAAATCCTCTGCATTTAATACGTCATTAGAAGTGATGGAGAGAAGCTTAAGAAAGGCAGGCATGGAGCTCTCTGAACTCGCTCGAGGTCCAGCGCCACGGAAAGCTTCTCAGATTCAAGCATTTACAGGGTACCAGGCTGCAGAGGGGAAAAAAAAAAAATACAAAACACTTCACACAGCTGTATTAATTTACAGGCCAGCCCTTAATGGCTCTGTTCCTGGAGCAGAAGAAAGTTCACTGTGGATCCTGGTTAGCATCAGTGATCACTGGATCTGCCCAGGTCCTGGAGAAATACCAGATGGAAAGAGAGCCCTGGAAACCTGCAGTCCCAGCCATGGGCATCCTCCATCCTTCAGGAGCATCTCCAGCCCTGGGGGGAACACAGGCAGCATGTGGGGAGCTCATCCTTCACCGTCCATCCAGCTTTCAAGTCATATCCTCGTAGCAATGTGATGTTGCACAGAGAACGATTGGTACCTAAAGATTAATGTCCCCAACATGCTGCCCTAGGCGTGCCATAGTAGCACTGCCCAGAGGCCTGGGTTACAGCATCCGGGCACGGCTTGTCCTTGTCTTCAGCTGTCCTGGCGAGCAGGAAAGAAGGGAAACTGCGAGGGGATCAGAGCATCGTCATTTCCAGTCCCGCCGTGCTGTCCCCGAAACACTAAGCTGGGCCACAAGCAGCTGGGCAAAGGCTGGACTTGCCACGTCCAAGTGCCACCAGAAGCAGCGGCTGATCCAGGGCGCGATGGAGCGGGGGGAGCAGGCACAGCCCGTGGCAGGGGGCCACACGTGCACACCCAGAGGCGAAGCGCAGCGCACGAGGAGCGACACAGCCGGCCGGCTCACTGCCTCCCACAGCTTGGCACCACCACACACGGCAGAGGACGGGGGCTCCTTGACAAGTATGCTGGGCTGAGGCTTCAGGTGACCCCCAGCACCCTGTCTGCCAACCCGACCCCAACACCGTCCCTGCAGGCTGGGTGCCCTTGGGGACAGCGGTTCTTTCCTTCGCACCGGTACCAAGCCCAGCCCAGCAGGGCCCCAAGCCCAAAAACTGCAATAATCCAAGGAGCTTGTTGAAACATCAAGGATTAAAACGTGGCTGAAGTCTGCAAACCCCCAACACGTCACGTCTGCAGGAAGAGGTTCCAGCAGTCCCTGCATCACCTTTTGGGGCCGAGTACTTTTCAGCTCGCATCCCATCCTCCTGCCAACTAAGCCAAGTATCTCTCCCTGCCCAGAGCAATCAAGCCAATTTCATACCTTAAGGACCTGCAGCAAATCCCCATCTCTGGAAAAAAAACCAAGCCTCAAACTGAGTGTTTATTAATCCCTATTTAAAAGGGCAAAAGAAAACCAACAAGAGATTTAACTCTCTAGCAAAGGTCTTAAATTTAAAACAGGGAGACTAGGATAAAAACAGGTTTGAATCAGCCTAAAAATACCAGTTAGGCAAGAAGGCACAAGCATCACTGACCAGCAGTAGGAACTATAAAGGGATTTTCACCAGCACCCCTTCCCAAGTAAAAGGATGAAATGCAAGGCTTTCTGTCCGAGGCACAGGACTGGATGCTACACAACCCCCGGAGCAGCATTAAAAGCACTCTATACGTGTTACATGCTCCAAATGACAAGAGGAATGTGGGACGGTGGATTTCTAACTCCAGATTCCCCAACATGGTTTTAGCTGCCATGAATAAAACAGGAAGCAGAGCATCTTCCAGGTTCCCCCCACGCCCCTGGCTGTCTGGATGAACTGTGGTTTCCGTTCAGGAAAGAGAAAGGAAAAGGGGGAAAAAAGAAACCGAAAAAAAAAAAAAAGCACCAGCCAGCTGCAATATCAGGCAGATTAAAAACTTCACACTAAGTAAAAATAAAGAATAACAGGAAAAACCAGGCGCTGAACCTTCATCCAGTTACAGCAGCTAAACTTCTTCAGGTCCCTAATAAAACCAAGTTAAATATTAACATTTGAGAGAAATATATCCATACGTTTTACAGCCTTTTAAACACACACTCTTGCTTAGGAGACAGAAATCATACTTAAGCTGTATTTTACTTGCTGACCACACACATATACACTCATTTAACTCGACAGTGCTCTGCTGCCTTGCTGCATTAGCCAGTGAAACTAAAAGGAAGAGCGTGACTGAACGGGAGCTGCTTAAATTATCTTTATACCTAGGCCTGAAGAAACATTTTGCCTTTGAGACCAATCCACTAAGCTAACTTTCCCTGCTACAGAAGGTTTCATTGAGTCCCTCGCTGTTGACTGGCGATCCACATGCCTGCCTCCATCAGCAACGCACACGCTTTGATGCAATCCATCTGACTAAACAAAATAAAAAAAAATAAATCCCAAGTTGCTTGCTAAAGCAGCAATGATGCACTTACCAGCATCCAGGCAAGCTCCTTCGCTAGCACGTTTCCCTCTCAAGCAGATCAAATTTGGAACAAGGTCCAGGAGCAAGAGAGAACTGAAAACTGACCACAACAGGCTTCCAAAACAAGAAAAGGGGGGGGGGGGGGAGAAAAAAAACCTTACTACAGGAATTCAAATCCTGCTTCCACCAGACCCTGAGTCACCTCCCCTCCCTTGCAATAGATCAGAGCAATGGGTAAACATTTCCAAATATGGAGATCAAAACTCCAAAGGATGTCAAAAAAAAAATCACCCTTCTCTCCCTGGCTTTGGCACAGGGATGACTTGCCCCTCTGAAGCCTGAGCTGAGCACGTCGCTGTTGCTGACCTACACGCAGCCTGGGGCCATGCATCGCCATCTTGACCTGCGTTTTGGAGGCTCCTGGCTCAACGGCTGACACTGCACCTCTGTCCCCTCCCAGGGATGCACGGGGACATGCAGTGGGGGCAGCTCCAGGGGCCACCGCCCCTCGCCCCCTACAGCAAACCTGCCTCTTGGCCCTCAACTCATCAGCAGAAAGCCTCCTAGAACTATTTTTTTGACTACTCTTTTAAGGCAAATAGGCAAATTCAGCCTGTCTCTAGTGACACTAGCTCAACAGAGCTCAGCCATCAGTCCCAGCTGAGAGGTCCTTCTGCCAGGCTCCACACCAGCCGCCCACCTGGGGCAGGGAAATCTCCCCTGCCCTGCCTCATCCAGCTGCTGCTTTGATTTGTATTTGATTTTGCTTTACAAAAACAAACACATGACCATGGCTCTGCAGAAAGAAACATGCCACTCGTACAAGGCAAGATGTCCCTGCAGGGCCAAGGACCCCCAGGAGGGCAGCATCCCTGCTGGGACACATAACGCAGCATCCTGTGGCAGGCATGAAGAGGGAAGCACTCGGCCTCCCCCATCCCTAGGAGAGGGGCTCGAGGGTTAGTGCTGAAGCCCCTCAGAGCAAATTTAGGAGGGAGAACAGGCAAGCAGGGAGGTGAGGGTGCCTGCCAGCACTGGATGACAGCCTCCTGGTAGCTGCCGCCATGGGCTCCAGGAGCAGGCAGCCTCTCAGGAATGTGCACATCAGGACGTTTTCAAAGGGGAAGAGGCTGCCGAGGCCATCCAACCAGACCCGAGTGATTCCTCGGCACCACCCACAAGATGCTATTGAATTTATAGGGAAGGAATTCCAGAGCTGACTCTGCCCATGTATGGCCAAAACAAACTGCTAAAAAAGCGACGTTATAGTACATCTGGCTTTCACTGGGACTGAAGCGCAGGCTGCGGGAGGAGCCGAAATCCTGCAGTGACAGCAGCTGTACAATTACCTCCAGTACCTAGGCTGAGGCCAGGGGCCCGTGGCAGCCTGAGTTTAGCACCCAATATCACAGGCGACAGAAAACATGTAAACCTTTGCTTTAGAAGAAAGCAAAGCTTTCTGCCTTTTCAAATAAGAACCACATCTAACTTAGTGATCTGCCCCTACCACGACAAAAAGATAAACCTTGCCAGGCAGCACCAACACATGCCCATTACGCTGGTAGTTATAAAGGCAGCTTGAAAGAGCCAGCAGTCCAAGTGTCACTAAGTGGTACACCAGGACAACGTCAATGCAATGCAGGCTGGGACTAGCTCTCGGTGGGCAGCTGATCAAGTATTTTTTCTAAAAACCCCCTAAAACCTCCCCTAGAGCCATGCGTCCCACCTGGCAGCTGGGCCACCAGGAGCACTCTCCATGACCAGAAGTGGGAGATATTCTGAGTGCTGTAGTCACCATGGTAGAAGATGCTCAAAACCACCAAAGCAAGAAGAGTCAGGTAGGTGCAGGTTTTACAAACTCTCCCGCGTTTTCCAGCCCCTTGCAGAAAACAATTCCCAAGGTATTGCTTTTTGCAAGGACAAACAGCAGGATGAAGTAGGGAATAACATAAGCCAAGGAAGGGAAAAAAAGCATGGAGGGAGAACACTTGGAATAGCAGAAACGCCATCCTGGGCGTGCACCAGCCCTTACTGCTCTGCGGTCCCACAGCACAAACAGGTTGAAGTTCTCCTTAACGGTTAAATGCCACTGCCTCGCCTGCCCTGCCAGCCGGGGAAATATTAGCTGTGTCAGCTCGAGAGGCAAAGGGCTGACCGAACCGGAGAGGAATGCAGGCTGCAGCGGCACAGGCGGTGGGGACAGGGAAACCAAACCCAGGGGGACGCGGGCTGCTCGGGTGTCCTCTGCCTTTGCACGGGGGTCAGGCAGGGTACGTCTTACAGCTCCTGGGACTGAAACCTGGATCTTCGTGACCTTAGAGGGACTCTCGTGCCAGAAACAAATATAGCTCTTAGAGGGGCTCAGGGGCCCGAGCACCCAAGGACAAGCCGTTTCCCGGCTGCTGGCAGGCAGCCCAGAGCTGCTTTTCAATAAGCGCAAGTTGTACCAATCGGACCGGGAACAAGCATGTGTCTCCTCCAAGCAGCATTTGCTGACAGGAGACCCACAATGTCATTATTCCCCCAGCCTCAAGTTCCCCAGGACAGCGTTAGAATCTCCCCTCAGTTTCCCAGCTGAAATGGCGCTATATCCTCCCCCTCGCCACTGCGCTCACTTTAAACAGCGGTACCTCCGCATGAGCATCCAGTGCCTCTGCTTTAGAGCACCTTCCGCTCCAAACAACTAGAGGGATGGACATATCCATGTCCAACCACAGCCTAATCAGGAGCTCCCCTGCTACGTGGCACCACAAGTCCCTCTCCTTGCCACAACCCTAGCCCTGGAAAGTAAAAGCTTGGGGGCCTGGGAATAAAATCCAGCTCAAGGCTCCTGCACAGCAGTACAGACCATTATCAATCGGCCACCGGGTCAGGCGTGGCTAATTTCATTTAAATGACATTACATAAGCAGGACCACTGAGATCATTTGATTCACAAAAATGCCTTGAAAAGGGGCAGAGAGCACAACTCGCATGGCACACAGAACACAGGGACTGCTCCAGTGTCACGGGAACACGGACCACGTAATGCAGACAGCAAGGACAGGGGATGCTCATACACACACATACGCTTCCTCCCTCAGCATGCACAAAAGCAGACTTAGGACTTGCAAGCTGAAGTCCTGCGCAGCCAAAAGTTAGCACAAATGTTTGTGACAGTTCCACTTTGCAGGCAAAGGCAAAAACCAGGTGCAGAGGAATAAATATAGAAAGAAGTCAGGCAGGCAAAGCAGGTGCTGGCTTGTAAAACCTTGGCTAGAAAGGCTCCCCAGGAGGTTGAATCTGGTAGTTTTGCAACAGCTCCACAGTCAGAAGAGACAGAAAAAGAAAAGAAAAAGAGAGAACATGAATGCATATGCATTCTTTTATCACCATATATAGTACACACAGACATTTGGTATATACACCCCCAAGCTCTCATACGCCACCATGTAATATACACTATGTGCATCTTTGTTTCCATGTGCCTAGATTTGCACAGCGTGTGCATATATACGTATATATGTATGTGCATTTCTCGTGCGTGCGTGTGACACTATCCCCCACATCACCTATCCGTGCATGCTGTCACACAACACGCTGATGGATGGAGCCCATTTAAAGCCCTAGTGCCACAGTCTGGGACGACTTCTGAACACTCGCAGCTTCTTGCTGCTGAGCCCTTCCACACCAAAACCTCTGGGTATAAGCATCTCCAGAGAAAACACCAGTGTGTCTTGCATTTTTCTAGTGATCCCAGCTCTCCCTCCACACTCCATTAGGAGAGGACTTTATTTTTTTTTGCAGAGAGCTATGAACAAGGCGCCACTGTCAGCAAAGCCACAGAGCCTTCTCAGCAGTTGCCCCTCGTGCCTGTGAAATGTGTTTACGTACCGGTTCTCACACTGCACAACCTTGCTCGTGGGTCAAGCTCAGAGCAGGGCTTTTGGAGACACACAGGGCTCCGCCAGAGTCACGACTTTGGGTTTCTTTCCCAGCACTGTAAAGAAAGAGATATCCATGTGATGCATGCCGTTTGGGCCTCCCAACAGCTCATCTCCAAAACTTGCAGTTAAACCCACACAGCTTCTGGGAAACACAGCATTATCCTCCCCAGCTTTCTTAGGCAGAAGCCTCCATACTCCTGGACTCCTTTTAGCATCCCCTATAAGTAAGCATCACCACGTCGAACTGGGCCAACAACCAGCAGTGGCTGTCAGCTGCCACAGCTTGGTCAACAACTTATACCTCCTCCAGCCATGGCTCCTTTACTGCTCTTATGCCCCTGAGAAGGGGGAGTTAAAAAAAGATGTAAAATGAAGCAAAAAATAAGAAAACAAGGTTAATCCATCACTCATCTCTGGGATCTCTGGCACAGCAAGGGAGCTAGGAAGAATCATTTAATTCAGTTTGAAGCTACAGGGTTTGCCACTACCACAAGCACAGCTACACCACCATCCTAATCATCACATCCCCCACCTCGGCACAGCCTTTTCTCCGAGGAGCTCTGCCCAATTCCCATCAGGAACTGCCTCACTCTCTCCTGTAGCTGCAAAGCAGACACGACCCCTTCTTGAAGTGACAGACTCGGTGTCGTTTTTCCCCTCTGCAGAAGATGAAGGCAGAGCAGAGGGGACAGCCAAGCCACACGACTGTGGTCTTACACACATTGCCAGGACACACGGTGGGGTGCATCCCACAGAGATAGGCGGCATCTGAATTGCACACTCCTTCCTGTCCCCACCAGCCCATGGCTGGCATCCCGTCTCGGCCACATCCTGGTCGCCCTGATGGCCCTATCTCTGCTTATGACAGGGGCTGCTCAGCAGAGAAAGTTACTGCTATTTGCTGGTGTAACGATGTAAATGCTCAGTTCAGGTTTGGATTTGCTGGACCTGCGCTGCTCACAAGGGTACATGTGAGCCCACAAGCATACAACCAACATGAAGCTAATTGCAAGACTGTGCTGGTGGCTCACAGTGCAGGTTCCTCCTCCCTGTTGCCCAGTGCCTCTGCCAGCACCCTGTGTCACCCATGCAATGCCTGATGCTGCAGTAGCCAGGAGAGAGACAGGGCTCTCGTCTCTCCCAGGAGGTGGTAGATGCCCATTGCACCAACACCACAAGAACATGACGAGACCCAGACAGCACCTTCCCAGTCCACTTCCATGATCCCTGTGGTGGCACCCAGCCCCGATTCCTCACAGGCTTGGACAGGTATAAAAGTTCCCAGGACCCTCAATGCTCTTATGTGATGAAGACAAATTTAAGCAGAGATCGCAATGGCTTCTTCCCACTTACTGTGGGATTGGGATGAAGATGAGTAACTGCAGGGTTTTATTGCTGGTGAACTCAGCCAAGGAGCAATTTCTCTCCATCCATCAAGGAGGAGACAAGTACAAGCAAATATTATGGCTGTGCATGTTTACTTTTCATTTTAAAATGATGTAGAGTTATATACAATCTAGGTCCTTCCCACAAGCTCCTGGCAAAACGCCCTTTGGTCTTACCTGTAAAGGCAGAAGACAACAACATTCCCCTCCGGTTCCAACACTGTTTCAATTCAACCCACAACAGCACCTCCGGGAGCTCCACGTAAGATAGTATTTCTTGGGATCCAACCTGTGTTTAAACGTCCTTGGCTCAGGCTTGTTTTTCACCAGGTTTAACTCCAGAAGTGTTTACAAGATCAGTTATAGGACTCAGCAGACTTGGCCAGGTGGACCACATCTAACTGTCTTCTCTATCCACACTGTCTGTCCCCATCACCTTGTGACTGGCGTTCCTACAGCAAGGTGAGCAGGATTCCAAGTGCCCTCCCCAAGACACCCAGCTGAAGCCTGCTGTGAAACCACCTTTCCCAGCAGGAAGACATGCTGTGTGGTCCCAGAGAAGCAACAGGCCACTGATTTTTTTATATGTTTTTTTTTAGGCACAGATTCCCTCCTGTACACATGTCCACAGCTGGGCAAGACAGGGACAGCCTGACAGCATATATCCACCTAAGCCAGTCTGTCAAACTACTCCATTTGTGTCCCTGTTTCTTCAACAGAAGGCTGCAAAAGTCAGCCTGGGTTTTTGAGTGCAGAAATACCCAGAAGACAGACACAGAGGACAGACCCGTGGTGACAGAAGAGCTGCAAATCTGCATCACAAACCACCAAGTCACGATGCCACCACCACATCAGACCTCTTCAAGACATGATCTCAACAACCATTTCTTGGTGGGAAGTTTTTCTCAAGACTCAAGGGCTCCAAACCCCAAGATCAGCAGAATTTGTCTCCCCAAAGTCCCTCTTCTCAGTTGTGTGCAAATATTCCTCAGCAAGGAGCATCCCTGAGAGTCTCACACCAGACAGGACTTCACAGAGGCTTAGTACAGCCATGGGGAACCACACTAGGGAAGAAGGCAGGAGATACAGATCTTGAGACAGCAACAAATCCCAAAGAAAGGTCTGCCCCTCGCTCGTTCCTGCTTTGGGGCAGGTCAAATGAGTGCACAGTACAGACATACCCACCTCGCTGCCACCGAGTCCAGCACAAGTCTTTCCCCCACTGAAGCCCCCAGAGAAATACATGCAAAGACTGACCCTAAGGAGCCACCTCTGGGTTTCATACATCCCCCAACAACCTTTAGGGGGACTATCCAGGTGCTTTTATAACAGCAATAGTAACAAGAGGCAGGCTTTTAGCTCTACAAAACCAAGGTCCTCCTAGTTCAGAGGCACGGCAACAGATGCTCGGTGATCTGTGCCCGGCTAATTCTGATTTTCATCTTGGAACAAGAAATCCCAGCTTTCTATCAGAGTCCTGCAGGAGATAACAGCAGGAAAGTCTCTTTGGTAGAATAGCTTTACACCGTCAAGCTCCCATCTGGCATAAGTCAGTACGACTTGTCGTGCCTCTAGATCACCAGCTACAGAGGCCGAGGCTTTGGAGTCTGTATACACCTACCCGTGCCCATCTGCATCTTCATTTTCATGCTTAGCACCATACAGACCACTTATTTTAATCCATCATTTCAATAGGCAATTCATCTTTTAATAGTAATTTTAAAAAAAATGCCCAAACAGGAGGAATCAGCCTGCTGGTCACAGTCAAAGCCTTAAGTAGAGTCTGTGAACAAACTACTGGAACATGAATTTACCAAAAAGAGCACATCTTTTGCAAAAGAGTTTCTTCATTTGTTTTTTCCAACCAGTTAAATTCAAGGTACAGTTCATAAAAGGCCAAAAATGTGATTGGAAGTTAAAAGTGTCATCCCAAGCTGAAAGGAAAATAAGGCGAGAGGCTGAGATCTACGAACTCGAAAATCCTTAGACACGATGATCGGAAATAGTCCATTCACTCACCGGCTGACAATAGCCATGCTGTATTATCGACAGTAAAAATCAACATTTCTCAAGAAAGAAAGAAAAAAAGAGAAACATAAATTTAACACACGAATACAGAAAGCAAAGTTTCCTGTTTGCAGATTTAAATCTAAAAGTAGTCATTTATAATGTCTGAATTTAAACATCAATCCTCTGTTACAGTTTGAGTTTTCTTATATCATTCAGATTTTTCAGAAACGGAGTTTAAAACCTTTGCAAGAAAACCAAGTTTCAGACAAGCGCAGTCAGCACTTTCAGAAAAACAGGCCACCCTAGCATAACTTTACAGTGGTCACTTAGAAATTGAAGTAACCAGACTCCCCAATCCCTTTAAAAGAAAATCTTACCCGTGAAAATAATTTCAGCAAGTGCTAATTACACTTCTCGCATAGCCTGGCTGAATGGCATCTGTTTTACTGACTGTTCAAAAGTTGCATTCGCTTCTAAATCTCCTTTACACTTGAAAGTGTTACCAATATTCAGAGCTCAATATTTTTTATTTTTTTTTCATCAGTATGGCTATACTCGTAGAAGTGCAAGCACGAACACCAGTTATACTGGGATAAAGCAGCCTCGTGCTGGGACCCTTCATTCCCATTCCTACATGCAGCAGATGGCTAAGCCTGACTGCCACAAGGAAAATTGCCGTTTTAACCATCCCAGTCATCAATTTTTAAGCGCAGACAAGCTCCCAGCAACTCAGCCATCAGCATGAACTGACACGTGTCCCCCCCATATGATTGGCAGGTACACACACAGGTCCCCAGATGACAACCCTATTCAATCTGACCTTTTCAGTTTAAATGAAAAACACTTAAAAGCCTGCCCTGTTCTGACATATGTATTTTTATGTCTTCCTCACGCTGTGCCAATATATTTGTTATTTGCTGGCCAAAGTCCCCAAGCTCAGCAATCTCGCATTATCCCCTCCACTGTGGGAGCCCTGATCCCTAGCCATCCTGGCCACCACCAGTGCCTGGGGAGCCATCTGAGGTCTTCACGTCCTCACGCAGCGGAAAAATCAGACCCTTTACACACAAACGTCAATTCAGAATCCAACTCTGACTCAAAATTCAGCTTTATGCATGGATATTCAGCTTATATACGTGGTTAGCTTTACACCCAAGCACAGCCATCCGCAGAGACGGGCTGATCTGGCTATCCCGGGACACTGATTGATGCCCCCGGGGTTCTGGCCCCAACCAGCAGCTCTCAGCGTCTGCTTCTCGGGTTTCATTTATTAAAATGAAATGGCTCGATTCAAAAGTATGCTGCTGAAGTTATCTAATCAAAAGATCACACAAGATAACAAAAGGCTTTTCTTCCACTCTGCTGCCAGCAGCGGCACCTGCTCAGAGAGTCCTCAATGCAAACAGCTCGTGCGGCTGGTCCTGAGGACTAACACAGCTGCTGCCTTTCGGGAGGCCAGATCCCGTCCTGGTGTACAGCAGCAAAGCCCACAAATAGTTTTGAGCTACAAGGAAGCACACACCCCTCCTTTATCACACCCGGCACGGAGCTGCCTTTAAATCTGCCACAACCCCGTGTGTCAAAATTAGCCCCGAGCAGACTTAATCGCTTCCCAACTCCTGGTCCGGCCCTGGTGCTGGAGGAAGGCTGATGCCGGCCGCAGCACGGACCATCAGCTCCGATGGGGAAAACAAGCTTCCATAAAAGAGCAAACGTGCCAGCAGCCCCTGCACCCTGTGTTAAAGCATCGCCGGGGGTTCGGCAGCAATGGCAGACCCGGCTTCAGGGCCAGGGGACTCATTTTTCTCCTTGCCGTCACACCCGATTTTCAGGTTTGTCCCAGAGTTCATAAAATGAGATTAAAACAGGAGGGAAAAAAGGAGCAGGGTGGTAAGGGGAAGAAGGAGGAGAGACCGCTGCAGCACACTCCTGGAGGCATGGAAGCTCCAAAGGGATGGAACCTGGCTTGCACTCAAGTGATGGGATCTGGCTTTCCCAGATAGAGACTGCTGTATTATAACAAACAAAAAAAATCATCCGAGGCAAGGATAGATTTAAGCAGTGGCCGAAGAAGCTGCGAGACAGCCCTTCCTACAGCATCCCTGCAGCCACGAACCACTGGGCAATGGCTGGGGACCAACCCTTCATCAGGAGCAGCCATGTCACACCCCTGTTAGTTTAAATGCAGAAGGACAGTTAGAGAAGAAGAGTGGCCAAGGAACAAGAGGGATCAGCACGTCTGGGCCAGAAAGCCCACAGGTCCCACGCTGGAGCGACCTTTCAGCAGCTCCCCATCCCTGCCTGCGAGTTACATGTCTGTAACTAACACCAGGATTGGACCTGGTATTTTCAAGCACAGACTACGGCCCCATGCTGTTCGCATTCCCTCAGTCTACTGGAAGATTTTCAAAACAGCCTCATTGATTTTTTTTTTCTCTCTCATTTCTTTTCGCCCCACTGTTTGCTGTCTGCGTTTCACTGAGCCTGGTCAGAGCAAGAGGGGGGCAGTTTCACTTTCTCACTCCAATGCATCCCGGCTTCTTGATCAAAGAAGGATAATTGATCTCGCTTTCAGGATCTCACGCAGTATCAGAGCACCACAGAGCCTGGGTTTCAAACAAAGGAAAATGTTTTGCAATTCATAAACCAAAAAACCTCTTCCCCCCTCCGCTGCCCCGAGGAGCGGCCACCCTCACTGGGCAGCACCAGCAGGATACTGCCCTAACACGCCTCCCGCGTCTTAAGATGCTTGGTCAAGAAAAACCAGACTGACAGTGACCAAGAGCACAAGGGAGCAGAGAAGTGCTGTGCCCCAAGGCACGAGGGTCCGGAAGGCACCTGGCTCTCCCCAGTCCCAGCACAGAGGCTTCTGCAGCCCACCTTCGGGTTGAAATCTCCTGGGGCAGAAATGGCATTTTTATGCACATTTGTTCATGTCTAATGGTGCCACTTAGAATAACAGCAATGAAAATGATGAGGAAGAAAGTCTCATTATAAAGGATCATGTTCCTTTAGCCATCTCCATTTTAAATAGCCAAAATTTGAAAGCAAAGGTCACGTTCTCCCAGGTACACCCAGATGCCACCACAAAGAAACCCTTGGCCCCATGGCGGGCTCTCTTATCACTCTTCTTAAAGTCATTTGTAAATTTAACTTCTAAAACTTAGAGTCTGCACAACCAGTCAGTCTTTGTGTTCAAGGCTTCTGGTTTATCCAGTTTGGGCCAGATAATTTGAGAGCAGCAACCTGGCAGCCAACAGGATTCCCCACTCCCGTGCCTGCTTGGTCAGGCTAGAGATTTTTAAAAGAGTTATAATCCATCATGGTGTTTAAAAAGGCACAATCAGCCAGGACCAGTAAAAATCTCTGGTTTAGAAATGTCTGTCCAAGGATGACCAAGCATTAGTTATCTTCTTTCAGTTTAATACCTTAAAAGCAAACTGCCCCAGTTTCAGCCTTGGAACAAATACCTTCAGGTGGGATGAGCAACAAGGGGGTTGGAACACCTGTATTAAAGAAGAAGAATTTCTCAGTGTAGCTGTTCCTCTTTCCAAATTGATGATTTTTTTTTTCCTCTGGATTCAGAGGTTGAGCAAGCGTATTTCCTTAAAAAAAAAAAAATGAAAAAAAGAAAAAGCCCCAATTGGGCAGAGAGGCCCAGGCTCACGTGGAAGCGTGGCAATCAGAAGAGAGTGGAGCAGCCTCACCACTGACTGCATTTCATGAAAACATTCCTGTTTTCGATAAATATCATTACCATCACAAATAGAAGAACAAAAGAAAAAAACTAAACTTTTTTATCCTTTACAAAACAAGAACTGAGTTGCAAGCTGATGCTTCCCACAGAAAACTCCATGTTCAGGAAGGAGCTATTTATACCAAATATAGATAAAAAATTCTGTAGCGATTCTGACAAGCCCTCGTAACTGCTCTTATTACATTTCAAAACTAGGACCACAGATGCCTGTGAATGCACCCACCTTCTGAACAAGGTGCCATTACTTCCATCAGAGACGGGGACTGAGATATACAAAAAAATACATTAAAAACCTGGTTTAGTTCCTATATTACCATTACTTCAGCTGGAAGTCAGGCCTTGCATTGGATTTGAGGCTTATCACCAAGGGAATTAAAATAAATAAATAAATAAAGCAGAGGCAGTTTTTCAGGTGACTGATAAACTTTTCCTCCCTGTGATGGGAAAACTGTCCTGCCACCACAGAGCCTCCACTCCCGAACTGGGACGGGGAGGGACAATGGGGAGGATGCTCTGTCCTGTCCCTTGCTCTGCTGCGGGATGACACACACACACAGCTGCTGTCATCTTGAGCCACCAGACCTTCATCACACACAAAGCCACTACCCCTCTTCTCTCTTAACATCACCACCACCACCCCCAGGGCATGCAAGCCTGTGCTCCGTGCTAATAACTAAAATAACGAGATGGAGAGGGTCTCCAGCACACACAGCAGCACAGCAACGGGGAGGAAAGGCGATGCTAATCCCATGGCTCAGCAGGACCATGCAGACACCATCCCATGGCATATCTGTCAAACGTCCACCCATCTCAGCACAACAAGCTGGTAACCTGCCTGCGGGACAACACACAGCTCCATACACTTCCCCTGCATGTCAGGGAGGGACTCTCTCCCCCAAAGATGTGGGGGACAGCAGGGACAACGAGGACGTGAGCAAGCAGCCACCATACCTAGCACTGTACACGCTCCCGTCTTCCCAGCTGGAGCTTGGGCTCAGGCAACGGAAAAGCGGCAGAGCTCAGACATCACTCCATCCCCTTGTGCAGGAAAACCAGCATGCAGACTTCCATGGGAATTCTGCGGATTATCCCCCCTCTGCAAAGCAGCTTAATTAATTGCCTGTAAAGGAGGACTGCAATGAATCACAGAACTTTCAGCACAGCAAGTGCAAGTATTGTCACATCTTTCCTCTCCTTAAAAATTACAGATAAAAAGGCTTTAGCCTCTCCAAGCCATTTTATCTTGGCCTGAAGAAGTACATACACTGGACTTGCTCTGCATTTCCTTTATTTTTTGCCTGTAGCACCACCAACAACTATAAAATTGCATCCCTGGACCTGTATGATTTGGTTTACTTTGACTGTGTTCCTGTTTCTCTGTGAAAAGAAAGAGGCTTGCAGAGTGGCAAAGTTAGCAATTACACATCTCAGCATCCTTACTGGATCTCATCAGTACTCATAGGGAGAAGTCATGCTTCTTCCCTTGTACCTGATGGTTTCTCAGCTCAAAGTTTTCTTGGCTACTAGTTCTCTGTGTTCTTCCAAGAGTTTGCACACAATATCCTCCAACCTGCTGCACCTGAGCGCTGTATTTTGGACAAACCTATTTGTTTGAAACTACAAACTAGCTAGCTACAGTGTGTGGGTGCAACGTCACACCAAAGGTACAAAATACTTGAGACCAAGGAAGGTCTCTTCCACCTTCTTCTGTCTCACTGGTGTGATTCACAGGAGCACCTAACAGCGTAACACCCCCATCATACCTGTCCTCGCCTACTCCCACCCCACCACACTGAGCTTGTCAGCGGGAATTTTGTCACCAGCCCTGAAGCCAGTGTTTATGTTATCAAGCCAAGTGTTTTTATTTTTTCACCCGGTGATAGGGGAAAACAGAAAGGAACTGCAGAAGTTTTTGGAGACAAAGATCTCTCCAGGACATGCCAGCCGGTAGGTTCAAAGACTGACTTGGCACAGCATCCAAGGAAGCCAGCATCCAACACACAAGCAAGACCAGCTCCATGCCAGCCATCAGCCAGGCTCAAGGAGAGTTAGTGACTGCTGTCAGGAAGAAGGAAGGAGAGAGAAAGGCCAACCCTGTACCTGTCACAAGAGATACAGCCCCAGCCCCATCTCCAAGAAGGAAACGCAGAGAATAAAATGAGGGGAGACTTCTGTGAACAACTACAATGTCTCAGACAGCAGTGGCCACGCACAGGTCAGCGCTCACCAAGACTGACCACAAAGCAGTGCATGAGATACCACACTTGGCCTTCAGCCTGGAAAGAGGAGACACGCGTGGGAGGCTGCGTGGGAAGAGCTAGCAAGTGAAGACTATGTCCTATCAAGCCTGCAAATCTGCACGTTGCTCACAGCAGCCTCACATAAACCATTCGCCTGCAGCCACCATATATCTAGTTACAACCCCCAGAAACACAGCTGACTCGATCACTAGGCCTTTATCAGCATTCAAAGAGACCAGAGAAGGTCAAGAGAGCCATCATCCAGGAACAGAGGATAAGCACAGCGAGCTCCATGGGAACTTGACAGGCCAAGAATGACTGCAGTCATGGAGGACCGAGGAGAGCTTGCTCACGTTGCCCTCTTTTTCTGAGGCTCCCAAAGACGACAAAACCTCTGACCTTTGACTAAGCCACGCTACTCGCAGAAGAGGGGAAGCCTTCAGGGCTTAGGGACTCAATAAGAAACTATTTATCCCAAGGTCATGAGTTCATACCCTCTTCAAGTTCTTTTTTTCTTAGTCAATTAAAACAGGGGATTCAATCTGCATTAAAAAAAAAAACAACTGTCACTAAGGGCACAGCCAGATACTGCCCCGTGAAACAGGCAGATTAAGAAAATACAGCCCCTTTGCTGCTCCTTGCAAGCCCCACCGGCAAGCACAGCAACTTCAGGAATGCTCCCTGTGCAAAGCAAACATGACCCACCTTCGCACCCAGGGTAGCGAAGCAGAGGAGGGGACTGCAGGCACGGCTTCCATCACCAGCCCTCAACAGCAGGTAAGGCATACCCCCATAAGGACCATTACAGATAGAGATGATCCTGCCCCAGCCTCTGAGCCTGGTCCTGGGAGACTTCTGCCCAGGCCCATACCACTGCTTCGAGAGGAGGTGTGTTCAGCCCATGACCACTGCCCAGACGGCCATTCCTCCTGCACCCAGCTGATGCTCAGAGGCCAAAATCCCGCCATGAGGATAAGCAGCAGGACTGGAGATGTGCTTCTGCCTTTGCACCCACGGAGCAATCAGCATCCACGGAGCTCCAGCTCTTGCTGCCCAGGAGCCTGACCACTTCAGACAGGACATCTTCCAGCCCTCAACCCAGTGGTGACCTCGGACAGCCCTTCCAATTTGCACTGAAGAAGCACTTGTGTGGATTCTTAGGACCAGCTGAAGAGAGGAGACCCTCTGTCCTCCTGCTGCAGGCCCAGCCCCAATGGTGACAGAAACGTGACAAACACAGAGGTCGAACAAATGGGGAGGAGAGGACGCCTTCCACTACATCACCAGGCCTCGAACAACGCGTGAATCAAAGTTAATGTGTATCTGAAACCAATTACTGATCGAAACCAAACTATCTAAGAACTCCAGCTGTGGCATTCAGGGTTCTCGGTAGCAAGCACAAACACAGTCAAAACCTTTCATTGTTGTTTTTCAGCCCATAAAAAGTCAAGATAAAAACATGCTCCTGCAAGCGGCGTGCACGCACTCGCCTCTGTCATCTTCAGTGGCTTCCAACAGAGAAAACACAACCCACAATCCCCCAAACACAAATTATTAGTGTCCATAAAATTTTTGATAACTCCATGCATTTCCCATAATTACCCTTTGGTCCAAAAGCAGAGAAAGGATTCACAAACTCCCCACGGACCAGGATGGAGCCACCGGCCCTCCCAGGGCCTTGTGCACGGTGGCCAGCACAAGGGTAACGCAGCAGAACGGAGGGGTTTGGAAACAAACGGGAAGCAGGGAGAGTTTTCTTTCATTCACCAAAGATGGTAATTATTTTGGGGAGAACCGCACATCCTTTTGGCTCTTAATTAGCGGCAAACCAAGTCAAACCTCGGTTTGTGTAAGTGAGAAACTATTAGGGTCTACGAATCCGCAGCCAAGGAAAAGAAATGTGTACCGGTCCTTCACCGCCAGAGTAACTTCTGATTGTCAAGCACAGTTACCAGGGGAATGAAGAGCTTCTCCTGCAAGCTCCTCACTCAATTAAGCTGATGCAGACAAAAAGGCCGGGCAGTCGCAGCTGGCAGCACGGGGCCAGTCAGATGCACGCACTCAGCGCAGGCGGAGCGACCGCAGCAGGTTCAGAGTGATGAGGGAGAGGAGGAGCGGTCCACAGCCTCCACCATCGCAGAGGACACCCAAGGCTTCTCCTTGAGATGCTGAATGGCAAAACCTGGCAGGGTCTGTACCCTGAGGAGACTTCATGAAGGTTTAACTGAGAAAATAGAAGGCAGGTTGGTATCCTGAGCTGTCACCCCTATTTAACGGAGACGAATTAAGATCCAAGTGAGGAAACACCTAAGAAAAGTCCTTGATTTATTAGTAATCCAGAACTATCTTATCGCTGCCTCCCCCTCAACTCAGCAGCCTTATAATTATAACTCTGCCTGAAAATCAGGACAGTCATCAAGCCAGGGAACAAAATAAAGGCCAGGAGAAGTGAGTACAATCCTTGACCCCTCTTGAGCAAGAAAGCTGAGCATCTAAAGCATCCTGATCATCTTTCAAAGCACCCAGAAAAGAAACAAAAACCAGTGTTCAGATGCAGCAGAATCTTGTTTTTGCTCCCAGTTGCTCTTTGCAGACTGGCTGTTGGGGCACTAATGATCCACATGAAGAGGATCAATTCTTTTTTCACCCTTGTGCAGCTGAATTTCATTAAGATGATGAACATGGACCTTCGAGGCTACAGTGACAAACAGAAGCCTTCCTTACTCTTTACTCTCCTGTGGTGCACTACAGCTTCATTTTCTCTTTGGAAAGTTAGCCAAATAGCATTTTTTTGGTTGGTTTTTTTTTTAGGGAAAAGCAAAGTGTCAGGCAGCTTCTGGCCCATGCAATACTGAGTAAACTTCTCCTGATTAAAAAAAGGCTGCAAGACATTCATTATCTGAGACCTCTGAATACTGCAAAGTTATTGCAGTGGTGTTCCCTGGTGCTCACTGTGTTATCTCTGGCAGTGGGCTGGGGCTGCACTTCATGGTGGGATGGAGCTGGAACAGTCAGGACACGAACTGCAAACTGCAGAGCCCAGAGACAACTCCAGGATAAACTGCTGCTTCAGCAACACGCATCCATGTACCTTGCTTTGCCTCAGGCACCATCGATCTCACAACTAAAGACGAGTGAAAGGAGTCAGGCTGGCCACAAGCATCATCTCCGTACACCACCATCAATGAGGTGAGCACATCAGCATGCAGAAAAATCAAAGCCCACAGCTCCCTCCTTTCAACGGGATTTTAATAAATTGCAAGTGTACAATCCCCCTCAAAAAAATAAAGGAAGTTGTATTTCAGTGAGACCGTAGTCTGGCCCTGGCAAGCCGCTGTGGTCCGATGGAGCGGTGGCAGGTGCTCTGTGAAGCTGCACCCACACAGCCATGAACTCGCCCCAGCTTAGATGGGCTCTTCCAGCAGGTGTTACTTGAATCCTGCGCATCTCTCTAGCAAAGTGCAGTGATATTTGACTTCCTTGTGGGCTCAGGAGGCTGCCAAACATCTGCTGGGATTAGTTGGTTCATGTTTGTGAAGTGCACACAAGTGCTATCATAAGGAAGGGGCTGACCTATTTATGGATTTGAATGCTGGACCGAGACCCAAACCCACATACTGTATTTGCATGTATGGCCATATCTTCCCTGCCAGATTTTACTGTCTGAAGCTAGGATGGAGGCATGAGGTGTCACCTATAGCTTACAGCCCGCTTTTGGTCACTGCCAGTTTGAGTGAGTCATGCTGCTCCCCTCCTCCACTTTACCCCATCCAATTGCACAACTGAACTTTGTGAGCAGGCTGGGCGAGGGTGGCTCTACCAGGAGCCCCCAAATGCCATGTGAGTTGCCCTTTGCAGGAGAAACCCACCTTCACCACAGCCTCCAGCCCAGTCTTCACCAGGGCAGAAGATCACAGACTCTCAGCCCACGGACCTCCGGTAGGCTCCCAGCGGCCAAGCCGCAGCAGATCAGACACACAAATTCCTGGTGGTAAGGGACTTTGCATCAAGTTTCACATTTCTCATGGGTGTCCCTCCCTCCCACACAGGCCTCCTGTGACTAAGGGCTGAGGAATGAGACAGCAAGCGTGCACAGCCCAGAAACCACATCGATAAACAGCCATGAGGGAGATGAACTCCCCAGGAAGGGAAGGGAAGAGCTGCCCAGATGGAACAGAGCACGTTTGTTAACGGGATTATAGGTGGCAATGGCTTGTGACAGCAGGGCCACAGGAGTCGTACATTCCTGTGACTCAGAATCACTTTGCGCCAAGTTGCAAGTCCTGGACATACAGCTTTGCTCTGCCAGGAGCTACTGCTCCCCTTTCCTCCACAAACACATTTCAATACCTATCAGGTCTCCATCTTAGTCACGTTCTGCTAACACACACTTTTTACATCCTTTTCATCTTCCCTCCTCATCAGTCTCTATGTCCCCAAGTCAATCGCTCTGCTCTTCTCTCACCATTCTCCCCTTTATCTTGATCTCCCAGTGCAGGAGCTCCTCAGACCCAGATGCTGCTCCACTGGTACAGCCTGTGCTCTCTGCTCAGGTTCACAGGACTTCAACACATACGGTCTGGCAGACTCATCACTCTCCTTTGGGTAGTGTAACAAGTTGCAGGCTCAGCCCAAGATGCTGCAGGTCCAATTTAGAGATATGGGCAACACAAGAAAGTGTTGTCCATGGAATATAGAAGTAAAAACAAAGAAAAGAGAGAACCTGTGCCCAGGAGCACACCAATACCATACCCAGAATTACCCATGTCTTTCATTAGCTGGATAGGCCCTGTCTTGAGATTAAGGCCCTGTTCTGGAGATTAAGAGCATCTGGAATCACTTCCATTACACATCAGGCAGAATGTGCAAAACAAAAACAGGCAGAAAAGATTTCCATCCTAGCAGGTGCATCCACCAAGAGAGCTGGAACTAAACCAGATGATCCAATGTGGAACCTTCTGATAATAAACAGCTACTTTTGTACATCCAGTTCCACCCATGAAATTGGGCACACCCTTAATCAGGTATGAATCAAATCATCTGAAACATGAGAAATTTATCAAGAGCTGTTGCAAACAATCCATAAGGTTGCTCCTGCCTCAATGCACTTCACCTTCAAGGGATGGGGAGCATCCGACACAGGCAGACAGCCGCCCTGAACACAACAAAGCTGCATCAGATCACTTTTCCTAGGACTTCATGCACATGACAGCACTTCAGGTGTGCAGTGTATACAGACTGGAGGCTTGGGCTACGGCATCCGGGAACTCCAGCAGGCAAGGAACCAGGGTGGTACAGGCATGGGCATGACACCCCAGTGAGTGGCTTGATCCTAGATGAGGTGGGACACTACCAGCACAGACAAGCATTGTAACACCCCAGAGCATGAATCCCCTCTTTTTCACCCCAGGGTACGTCACAGCAAGGCAATACACCAGGAGGTGCAAACCACCTGCCTAGCATCCTCACAGAGATCCAATACCCACGTATAGAAATATCGATCACAAAACACCACACACAGGTCGCATGTGCACCAAGGGATGGGAGCTAAATTCACACAGAACAACTTGCAAATGAGCCCACCCTACAGGGATCCTTGTGTGTAGGAAGACAATGAGCTCTTCTCCTCCCGCTCTAAGATGTGGTCCTTAAAACCTTCTCCACCAACTTCCCCAGCCTCCTCACACCCCAAGTTCACAGTACTCCCACGCAGCAGAGCGAAACACGCTCTTCCATGCCAAGCCATGGAAGGAGGCGCACAGGCACTCCAAAAGCTGCTGTCCTTTCACCTGGACACTTTGAATACCTTGGTGGGCACGGTGTCTTGGAAAGATGTGCTCATTTGTATTGATTTAAGCCCTCCCTGCTGCTCTGCCCTCACTCCCAACTCCCATATGCAGTGGGGGACACTCGAAGAGGTGTTATGTGCCAAGAACTCATCCCCGCAGCAACATGGAAGTCCGAGGTGTTATTCCCGACTTCCAAAATAAGCTTCTACCCCACAGTCTGGCACTTAATGCCACCATTAGAGGCTTGCAACTTGTCTGCTTCACTCACAGTATGATCGCTTGCACTGTACAAGGCTGACTCTTCATTGCAATGAAGCCACGGCCATTCTGTACGCTACAGCATGGCTTCAGAGGAAAAGAAGCCAGAGGTCTCCCCAGATAACTTTAACCCTGTTGCCCATCATTTCTTCCCCATCTGTCTGCCTTGGGAGCAAAGTAAGATGTGGGTACAAGACAGTGCTTCAACACTTGCCTATCTGTAGGCACACAAGTAGCTGCAGAGAGTTCAGCTGGATTACTCATACACTCGAATTTCAGACTTACTATGCAGAAGGTTCACTGAGCCCTCCTTAAATGGCAAAGATGCAGCACTGTGTTTTCCAGGCTCGGCTCTGTATATCTTCAGGAACACGAGAAAGAAATGGATTCTCTGAAAAAGCACCGAAGTAGAACTGTGCTAGGGAAGGTATAATTCTCATTCTCCCAAAAAATAACCTGCAGGATCAGAGGGGATGGAGGACCACCACAGCTTTAAAGGAAGCTTAAACTACCCTAAAAAATGGCAGTCTTAATGTACACCGGAAAACAAGACACTGAGAAAGCGTCCAGCAGACGTTGTAAAGTCCCCCTTATTCTACTCCTTGAAATATGTTTTTATATGTAAGTATCACCTTAAGCACTTCTGTGACTCATTTCTGGACCTCCCCACCACCACATTTCAAATTCAACAGCATTAGCTGCCATGGTTTCTGAAGAACACAGGCAGAGACCAGCTTCCATACTAGGCAAGGCATTTCAATAACCCGCACAAGGTAAGTACAGGCCTTGCCCCTCAGTCAAGGATGATGATAATGTGCAAGAGGCAGGTAGAAGCAGAAAAGATGAGGGAGATGAACTGTAAAGATAGGCATAACGGCAATAAGCAGTTCAGAGTAATCTCCGGAGTTGGGTGGAAAGGATGCTAACTTCAGTGTGTAATTACAACAATTCTTTTCAGCCATTTCTCTGTTTGATTACCTGTTATGACTGCAAACTGAAGAGAACAACCCTGGTCTAACTGGCTTTTTTCTCCTGGATTTCAGTGTTAGGGATGACATGAAACTCCCAGCCTCGCTCCTCTCCAAGCCTCAGTGTCCCATCAGTAAAACCGCAAGAATAATTTCCCTTCACCTCCGGAAGGCACCGCAAAAACTTGCGAATTGCTCCAACGAAAGAGCTAAGAGCACTCCAGAAAAGCACAAAAGGAAATTAGTAATTCTTCATTCAGTCCTGAGTTTGAATAGTATGTAGTAAATAAGGCTTGGGGCCACACACTGCACAAAAAGAAAAGAAACTGAATAGCTCCTCATTAAGTATCACCTTCCACTCTGGGCACAAGGAGTAGGTGCTCTGGCAATTAAGTGGCTATATCATAATACATGCTTGCAAGGGGGGGCAAATTAAGGATTCATCCAAGACCTTCATTCTGGCATTTGGTATCTCCTGAGCTCCTGGACTTTGCAACTTTAATACTGTTCTTTTAACCGAGTGCATTGCTCATAATTAACTACAGGACTGCCACATGGCTGCCGCAATCGCTATCTGTTTCTCTTGGGAAACCCAGATTAAAGGCTTGTCTCTGCCACAATAATAGCTTGAGCTATCTCTCAAGATTTGCCCAAACCCATGAAAAGCAGAGCAAGCCTCTACCTCAAGCCATGAGGTGTGTTAAATTCCAGCCAGCTGATCTCCTTTGGGGCTGAGCTGGAACAGGAACGCCGCAGACACCCGGACGGGTGAGGCAGGGGGAGATGGAGCAGCTGGAGTCACAACCACTTATCTGCTGCTAATCCAATCACTCTCCCAAGCCCAGCCGCGGCGTGCTGCACACTGTCTGGGAGACTCCTCGCTTCATTCAAGCTTGCCTCATTAAGCGGAGTAATTCAAGTCTGTTAAGGTTGAGGTAATAAACTGCTGAAACAGAGAGAGCTCCTCAGGGTACGTGCGCACCGCACGTCCCAGACGCACGATACCAAGCCATAACCCACCACAGCTGGGGTACAACAGACACGGTAACAGCAGCAGGACCGCCGGCAAGTCACCTGTGATGCACCCCAAGTTTCTCCTCCAAAGAAACCAAAGCACCCAATCGTCAGCAAACTGAGTTTCGTGCAAGCAGCCACATTGCTGAAAAAGCACTAGAGGAGATATTTTAAACTTCCTCTGCTATGCCTAACTAAGGTTTGGAGCTGGACTGCCATTACCCCATCGTGCAGTGCAACCCCACCCATCCCACTGGGGTCCACAGCCTCTTTCAGGTCTGCAGCAGGATCTGTCAAGCCTCCTCCATCCATCCATCCTGCCTTCACCCAGCTGGTCGGGCTGGTCCCACAATAAAGCAGGTGGGTTCTGGGTCCTCAGAAGTTACAACCCCCAGCTGTGCAGCCCTGGCAGAGGCTTTCCAGCTGGAGGAGAGAGCAGGAGCAGAGGGAGGAGATGAATGCATCTCCCCACAATGAGATCCACTGGCCTGAAAAAGGGAAGCGGGGGGAGAGTTACAAATTGATGCATAAACAAGACCTGACTGTGTAATTCAGAGCTAACAGGGTAGTTTACTGAATGTTAATTAAATCCTCAGCGCCTGTTACCAACTGTGGAGATCAACTTATTTTTAAATTAAATAAGCAATAAATGCTTAGATGAATTTCTATTAAATTTCACCCAGTGAATGAAGTATGTGGGGCTTTTAATAGACATTAAACAAGATAGTTATGGCAAGTTAGTTGATACCTTATTACGTAAAGATAATGGCCATATTAAATCTCAACTAACTATTCCACTGGCGGCACAATCATCCAAGACTTGGCGGAAGTTTGCCTGCCTTGAAGCATCCCTGGGCAGAGGCAGCAGGGGGAGAAAGGCAGCCAAGTGCTGAATGGCACCTGCTTAGAGGATGCTCAAGTGCATAAACCCACATAGGCACAAAATGGGACCCCTCCCAGACCGATCTGGAAACCCCAAAGAGGGCTGATGGGCTATCACACCGAAACTGGCATAAACCAGAGACCCTCAAGCATCCCAACCCCCTCCACCCAAGCAAAGCAATTTATGGGGTTACCCAAGAATCACTGTATTACGAGGTTCCCTTAGGGCATCGAGGGCTCCAGAAAACATCCTCCCCAACAGCCTGCAACACTCAAAAGTTTATATCTTTTTCTAAGAAAAGGTTATCAGCAGCCCACAACTCCACCAATGTTTGTTTTCCTTTCCTGAGCATATTGCGATAGTTTGGGAGTGCTGAGTGACTCACACGTGTGTCACTGTCACCCACAGATCCCAACAACAGATACCGACAGTCTAAAACGACAGAGACTTGCTGACAGCGACTTAAAAATGATCATTTTCATGCCAGCTCTTGCACTTGCTCAGAACGTTGATCGAAACCAGCTCTTGGAGATGAAAGCAGAATCTCCACCGAGGTATCTCTACCGGTAACCTTAATCACAACGATTAAGTGTAGGTAGTGGGGTTTTTTTGCACGTCTGGATTGGAAACGTCACAAGACCTCCCTGCCCTGCTGTACCCAGAAGCAGGAGGAATGGAAAGAGTCAAGCCCTGCACGCCGCGAACCCCCACTTCTTGGGCAGGCACAAGATCTCAAAAAGCTTTTAAACTTTGTGGGGTTTTTCTGGTCTGTGGTTTTCGGTTTGATTTGTTGTTTTCTTTTCTCTGTTTGTTTCTATTTTACAAAACAAAAAGCTCCTTAGACTAAAAAGAGGAAAACACAGAGCTCTTCATACTGATGCTCCTCTCCAGCATCCCAATGTACCTGGGAAAGCCGATCACAACATCTTCCCTCCGGTCCCCCCTCTGGAACCACTGCTCAAGAAGTTATTTCAAGTTCTGTATTTTCCTACCTATAACCCACACTCTTTAAAGGTATTGTTCCTTGTGAATACGTCCCTCAAATAACCCACATCCTTAGATAAGCTATGGTTTCTGTCTCCACTGCTCCTGCCTGCTTTTGTAGCGTGGCTGCAGTTCCAGTAAGCTCTCTAGTTTTTAGCAGAATTACGCTGCTATGAGAGTGAGAGCAAAGGGAGATGATGAAGCCACCGGGGTAAGAAAGAAGGCTGCAGAGGACCGAAAGCAGAAAGAGCATCGCTCACACATGCACATAGCAAACACAGATGCTGAATCCCAGACATCTGGCAGGTGACACAGACTTGGTATTCACCTCACTTCCCTGAGGGCTTCTCTCCATCAAGGAAAAAAAATAATATCCCTAAAGGAAACGTGTATTTCTTCATCATCCCAATTGCCATCTTGAAAACCTCTCCCCGCATCCACAGGGATTTCCCTCCACTTGAAGGGATTTCAGGGCTGCCACAGACTGCACAGGGAAGAGAGGATGACCACCTAGAGGTGAAAGCCAGCCTGGTCCAGGGCCAGCCACAGCAGAGAGAGTGGGTGCTGCCCAGAGCCATGTCAGGGCCAGCAGAGTTTATCAGGAGAAAGGCAGAGCTGTGTGGGTCAGGCTTTCAGATGCTTGACTAGGAACAAACGCCACCGAGGATGGGCACACATGTTCACACAACCATGATGGGCAAAGGATTAGAGAAACCACTGCGGGTACCCTGAGGGTATATGTTTCCACAGACGCATGGAAACTGTCTTCTTGCAAAGAATTTGTCATCCACCCAAGCTACTGCTTTTCTCCAGCTACAGTCAGCAAGAGATGTTTCAGAGAAACCTGCACAGAACAGTCTCTTCTTTCCAATTAGATGTTTACGACCTAAGAGCAATCACCCTCAGCTGGTATAACTCTGAACATGCCTGACATTCATACAATCATCCCATCTCCTTTCTCTAGATCTCTGGCTAAATTCTTGTCCTCAATGATGTTCTGCATGATAAATGCCACCATTTAGTTCCATGGAAAAGCACTTAATTTTGTGCATTTTGAATCAGCCACTTTTGCCTTAGCTTGCATCAGTACAAAGGAACAGACACCCCTTTTCCACAGCACTCACTGCTTCTGTGACACCTTTCTAACGTGTGTCCTTTATACAGGAGCAATCCCAAACTCCTGGTCAAACTCCCTCGGGTTTTCCAGCTCCCCACTGTTTTTACTATCCCTCTCCAAAAGTGCATACCCCAGGCTTCACTGATCAGAAGGGAGTCACTTAAGTTTTATAGTCCAGCACTATACAGACAAACCCCAGCAGCGATTTTAACAAACAAGGCAACAGTCAGGCTTCAAAATAAAGTGAGCAGTGTCTCCACTCTGACCATGAAACCCCACACTGTAATTCATACTATGACTAATAATTAAAAATATATACTGATGATCACATTATATATTTAAAAGCACTTCAGCTCCACTGAGACTGCAGCTGACGCTATTAGGTGCCTTGTAAAATAGACTTGTCCAGCTCTGGAGCTTCACCCCTGAACACTGGCAAGAAGCGAGTGCTTTGGTGAGGGATACACAGCTGAATCTGCACTTTCATTATTTGAAAGCTTGAATTACACCACACCAATTCCCGATTCTGGTGAGACGGAGCCCATCACCCCTCGCTAACAAAGCACAGCTGAAGATGATATTCAGAGCAAGACAACTTAGAGATCCAATGGGCTCTGCAAGTTTCTGTGAGACAAGGCAGCTGAACTGCACAGGGACCTGGAATTTTCTGTACCCTACCTGTGATGGCCAGGATACGGGACCTGAAATCCACTCCTGCTCCACCAATCTAGAGGCAGTTTTTTGCTAGTTTGCCCTGGTTTCAGTAGAGCACATCACAATTATCATTCATAACTTTTATCTCCTAAAGTTGGGTGACTGCTGGTCCAAACTGCGACTAATAGAAAAGAACAGGACTCTCAGAGCTGGAACCCATGCCTGGATGGACATGCTCACCAACATCCTGCCCCAACACCTGGGCTGACCCCCAGCGTGCTCCAAAGGTGAAAATCTCACCTTGGTACCAGAGGAATTGGAGCTTCTCCCAGTTCGGTACCAGCCCCTCTGCCCAGCCAGCACCAACCATTGCAGGAGATGGGGACATGCACAACAGAGACAACCGCTCAACGACAAAAGCTGCAACCCTCACTGACCCAGGCACTGTGGAGACTGCACAACAGCAACGCACTGCAGTTCAGGGTTGAACCTACAACCTACAGAACATCCAGTGAGACATAGTTTCAGATGCATTTTCCTGGACGCATGCCCTATTTCCACCCAGGAGTTTACCAAGGCAGTGTACAAGGGCCACATATCCCTGAGTGGAACTTCTGAATGGCAGGGACCACGGGAAACACAGGACACACGCATGACCAACATCCTCATGGCCTCCAAACAACATACACGCCCTGGGGCTGACTTTTAGGAAGAAGGTGTTAAAAAAAAAAAAAAAAAAATCACTCAAGTGTCCTCTCTGTGCACAAAAAGCATGTTTTCACAAGCCCAACAGACTCATCACACACCACCTACCCACTACCAGGCACTTCTCTCCAGCCAAAAGGTCTCCAAAAAGCCTACTGTGACCTTCAGCAACCCGTTTGCTCCAAACAGGCCCTCCATCTGCAGGGCTGGGAAAAGAGTCTACAAAGACCAGAAGACACCTGATGGCAGGAGAGCCCCTAGGACCATAACTGATGGGGGTTTCATACTGCCACCATCCTGGACCAGGTTCCCCCAACTTGGTAGCTTTTCCCAACAATAGCCAACAAGCTGACTCAGGTGGAAAAAAAAAAAAAACAAAATTAAAGGAAAACTATACATAAGACTCAGAAATAGAGGGTAATAGGGCTGAAGGCCCCATTAGCAGCACCAGGATCTTGGTGGAGCTGCAGGCAGGATTAGACACTGAGGGTATGAGCTCACTGCTGGGTGGCCCTATGGCCACCACCCACACCATCACCTGCTGACGGTCCATCCCGCAGGGAAAAACCCTCCAACAAAGGCTAAACAGCTGAGAGAGGGGAATAACAGAGCTAATAAATTTAGAGCGATAGGATGAAAGGTCATGGGGTGGGCAGGGGGAGACAGAATAGGCCAACAGGCACGGAGAGGTTTTTAACAGTAAATCTTTATCCTCAGATGGAAATATTTCCCAAGGGAAATCCCATATTGCAGAGTATTATTTGCCTGGGCCAGTTCTGGTGCAGCAAGGGTGGGGATAACCAGAAAGTCCCCCACATCCCCAAGCTGTGCCGCTGCACAGCAAACTGGGATATGCACAGGACAGTGACCAACATTTTCCAATGTGAACATGGTTGGGAACATACAGATGAAATGCTGTGTCCCGTTTTCTGGCTCCAAGCATTCCCTCCCTTTCTAATATCCCATATCTGTAATTACTTGATGAGCCAGCACCGGCTGTATCACCCAGTTCCCTGACATCCAGGGACTCCCTGTTCTCTTTCAGATCCTGCCTCAAAAATCATTCCTGGAAAGTGTAAGCGCAGGTAAATGAGTCGAAGTAATCAAAGGAATTCTCAAACCTAGAGTGTTTCCAAAAGCTTAACACTTCCAAGTGAGACCTTGCCTTTCACATGGGTCAAAACCAGTTTGTGCACGGGGGGCGGGGGGGCCTAAGGTGTTGCGGGTGCGTCGGAAGACACAGCAGCAGGCTTGATGGTTTCTGTGAGCTTTTAGCACTTGATTGTGTATCAATCACCCGGCAAGGCAGAAAGATACCAAACAGAAACCCAACCCCCTCAAAAAAAAAAAAAAAAAAAAAAAAACCAAACAAACGGGCCAAAAAAGCAAACTGGTACAGGCATAGAAAAACAAACAAACACATAATAAAAACAAAGCTAGAGAATCCAGCGCTCGTTTCGCTCACCAGCGGGGCCAAACTGCACCTCGAGGTACAGTAGCCAGAGCAATTAAGGGCTGAGTTTCTCCATCAACGCCTCCTACTCGGGAGCGCTGCCTTCTCCCCAGCGCAGCCCCAGGGCGCGGGGAGCGCTGCTGAACAATGGCAGGAACAAAGATCTGCCTCTTCGAAAGGGGAGGGCAAGACAAGGGGGAGGGAAAGTAAAAATTAAAAAAAAAAAAAAATTAAAAAAAAAAGCCCAGGGTGACGTAAGGGTGTGGGAAACTTTTACGTCCTTACCTGCTGGGGAAGGGTGGGCCTCCCCTGGCGTATAAAAAGCTGCCAGGGCTTTACTCAACTCGGGATTTAGCACCCAGCCCCGGGGGCGACCGGTGCAAGGTGCCTGGGGGGGCAGCGCTGCGCCCCCCGCCCGAGCAAGGTGCACCTGCGGCCGGCAGCACCGAGCCCCGGCCCCCCGGGAGGGGATGGAAAGGGGAGGGGGAGGGAGGGAACCCCCCCGGTCCGCCGGCAGCCCCCACCCGCCGCGGTGGCCGGGGCAGCGGGGCCGCCGAAGTACTGGGGAAGTTTCTCCCCTTCGCCCCGCACCCGGCAGCTGCCCCCGCCCCGCCAGCGAACTCGTACCGGGCAGGGCCCCCCCCCCCCGCGTCCCCCGGCGGCCTCCGCGCCCCCGGCGGGGGGCGGAGCCCGGCGCGGCCCCCCCCCGGGC
>JAOTQQ010000052.1:12129159-12147276 GCA_026546715.1 Gallinago undulata | reverse complement strand
GCTGCCCCCGCCCCGCCAGCGAACTCGTACGGGGCAGGGGCCCCCCCCCCCGCTTCCCCCGGCGGCCTCGGCGCCCCGGGCGGAGGGAGGAGCCAGGCGCGGCCCCCCCCGGGGCGACCGGCAGCGCTCCCCGCCCCGGCCGGGGGCTCCAGCTGTTGCACAGCTGCCTCGGCGGGCAGAGGTGTCGGGGGTGGAGTGGGGGGGGGGGGAAGAGGAAGGGGGCAAGTTATTATCTGCAACAATACCTCGGGGGGAGGAGGCAGCCGAGGCGAGCGCGGCGGCGGCGGCGGCGGGAGGAGGCGGCGGGGGGAGGCGGGGCCGGGGGCGGGGGGGGCCCCCGGGACCGCCCCGCCGCCCCCGCCCCTCGGTCCCGCCGCCAGCCCCTTCCGCCCGCCGGCCCCTTCCGCGCTCCGCGCCGCTGCCCCGCCACCTCCCCCGGGCACCCCCCCTCCCCCGGCGTCTCCCACACCCCACACCCCCCCCCCTCCCGCCATCGCCATCCCCTCCCGCATCCCTCCCGCTGGTCCTTCCAACCCCTTTCGCATCCCCCCCGGCCGCCTCCTGCATCCTTCGATCCGGCCCCTCCGCACTCCCCCAAGACCCCCGCCTCGGTCCTTACCTCCCCTTGGGCGGAGGTGGGGGGGGCGGCAGCCCACAGCTCGGCGGGGACACCCCCCGAAACAAAAAGCGAAAGCGGTGGCCGCTGCCTCCCGCCCCGTCGAGCTGCGGCGGCTCTGCCCGGGGCTGACGTCAAGGGCCCAAATTCCTGCCTTTCCCTGCAGGCAGATTTGTCCATGTAAGGGCTGGGGCCGGGGCGGCCGCTCGGCGGGGGGGGGCGGCAGCTATCGGTACCTCGGAGAAGGGGGGGGGTGGGGGGTGACGAGGCTGGAGGCATCCCCGACCCTGCAAGCATCACCCGCCGACCCTGCACCCGAGGGGTGTTGGGCCCAGAAATGCGCATCGTGGCTCCCAAGTGTTCAGCTTTTCAGGGAAAAGTTTTGTACAGGGCTCCTAGGAAATATTTTTTTTTTGGGGGGGGTGCTTTTCCACCCAACTTTATCCATTTCCCGACCGGGGCACAGAAATGAGGGGTTGAGGAGGGAGGTAAAAGATGCTCGGAGTTACAAAGGGGCTGCCTGGTCAGAGATTCAAAACAAAACCTGTCGAGCATGCTAAGGAGAGGGGGAAGGGAAATGGTGCTTTCTGATCACTTTGTTTGTTTTGTGGCTATTTATAAGGACTGCAATTAAAATAGTGCTGATTTTGAGTGTGACTGTTTTTATACCAGAATGTTACCCTTTAAGTAGCCGTTGGGTACCTGCGTTTGCCCCGCAGAGAAGGGGAAGACAGGAGGGTTACGTTGCGTTCAGGCTGTGGAAGGGAGAGTTGCCAAGCTTTATGCATTTGGAAGGAGACTTCTGGATGAGTTTTTAAGCACTTTAAACGTATTTCATTTTGACAATAAAGGGCTCTGCTGCGTGCTTTCAGAAGATGTTTACAATCTTATCCCATTACCAGCTTTAATGTCCACAGTCAACGCTTGACAGCCCCAGGAGGGAAAGTTTGCACGTAAGGACCCAAAAAAGGACATTAAGTGCCTAAAAGACTTCAGAAGCTGGAGTGCAGAGCTATGACCCAGGCTCCCTCCCCCTTCCCTGGCTGCCAGAGTGTCTAAAACAAGCGAGCGTGCTCCCAGATTGACCCAAGTGCTCTGGCGGGTTGGAGACCTCCGGAGATACCACCTTACCCCAGCAGACACCCCTTCCCTGGCAGGCCCCACAGCATGGGGGAGGCACGACATTTCCCAAATTCAGTCCTCGGTGCAAATCCCCCATCTGTGGTTGATTTGGTGTCCTGCACTGGGCCCCTGGACCAGGGGTGCTAAATTCCTCCCGAGGGATGGAGAGCGCTGCGGGGCCAGATGCTCTCTGAGAAGCACTGCAGCTAAACCTGCGTGAGCCTGTCAGTCACGGCCACAAATGTTTTCTAAGCATTATGACGATGACTAGAAATACCCTCACCTTGTCCTAGCCGCCTACCCTCTGTTTAAACCCTGCTGAGATCCAAAAACAAAGCAGAACGGCGCATGAGTCACCAGGGCCCCATGCCGTAGGTGTACCTAGAGTGCCGATCAGCACTCTGTGAACGTGGCCTGTTGTGAAAGACACGGGCATGGCTGCTTTCTAAAGCACCAGTGGATGAGACCGTAGCACCAGCACAAGCTGAGCAGCCAAAGCCTTTGCCCAAGGCCCTGTAAACTTGGGTTCAGTTCCCTCTCTGGAGAACCCGCAGTTCAAGTGTCACCTTCCAGGCTGTAAGGTCACAGTCCTTCTTCATCGTGCTCTGAGGACAACTCATGATGGTATATTGTGCTGCAGGGGTCAGGCAGCCACCACGAGGGGCTTCTTGGCACTCATGTCTGTCAACTTCAGCATGGCGGGGCTCTCGACAGAGCCCAGCTTTGTGGTGCTCTGGAGAAGCAGGTTTAACAGAGGGATTGTTGCCTGTTTGGTTTTTTTCTTCTCTGTTCGATCATTCTTGCAAATCTGCAACAACCTTTGTGTTATGTCAACTGGTATCTAGGGGAAGCACCTGAAAGCTAAAAGAAACTGTTTGGCCCAAGATGAGAGAGAAGTGTTCTCCATTTAGTATTTCAGAGAAAACCAGTGGTCAAATATTTTCCTTGTCCTGCATCCAACAATTATTGCTTCTTTATCCATCAAGCTTATGCAATTTTCCAGTCGTGTTAACAGAAGAGAGAATGCTTTGCACATTCGCAGCAGCCTCCTTTGAATGATCCCAAAAGTTTTAAGGGTCCAGAATGTGAGATAGTAACTACTACTACCTCCATTTTGCAGGTAGATGAACTGTGACTAATCCTCTGCAGCACAGCAGCAGAAGTTTGATTCACAGCCCATTACCATTGTAACACACTGCCCAGAATGGCCACTGCCTTGTCAAGCACAGTGTGAATTTTCTATTTTTTTTTTTTTCCTTCCTATCATGACCGATATCATACACTTTGGAAATGAAAGTAGAAAATTCAAGGTGTTGAGCCTGGCTGTGAAAATCTGCTCTTTGCCTGGAAAGAATCAAAAATACTGGCAACGTGCAATCATTCCTTCGGTAATATCTACCGCACCCTGCACCATAGCAGCAAAATGAATTAAACAGCAAAAGAGTGGAATGCCTGACATTGCATAGGCCACTCAGGAGGCAGTAATACAAGAGTCAGACTGGGCCAATATTAATTCAAGGAAATTAAGTTTTTTAGTGGTTAAGGTGCATGACTAGAAGCCTGGAAACCTGGCCTCTGTTCCTACTTTTCCTGTGTTGTATGACTTCAGACCAGTCAGTTCACCTCCCTGTGCCTGCTTTTCAGAGTCTGGGTCTCTGCTTTTTGGTGAGATTTCAGATATAAAATCACAAAAAAATTAAAAGGAAGAGCCCTTGGGAAGCCATGGGAATTCATCCCTCGGGTGATAAAGCAGGAGCAGGATTGCCTGACCCATAGTTGACAGAGGTTCACTCACCCTGCTCGTAAGGATAACTAGAGGATCCATTCCAGAGCTTCACAGTCAGAAAAACTTTCCTTATCTCTAATACAAGTCATTTTTGTTGCAATTCATCTCCTAATCAGATGAAGTTGTGGGGATCTGACGTATTCCCTCACTAGCAACAATTCCAGAACAACAGGAAAGTCACCCACCTGGTGAACTAATCCTACCACGGTAAAAGCCAGAGAGGCTGGAAAACACACTAAGCACGTGTTCTTGGGAGAGTTGCCACCTAATTTTCAGACAAAGATCACATGCAATTAGCGTCTTAGATCAACTGGAAACTCCTCTGCCCTAAACCACAGCACTTTTCACCCACCTCGCCATGAGGATGCTCGTTTCCATCAAGAGACATGCTACAGCAGTGCACTTGACCCTTTGGTCTCCAAAGGGTGTTCTTGGAAGCACGTGCAAAACCTGAGCTCACAGCAAGATCGTTCCTGTGGCACCAGGGAAGGAATGAGGAAACACCAGCATGGATACTAGGCAGACAGGGGAGAAAAGACTCAACCTGCAAGTCTGAGTTCATCTCCAACCAGGGTGAATGTTCCTGATTTGGAGATACACACGTGCTTGCTGCCTGGTGGAAGGAATCTAGGAACAGCACTGGGCCAAGCTTTGTCATTCCTCATTTTGCAGGTATGTTTGCATCCACACAGGAATTCAAGGCACGTACTGTGCCGGCATTACTAAATCACAGAGCACTGACAGTGATCAAGTCTGGGCCAGAACCCCGAGGGAATCTTCACTGATGAGAAATACAATTTCCAACAACCTCCCCAATTTTCTGTGAGTGTATCAGAGATAGTGACCATCATCAAACCCTGCATCTCTGTACCCATCTTTGAGCTGCACGTGGTTCACCAGATGCTCGGTTTTACCTGGCAATGAGTCCTGTCTTATTCCATATCATTTCACTGTTGAGCACGGTGAGTTTTGGGCAGCTCAGGAAGGTATAGACCCACCTGCACCCATTTCAGGCTCTGCTCCATCCACATTCACCTCTGTCCACTTGGAAGGAATGGTAAAGCTTTGTAAAACTGCTAAATCCCGGTGCTGAGAAGTGCAGTTGAGCAACATGCCAGTGTAGCATACTTAATTTTAAGGACATACTTAAATCCAATTTGAGCCCAGAGAGATTTTAGCTTAGGTTTAAGCATTCTGTTGAACAGGGGTGGATTTAAGGATTGAAGTGTTTTGTTAGACTGGATCTTTAGTTAATGAGGAAGGAGGATTGCTAATGCCTAGAAGAAAGAACTGCCTGGAGCTCTGTGGCCACAGGCAAGCCATAGCTTAAAAAAAAAAATCATTTTGATGAAATTAACACATTGAATTGGTAAAGAAGTTGACAATTTCATTAAGAAGCTTCACTCTCTGAGTCTCAGCATAGTGGGGGAGAAAAAAGGTTTCTAGTATCTCATCAAAGTGATGTGATATAATTAAAGCAGAAGTCACTAGACTTTTTATTTTACACCATCTGGTATCTTGCATGGTATCTTGCTAACGGTGAATGTCTCATGTCCAGATTTTAGAAATGAAAACGTGAGTGCTTTGTTTTACAGGAAGGGAACCGGTCAAATTCTCTAACAAAGAAGTACCCCAGTATTAAAAGAAATATTTGCGGTAACAAATATTTCGGGGGACATTTTTGCATAGGCTCTGACCTCCCTGTTGAGAATCAAAGCAAAAATATTGAATGTACTAAGCAGATGTCTTATCCTAGTGACAGCAAGATGAGCAGAGACAGCTGGTTAGAAGAACAACAACAACAACAAAAACACATCATCATTCCTGCTTTGGCTCCAAAAAATCTTGGACTTGTTGTCAAGGAAGAAAGCTATGTATGTAAGAAGCCAAGAAAGAGACAAATATTATTGAATCTGGTAGCATTTTAGTGAATGTGCTGGAAATAACTTAAGTAGGAAGAAAAACTGGATGCGCTCCATTGTTTATTAAAAGAATGCCTCTTTTTATTTCCACAGGGACCTATAGCCTATATAGTCATTAACACATTTACAAGACTTATATTTTAAATATGTTGCCTCACTCATCAATCCTGTGGGCTCTTCTTCTAAAATAAATAGAGTTACAGCACGTAAAAATGTGTACAGCCACATAAATATAATCTCTGCAAGCTAGAAATGCCAACTATGAATTTCACATGTAACTCCTTCAATCAGTGGAGATGGGCGTAGTACAGAGACACCTAGGGAGATACGAAATATTAAGGGAGGAGAAGAGAAAATTAGATTCCCTCTGGTGAAAAATAAGATAAATAATTCTCACACACACACAGGAAAAAAAAAGAAAAGAAAGAAAAACAAAAAGAAAAGAAACCAAAATTAAAATACAAAGAGCTGTTCTGGATGAAAACCAGTCTGAGCTGTGGTGAACAACAGATCAGAAAAGAGCTGTTTGACAAGACTGCAAAATAAGCCAGTGACCTTCTGGCCTCCTTGCTCAGAGGTAGTACACTCCTTCTCTTGACAGTTTTCATCTGAACAAAACTTGAACTCTCTGCTTGGCCCTAGACATTTCCATTCCCCTGAGATTTGGGCAGACTTGAGGGAAGAACTACAGGATTAACGGGAAGAGTTTAAGAAATCAAAAGCCACGTAATTTGAGGTGGACATTCCAGGAGGACTTGGTAGGCCCAGATCCCATGCCGTAAGAAAGAGACCCGTGCAATAGCAAAGGTCTGGATTTGTTGGATCAGGAGGTGTCTTCCATGGAGTGCTTCAAAATCTCTAGCCATCTCCTACAGAGGTCCTAAATAGTTTAAAGCCTCAAAGGAGTAAAAGTTTAAGATGGTACAAGGAGTGAGAATTGAGGGGTGTGACCAATCTGACATACCAGCTTGTAAACAGAGGACAATGAAGACAAAAGGAGAGGACATGGCTGCTGGGTGTCCAGTTCTCGGCTGCCAGCTTTGCCCATTCTCAGCTACGTGATTAGGCAGTCAGTGTACTATCATTTTCTGTGTAGGAAATGGGTTAAGTCTCCTGCTCTGCAACAAAGCAGATGTGGGACCTTGGGCAAGTTGCAGATTGCACTAAGCTGGAAACAGCTTCCACCATTTGCCAATATCTTGGAGAGTCTGGAAGCTTTCCCATCTCTACTGTGACAAAAGCAGGACTTCTCAACATTTTTGGAGGACTTTTCTCCCTTATAATAAAGGACAAAAAGCACACAATGAAAACAAATCATAGTGCCAGAAATGACTGAGGATAAGGGCACTGTTCTGCCAGCTTTAATTCCCCATCTTGCCAGCCTCAGCTCCAAGACCTGACCTGCAGTCTCCCAGCCACCCCAGGAACGACCATGCCACAATGGAGGACAATTTTGGCTAGAAATTCCATGCCGATTCCAAGAAAATATTTCCTAGGGTGTCTTGCTGAAATGGATATGCTCCCACACACACAACATGAAAGGAATCATGTCTGACAAAGAAACATTTTCTAATGAGAAACATTTATCCAACGTATTCCTCATCAGTGGCTGTGGAGCTTTGTGCCTCAGTGCACCATCTATAAAGAGACAACATCCCAGCCTCTGGGAGAACGTACTCAGTAAAGTGATGGACTCGCTAGCTCCATTAGTCACCCTAAGAGCTCCATATACCTTCCAGCACATAAGTATAGACTGAATCAAGAATTTTTATAGGCCCATTATAACCCCTGTGTTTGACTTTGATCAACAGCATCTCTGCCCACAGGCTGTTCCATCGGCTCCACCCCTCTGTGGGACACAGAGGCAATGCAGGGCACCCCAGCAGCCCTGGGCTCAGCCACCCCCATAGCCACATTTCCTCACACCATTGACAATTTGGATCGCTGAGGAGCCAGCCCAGCCCCACTGCCAGTGAGGTGACAGATCCCTGGCACTAGAGCTGGGCTGGAGCTGCTCATGAGCTGTTTGCGGCTGGGGAGGAATGTCTGTAGAGAGCTAAACCAGATTGCTCATAGATCTCTTCCAAATTGCTTGCCTCTAATCTAGCAGACAATTTGAGAGTAAACGTGCACTGGGAGCACCATCTTTCCCTTCCTTCAGCTTAATAACCCGAGAACACTGAGTTCATGCACACCTATTCCGAGATGGCTGCACTGGAGAAACCTTAGGATCTCACTGGTCCCTTGGCAAGTGCATAAGACGTCAGAGCCACTTATGTGTATCCTTTCCCCTCTTGCAGGGGAGGAAAGGATCTACATCTGCTTCGATTACTTGTTTGATGCTATAGACCCACCGCAGCTGCAGGAGCCCAGTAATGGTCCAAGTAAGGGCTGGCACTCTGTGCTGAGCTTCTCAGCATGAACCAATACACTCACAAGTACTTGTTCTGCACAGAGCTTTTAGAAAGGGTCAAACGGCTTCAAAACTTCAGGAAGGCTGACAGTTTGATGTCACCCATATTTTTCAGGCCCACACTTACCACAGGGGAGAAAAGTTTTCAGTGGGTATTTGCATTTTCCTGCCTATGTTTCAGCCACATGACTCCAGCATTTGCAGAACTTCTGGAGGCCCATCTCACATGTTCAACATCTCAGCCTTCCTTAGGATAGGCTGAAAAATGCCACTTTTCTCCACAAATCAAAAGGTGGCTACACCCATGTGTCAGCTATTTACCACCCTCTGTTCCCTCCCTTTGGGGAGCTGCTGACCAAGGATAATGACCTATATCCTTGAAGTATTTGTTTTATTTAGGATTACAGAGAAGGAGGGTTTAAGGAAATGAGAAACTTAAGAATATAACTGTTTCCACCCTTATCTTATTACAATCAGAGAGATCAGCTTTTGACTTCTTTTGTGGGAACACAGCAGAGCCAGCCAGCTCAACTCTGAATGTCCAAGAGTTCATCTGGGCTCTCTCCTGATCTGCCTTCATCAGAGAATCATGGAATGGTTAGAGCTGGAGGGGATCTTAAAGACCATCTAGTTCTAAGCCCCCTGCCATGGGCAGGGACACCTCCCACTAGACCAAATTGCTCAAAGCCCTACAAAGCCCTATCGAGCCTGGTCTTGAACACCTCCTGGAGTGGGGCATCCACAACTTCCCTGGGCAACCTGTGCCAGTGTATTACCACCCTCAGAGTAAAGAATTTCTTTCTGATGTCTAATTTAAATCTACCCTTTTTCAGTTTAAAACCATTACACCTTGTCCTATCACTATACTCCCTGATAAAGATTGCCCACCTCCGCTGTCTTTTGTGGAGGCCCCTTTAGGTTCTGGAAGCCTTCTCTTTTCCAGGCTGAACAACCCCAACTCTCTAAGCCTGTCCTCATAGCAGAGGTGCTCCAGCCCTCTGATCATCTTTGTGGCCCTCTTCTGGACTCACTCCAACAGGTCCGTGTCCTTCTTATTTTGAGGGCTCCAGAGCAGGACTCCACGTGGGGTATCACAAGAGCAGAGTAGAGGGGGAGAATCACCTTTCTTCACCTGCTGGCCACACTTCTTTTTATGTGGCCCACGGCACAGTTGGCTTTCTGAGATGCAAGTGCATGTTGCAGGCTCATGTCAAGCTTCTCATCACCCAACACTCCCAAGTTCTCCTTAGGGCTGCTCTCGTCCATTCTCTGCCTAGCCTGTATTTGCACTTGGGATTGCCCCAACCCAGGTGCAGGACCTTGCACTTGGCCTTGTTGAACTTCATGAGGTTCACACAGGCCCACCTCTCAAGACTGTCAAGATCCCTCTGGATGGCACCCCTTCCCTCCAGTGTGTTGACCACTCTGCGCAGCTCGGTGTCATCGGCAAATTTGCTGAGGGTGCACTCAATCCCACTGTCCATGTTGCCAACAAAGATGTTAAACAACACCAGTCCCAGTACCAACCCCTGATGAACGCCACTCATCACTGGTTGCCACTTGTCCTAAACAGACTGGTTCCAGTGCCTTCCATTTAAGACCTTTGACTCATTCTTTATTTTCAGATAGGAACAACAAGCTACTTAACCTTGCTTTTGCCACGTTGGCATTGCTCCGGAGATGCCTAGATGAGGTGGCCACTCTGAACACGTGGTAGCAAGGCGCTGACAGAGAAGCTGGTTGCCACAAGGAAGCGTTTGAAAACGCTGGGACTCTGTCACAGACACTCAGAGCATTACACCAGTTGAGATTGCTGAACACCAACTACAAGCTCTGCACAAGGATCTGGGACTGGTACACGCCCTGCATCAAGCCTCACCCCATGATGAGACAGGCAGGCAAACTAGAAAAATAGGGCTCTGGCCCCTTCCTGTGATTAGATCATTATAACAGGTAAATATTTTCCTAGATAGAGAGCTGAGATAAAGGACTCCTGTCGTCTGAAATGAAGTTTGAACAAGACTCAGAAGGACTATCCCTACATCATACTTCTTTGTATTCAGCTTTTATCAAATGAATGCCTTTTCCCCCCAGATACCTAGCAAATTAAAAAGGAACTTGTTAATAGCTAAAAATGAAGATGCACATCTCACAGATTAAATTTTTCATTGAACAGCAAGAACAATGTAAGAACTACAGCTGGGTTTTAGTCTACAGTCAAACTGTTCACCAGTAAGTATTACAGAATGGATTTATTAACAGGTACCAAGGGTTAATTCCCAGAGGACATTACAGCTCTACACCTTCAGTCTAAATATTTACTGAGGTGTAGAGAAAAGTGTCTGAGTGGTAGAGGCAGAGTCCCAGAGATTGGCTTAGTGAAGTCTCTTTAATGAAAGCCTGTTGCTGCACAGAAAAATTATTGTGACTTTTTTTTTAATGAAAATCAGACTTCTCATGCTATTGAAAACAGCGATAAATCATTCTCTGATTGTTTTCTCTGCATTATTCATGATTTTCCAACCTCTGCTCTATTGTCTCCCTTGGTGTTCCGATCTTACCCTCAGCTTTCTCAGGGTTTGGGGGCTTTTGCATCAGAGAATCTGGTTTATAAGGTTGTCTTTGAGGAACAAGTCTGACTTAAATCTCACATAATATCCAAGAATGTTCTCTGGTATTTGACCTCTTCATGGCTGAAACAATATTCTTCAGACGCAATAACCTTGGTGTTTCAAAGCTGTAACCAGCACCTGCAGAGTTTTCAAACAAATAGTCTCAGCGTTCCTTGATGGACTGTTTGTTACTGCTCCCACATTTGATTGCTTTGTAATTATACTTGTAAACTGTGTGATGGGGTTACACGTGGGGGGAAAAAAAAAAGAGTTTTAAAAAAAAATCACGCTTCAGATTAGGAGGGGATTTATGGGAGCTGCAAGACAAAGAAAAACCCACCTTTCTTTCTTTCTTCATTGTTGTCTTTGGAAGGCAGCCACCGAAGTTTCCTTGTCAGTAATACAGGGATTTGTAAATAGAACAAAGAGCTTCCTCGCGCCGAGGCTCATTATACAACCCCAGCGCAGTCACGGTGTGTCTTCGCAGGCAGTTCCCTTGAACTTTGCATCTCGCTCCTCCTGAGAACAGTCCTGCATGCCAGCTCGAACAGATGTGGTTTCCTTTAGGAAAGGTTTTCTGATGGGGTCATTCTGACTTCCCTTTCAGAGCTTTCCAGCCTCATGTGCTCTTTGCTCAAGGGATTACTGCAGCGGCCACCGACTCCGTGTGCTACTGTTAAACTTCTCCTCACCTGCTGGCTGAGCTGAATGAACACCGAAATCTCTGTTCCACAGAAAAATAAGACATTTCATGTTTTCCTGAATCAAACCGGAAAGTTGCAATTTCCTTTGAACCCAAATTCTCAGAAACGTCATTTCAGAAAGAGCAAAATGGCCTCACTGCAGCCTTTTGTTTGGGTGTTACCTTCAGGTTTTTTATGTGTGACTTAACCTAGCTTAAAATGCGTCACATTCCAAGCGATACCGAATGCACCTGGGCAGCACCCACTGTTCCCCATGACACCCAGGAGCCACTCCTGCTCTGCCAGAGAGAAGGAGTAAGGAAACACATCTGGAGATGAACCAGATGTGGTTTTGTCTCACCCTGTGAACTTATTCCACTATTGTCACTGCTTTGATTCCATCAGTGCACTTACTTACACACTTTGAGCTTACAAGCATTTAAATTCCTATGTTCCAGCCTCACTCAAAGCAAAGGCTTTTACTATATCTCACTGAGGATATAACTTAAAGGCAATAGGTTGTTCAAACCCTGCATGGTATTTCCAACATATTGTGTGCATCTCAAATGACACTAATTTAAAAGAATGCAGCTTTAAGAAGTTTTAACTAAATCGGGGCACAAGGCTGTGCAGACCCTCTTATTTAAGTATCGATAGAGCTGTTTCTTCAGCTCTGGTGGTTAGAAAACATTTTTAAATGAAGGAGAGTAAGACATTCTACAGATGATAGTATCAAATGCAAAAGTTCACACTGATTGAACTAATCTGAGCTAAGCTTGTGTGTAGGCAGCTCTGAAGCAGCAACAATATAGCAGGAAAAAGTGCCCTACCCTGTGAACAAATGAGAAAAACAAAACAAAGAAAACAATGGAGGAAAAGCTGCTGCTACCTGGCCTTCATGGGAAAAAAAAAAAAAAGAGAGAGAGAGAAAAAAAAAAAAAAAAAGGGAAAAAGAGGAGGAGGAAAGAAAGAACATACTTCAAGACCAAAATCTCATCAGACTCAAAATCAGCATAACTCCTACATTGGAAGAGTTTGCAGGTCTAATAGACACAAAGCTGTTCCTTCACCCGAAAACCAAACACAAAAGTCACGGAAACCCATCATGCCAATTCTGTGGCTGCTTTCCGGAGCAGAATCTCTTTAAATGTCAATGTTCCCTTTGTTCTGTGCACCCTTTTATAATGAGTCTATCATCTGTTTGGTAAAAGATCCAATGAAATATGTAATCAGGTTATCTCACCATCTCCCGCTATTGTAAAGCCATATCTCCTCTTCCACTCATTAATTATTGTCTTCCATTTCTTGTGTCAGGTCCAAATTAGAAAATAGGGGCTCAAGACTTACAAGCTTAACAAGTTACCATATATCAGCTGAGCTGTGGTAACTCTCCATGTGCTCCCTCTTATCCCATAATAAACAAAACCCAGTGTGACTTAGTGGTGCATAGGCTTGCAGTCTGTGCAATTTAGCTTAACATCCTTTTATCGTCAGCTAAGCTGACAGTGATAGTTACCATGGCTCAGCTGATGTTCCGTCCTCATATTGCAAGGCTTTGCCTTAAAATCTTGGGAGCTGAGCTCTAGCATCATAACTACGTGGAAAGCTACAGTGATTTATGTGCTGTCAAAATACACTAAAAAAGAAAAAAAAGAAAAAAAGAAAAGCAGCACAATTACGTGATTATCAGCCAATGCCCCTTGGTTTGCAGTTTTTCAAGCATGAACTGCTCAAACTGTGGATCGAGAAGTGAAGCAATCTGTTTCTGAAGTGCAAACAAGGAAAAGTTAGATGAGTCTTCCAGCAATTTCAGGCAAATATATCTCAGAAGCAGCATGCTTAGTCCTTTTACTGTGCATCTGTCTGAGGTTTCCAGTAAGATTTCCCTGATATATAGTAAGAGTCAAAACTCTAATCTGTTTTAACTCTTTTTTATTGTCTCTGCAGCACTAACTTTGAAAAATGGCCCTGTCCCCAAAGAACTGCACACAGTCCATGTAGGGAAGCTGTTAAAATAAATGCATTACATAAAAATATTGCAGAGGAACTCAGCTCTGAGGGTTTGGGAGCTACAACACACAGATATAAAACAGAACAGCTAAAGTATGAGTGGAGGTCATACTCCAGGAGGGAAGAAGGGAAGTCCCCTGTCTGGCGGTTGTTGCACAGATCTCTCAAAATCAACAATTCCTACTCTTCTTTCTCAGGGCCGCTGTGTTTTAATAAATGACTCTTCTCATGTTAATGTCCTCCTGCCTTCCTCCTCGCTGACCTCGATACACACCGAGTTGATTCATAAAGTTTCTTCTTTCACTGTATATGAGTGCTTTCTGGAGACCTTATTTGTGCTGTTCTGCCTGTGAGACATCTGGCTGATTTACAGAGACTAAGACACAGTCAAGCACTGCATTGTCTGCCCTACCTGAATATTGTATTTCCTACACACCGTGTTCCTATCTCGCCTGATTTTAGATAGTCGGCATGTTGTTCAAAGGAGAGAGCGTGCTTTCTGCCTCTCAGAAAAGCATCTGAGATCCTCAGGAGTAAAAATGTGCTTTTCCACCTGTCTTCCTTGCAGAGCAGCGGTATCTGTCTAGACACTGATCATGGAAATTCAGGCAAGGAACAATGTGCAAACAAGAACATGATTCAGTTGTGAGGAAAACCAGACAAATACCAGGTGTCTCAAAAGGCTGAATCACAAACAAGATGGCGGAAAGATCTAAGAACACAGTAGGTGATGGAGGACCTCAGCTTGGCATTCAACCACTTATTCCAGCAGGATATGCAGATTCCACCCTCATGACATCACTGCATCATCTCTCCTCATCAGTGCCTCATGACACAACCCCTCTCTGGAACGCTGAGTCAACATCATTGCGTGATCTCCTCTTGGCCATGCAAGATGAAGAGAAAGTCTGTCCATAATGGTAGAAAGCTTGACTGACCTCTCAAGCGGTCCCCAAGGGGATTAAAAAACTCAAAGTCATGTCATGAACATTCCTCCCAGGAAATAACACTGGCTCAGAAAATGTTTCTGTGAAGAGCACTGTGGTATGGTGGAGCTCCCACAGCAGATGGAAGAGTAACTAATATTGTAGGTTGAAATGAAGGATCAAGAAACACCTGCACTTATCTCCTGGAGCTCCAAAAGAAGTTGCAAAGTACATTTTCCCTGTAAACAGCAGGTACTGCTGATTCTGCCTGCTGCACTCTTCCAGAGGCCTGGAGCTGAGAGAAGACTTCTTCAAGCATCACACTCAGCATGGAGTACTAACCCTTTGCTCCCCCACGCAACCAAAAGCCATTTTGGAAAAAAAAAAAAAAAACCCAAAGGGAAAGAATCTAAAATCTTCATAAAAGGAGCAACTTAAAAGAGGCAATATAAAGAGCAACTTTATGTCAGAAGGAACCCAGCCACACAAAAATTAAAATACTGGGATGCTACCCCTGAGTCTGGATGATCCCTGAGGCTCGAAAGCAACCCTAAAAACGTACCGTGCTTTACCTCAGTGTGCAACAGGGCCAGGAGGAAGAGCTCTTCCTGGAAACACCAGGTCCAGAGGCCAGGAGGCTCTTGTCATATTTGCACGTACTAGTCCCTTTTGTTGGGGGATTTAGGTCACAAGAGCGTAGGAAAGGCAGCTCTGAATCACCTGGCTCTCGCACGTGTTGCCTACATGTTGTGCAAAGGTTTCTGAACTCGGCCTCCTCTCCAGGCACACCCTTTGTTTGTTACTTTCTCTTAGGGCTTTTTTCGCAACCCCATCCACTGCCAACATAAACAAGGTTGCAACATCTTCCTCCAATCTGTCTTGCTCCTCTGTGCTCTAAATGTCAACCAGCAACATAGCCCTGTTCACTTGCTTAATTGGGCAAAATACCTGCCGTGGCAGCCCTGTGTCTTGACTCCCTTCGGGAGAAAGTTTCTTGGGAATGGTAAGTGACAGCACCTGCAAGTCGGTCTTAGTCACGTTGATACCAGATACCAAGAGTCTTGTGCAGATAGGACGTGCGGTTGGCTTTGCTGAACAGCCATCCAGCTTCTGTAAGGCACCAGGAAAGGTTAGGAAGGGTAATTATCAGGGATCACAATGTTTAGTACAAGTTGTTTCTGAAGTTGTGGTGCTTTCTTCTTCTACATGCACCCTCTGCAGCACGTACCCTGTGCATCCAGTGCAGGGGAGAGAAGATGCTGCCATGTGGGCGGCTTTTATCAGCTCGTGTGAAACAACTGTGGGACCTGGCTCTATTCCTAATAATGAGGAGGACTAGAGTAGATCCCTTCTCACTAAAGGGACACCACAACAAACACTCTGTGAGCACTGCCTGTAAGCCGGTAGGGGACACATTCACCCTGGAGACCCTCTTAACTCCCAAAATTTGTCCACAAGATGTATAATGCACTGAAGAGAGGATATCTAGCAAGGAATCAGAAAAATTTCTACCCAGGAAAATGGAGGGTTGCATGGTGCCTACATGCAGCCAGGATTAGTACAGCTGCCCCAGGACTCCCCACGTACAGTGTGTAATAGATGTTTGCATCTGTCCACGTTTCTGGCATGGCCTCCTGCTTGCTCAGATGGAGCTGTTCGGTGCGTGGGATGGGACAACATCCTGTTATGCTCTTACCCGATGGGTGCACTCACCATGATGGACTGTCATTAGCCACTGAGCCTTTGCCCAGCCTGGCATGCCAGAAGCCAGGCTGTGGGCGGTGCTGCTCACCGGCTGGAGGCGGTTGCTTTTATCAGCAACCTTGATCATGGGGATTTTCTCTTATTTCATTCTCTAGCTTCCTTCAGCCTTGGATTTGCATAAGAACCTGGGTTAGGACTAATCTGATCCCAGGGTGAGAACATTGCATCAGACCCAGAGAATCCTCCGTCCCAAACTGTCTCTTGACTGAGTGTGTTGTCACTTGAACCAGAACTGTGCAGGGACAAATAGTGACTTAACTTTTCCTTAGTGATAGGAGGTGGCTTGCTTTGTATCTCATTTAAACTCCTGGGCTATGTGCAGGATTGCAGTGGCAACTCCCAGTCAAGTCTCTATTTGTTTACAACCCTTGTTGCCACAGTAGCCAGGTGCTTTCCATGTTCACTCCAGGTTGCTGAAATGAGAAGCCCGTCCAGCCTCCAGGGTTTGCCAACAGCTATTGACTAGTAAGAGCACACCTTGGTGGCAGAAGGTGGCATCTTGGTTTATCTACGCATTCCCTGGCAGGCAGCAGCAGTGGAGAAATAGAGATGTCTCACTGCATAGGTAAGAGTATGAATTCAAGTCTCTCTCTGTTCATGCTGATGAATGCCCCTGGTTGTAAATAAGTACATGGTTATTCAGTCTGAAGAGTTAAAGGGGCTACAGTAGTAGCCATGACACCTTCTGAGGGGTTTTTCACTATGGACGTGTGTCTCATTGGCTTTCTACGTCCCACTGAATGAAATCCATATACCTGCTAGGGGAGGTGGGAGTGATCATCCAGGCAGAGTGCAGAATTACTCTTAAGATTTCTGGGAAAAATGACAGGGTAGAGTCAAGGCTGAACAGTTCCAGGTATCTGGTATAGCAACCACCATCTATCCTGTTCACCTTTCCGTCACCAATGGATGGCCAAGAAAATGGCCTGAAGTCTTTCCTTGGGTCTTTCCTCTAAATGCCAGTTTCACTTCGTTTAAGAACAATTTGGCGTCCTGACCTGGAGTTGCTTTCATAAAGTACAGACACAGGCATGTGCCATTGCAGGATATAATACCAACATGAGGTTGTGAATGATGCTGAGGTACAGCTCCATGGCCCCAGATCCCTGAAGACAGTGCTGTTCTTCTGTAATACATCGATTATCTTGCTGTAATATAAAATATATACTTCCCACTAAAAATGGCACGCTCCACTTGCCAACTAGATACAATCTAGATCTGTCTCTGTCATCGCACTGTCCAGTGCATGGTAAGCCAAATACTAACAATCTCTGAAAGTGAAGAGAGAAAAAATGAGCAGTGGAATAGCACTGATTGGGTTGGAGGTGCTTGTATGTGCAAGGAAATCACCCATCCATTCCCATGAACTGTCCTCCAGCTCACAGCTGGTCCAAATGGATGCAGGGTACATCCTTGGCAGTTCAACCATTGCTATCCCATCGGCTGGAAATGTCATTATTTCAGACATTATAGTATACACAGACTCAGCCAAGATGTCACATCATGAAACTAAATGTGCAATTGTAGCAATGGGTGAAAACTCCAGTGCTTTGTTTTGTAAAAGCAATGCTCAAAAGCCAAGAGTTTCTGCTTGGAGCATCCAAGGAGTAAAATACCCTGTACTTTGCCCAGTTACAAGCAACACAGCGGCTCTGCCTCACACCAAAATGCCCATTCCCCAACACCATATTTATTGAAGCAATGGGAAAAGAGAAAAAAATCTGTAGATTTTTTAAAAGAACTTTTTTTTTTTCACTCTTAAGACCAGAAATCTAGTGATTGTGGCAGAAGCTTTCCCGCCTTGCTGCTGAGAATAGCTTTCTGTATATGATTGCAGTAGGGATTTTACTCCATCAAAAAGTTTTGTTTTGTTTGGGGAAGTTTTTGTCCTGATGACAATTTTGCGTTGTGCCAAACCTCCACCTGAACAGCTCAGTTACACAGCTGCAGCCCCACCTTTCTCCAAAGAAACATCGAGAGCATTCCTCCCCCTCACAGAGAACGAGCTCTTTGCTCAGAACAACAGAGGAGCCTGGCTTTCCTGGTAGCAAATACCTATTCATAAAATGACTCAAAAGAGAAGACATGTTGGTGACAAGCCTTTTCCTTTTTTTGTTCTTTCCATGGGGAAGGGCATTGTTTCTCACCCAAATTCTGGTTCCCTACCAACCAGGGTGGTTTTTTTCTTTCCTTTTCTTTTCTTTTCTTTTCTTTTCTTTTCTTTTCTTTTCTTTTCTTTTCTTTTCTTTTCTTTTCTTTTCTT
>JAOTQQ010000052.1:12081070-12129059 GCA_026546715.1 Gallinago undulata | reverse complement strand
TTTCTTTTCTTTTCTTTTCTTTTCTTTTCTTTTCTTTTCTTTTCTTTTCTTTTCTTTTCTTTTCTTTTCTTTTCTGAAAAAGGCATCACCGCATAAAGGATGCTCAACTCCTGTTGAACCCAGATGATAGTGGGAGGACGGCATTTTGCTGTTCCTTCTTCTGCAAAGCAAGTTGATGGAGTCGAGTCCCAAGTTGTTGGCACTGCGTTGCGTTACGGCTTTGCAGCACTGTGTACGCTGAGCTGGCTCAGCGCGGTGACCCTGCCCCACACCATAGTCTTGTACCACTGGGCAAATGAAGTAAATTAAGGGAAGAGCTTGACAGTTAGTTTTACAGCTGCAGTGAAATCACTGTATATGATGATAAATAAATAAACTTAAATAATATTTATCAGCGCCTTCTGTCTGAGAATCAGCCTAACAGTAATTAAACTTTTATAAACCCCATTTATAAAGTCATCTACATTTAGGTAAACTGAGTCATAGAGATTTTTGTGTTGGCACAAACATAAGGCAAAGCCAAGAGTCCCAACTCTCATTCCTTCCTTCAGGCTCCTAGATGCCAAACTTCCTGCACCATGAGGACAAAAAGAGAAGTTGGCTCTAGAAAATATAGCTGGTGTTTACATTTTATTGAACCACTAGACATTGCTGTTGGCCACAACATGACAACAGTGCAGCAAAGAGGGCCTTTCATTTGCCTGTACTTGGCAGAAAGTGTCGTTCTTTGGTTACTCAGCTGAAGTTGACAAGTTGCCCAGTATTTTTATTATCAGGTTGTCAGCTCAATCTCACTACTGCCCTCTTAATTTATTATTTTGCATTTCAAAATCACAGGTGTGACTCATTTCACAGCCAGAGGTTATAATGAAGTATCCCACTCATCTTTTAGCTCACCCTTTGTTCAAGACAATGCCGATTGCAGAAGGTTTCTGAGGAGGTAAGAGGATTGCAAAAGAGCCGAAGACTCCTCTTTTATCTAACCAGTGAGTGGGCAGTGAAACTACCTGATATGAAACCAGTTGGGTGCAAAGGTGGGCATGGAGGTTCATTTGTCATTATGGTGAGAGTTGAAACTCAGGAGGTAGAGCAGCTGTACTTGAAGATAGGCACCCAAACTTAAATCACCTCACCCTGAGGATGAGGCCAAAGAGGGAATCCTAGGATAACACACTTCTCTCAAGATTTCCTCTAGGCTTTAGTTTCCAACAGGACTGAAGACGAAAATCAAGCAGTGAGTTCCTTTTCAACTAAAAAGTCTTACTGTCTGTGTCTTATGATTTAAATTGGGAAGTGACTCTAAGTGCAAGATTTTGAAGTATTCGTTTTGCTGGCATTGTGCAAATAACAATGTTTTTGCACTGGAGGCTTTGAAATATAAAAATATGTTTCTTAGCATAAAATGATGCATTATCTATGTTTCTCCTAGGAATGTCTGAGAGGGTGCTGGGGAAAAGGAAGATGGAGCACAATTCTACTGGAAAGAGTGTCTTGCTGCTGACCAGAGCAGCTTCCAAAGTTACCCTACACAGGGTCCTGGCAAGTTTTACCTCCCTTCCCAGTGGGAAAGGTGCATGTCCTGTTACCAGTCATGGTAACAGGGCACAGTGACAGGCGGGGGCAGAGCTATTGGGACACTCGGGTTTTTTAAAGCTGCAACATGGAGCTGTGGCAGTGCCAAAAGTACACCTAGTCTGCTCTATCTCACTGCAGGAGGAGGGGGGAAAAGGCAGGAATTGTGATTCAAAGGTTGTCCAGTGGCAACAGAGAAAATTACACCAAGAGCACTTGTTCAGCTCTGCCATATCCAATTTCTGTCAAGTGTAGAATAACAGCTATCCAGCGAGCTGGGACATGCTTTACCAGCATCAATAGAGTTGTGCTTCAGAGCATCCCTCGAGGTAGCAGAGAATTATTCCCACTTTATAAATGAGGTAAGTCAGGCACAAGGATTAAAGCCAAAATGTTCCAACCTGGCTGCCTACTGCTAGATACCTACACCCATATTTATGCAACTCGTGGCCTGATTTTCAGAAGGGCAGGGCAATGAAAATTTTGGCCTGAGGGATTTGTTCACACGGCTTACTGGTAACAACACCCAGGATGGAAGCCTGGTCTCTGCTACCTGTCTTACACCTTAACCACTAAAAACATCCTTTCTGCCACTAGCCAACAGTTGGCAAAGGTTCCTAGTGTCCCCATTCACCACACAGGAGCTCAGAAAGAGCAATGCAGACTGTCTGCCTACGTGCTCACAGATAGAGACTTTTCAAGAGCAGCAGCAGAAGCAAAACTGCTTCCCTCAAAGCTCTTCAGATCCCAGGCAGTTTTTGTTGACTTGCAGTGCTTTGCTAAGCCAGCAAGTCTGGTGTGGAAACCTCTGTCCTGCCTCATGTCCTCGCACCATGTCCTACTCAGGGTAGCTTGACTGGCAGAGCACAGGTCCAGTGCACCACCAGTAACAGACCAGTAGGAGAAGGGGGAAAAACAGCCATATGAACTCCTCATAACCACAAGCACCAACAGGAGTGAGTGAGAATCATAGAATCATAGAATCATAAAATAGTTTGGATTGAAAGGGACTTGTATAGGTCATCTAGTCCAAACACCCTGCAATGAGCAGAGACATCTTAAAATAGATTAGGTTGCTCAGGCCCTCATCTAACCTGACCCTTGATTGTTTCCAGGGGTGAGGCATCTACCACCTCGCTGGGCAAGCTGTTCCAGTGTTTCGCCACCCTTTGTAAAAAATGTCTTCCATATACCTAGTCTAAATCAACCCTCTTTTAGTTCAAAGCCATTACCCCCATCCTGTATTGACACCAGGGGTTTCCCTGACCCAGAGGCAAGAGGAACCTTGCACTTACCTTTGTTGAACCTCATGAAGTTCACATGGGCCCCCCTCCGGAGCTTGTCCAGGTCCCTCTGCATGGCATCCTATCCCTCAGACATGTCAAAATCCCAGTGGCCCTTCACCTGTCTCCTGCAATCTCTTCAAAATGCACCCTGGTTTATGAGAAACTCTTGAGGAGTAAGAAAATTTAGAAAAAATCCTCCTCCCATGCCAACAAGTAGCAAAATCCAAGAGGCAGAGCACTTGCTGGCTGGTTATAACCAAGCTTTGCAAGTATCCCTGCTAAAATCATCCCTGCTAGGGGCTAATGTGATACTTGTCTTAGCTCATTAGAGAGCCTTGATGTCTTGAGACAGGCACTTGAAAAATAATGCTGGTGGTTGGTTGCCACCTGAGGGAAGGAGGACAAAGGATCTCAACTGTCTCTGTGGAACAGGCACTGGTCAGGGTCACCTCAAGCCTGACCTGCAATACCAAGTACATGCTGCAAATCCACTGCTGTCAGCCTCTGTGCCTTGTCTCATCTGCCATGGGGTCCCAGCCACCTCTGACCTCCTCTTTCCCTTCCTTGGGGCCATGCCCCTGCATGTGGGGCCCCTGTTCAGTTGCTCTGTGGCATCCCCCCCGCCTCCCCACAGGAAGGATGAGCGAGAGGAGGTGACAACCTTCAGCAAAAGTTAAGGCTGGAAAAGAAGGAAGTGTCAGCTCAATCAGGTCAGCTCAGTCAGCCAACTGCTTCAGTAACCCCTCTGCCCCAGGCCCACAACCTGTTCTGTGTGCTTGATGCTACTGTATGAGCAGCACCCCCTTCACCCTATCTCCATGGTACTGCCAGCCTGCAGTATCCAGGGAGGGAAATGGGGAAAAAGGGTAAGGAAGAAGCAGTTGAGCATAAGAACCTCCCAGAACTGTTTTCAGCCCTCCCCTTTTCAGTGCTTCTTGGCACTATGGACTTTGAGATAGACCTTACTCCTACTGAAGTTCAGAAGCTCAGACCTGGCACTCCCTGATTTCTTCAGAAGAAGGCTGAGGGCCAGATCTGAACCAATTTTTGTACTCTAGCTCAGCTTCATATTCCCAGCAAACCCAGAAGTTTTGAGAAGTGGGCCATTAAATGGCCCCAATTCCTTCTACCCAGGTCTGAGGTGCCCGTTCTGGGATGGAAGCAACTGAGCCTTGCCAATCTGTCAGTGACCAGTAGGAAGCCAGGGAACACGTCTCCTACTTGATAAAAGTTGGTGCTGCACTTTATACGGCAGCCAGTGCATTATTCCACAGTGAAAACAAACCCTATTCTTCTCTGCCAGATAAACACACTTGATCCTATAAAGAGCAGTATTTCTGACTGTTCAGCAGCAGCCAAACTCACGATGGGAAAAATAACAGGTGTTTGTCAGGCACTCCTTGTTTATTCACAGCGCTTAAAATAATTGCTTAAAAAAATCTAACAGAGATTTAATTTTATATGCTCCCACATTTAAAAAACAAAAACAAAAAAACCCCTAAGCTTGGCTCATAGTAGTTGAAGACAATTCATTATGAAAGAGGTGTTCTTTCTGTTGTGGTAGCAAAGAAACCTGCTTATGAAAGCTCCAGAGAAGCAGAACAGTAGAGCAAATTCCTGCCTAGAACCAATACATCCTCATGCTTTTCATAGAGCTCTCCAGGTGAAAGCTTTCATTATCAAAATATCTTTTTTTTTTTTTTTGTCAAAATGGGAAAAGCAGGGATTAAGATTCTCGTCGGTGTCTGTTACTGGCCATCTCCATCACTCTGGCTTTTAGAAAGCAATGATAGCCTTGGGCTGGGTTATGCCCTTCCCCCTTGTTCTGATGGTGGAGCAGGAGGTAAGTGCATTGCCCCAGGGAGGAAAGTATGTACCAGAGGCACAAACCTTGCTTCAATCACTGCTTGCTTCTCCGGGAAATAATTGGCAATGGATCTTGATCAATAGACCACTTCCCAGTGAGGCAGGCTGACACATGGTGCTGGAGGAAGAGGAGAGAGACTCCGCGTCTCCTTCCCTTCTTCCCATGCTCTGCTTACAGCACAGATTGGGACATCTCTGAGTCCCTCAGGGAGGGTGAGGGGAGACTGGGACACTCAACACCTGACAAAGCTGCGTGGCATCGCAGTGTATGGCTGGAGCAGGGGTTTGATTCTAGGAGACCTCATGATGGTTAATAATCTATGGATAAAGTTCCTTCAGGAACCACTCAAGAGAATAGATCATTACTCCTGAGAGCTACAAGCTTCATGAGACAGTGATTGTGATCTGTCCCCAGGGCTTTCCCTTCCTACAAGGTATGCCTTTCCTTGAGCCTGGCCCCCTGCAAGCTCTTGGGATGAGTCACAGATGGTCAGTAACTCCCGAGGAACCTGGAAGGAGCCTGAAGTGACAGGAATCCACCCAGCAGCATCCCAGTGCTCCTGGTGGCTCTTGAGATGCGGCAGGCTCGTGAGTGGATATAGCTATAGCTTACCCCCTTGTCTCCAACACGGGGCAAAGACCCCCAGTGCAGCCAGCCCAACGCTGGAATAAACGCAGCCACATTTCAGTCTTCGCTGTCCCTGCAAAGGTGCAGGAGAGGACACACACACACCAAACCTTCTCCCTGGGAGGGCTCATTTGTCTCCAAACAGTGAACATGAGAGACAGGCTGGACCACAGCTTGTGCAGACGAGGGGCAGAGCAGGGGACACGGCTCATAGCGGGGACATGGCTCACTCTGCCGCGGTCATTATCCGCACGACAGCAGTGCTCCCAGCTGAGACCGGGCTGTCACGGTACGTCAGGCTTGTCACACACAGCAGCCTCTGGTCTGAGCAGGAAAAAAAAAATAATAATAAAAAAAAAAACCCAACAAAAAAAAGACAGATGAAAGTCAGAAAGAGAAAGAGAGGCACCGAGGAGAGCAGTTGCTTCCCAGAGGTCAGGCAGCAGTGGCTGCCGGCACGGTGTGGGTCAGTGCGGGGCTCGGAGAGGCAGAAGTGATTCGGGTAAGTCCGGCCGCAGGTTTCGAAAGGGCATCTCCACAGGCAGAGAGGAGAAGATGAAAGAAGGCTGGGCTGCAGCGCGTGGCATGGCGAGATGAAAGGGGTTCTGGAGGCCAAAGGAGCAGAGGGAAAGGACCGGCAGCTGCCGTGCAGAGAGTGGCCGTGGCGTTAGGGAGGAAGCAAAGGCACGGGTGCGAGAGGGCAGCCCGGCAGGATCAAACCCATCCCCAGCCCAGCTAGAACTCAAGATGGTCTGAGCAACAAAAGACGTCGCGCTTCTCAAGTGCCGGCCGAGGCAAGGCTCTCCGCACACAAATGAAGTACAACCAGAAGTAGCTGGTGCACTGACCTGAGCAAAAAGCAGGGAGCTGGGAAGAAAAGGGGGAAAAAAAAATAATCCTAAGGCAAAGTGTGTCTATTTGCTTTGGTGCTGGTCAGGCACCAAAAAAACCCATGAAACGTTAGCCAAGATGGCAAAACCCCCACAAAGCAGTGGCATTTCCCAGGCACCTGGTGCCTTTCAGCATCCACTCGCAAGCTATTTGTCGGCATGTCCCCGAAGCAGATGTACGGGCATGAATCTCCCTTACAGCCCAGGCAGCCACCAGCCCCGTGCAGCATTTCATCTCCACTGGAGCGATACTGGTGACTCAGCGCTTCCCCTGCAAGGCGCTGCCATAGCCTTGCTCCAGCCGTGGGGATTATAGCAGCAGTCCCAGCACAATAACGGCACGGCTGAGCAGCAGGGATTTATGAGCAGGCAAAGAAAATGAGAATTATAGGTGTCCAGTCCCTATGACAGAACCACCATATATTTCCTCCAACAAAGCGTGTGACAACAGCTCCATAAATTCACATAGTAGCAGAAGCGAGCGCCAGCTCGTCATCGCAGCTATTTAAGGAGCCAAGTAGCACTCTGTACTTATTGCAGAAGTTCACAGTTAGTTAAAAATAAGCATCAAAAAAAAAAGTCACTTTTGGACCCTGGCTGAATAAGGCTTTTTACTCAGGATGCCCAGCACTGCATCCCGTCTCTTCTCCTTTTATGCCTAGACAAGCTCTCCTTTGTGGCATTTGGTGTTAGGCACTGCCAGCTTCCCACTGGAAGTAGCTTAACTTGGGATGTGCCATAATCAATTGTAAAAGTTTGCAGTGAGTATGAAATACTTGATCCTTTTCAATTACCAGCAACTGTGTAATGTGCTTTAAAAATTTTTAGCTGCAGCCCGTTAAATATCTAAGGAGAGCTTTCCTGAGATGTAATTGCTGAAGAAAATAACCCCAACATCCACAATGTGCTGAATCTTTTTTTTTTTTTTTAACGCTGTCTCATGATTAGATTATTTGCAGTACCTGTCAGCTAATGTGCTGTTTCCATTGCTAATTCAACACTTCTTCCTAAAGGGAGAAGGGGGAGAGGGTGAAAACAGCTTTTCACAGTGAACCTAAAATCAAAAAATAGCTGCATGTTTCGTTGTCACTTCTGCTATTCTCCTTTCTGACGTATAAAGAGGGGCTCGCTTTAAAAGACAAACCTTTTAAACATGAGAAATATCAAGTTTCTCTGAATCCTTTCTTCTTGAAGCTTTGGGCAGACTTTAGAAGAGACATCTCAGCTAGAAAGAAAAGTTAGGTTAAGGTTTAACTTCAGTAGCGATTAGAATGCCATTTTCTAATAAGAAAAATTCGGCATCTCAATGAAAAACTGCATGCTAGGAAACAGAAATTAAGGCTTGCTGTCTGTGGAGTTGGAGCACGAGGGATCTTGGCCCCGTTCTCCCCCATGGCCTTGCTCAGCCTTGGTTTCCCATGCATCACTGGCATTTCTGCCTTTTATTCTCCTTTCTTGGGGAGCCCTTCCTGGGGTCAGAACGTCAGGTGGGAAACCTGCTCCTTTGAAGCTGATGAGGACTTGAGGTATTTGAACTAAAATTTTGCTGAGGCACATCCTGTGACATTTTCCCAGGGTCAAAATTATTCAGATTAGCAAAGAGAGAGGAGGTTCTTGTTTGGTTGGTTTAGTAAGAAGTTGCCATTTTGTTCAGAAATGATGTAACTTTGGAGGAAAAAGATTAAGGTTACTCAAGAGCCAGGTTAAAAGAAAAGCGTTTAATGGAAAATTTTCAGCCAGCCCCAGTAAGATCCCTTCTTTATCTCCAGGTTCGGGAGAGCTGCTGTGGTGACCGGTGTCACATTGCAGGGCTCCTCCAGAAGCAGCAGATTGCTTATGCATTAGCGCTTTTGCATAATACCAGCAGCTAGAGTGGGCTTGGGGTTGGTTGGTTGGGTTTGGGTGGGGTTTTTTTGTGTTTGGATTTTTTTTTTTTTTTTTTTGTTACTCACATTGTTCACTGCTAACAAACTCAGGAAGGAAATTTACAGTCCTGAATGGCGAGCGAGGTCTGCAAGGCGTCCCCGGCAGGACCGCACTGCTGAACTTTGCGGTGACTCAGCCGGCACAGGAAACGCTTGTTCTGAGCAGCCCCATCTCCTGTCTGTCCCGCTCTGCTCCGAGCACAGAGTTTAAAAACAGGTCGCGGGAGTTTCTTTTAATTTTTGCTTTTGGGGCGGTTTTTCATTCTTTTTTTCTTGGAGCGTTTCACTGCTTTCTGTGCACAAGGTTATTTATTAGCAATGAACAGCATTAAACAGCCAATGTGCTTGAGCAGAAAGTCTTGGGAAGGGGATCTTCAGCTTTTGTGGCAGAGAATCCACTGTTCCTGGTTGGATACTGCTATACTGGTTATGCTAAATTAAATATTCTTTTTCTCTAGTTCCGTTTCCACCTTGGAGGCTAAATATTGCATGCAAAATTGGAGGGCTGCGTATGGGGGAGCGGGTCTCAGGCAAGAGGGTGCAGCAAACACAGAGGACAGAGAGGAGAACAGAAATAAAAGATCAGCACTGTGATCTGGAGTTTCACACAGAGAACTCCAGCTCTGTTATTATATTTCTATCTGCCAGCAGCTCTTCATGTTTGGCAAATTCACCCCACTTCACCATTCCCACAACTGACATGTAACAAAACCAATTAAAATACTTGTTAAGGTAAATAAATATATAAAGGCGCTGTAGAAGATGTGACTGTTCAAAGCCTAGTAGCTTCTGCTCGTGCATTTTTGTCTCCTCATTAATCTGTTTATGAAAGGGTTTTGATTAGTTCCATATATTCAGCTTCTAAAGTTAATACCTAAGCGGTCTAAAGTGTTTATACCAAAGCGAATGCTGAATTTTCCCTCAGCTGCAATAAACATGTAAATCTGAACTGATTCATGCATGCAAATCAAGTTCTAAAATTGAGTTAAAAAACGTTTTTGTTTTTTTTTTTTTCAAATAATGCTTAAAATGCTATGCTACAAAATGGCACGAGACACCTGCTAGTTTATTCTGGCCGGGGAGGCTTCATACATCTCTGTGTTTCTGTATGTGTGTTTGTGTCTGGTACAGTGACTCACGCCTTTTTAATTATTATTCTAGAAGGTAATAAAAAAAAATGCAGCAGCTCCAAAGTTCTGTTCAGCTCTTAACTCAAGCCCGTAACTCAGCCCCTATCTGATCTGATCCTCATCTGCACATACATGATCCCAATCTGATTACCACTACATGCTCCTTGGTACTTGTTGCAGCAGAGCTAAACTTTGTCTTAAAGGAGACTCCCACTCCTATCAACACTTAAGCATGTGCTGAGCTTCATTCCCATGGCTGGGGTGGGTTGGTTTGCACGCAGACGGTTAAGTGCATGTATAAATATTTACAGAGTTTGAGGCACGGTCTGCCTAATTAGGTTTCCATAGCAATTAGCCCAATATCTTGATTAGGACCTGAGGCTGCTTCTACTATAATAAAAAAAAATAATATAAAGCTCATTATATTGAGATGATGAAACCAGAGCACTCTTACAAGAAGAGAGTAAATGTTGGCTCAGCAGCAGGCAACGGACTTAGTAGGGGCACTATAATAAAACAAATAAAAGCGGCGTTCTGCAGTGCACAAAAATACTTTACATTCAAAGACACAGATTTAAGAGTTGCACAGGAATGAGGCATCTTTGCTAAGAGCATCTATCATCACAATTTTCCTGGGTTTTAAGTCTACTAATTGTTGCTATTTTTAACTAGCATTCTTAGAGAAATGGTGTTTGCTCACATGATAGAGAAGCGCCTACAGCTCTACATTTATCTCAGAAATTTTTGTGTGGTTTTACCAAAGGTTGAATTCAGTATTATTAGAGAACTCTCACTGAAAGTGCAAAACACAGGGTCAGCGGAGCAATAACTTCTTCGCTGAGAGAGCATTTCATGTCTCAACAGTTACTAATGTTGTACATATTAATTACCATGAGCAGCAATCCATGAAGAAATTACAGCCGCGCAGCAGTTGTGCCTGGGCTGTAGGTCTGCTGCTGCCGTTACCGGAGAGGTCAGTGCTCTTGGCCGTCGGGGACCGACAGACCGCCTAGGAGTCAGACAGACAGATGCATAGAAAACCGTAAAACTGCCCAGCCTTGCCTCCCCATCCCACATCTGCACCGGAGTCGAGAGGAGGGGCTGGCACTAACCCTACACAGCTCCAGTGACAAATGCCTTCTTTACAGGCACTGGCACCACTTCCCGCTGAAACCAGCCTTAAGCCGTCATCAGACCAATGCTGAATATGCTTTGCCTTGTTTTGTAGTTTGGCCATCATTATTTTTCTTTCTACATCATGGGTTTTCCCTTTTTCACATAGAAAGTCTCAATACAAACTAGAACAGAGCCAATATCCTTGGATTCTGGATCTTTTTTTTAAAAGGAAGATGCTGCAGTGTGTCGTTAGATCCATGGCAAATCTAGATTAAGCAAAATGGCAGCTCATTAGCCTTCATGGACAGGCATTTAAAGTACTTAAGAGGGGACATAGAGCACTGCCCTTTACATTTACTTTGGCACTAATATCAGATTAAAAAGGGAAAGGTTATTAAGTAAAGGTAATTGTCTGTTTTGTAGAGGGAATCTTTCTGAGGCACAGCCTGAGGCACTTAACTTTAAGAAGGTTAATTGTCTCATGGTGGAAGTCAAGCTATTACTGTTATTATGGACAGTTAGGAAAAATTCAGCCTGACATCCAAAGTCCAATAACGAGCCACAAAAATGGAGTCGATTGGCTGATAGCCACAGGTCTATAATTAGAAAAATTGGCATTAGGAAAATAAAGATGAGCCAGTGGTGAGCTCTATCTGTGCAGATGTGGTACAGCAGCTGGAGAGCAGACTGGTGCTGCTCCGACAGCCAGCCGGGAGCTGGGTGTAGGAAAAGCCCTGGAGTTGGGTAAATGGGGGGTGGCCGCAGGAGAGGCTTCTTGGGGGGACGTGACACTGTCCTTGAGCATGGCCAGGGCTGTTAGCACTCATTCTCATATGCAATAAAACCAGGCACTGGCCCTGAGAGCTGTAGAAATTCAACCGGGAGTTTCCAGTTGCGGCTGATTGGGGAAAAACCTCTCGCTCTCATTTCCATCCTGTCAAAGAAGTTGGTGTTTTGTCCAAAACTCCCAGAAAATGGTTAAGGGTTTTAATCCTCCTGATTCTGCTCGTACCCATCCTTCACCCTCTGTTCAGGCCCCCTTAGTGCCTTTATGTTTCCCTTTCCCAACTGTTTTAAGAGTAACAGTGGGAGCAAGAAGCTCAACCATGCCTAGATTTAATTCTGGAAACATCCTTAGAGACAAATCATGGCTGCTTTTGCATCTCTCTTGGGCACAGGTAGGGAAGACTGAATATTTAGACGTACAAAAATACCAAAACGTTCATACATGTGATTCCAGCTCAGACTTACAAAGCTGCTGGCAGAAAGCTCAGCAGGGAGCCCACTGCAAACATCCCCAAGAATAAAGTTTCCCTCCATTTGCAAATATCTGATTTTGGTGGGGAGGCTTGAATAACGGAAACTCCATCTCCTGAGTAGCAAAGTGCTGGCTCAGCAGCTTCCCGTCCCCTCTCTCTGGAGACCCCACCACTTCCAGCCCCAAAGGAGAGGTTCAATTTCCATCTCTCAGCGTTTCCACTTGATTTTTACCCCCAAGCTGGGGATTCCTCCTCAGGCACAAGAAAGCCTTTTCCTCTGTGACTACATCTCTCTGCGCTACTCCAACTTTTGCCTTACTTTACTTTCACCTTTTTGGGCTCAGGCAGGGGATGAGGGTTCTCACTGCCACAGTTACCATGTGCTGGTGCGAGGGAGGAATAGCTGTGACCTATGCAGTGCTGGCAAAGAGCTGTGGGGTGTTTTACGCTGTAAATCCTTCACTTGTCCCGGAAGAAGGCAACTATTTCATCTGTGTTTGCATCAATATTTAAACACTTCAGCACATCCTGCTGACAGCTTAATGGTAAAAGTCAGCTTAGACATTTTCCTACCGCAAGCCGATCTTCATCCTCTGAAGCCCCCAACAAACTGTGTCTTCGCTGATGTGGCTGGGAGGAGGAGCTGTCACCAACCACACTGCACAGGTAAGAGCAACAAGGGGGCACAAATGCAAAGGGCTCATCCCCAAAATCTGTGACACAGCCCAGAAATAGGACGTAGAGCCACACTATAACCTGGCAGTGCCCAGGCAGCCTTCCCCATCAAAGGGGGCTGCAGTCCTGAAGCCAGAATGTGCGGGATCAGAAGTAGCCCTGGAGCTTTTCATGGCAACCACAGCGAAAAGAGCAGAAAGACAGGCTAAAGGAGAAAATAAATCAGTCACGCAGGTTAGACAGGACAAGCAGCAAGGCAGGGACTGATTTAGGAGTGAGCCTCCTGGTCCTCACTCAAAGAGTGTGCTGTCTGGAGTCTGGCCCCAAGACCCTGGCTTTTAAACTGTCTGCAGATGAGTGGGTAAGGACGAGAGGAAAGCAGATGAATGTGCTTTGGTGTCATGGCTTGATTCATGCAGAGACACGTTTCAAGCAATCTCCCTAGACAGGGAAGGCCAGGTCAGCAGGATGGCCACGCTTGTGAACAAAGTCCTGGAATCCAGGCTGCAGAAAGTGCCTGGGACCCAAAACTGTGCATTTCCTGGGAAAGCATTGCAGGTAGAAATGAAGAACAGGGAGGGAAAGGGGAGCAGAGACTGACATGGGGTTATAGCCTAAGGAAACTTTGTTGGGCTCTCCTTTTGGCCTGTGCTCCTCCAAAGCCTCACATGGAGGTGGCCCCTGAGCTACACCCTTCAGCTGTGGGATGCCTGACCACAGCACAGGGAGGTGCTGCACCTGCCAGGGCTGGCTGCGGGGCACTTGCAAAGCCACCACTTGGCAAAAGTAGCAGGAAAACAAACTGGAGAGGACCTTGGGAAAGGCTCTCTTCTGGAGTAGAATGAATCCTTTGAAGGTCATTCCTGGTTTACTTGTTCATTACTTAAGACTTTTGTTTGTTGAGTTTGGCCCTGTGCTGGTGAGAAATCTCTCACACCATCTTCATTGTAGTGCTGCTGAGAATAGTATCAGAACCAAACCACTGCGATTATACATTCTTGTTTTGTAGTCATTAAGACACGGGTAAAACAAAAAAAGCTTCAGGATTGCAGCATTTATTGAGTAGAAGGGCACAGCCTCACACAATATTACTTTGTAAGCTTTATACCTTTGGCCTTAGTGCCTGTACTACAGCAAGGTCCCCAGTGGCTGTTGGGGCCAGGCGAGTGCTGTGGTGATCTGCAGTGTTGTCTTCACTCAATCTTGAGAAGATATTTAGTAATTAATGGAGCTGAGCCTCATTTTACATATTTCCTCCATATTTTTTGTTAGGATAATCAAGCCACTTGAAAAGAAGAGCATAGCATCTAGGCAAGATCCTCCTGCACGTGAGGTACAATAGTAGATATTTTCACTGTATGGTCAATGCTGATTCATAGCAGTGGAGGATCTGCCTCAGCAATTCTACCTGGAGAAGTCAACACAATTAATCCTTTCCACTTCAGCCCGTGAAAAGCACCTTGCATTTGTTACCAAAATAGGGAAGTATCATTTTCTTGTTGGAAAAAAACAAGGCATGAGTTGATGCAATGGTTTGTTGGGGACCTGCAACTTTCTCACAGTGCTACCAAGGAACAAGGGCCAGTGCATGGGGTGAGGTGATCACTGCAGTCGCTCTTGCCCGTGTAACCTGGGTGATGAAAGCCAGGTCTCTGGACTTGCAGTCTAACTCCACATCCAATAGACCAGGCTACCCTTCCTTCTACAGCTGATCAATCCTCTCCCTGTCCCTGCAACTGGTCTTCCAAGGGTGCTTCCCCTTGTGCCTACAGCTGCACAGTCAGGACCTCCATCTCATCTCAGGAGAACAAGAGCAGAATGAAGCCACAAGTGGTAGGTAGCAGTTTCCTTGCAGCATATTTCTTCTGCCAAGGAGAAAGAAAAGATGGGCCCATAAGCCATAGAAGTTGGCAGAGTCCCCGTGAGGCCATTCTATGCTGGCCAGCCTTGATGATGTGCTGTAGAACAAGAACTGGCCAGGACCCACAAGACAAACCTTCTGCCGAATGCAAGAGAGCTTCAGAAAGGTTAAAACACTCTCCCCATTTCACTTTGACATCTCTGCAGCCCCTTCCTCCAGCCAGAGCTCCACTTAATAATTAATTGGAGAAATATCCCCCATACCAAATAGCAACCAGAACATTTAGATCCTCTTGAGAAAAGCTACGTCTGTATTTCTGTCATGACTGGCAGCAGGAGATAGGAGGCATTTACAGAAGGAAGGTGGAGTGCGGTCACCGCTGAATCAGACTATTGACCTATTCTTGCCAACCACTTCAGGGCTTGGTGCAGGGAACTTTTCATCCTCGCAGCATCCACTCACCACTGAGCTGTGCTAGTAACAAGGTGTGGGTTACACAGGGGTTGTACAGAGGGACCAGGAAGAAGTCCTTTCCTGGAGGGCCAGGACAGAGAAAGACTGAGGGAAGACACAGGAGGCTCAAGCAGAAGTGGATCCCAGGTCATAGCTCCACTGCTGTATCATCCTGCTTGTCCCAGCAGAGAGGATAGGATCAGAACACCAAAGTTCATGAGTTTTTAGCTCAGAGAGAACCAACAAATTTACCTCCCTGATCATTCCCTTCCCAGGAAAACTACCCAAAGGGGCCTCTTTCCTCTCCCTTAGTCCTTTCACATACCATACAGCTGGGCAGTTCTGACTCTGCTTGTGCTGCCTGGTCTACTTCTGTGTTGCTTTGAAGCTGTATGTGTTCACAGATGTGTATATAACCACATCTGGTTAGGCAACATGGTCCAGTGAGGAAGACCTCACACTGGATGTATAGGGAAGTGAGGTTTGTACTCCTCCGTGTCATATGTAATGTCTTATTCAAGTCTCAGATGTTCACTCTATCTCCCAGATATTAATTTGCAGTACAAACACAACATGCACAACAATTCCTTACAGAATGATCAGAGATCTTCTGATCAAGTACATTAAGTGTTATTGTCAAATAGTTGACTGAAGTAGAGATGATAGCTGTATGATCAGTTATATTTATGGCGCAGTCCTTATCACTCATTTCACGTGTACTCTTCTCACCAATCCATATTTACTGCTTGGAACGTTTTAGGTCCTTATTACAGCCTCATAAATCCTACCCAAGTTTAATTCAAGGTGGGCAACATTATGTCCTAAGCTTGTAGCTAAGCTAAGATCTAGCAAAGCTAACTACAAGAACTTGCATTGGATGGAGAACATAAAATCCACATGCTACTGAGTATCTATGTGCTGTGAAAAGGTATGATATTTGGTAAACAAAGTAAAAAGCTGGAACTAAAGCTATGTGGAAGTTCGTATGCACAGTTCATAGCTTTTTAATTGACTATCAGTAAATTAGAATAATTCAAAATGTCTCAGTACACGTGCTAGGAATTACCTTTCACAATTTGTATCAGACTTTCTAGTCAACCAGGCCAGATAACAATGATTTTCAATGTTATTTTAAAACTATTGTGGATAGATATTCCTAACCTCCTTTTCACTTTTGCAGGTGTTGGTCTCAGGGCAACTAAGGATCCTGAATTCAGAGACAGTAGGATAAATGTATAACTAAATGTTGCAGTGAAAGCTTCCAGAAACAATATTATTTTCTGGCAGTTACAAAGTATTAAAAATACATTAAGGCATAGGGAAGAGGCTATTGATACTTGCTGGAGGTGATCTCATGGGTATAATGGAGGTCACGCCAAGTCATGACAAGAAATTGCACAATATCCAGTCTAATTTCTCCAGTACAGGATGTGCTGAACTCTCACTGTTCCCCACCTATATTCCTGAAATGTCTTATTTTGCCTTGTCACGTGCCACCAAGTAGCCCTGAGGCCTTATAACAGAGACTTTTTCTACCCAAAGGCTCAGTGGCTTTCACAGCTCCATGGTGGGAAATGGGGAGAGAACGGATTAGTAGGAAAACAGTTAAGCTCTGACGTTTCTTTTTCCTCCAACCCTTCCAGAGGGTTGGAGGAAAAAATACCCAAGCCCAGGGTAGATCCCAGCTTTCCGAATGTTGATGTAGTCTAGCAGGCTGAGATTTCTGCTGGAGTGAGGAAACCTTGGCTGCTCTCAGTTATCACACAAAGGCACTTCCCCTCAAGACTGACCAAAAGATTCCCTCTCTGTGGCAAAGAAAGGGGCAGTTGACCCTTTCAGACAGTCATCTTCTCATCCAGGATGTTTTACCTGTGAGCATCTCCTGATTTAGACACCTCTGTTCTGTTCTGGAGCTGGGACAGCTTGATATCAACCCTCTTGCAGGTGACCCATGGCTACTCAGCTCATCTGAGCATTCTTTCCCCATCTCTATGTATGACACCTACCAGCCCATTTCTTCTCTATGACCCAAGCCCTGTCTGCTGCATTTACCACATCCTACAATCGCACTGTACTTCTAAACCCTACCCATTTACCTAATCTTATTCTGAACTTCTGAGAAGCTGCTGCCACTGCCTATGTCCAGCTGCAACAATGTTTTACAACACAGAGGAACCCAAGGACTCGCTGGCATGGCTGAAAGCCATTGATATTCAAGTCAGGTCAACTTTGTGAGCCTGTGCTTAGGATAAATGGCTCACAAGTCAACTCAGATTCACCGAGTATATTTTGAAAACCATCATAAGCTATTTCAAAACAGACTGAGAAGAGAGAGTATTTTTCATTTAAAAAACACCAAACTTCACATGGGCTGCTCACTTATTAAGGAATTTAAGATGCTTTTTGTGGCTCTGAGGATCTGACTTCTGATAAGTAGCAACTGGGATGTTCCTGAACACATTTCAGTGCTGGATACACTTGGTTCCTTCCTTTCGTGGATGCCTTTGCTTCTTCCCTGATAACAAAAGCTTTCCATCTGAAGCATTTCATCCAATTTATCCTTTTGTCTCTTCCACCAACAAAAAGGACAAAAAAAAATTAGTAAGAGAACATCATGACTGGGCTGCTGTCCCAGGCTGGCAGTCCCTAGCTCTGATGTTTCAGGCAACAAGGAGATTTTCAGGAAGTCCTTTCTAGGGGAGGTACTCAATCTGCAGAGCTCACCGCGTGTACTTTTACTTCAATGCTTTACAGGTGCCGCTATTGCCTTCATAAAAGTAGTGAGATTTGGGATCAGGAGCCCTAGTTCCACAAGCTATACCAATGCACTGCTTCATATCCTTGCACCACATCACATCCAAGAGGATTTAGAGTTATGTGATTTTGCTGGTGATGCAGACGGAGGAGTGACAGCAGATCTGGTGAGACGCTACGAGCTACCTTTAGGACCAGAAGCAGCAAAGATGTTGGTACAGGCAGAAAACCCACCTAGGAATCCAAGCAAGCATTAGGGCAGTTGGAATTGAGTTGCCAGGACTACATTGGTGTCAGTACCCAACCCAGCCAGGCTGGCTCCAAGCATTTTTTTTTTATTTTTTTTTTTTTTGCTAAAAGCTCTGGTTATGCTACATTGCAGAAATAACCACCCAGCACAGGTCCCTGGCCAAAAGCTATACTGCATGGACAGGATCACAGTGTACCTGTGCATCAGCTGAAGTCAGGTCACAGCGAGCAGATGGGCAAGGCAGAGGAGAAGAAACAAAAATAATGCCTGTGCTTTACAAATAGGGGAACTGAGACACAGGGAAAACAGAGTATGGGAAGCTGAGGTGGAACTGGGGACCAAGCAAGCTCTCCAAAGTCAAGGCCCAGTCGTAGTGTCAGCTCTACACACATACAAACACACACAGCCTCTCTGGCATCTGCCCTGAGGGAAGCAAGAAATTTAGTATTTATCTCTTAAAGACTCTTTCTTGGCAAATAAAATCATGAATATCTGTACTGCACTTTAAGAGCCTTGAACAGAAGGCTCCATCAAAGCACTGTATTAATAGTTTGTTTGTTTTTCAAAAAGGGAACAGATGGACAAAATCTTGGAAAAAGAGAGAAACAAGATGTGATTCTGTGCTGTAAAATCCCTTTGCCACTTCCAGAAGTGACTAACACCCTCCACTTGCTGCTATAGTGCGGCAGAGGTAAAAGGTAATGGGTTTGCTAGGTTGTTGGGGTTTTTTTTTTGGTATGTGTAGAAATCTCTTTATCAAGCAAAGCTACAGACTGCCGACCTCACTCTCCACTGTTTTAATGAAAACTTGATGTAGAGTTGCCAATTGATAAAGCCATTTTTGGCATTCTTTTATTCCCTTATCTCCCTTGTTCTTGGGGAAGTGACGAGGCATTGTGAGGCACAGAGGGCCTTGATGCTGGATTGCAGGGGGCATCTCACAGCAGCTCTCAACGGAAAGCTCTATAAAGATAGATTTCCACTGACAGATCATTCTGCACCACTCAAGATAGACACAACCTGACATGCTATTTTCCTATGCTTCTCAAGGTCTTGGTTATTTCAGAGCATCTTCATTGTACTCCTCCCTGTGGATGTTCCCAGAAAGCAAAGACAATTTGTCCCGGGTTCATCACAGATTTGCTTTTAGAGCTGCAAAGAGCCTGCAGCACCAAACCCGGGACATAGCTTCATCTGCAAATTATCTTATGACATAATAGGGCAAGTGATGGTCACTTGAAAGCACACAACAAAATGAGGAACAGAACCAAGTTTTCCTGCTTCCATGTGTCTGGGCTCACAGTGAGGCAGTCTCCACTTTGTGCTGGCACCAAGTATTCTCCTTCAGAAACAGTTAAGCACTTTCACTTCAACAGGATAAAGTAGGGTCCAACAACAAGCAAACGCCTTCGCACCTATTGAGGTAGCTCTCATTAATACCCACATAGCTCCTAGCAGTTTCCAAGGCAATTTTTTAAAGTCAGAAACCTGCTTCAACTCCATCTAGCCCTTTAACAGGCAGGTGAGCTGCAAGGTAGATACAAGATGTGCATTCAGTTCCACAGAAGATTTTGAAGTGTTAGAGCATGGCATGGTTTCCAGTTAGAAAGGAGTCACATTGAGATATTTCCAGAAAAGAAAATTCCAAACAGCTGTATTTTTTAATTATCAAACATAACTCATACATATGTGTGTGTATTTATACATATGTTTATATGTAAGACCATTCCAATTGAATTTGAAAGGTTTCATTAAACATAATGATAGCTGGGTGTTTTGAGAACCTTTTCCTGTATAATAACAAAACTGAGTGAATAAAAATACGACTTTTATAGCTTTTCAGTTCTTCCCCACAAAAGTCTCAGCTGCAAGTGCATAAAGCCAGTATAATTCTCCAAAACAGAAGGCAGCAGGAGACAGATACAAATGCTCCTTCTCTAGTAAAGGGTGCCACAGAGCTCCTGATGGCTGGAGGCCTGAGTCTGGGACTCCCCATTAGGCCACCAGTTCAGCACCCTCATGTCCTACCAGGGGATGGAGCACAGCACTGACTGGCTGACAGACAACCATCACTCCCATCTTTCTACATGATGTGGGATTTCTAAAAGTCAGCACGTTCTTGCTGCTGACTCAAGAAATTTGATCAGATGTGGCTTGAGATGGTGCAGCTGGGTCTGAATGTTTTTGCTGTTGAATGTACTAGTGGAGCACAGAACTAGATTTCCAGCTGGTATAAATCACCTGCCTTCACTGAAGCACATTAATTACCCTTTACACAAGGTTTAAGCACCATATCAGCATGGGCAGAATTTGCCTGGCAGTGCCCAACTACTCCAGAGATTAAGAGGAAGGGTGATTCAGCATTGTTCAGGAAGGCCAGAGCCTCAGAGTTGCTGGAATTAATGATAATCAGAATATCTTCATGTATCTCAGTGTGATGTTAGCTGGTAGTGGGAAAAGTTGTAATTTGCTATATGTTCCACCCCTTCCAACCCTTCCTGCCATCCCCACAGTAGCTCACAGCTTGTGCAAGGAGCATCCCTGATCTCTGCAGACTCCCGTGGGCACGCTGTGAGGAGCACGGCATTTGCAAATCCTTTGGGAGAGGCAAGAGCATGACACCATTGTTGTGCACTTGGGAAGGAACTAGGTGATTTAAACAGGGAAACACTGAAAACACTCACAGCAGCCTGCCTCCGCGTGTCGAGACCTTAGTTTATTTACAAGCACAAGGAGATGAACTGTGGTCCTTGGCTTTTCCCTGTCTCTTTGCTTTCAGGGATGACATTCCTTTTTCATTGCAAGAGGCGATTCCCCTCCAAGAAGCCATCCTGGGAAAAAAGGAGTTTCTCCCCTGTCGGCTGAGGAAAGCGGTGCCGAGGGCCAGGTGTTCAGCACCAGCGGGAAGGGGAAAGCACGGCCCGGGAGCGGCGGGGCCGGGGCAGGGACCCGGTCATCCGTACGGACCGGGGACCGGAGGGAAACCTCGGGTTGCTGGAAGCAAACACATCCGAGGAGTTTATCGGGTTCACCTCAAGACTACTTTCAGGCTGGTGGGTTTATGGTTTGACGTGGTAGTCTCAGTAGTTCTGCTGGGAGCTGCTCTCCGGCCGTTTTTCCTGGAGCAGCGCTGCTGAGGCTGGGACAGAGCAGGAATGTTGCCTTGAGCCCACGCTGTGTTCTGACACACAGAAGCAATGTTTATGCAGAATACGGCCGAAAATGCATGTGTGAAGGGATGCGAGGTGCAAATCAACAGCAGATCTTCTGCCAAGGCAATGGAGCAAGAAAACATCAGAGTGGGTTATGTGCATGGCAAGGATGGGATGAGTGCAGCTATGCAGTTACAGATCCAATTCTGTCCACACCAGCATCAAAAGCTTATTATACAAGGAACTTTATAAAACAGATGCAATGCTTGCTCCAGAGTGCTCTATGTACAGGTTTCCAGAGGTACTCTGCTGTGAGGACAATTTTGCTGTGCAGGCTGGAGTAAGTCACCCATCATCTGTGTCAGCAAAGTGGGGATTGCTGTACTCAAGATCCTTGGATGAAGATCATCACTCAATACCAAATTCTTTGCAGTCCCATTTCACCATCTGATTTCTACAGCAGCCAGTGCTCTATATAGAAATGCCATTCGCTTCATCTCACAAATCCACTGATGAGCTGTTACAGGCCCAGATGTCAAGCTTTACAGCAAGAAAAAAAAAAGCATTAAGGTATTTGTAGTAGTTTTGTATTTTAATATAGAAATAAAATAGGCATTTCTCTGTTAGAAATGCAAAGAGAGCACTAGGCTAGTGAATGGATCTTCTCAAAATAGATTAAAAAAGGTACCCATACCAGCAGAAAAGAAATGTTTTCATTCTAATCAGAGTTGGAAGGAGGTATAGGGAGAGCTCAGGTGCTGGCATGTCTGGAAGAAAGGATGGACACAGCCACTCTAGTGTCAGATACAGCACTGTCAGCACTAGCTTCATGACAATCATGGGTTAAGGCACTAAAAGATTTTAAAATAAAAGGGAAATACAAATACTTTGCCCCAGTTGGTGTTGTAATCTTACCTGTGTGCTTCCCCTCAGGCACAATAAGCATTAGAAAAGAAGCTTTAATAAAGACATTTACCCCCTATATTCCAGAAGCAGGGTCCCTACAGGAGACAGAAGAGGGATGATAAAGTAGCAGGAGCTGTGTGTACTGAGAGATAATCTTACTTCACTTACTGTAGCAACTGCCAAGGGACAAGAAAAGCAGCAATTAATTATGATCATATTTTTTGAAAACTACTTTTTGCTTTTAGAGTTCACTGTTAGTAAAGGAGCCAAGGTTTTTATTTTTAGAGTATGGCTTTTGTTTTGACATTGCCCAGTCCTGAACACGTGAAATCACCTCTATAACAGGGGATGCAGCAGGGCATGTGCTGGGGGTTCTCTGGCATACGGCCAGCCTGTCCTCCCCAGGTGTCACGTCAAATCTCTGAGCAGACATTTTCATTTTCCCTACAGAGTCCAGCATATGCAGAGGGGTGGGAAACAACCTCCTGCTTCTTCTACAACTGAGCGCAGTGATATAAAAACCTCATTCTCTCTCCTTTTATGTTGCCCATAAAGCTCCAAATGTTGCTCTTAAATGGAGTCCCCGTCATGCATATAATTGAGTGATTTCTCAGCCACCTGCATTATGATATTACTGGGCCAAATGTTGCCTGTTTCCTATGTTAAAGCACTTTTTTCTGAGTTTTCAGCTGCTGTTATGCATGAATTTTCCAGAGCCACAGCAAGCATAGACAACAAGCAGTGTAGGACAATTAATATTTCCAGTTAACCTCATTAACTTCATTGTTCATCAAATAGACAAGAATACAAGATTCAGATTGACATTACTTGCTGCTTTCTTAACAATCCTGAAAATTTAGTGCTCTTTCCTTTTTCTGAGAGCCTACATGCAGAAATAAAAACCCCAACAGATACAGAGTTAATTCATTAGCACCACATTCGAGTGAATTCAACAGCTCCCTGACAGTGATGCGTAGGAAGGCTGGCTTCCTCTTGCTCCTGCCAGCCTGGATTTGCTGATGTCTAATAATGCAGCTGAGTTCATTTTGCAACTTTAGCTGTAGTAGGATTTCCCCTTCCTTTAGAAGGCAGGTTGCAAACCCAGGTAGAAAGTTCAAATGTCCTTCATTTTTTAAACTATTTTACTTCATTTATACATATTTTAATTGATTGCTTATTAAAACATTACACGGGCATCCCTGCCCAGCTTTCAAAGATGTTGGGAAAACAGAAGAAAACCATAACAATTTCTGTTCTACAAATGGGGAAACTTCAACACCAAATGGTCATGAGACATCCCAACACTCACACAGATCACCAGGGGCAGCTAAGTTTTTCCCTGTTTATTGCTCTAATGTACCAATAGCTCCATTGTCTTATACTTGGGAAAACTGGAATAAAATTATGACAGTCTGAGATCTGTAGTAAGATAACCCCCTTTTTTTTTTCCTGTTGAACATAGTGCTTTGAGAAACAGCAAGGTGCAAGTATGGAGAGAAATCTGGAATTTCTCCTACATCATTAAAAGATAAAGCTGTATTAAAAAAAAATACTTTTTTGCAGCATTTCTTGTAAGGATATGGATTTAAGTTTAAAGCCTGCTGTTACCAAATTGTTTCTAGGGGCAAAATAATCAAAGAACTTAAACAAGGAAGACTCTCTTCTTTCATACATGGCTGTGCTACCTCCAAGACAGACAACCCAGGGCAAATCAGGCCAACTGCACCCACAAAAAGAAATAACCTTGAAGACTGCATGCAACAGCTTGTACATCAGTGTCACTCCATGCTGGCCACTCACTCATCCTCTGTCCCTATCAAAACCTTGGCTTGCTTGGACATTGAAGAATCTTCCCCTGGTTTCCAGCTGGAGTGTTTCCAACCATACCATGCAGTCAGCCCAGGGGTCCTCCCTGAGGAAGAGGTCAGAGGGTCTCAGGAAAGACTGAGATTCACCCATGAGACTGCCTCAAAGGAGAATACAACACCCAACCTTTGCTCTCCCACAAGCCTCTGCTGCTTTTCCACAGAAAAAAATATTTTTAATCTGAAACATTCTAGTTTAATTTCTACTAACAATCAGCTTTTGGAGCAGACACACAATTTCTTTTCTTTTTAGTCTGCTCTGTCTAGCTGCATGTTAATACTTCATCACACTTAGCAAGGCCACCCTCAGTACATCATAACCATGCATTAGATAATGATCTAGCTGTACCCATATTTTGCTGCCTTTCTGGCTATTTAAATGGATGTTTTGATTCCTGGCAAATTCACAAATTAGGTGGCAAGGGGTAAATATGCAGTACTTAACATGCAAAGCAAAATCAAGGACATGTTGATCTTGGTTTGGCTTTGCATTGTTCAGTGTAAACAAAGTCCTGCAACTTCCATAAAGGAAACCTAAAAATGAAAGAGTACGACCTCTTTTTGTCCAGTGGAGCTTTTGTGCCTCCCTGTTCTAGGGTTTAACCCCTTCCTGTTGCTGTGTAGACAATTTCTTCCAAGTTCAGTAAGATTTATGGCAAGAGATATCATGCCATCCAAAAATGACCTACTCTCCTTCTTTCTGGAGAAATAGAGCACAGGTTACAAGTAGTAAAAAAAATAATAATCCAGTAATCCTGCCTTATCCTCTGCCTGGTGATGCTGAATTATATCCTATAATATGTCTTCCAGGGCAGAGCCTAATCTTTGAAGAGATGGGTCACTGAACAGATGCTACAAGTTTTTGTGACCCAGCCTGCACACTGCCCTGGATGTCATGAATTAATTGGCTGCTACAGATAGTTTATTCCTTTCCCTCCTGGAAATTGTTACCCAAGTCCTGCATGGCCAGTGACTGCTGCTTCTTAAGATGGTGCAAACTGTCTGTGAAAGGCTGGTTAAGCACTCCCATGCACACAGTATCCACAGCTGACACTGGTCAGGAGTAGCTGATTTCTGCCCTGGAGCACCCTTTCTCTATGTGGTTTTATCCTGTCCCATGTAACCAAGGAAACTCACTGAGACCTTTGACAACTTTTCACCTCGGTGAAAAGTGACTTCTGCAGCCTAACCTACAATCCTCCACTAAACACTGAATCTGTTTTGATTTTAGATAGAAATATGGTAGAGAAATGACTCTTCCACAAATAAAAACAAATTTCTCCAGTTTCAGTTTTAAAGGCTAACAAAGCACAGCAGACACTTCCTGCTGTAACTTCAGCTATAGCTCTAGTCCCCCATCTGAGAAGCAGAGTGGCATCAGTCCTAGCTTTGGCAGGAGGTGCCAATGAAGGCAGTTACTGGTTCAAACCCAGCAGAGCTGTGGCAGGAATGGACAGTGAGGAGCCTGTGCTTGGTGAGAGTAAGGAGCAGGAGAGACAGGTAGTAAGATCCCTGAGGGGTAGAAGGTTATTTGGAGATAAGATCCTGTTAGGTGACTAATAGAAAAGAGGCCAGAAAACTTTTTTTTTTTATTCTGTGGTGCTCTGTAAGACCTGGAAGCCAGAAATGATTCCTTCTACCAGAAAGTGAAATTAGGACAAGTGGAACAGGAGCACAGCAAAAGAAAGATCAACTCTTATCTTGGAATAAGAGTGAAGAGGGCAGGGGAATTATTATGCATGGCATAGCACCCGGGTGTGACTACCAAGCACATCTGAAGATGAAGGACTAACTCTTGCTGTTCTTTCTCCCCATGATGAGGATCAGGACTGAGCAGAAACACGTGACATGGGTCATGTTCATGGCAGAGGCTGCTGAGGATGGCAGAGGAGCAGAAAGCTGAAAGTGTGCATGAGGGCAGCCAAGGCTTGGCCCCACAAGCCATCACCTGATAAGGAAATGCTGTTTGCAACCAGCAAACGAAGTAAGGAGCTGGCAGCCAGTGCTGCCTGTTGAACCTAGCTCCTCACGATTCATACGGGGTTTACAGAAAGCAGGAACACCCCCTGCAACCTTCATGCCACTTTCCTTGGAACAACATATTGGGTCATCCAGGAGGGTGAACAGGGAAAGCAGCTATTTGCTAGTAGTGTTAGTTGCACCATGATTTTGTACCTAGCTGGTCTGGGCAAACAGGTACCAAGGGCCCAAGACAGTTGCTGCTTGGAATTTTTAAATTAGGCAAAAATAAGGCTGATGTGTGCAACATTCCTGAACAAAGGAATCACAAGCACTTGCTCCAGCCCTGCCCTCCTTTCTTCTACCACACTGGCCACGACTGTGTCTTTGCACAGTCACCTGGTGGACCCTGGCACCTCATGTTTTAGAGAATAAAGGTTAAAAAATGAACAGAAAAATATGAACATATTTTTTTCAATCAGGGAACAGAAGCACAGCACCATGTGTTACTCTACTCCAGTGTACAGCAGCCAGTTTAGGTTCTAGAGGTATGCTTATTTGTACCATAGCCTGATGTTTTCTGAGAAATGAGCCTTACTTAGGTGAGAATTTCAACTCTGTGTGTGTGCGGGGTGCATGTAGTTACTGAGTTTTGCTCTCTATCCATGTGATGTACCAGAGATTACACCAAGCTGGAGATAAAGCCAGACCTGACCCCGGTTCGTGCTACAACGAGCAAGAGCCTCGCTGGCAGCCAGTCCTTGAGCTGCACTGGCAGCAAGCTCCTGCTGAGCTGCCTCAACTTCTACATGAAGGGCCAGAAACCTCCTGAGGATCAACACAGCAGACAGAAGGAACAATATGAAGATGAGAGGTCTAGCCCACACTGGCAGCCTTATTTCCTCTGCCACCTCTAAACTCTGATTTGGTTTAACTACCAGATTTCTGCTTTAACCACAACCACCAGATGCACCTCAAATGAAACCCAGACCCTCATACAGTTTCCCAGCAGAACTTCCTTCCAGCTCAGACATCGCCTCACTCAGCAAGTCCCTCATCACCTGGTAGAGGTACCATGAAATTACAGTTATTATGATTCCCCTGTTCCTTCCTGGCCACCTAGCCTGGGCTACTGCAAGTTAATGGCCCCAACGCATCCTCATGCCACATCCTCTCCCTGCAGCAACTTACGGGGCTGCAGGGCTCTTACAAACCCAGGACATCACACTGATGGGCATGGGATTTGGGGCAGTCCTCTGCACCAAGAGCTCAAGACACAGGACTTTTCACATCCCACATCTTAGCAAACAGCAGCCCCCACCTGGAAAGCAGTCTCCTACCCTCTGTTTTGGCAGCATTATCAGAAAAGCACAAAGGCTAAATAAGTACAGGCATCAAGATACAAGTTTTAAGATATGTGGAGCATCTAGCATATCCCCTGTGGGAGAAAGTAGCCTGCTTCCTAATAATACACATATCTCTCAGCAGGAGGAGGAGCTGGGAAACACCCAGGTTTCATTCTTTTCCTGCCTCATTTTTCTTCACCCTAGTGAAGGGCCCACCACATCTTATCCTCTGCCTTCCCTGTTGGGACACACTATGGTATCATGTCCTGCCCTGGCGTGGGCAGCTGCCTGCAGATGCCACTGCCATCCGGATAATCAGTGATTATTACTATGACAGTCTCTGAACGTCACTACTCACAGGAAAATGTGGGGAATTTATTAGGCCATGGCAGTTTCTGAGAGCACAAACTGGGATTGTGGTCCCTCATCCCCAAGGTCCAGGCAGGAGGAGAAAAATCAGTCCCTTGCACCTGTCACTGAGCCCTACTGCCAGCAGAGAGGAGCTGTATTTGATTTTTTTTTTTAACAGCTCAGTAGATCGTGTCAGCAGACAACAATGTGCTCACTCCACAAGACACAGAATTTGACAGGCAAAACAACCTGCCAGTTACTTATCATTAGTGCAAATGACTGATTTTTCGGTTCACTGGCAGTTCAGAATAATCTGAAGGTTTTATTCTGAGTCAAACCGAAGAATTATTTTTTTTCAGAACTTTCAGCTCACCTTGATATTTCACATTTCTGCTCCAACCTCTTTAAAAAAAACATTTTTATTCTCTTTTTTTTTTTTAAAAAAAAAGGAATGCTTCATTTCATCCAAAACTGTGGTAGTTTAACTTCCAGCTAAGAAGGGGAAATTCAATAGCAGGTATTTCTCCCAGTAAAGTGGAAACTCTGGTCAGTCGAACCCCCAGATTCTCCTTGGACAAAGCCCTTCTATGAGAATTTTGAAACAGCCTTAGCCTGCCTTCCACCCCTCTCAACTCCCTGCCCCATCATGCTGCAAAGACCATCTCCCACATCTATTTTCTGCAGGCTCAGAGATCACCAGTCAAAAGGAAAAGGCTGCTCATTCTCCATCACTCTTCTTCCTCACTCCCAACTGTGTCCCCAAGACCGTTTCCACATCAGCAGAATCCTGTTGTGCCTCAAATCTGACTATTTTGGTGGCCATCCAGGGCCAGCTTTATGCCATCCACTGGCTTGGAAATAAAAACACCTTGAAGAGTCAACTAAGGGAAAAAAAAAAAGAAAGTAGGTGTGCAGGCCAACCCTGCAGGTGCTTCTGCAATTGAGCCTTGGCTCAGGGCAGTAAGTATTAGTGACTTTTAATTTCCTCTGTCCCCAGGCATCCTGGATAATATCACTCAGATAGCACTGATTCAACTCCTGACCTGGCAGACAGTGCTGGGTGTCCCACCACGCTCCATTGAGTACAGTAATCTTCACATAAGCCTGCTAAGCCACTAGGCTAGTTTGGCGAGTCATTTAATAACACTGAACGTGCTTTTCCCTACAACTTTGCAAGAAGGGAAGGAATCTACTGCCAGGGGATTAGAGACCCCCAAACAAATTTTAAACACAAATTGAATTTTTTAATTGGACTGGAGTGCTGAAGCATATTCAGATCTTGACCTCAAATCAGATCAGAAAGGAGAAGTAGAAAGTCAGTTGGCTCCGGAGATTTGTAGGGGGCCACAGGTGCCTTTAATAACTGATTCTACAAGTTAATAGCTTGGCTAGGGATGGGAATAGACTAAAGATGATACCAAGGAGTTGAAGTTTTAGTCCAGTTTGCTTTGAAACAAGACTTAATATCACAGAAATATCACAACTGGAACAGGAGGTTGGAAAGACTCAGGGATTAATACATTTAATCTCTTGCTATTGCAGGTGTTCTCTTCTTGTAATAGTTACAATTCTGATGTAAATCAAGCCACATGTTTAGGCAGGACTTCCTTGCGTTCATTATTCCTACTGGAAAGCAATTGCAGAATCTGAAGGTTAGACATTTTCTGCTAATGAGCAGCCCAAGACTCTGTTGTTAGCAAATAACATTCTCCTTTGATAGCTATTCTCCTCATCTATGTAGGAGCAACCCACTAAGAGTGTCCAGACCTGAATGGCAACAAAGATAGTTGATGCCTATCCATCAGCTGCTGGTTCCCCTGAATAAAGTGCTGAACTTGATCTCTAGCTTCCCAGAGCAGCGCTTTCTTCTGTAGTTTTCCCCAGTGATTTGGAAAACCTACCTATAGCAGACTGTAGGGCACATATCCATTGTTACAATGGTCCCATTACGATTCAGAGCAAGGACAGGGTTTAGTGGAAAAGCAGGGTGGGCTTCACAGGTCTCATGGGCAAACTGCTCAAGCAACCACAAGCTGAGCTGTCCCAGCCTGGCAGCTGCACTGCCACCTTGCACCACCTCCCGTCTCATCCTTATGTTCTCTGCCTTGGCTGCACATAGGTGCACATTTCCAAAGGTGTCAAACTGAGCTGAATCAAGCCAAGAGTTTGCACGTGGCTTCCTGGGGCGGCTTTGAGAATTGCAGACTCCAGGCAGAATTTTGCATCTATGTCTCGGGCTCAGCACTTCACCAAAGGATCAACAAGAACATCTTCGTGTGTGTTGAAGAATCACTGAGATCCAAAGTGCTTAAGCATTTGGCTGCTCCTGGGAATCCTACTCTGATGTTTATTCAAGTCATGACCTAAGCACCCACAGCTCTGATTTGCAGACAACAGGAACCGTGAGCAGTCGGCATCTTTGAGCATCTTCGATCTGTTAACTGACATTTTCTGAAGATGAAAAGCTTTCGGGTTGACTGCCCGGGAAAGAAAGCCCCCTGCCCCCAGCCAGCTCCAGCCTGGGTCTTGGCAGTAGTCCCAGACAACGTCAACAACCTTCAAGCCTGACTTATAGCACTATCCGAGACAGTGAAGAAAGCAGAAACTCCCATGACACCATTCACATTCAGGTCTTGTTGATGAAACTACTAGTCATTAATGCCAAAAACAGCAGAGGTTGGGTGTTTTTTTTGTTTGGGCTTTTTTTTTTTGTAACCATGTGGGCCTCAAAATTCACATCAACAGGCAGAGTACCATCTTTCACATAGCTCCTCAGAACACCTCTGTGCCACAGACCTACCCCTCACACCCATCTGGCAGCAGGCTGGCCCACGGCAAGGCACAGCTTCCTCCTCATTTCATCCTCCTCCAGCGCTCCCATTTGCGTTTTGTCCACTTGTTGCATCCTGTCTAATTCCTGTTCAGGCGTTCGTCAGGGAGGGGAAGGTTGTTTTTGCTACTTGCCTGTGCTGCACCCAAAGTAATGAGCCCAGAACCTTTATGTGATCTCCTACCTGATACTCTGATTGAAGCTGGGACTACAAGGAAGATTTTCCTTTCATCCCCCCTCTTGACAACCAAGTGGAAAACACAATTTTAGCAAAACAAAGATAATTAGGAAATAAACCTCAGAATCTGTCCAAAACATTTAATTTGACAAGTAAAATTCTAGGGTTGGAGTTACTTAACTCTGCCCTCCCCCTTTCCACACCTTCAAAAAAAAAGTTCTGCACACAGAAGAATATTCTTTTGAAACAGAAGTCAAAATGCGGTCTGCAAGCTACAGGAAAATGTTTGATGTCGACATCCCTATTCTTCCCTTGACCAAAACTCAAACCATATTTGACAGTAAGGAGAAAACAGTCTGAGCCTTACACAAGCAGTTTTGGGGCAAATTTACTGCTCATTCACAAACTCTAACCAGTTCTCCATGCAAAGCAACACAACCACAACTTCATGTCATTGGTGACCTTGGCCTTATTTGAAACAAATGAGAGCCTAATGCTCACAGATTCCAAGTTCTAATCCCCAAACATCCAAAACCTCACTTTGTTTGCCCAGTATTAAAAATAAGTAAATAAGAGTTTTCCTTTCTTTCCACCCACCTCTTCACAAAAAAATCCTTCCTGCCTTTAGACAAGCTGACATTGTGTGTGCCCTTGAGTGTGTTCAAAAGGAAGGCAGAGTGTTCCTTTCTTATTACATGGCTTGGCTTATCAGCCCAGCAAAGGTTTGGGTTTCAGGTGTGGCTCTGTGCCAGGAGCGATGGGCCACTCACCATTCACATAACAGAGACAGGGGTACAAAACATATATATATAGGCTTACACTTTATCACAAGCACCAGAAAAGCATACTCTCACATGCTGATGCACACAGACAAGCAAACAGCCTCTAGTCCCAGAAGACTGATCAGAAGGAATTACATTATATTTAACAGGTTGATTGAGAGATATTATGTGTGCTTTGCCCACTGAAAGCAGAACTGAATTCTCAACTGTGAGTTCACTTTCACTGCTCTATGGCCAAAATCCACAGAGAAGAAGGGCTGATAAAATGTTTGCTGCTTCTAATGTATTACCAAGAGCATTAATTCAGAGATTCTACCTCATAAAGTGGATTGGAAATTATTTACAAGTGAAGGATCAACAGGGAACAGTTTCTAGATAGGGTGATGAGCTGGTGTGTTAGATAATGTCACTGCAGAGACAGCCTGCATCCTGTTACCCATAAAAACATGTCCACCTTGAATCCATTGAGGTGTCCTGTTTCTACACACTAGCAACAAAAACTGGTAACTCAGCTTCCACCTATTAATCTGGAAACTGCCTACTGTATTTACATATAAATGTGAAATACTCTACATGTGAACGGTTTTCATTTATGCCTCATAATGAAAACGGACTCCATATGCTGTCTGGATGTCCAAACCCCGCAAGACCTTCTACTATTCTTTCTTGTGCTAGTTTTCATTCACTTAATACCTCATGAGATTACTCAGAGGTTACTATAGGATCATTCAGAACATGGATTTGTAATGACCAGTCCATATCTCTCTTCCACCAGCAAATCATTAGAAATCATGCCCCAGTGTTCTTTAATTGCCTAAACAGATGCTTCTCTAGCTGGGTAAAGTAGCCAAACCATCCTTTGCCTGTAGTGGACTGAAAAGTGGTGCCCTTAGCCAACCAAAGGTTGGTCTTTCTCCTAGCAGACCAACCCCTGCAAAAAGGAAGGGGGGAAGGATGTAGGAAGAGGAAATTTCTCCAGAGATGTGGTGCAGGTAAGGCAATTGCAAGCTTTGGGAGGGCAGTGCAGCCAGTGGTAGCTTATCCAAGTTCCTAGTAACCCTTGCACTTATTTGAGTTAGGTGTCTCTCTACCCTGGAGAAGTTGCAAACACTTGCAGGCTCTGGGTAATCCTCAAGCAGGTAGTTTTGGCAAGTTAAATACAACCCTGCAGCTTCTCTTCTCTCAGACTGAATTCGTAGCCCTGAATTCACAGAATAAATTAATTTTCCTGATGCATAACCTGGACCCAGCTCTTACAGGGGAAACTCAGGCAGCTGGTGCTTCTGGTGCAAGTTTTCAAGTGTCACGCCAGTTCAGCAAGACCTTCAGGATTTGCCAGTGTTTTCACAGGAGGCAGTACTGAGCGCTCAGATACATGGTTACCTAGTCCCTTCCCACACCTTGGGGCAGGTTCAGCACTCCTAAAACTTTTCCTCAAGTCAAACCGTTCCCTGAAGCATTCAGGAGATACAAGAGCTCAAGTCCCTTTTTATACAGTATGTGCTGATGTGGCTGTCCTGATCATAGGAGCACAGTATATTGCAGTCTTAGAGGTGTTTACCATCACAGTAATCCCACAAGTTAGGGCAGTGCTGCTATTTCCATTGTACTGCTAAGAAACTGAGTCACAGCACTGATGTAACTTGCCTTAGGCAGAAGATGAGGTCTGGGGCAAAACAGGGAGCTAAACACAGTCCTTCAAATTCCTGGCAGGCACCCTAAGCCCAGGCCATCCCGATGGCCAGTCACATTTGTGACAACATCTAGCAGGGCTTTAGGTGGAGTGTCAAAGATTTTCACTTGCTTGAGCAGGCATGGAAATGCCAGCCATACCTATCTGGGTGAATCTGCTGCAGCAGGATGGGATGCCATTGCATCACAGCCCAGTAACATTCTGCAAAACCCTCAGGAAGAGAACCTGATGCCAGGCACGGGATCGCCAGGCGAACTGTGAGCAGACAAGGAACCTCCAGCACAAGCAGCATCATGCAGTACCTGATTCAAAGCCTAACAGCAGCCATTGTCTCCAGCATGCTTTGAACACATTTGTTCAAGAGATCACTCGACGCCAGAGGATTTGTGAGATCTGCTTTTGCATGTGGTAATATCCATCTGGCAAGAGATAACTATTAGACTCTTACAGTGCCCTGCACCCACTCCATATCAAGCAAACCCAGAGCTTAAAAGTATAAATCATAGCACAGTGTTTTCCAAGATGAAGTTTAGCTCTTTTAAAATTCAACTTCAACATAATGCTTAATTGAAGGTGCAGAAGCCACTTAACAACCGAACTTTACCAGCAATGCTTCTTGAGACTTTGAGATGCCCCCATCTGTCCAGAGATGACCACTCCATCTCTGTCTGACTCCATATATTGGGGCTTTGTTTTCTCAGAGCAGTGGTGAATGTGGTGAAAATTCTGTTGAAACTGATGGAAGGCACTGAGCACACTTGGGCTCAGCTCTCCAGCAGCAGGGTACTAGCCACTAGGCACCAGGGTGGGCTATGACAGCTTTTACTTTTTATTTTACAAAGATAAAAATGCTGCCTGGAGTTTGTTCAGCTGGAAGATAAATGGAGTCACTGCACAAAAACCACCCACCACTGGCAGCAGCAGAGAGATAAAAGTTTCTAGAATTTGATTGCACCCATTATTAAAACTTATCTCTAACCATCTTTCTGTCTATTGATTTCTAGCCAACTATTAACTAGCAATGACCTTAGTGGCTTGAAAATAACTGGGGAAGTCATGTAAACAAAGGGGAACCCAGCTGCATACAAAGAACCAAGGCATTTACAGAGACCCTCTTTGCTTCTGGCCCACTGCAATAAACTCATGCTGAGTATTTTTCCACTTAAACATCTGAGTCAATGATCCAAGAAGCTGAGGGTGTGGACAAGCAACTGAGTATACAGAGGAGCAGAGAGAAGGAATAGGAACTAATTGCATCTAGAGCCTTGAATTAAAGCAATCTCAAGCCAAGTCAGAAGATAAAGGTTCAGGTTTTAGGAGCTTAACTCTACTAACTAATATTTCTATATATTAAGCAGAAGCATTAATTATACAGATGTCAATTTGACTCAGGACATACCATTATACCATACCTAGTGCCAAAGAAAGACACCGTGATGTTTAAGATGAAAGTAGACAATAGGAGTTCTTTTAGAATGAGAAACCATAGACATATGTTATCATGCAAGCTCTTCCAGATATAGAATCATAGAATCGTTTGGGTTGGAAGGGACCTTAAAGGTCATTGAGTTCCAACCCCCCTGCCACGGGCAGTGACACCTCCCACTAGACCAGGTTGCTCAAAGCCCCATCCAGCCTGGCCTTGAACACCTCCAGGGATGGGGCAGCCACAACTTCCCTGGACAACCTGTTACAGTGCCTCACCACCCTCACACATCTTCATTCCTCTTTTCATGAATTTACACCCTTTCACTATCAGCATATCTAATGTTCCCCACATTTCCCTTTGTACAGGGCTCTGGGGGCCCCTCTGCAGTCACCACAACCTACCCCTTTTCCAGCCCAGTACCAACGGCACCTTCAAGATTTCCCAACTCACTCAGCTCCTTCCCATGCCCTGTAACTATGAGAAAGCAGCAGCATTTGCTGTGGCTTGTTTCAGACTACTTGTGCTCCAACTGACAGTCAACCAGCTGACCAAATGGTACCTATAAATTTTGTGAATCCCCAGAGTCTTGTATGTGGGGTACACCACTGCCTGATTCTTGATTTTTCAATAAGCTTTTCGTAACACGATTATTTGGGTTTCTGCTTCCCTATTTAGATGGGCTGAAGATGGTAAATAGGTTCTCAAATTCTTAAATGAATAAAGATACTAATATTGCTATTTTGGCAATAATTAACATTCTTACACACCACCTTCTGCACTATCTCCTTTTTGGCCCTGCTTAGAATTATGGTCAGAGCGGTAGTTCCTAATAAAGTCTATACAATATTTTTGCAAAAATATTGTAATGTGTAACCCTATTGGTTTAAATCCATCCTGGATCCAGTAGCCAATCTGTGTGCGAGGGAAAATTAAACATGTCCCCAATAGGACAATTATGGTGACCGTACAGATCAAAGTGGGACATTCCAGAGAGAAATGTGGGATCCATTGAGTTGTGAAAGTCAAATGTGGGTCTGTTTCTCCTTAAAGGAGAACAGAGGTGGGGGTATTCACATATCCAAGTTCACAGAGGGCATAGTCAGCTGTAGTGGAGCAAGAAAAAACAATATCTCTTTAGTCATAGTCCCACACTACAGAAGAAGCTCTTGCAAAATTCTGGTGCTTCCAGTTTGTGGGGAAAGTCCTTCAGAAGAACTTTGCGTGCTTTTTCATCCTCACTGTAGGCAATACAGGACTGCAGGGGCAGCATGAATAAAAAAGTCATTTGAGGCCAGAAGAGAAAGCGAACCAAATTCTTCTGAATTTGAAACCTAACTCTAAATATGTTGGCAATTCAGCCATCCACACAAATGATTATTTTTGGACTGACACTCAGATGATCTTCCAGCCATCCATTCTCCTCAAAGAACTTTTGAACCTTTTGACTCAATTTGGTCACATTTGAAAGAGTGGTAGAAATTTCAGTAACAAGAAGTGCCCCCAGGATTTGGGAGAACCCACAGGGGAGTGGAGGACAGAGATGCAGATGAGTTCCCTGCTGTGGAAAGGCACACAGAACACAACCCTTCGGAAAATGCACGTGTGTCCTGGCCGGTCAACTAGCACTTGCACGGCTCTGTCCCAGCTACAGCATTATGTTATCTTCTGTGTGGTAGAGTCACAGGAAGAGCAGTGTGAAAAGAGCTGGGGTTATTATGGTAGAAACAGAAGTAGGATGAAAAGGCCAAAGGACAAAAATCCACAGGAGACTTCAGTAACTCTGGTGTTCAGGAAACAACAAGGCTCTTTCCCATCCCTTCATATTTTTCCTGTGCAGGGTGAGATTACCCACCCTAAAGGCAGGAAGACACATACACCCCCCTCACCAGAAGAGGCACGACGTTATAATAGCAGGGCTATTTTTTTCCCCAGGAAAAAGGATGAAATCAGCTATTTACACTGGACAAATTACAAGCTCAGGAAAGCACACGAAGCACACAAAGAGAGCAGTTGTATCACAAATAAATATATGGTGGGGGGAACTTATTGATTAGCTTTGTAAACACTGTTGCCCAATCAATAGCAATTTCGGGAAATGCCTGGTACTTATTTGGTGCAGCTTGTACAATGAGGATAAATAATAAGAGTACTTAAGGAGCATGTCTCCTGACACCATTGCCGAACCCAGTACAACACAAAACCAGAACATGGTACAGCAATTGCACAAGCCAGGATTAATCCTCTACACCACTAAAAAAAAGAAAAAATTCCCAAACAAGCCCAAATCCAAACACAGCCACGCTATCAAAATAAGTACCTAGATGCCAAAGGTATCTGCACAAGTTCCTGCTGCTCTTGCTGCAGATGACTGGTACTGAACCCAGGACATTATGAAACTCACCCATTTACTATACCCAGCTGGGCAAGCTGTTGGTCCTCCTAGGATCCCTGCTGTGTAGAAGTACACAAGACTCACCCTTCCTCCCTGAATGACCAGACTGCTGTAGTCCAACCCCTGAGCACAGTAAAAGCCCCAAATCTTAGGGGAGGAAAAAGGAGAAAGTCAGGCTGTCAGAGCAGTTTGCCTGCCACAGCCCCTCCACGCCTGCTGTTCACGACCCCCCTGCCTCTCAGAGACTGGGTCTGGACACACTGTCTTCTCTCCATGCTTTACTCTTCAGGGGCACTCAACTATGCTGGAGCAGGGCAGGGTCTCAACATTGGCAGCAGGACCCCAGAGAGACCACAGCACATGCTGCTGGCACAATAGCAAGGCAGCAGGAGGCACAGAGAGCAAGCATCTCACCAGTGGGGCTGCAGGGAACCCCTGGCTAACCCTGACCCAGGGTTCTGGATATGCCACAGCCCTACACTAAAAGTAGCACCTGATGGGAAGGAGGGAAAATCCACCTCAGCTCCCTAGGGACCTCTCTGCTTCCCTTCTTCACAGATAGGAAGTTTGCTCACATTGTGACATGAGATCATAGCACAGGAAAGACTGAGGAACCAGACGCTCGTTTAGGCTGCAGCTTTTTTACTGCAGCTGCCAAGGATAACGATGTTTGCATGAAATGTGTTTACAGATATCGCTCACAGCCCTCCAAGTGAGGTGGCCTGTGCAAGAGCCACTGGCCAGCTCATCATAACAAAGACTTTCACCCACCCCACTTACTTTAACCGGCTGCGTCACTCCAAACAAGCCAGGGCAGGCAGGTTTCCCATCCACTCCACAGCATCCAACGCTGTCTGTACAACTGGTGGCTGGAGAAAGAGGAGAAGGAAAAGTGTTTGGCACCTAATCCCTCATATAGTTTTTGGCTGCTAGTGTATTTGCATGCAGATTGCTGCCAGCTGGGTGGTGATGGGTCAGGACAGCCACTCTTCTCACTGGTCATATCCCACAGGTGATTTACCTTCTCACTTAGGGCCCTAATGACCTTTCCCATGAGCACAGCCTTCCTCAGGAGGTCTCAGGACACAGGTGTCTGGGGCAAATGCTGAAAACTTGTCTTCCCTGCCGGGGAAGTGTCATCTACCCCCATCCCTCAATGAGGGACTCTATGGGATTGCACTGGTTTGTAAATCACAGCAGGATGAGAGGAGTTTGTGCAGAGGGGAGTGACTCATTTTTCTGCTCCCAAAATGTTGGTATTATTCACCAGAAAACTCCCCACATATTCTGAGGGATTTCAGTGCTTTTTGTCTTTCATTAACAGCTCATCTTGTTTGCTTCCTCATCACGGCATCCTCCTCCTAAGGACTTCCTGCATCCTTTGTCACCACCTCACAACACCATTGCGTCGGCCAAACAGCCCGTGGAGGCTGGAAAAGCCATTAGGCAGTTAGTGATCACTTTGTCCCTTGGAGAAGGCCACGTTAGCCTCCATGACTTCAGCCAGCATTCACCAGCACTGTTAGACACTGAGGTTGTGGGTTGCATGGATTTTCCTTGTGCCTCAAAGCAATTTTCATTTACAGTCCAGAGCAGAGCACGTATTAGCAAAGGGTGCATAAATGAAAGCCTTCAGGCTTATTGCACAAATGGGATTTGTGCCCTTCCTTGAATTCCTGTGTCTCCTAGGAGGGAGTGCACACATGTTGCTTTCTCTAGGATCATGATAGAGCCAGTTTGGAGAATTAAAGACATGGCCAAGTTATTTCAGCTATCTGTGCCCTAGTTTCCCCAGCCATAAAACATGTTTCCTTTGTATTGACCTTGAGGCTAACCATTATAAATTTCTAGGCCTGGAGTTGCTACACACAAAAGACTGTACCAAAATAAAGACAATTTTCTGGGGACCTGGAAAAGAGAGAAAAGGAATACATTTAACTTAGGAGTGTTGTGGACAATGTCTCCCTTTTACTTTCCTTCCATCCTACAAAATCTGAAAATTGCTCTTCTTGCTTTTTGTTGTAAATAATTGACGTGTGAAGTGCTGACTCATAAGCCTGGGGTTACAGGAAAGGAAACTTTGTTTCTTGGTTAAAATTTTAATCTCACAGCATAGGCAGCTTCCTCCAGGGCTGGCTGGCAAGTCCTTGGCCACATAGCGCGCCCTGCAGACACCGACCACCAGCTGGTGGTAGGATTTCCCAGATGGTGTGGTCCTCCCTGTCTGTCTGCAACGGGGAACCCAAACACTGCCCCACCAAGACTTTGTCAGTCCCGTTTGAGGGAAGCAGAACGTGGTGGAGCTCCTTTCCCTGGGTGCTAACACAGAGGTAGGGCCATGTGAGTGTGACAGGTCGTGCTCCCCTGTGCATCGTCCAGACCCACATGGGCTCCTACCTGCTGCTCGGCTCAAGCAAGAGGAGTTTCTGCTGGGGCTGCAATGTCCACAAGCTGTCCCTTGCCTATAACCAGCAGGCCAAATTTTGGCCTTCCCCTGTTATTGCTGTGCCAAAATAACAGTGAAGAGTCTCCGCAGAGCCCAGCTCAGGTGCTGCAGCCTTGAGCACGCACCGCTTCATTCCTCAAAGACCTCACCGTATAAAGGAACCCAGGAAATATTATCTGTACGTCACAGGAGAGAAGATGCTCAGATCCTTAAATTTCTCTTTTTTTTTCAGCACCTGACCTGCACTCATTTCCACAGCAGTCAGGCACTCGCACTCCTGCAATGAGCCGCACGTCAGTGACTCACCCAGCGACAGACAGAAAGTCTGCAGCGCGGCGGCGAAGACAACTTCACTCTTCTGGCACTCACAGAGGCACTTCTAGCACCCGGGGTGCAGTGACACTTCCCCTCACTCCCTTCAAGCAGCATTATTTCATCATGTCTGCCAGGCACAATTTGCTGCTGGGATTCAGTACTTTTATCTCTACTCTTTGATGGACACCCCTGTGGCACGTTTGACTCATCTTCTTTCTAATGTCGTGATATAATTCAACACCCCCTCCATTCTCCTCAGACTTTGCAGGAAAGGTGAATTTGGAAACTTCTTTCTCAGAGCAACCGATGATAGGAGCTCCATTGTGCCTGAGAAAATCAGTCACAGTCTGTGCCTTCAAAAACCATAGGAATGTTGTTGCTATAGCTGTGCATTGTGTTGACTATGGCTGTGCAAGGTGCACAGCAGGGAACCAGCCCCTGTCCTGCAGAGCTTGAGGTCTTAACAACAATCCATACACTGAATGTTTACTATATAAATATTTAGCTAAACAAAGCATCCAAGTCACATAAAAGCTCGATGGATCGAAAAGGTCAATGGAGAAACAAGTTTTTCAGGAGGCTGGGTTTATCCAGAGTATGGCAACTTAGAGAGCTTCCTTGTTATATTTAGAGAGAAGTGAGAGCTCATAGGGAGAGAAAAAAAACTTGAGATGTAAACCATATCCCTGCAAAACCTTCTTGTGTAAACCCTTTCTAAGTCTCTTCCACTTGAAAAGGGAGAGAAGAGCCCTAGAAGTTGCGCAGCGTCTTCCTGTGCGGGGCTGCCGGACCTGGGAAGTGCTCAGTTCCTGATGTCTGAGCAGGTATCCGGGCAGATATCTGAGAGGTGGGGTAGAAAGGGAGCTATGCTGGCTTGAGGTGCATCTATCAGGACAGATTAGCTCCATGAGGATACATCAACAAGTACAGACGCTGCTGTGTATATGTAAGATATAAAGAAATGACACAGTCATCTCAGCAGCATTAGGAGAAAACCCCAAATCTTACTCTTTTATTGGCAGAAAGATTTCCTTGATCTCTTGATGCTAATGGGAGTGAGGAAAAAGTGTTTCTTTTTACTCTTGAGGAATGCTTTCCTATTTAAATAATAACCAACTCTAGAGAGAAGAGGGATGCTCCTGTGTAGAGCCTACACAATAGCAAGCTGTTGGTTTGGTTTTTTTTTAAAAAGCAAAGTTCAAATCACTAGAAAGTGCTTATGGTGCTTCCCTTTATCGCTCACACTACACACTGCAAACCACTGAAGGAAAAACAAGGACTCTTACAAACGTGGAAACAGGGCAGGTTCACAAACCCCCACCTACTGTAAGGGCTCTTAAGGACCACTGAGGAACCAGCATCTGAAGCCTGTGAGACCACGCTGTGGCTGTGTTGGAATTCCTGCTCTTCCTCCATGCCATCTAAGCACCATCCTCTACAGCTGCTTCAGAGGGTGGTGGGAGGCAACCACAGGATCCAGCAACCACATCTTCTCTGTGGTGGCAGGACAAGAAAGACAGATGCATGATTGCGTAAAAGAGAGAAAAAAAAAGAAGAGCTTCATTTCCTCTTGGTCAGGCCAGCTTTGTTAACCAAAATGCTTGGAGAAACTGTGGGTATGGGCTGTGGGCTTGGCAGTGGTGTGAGGGCCTGCCTGAGCAAGGGTTCGGGTCTCTGGGGAACAGCCAAAGCCACAAACATTTTTTTGTGCTTTTCAGCTATGCCAAAGATAGGCCATGACTCTGTCCTTCAGCCTCTGAGGACTGTGGGTGTTTGGGTGTGAGAGCTGGCCAGACTGTCTTGGGAAGAACTCACATGTTCTTCATGCAAGTGGTGGCTAGGTCCCATTTGGAGACCTCTGCTCCCTGAGCCAAAGTAGGAGGATTGGTCTCTCCACAACATGCACCCATGCAAAAGTGTGTGTGTGTGTGTGTGTGTGTGTGTGTATAAACATATACATACTCATACATACATATATATGTGTGTCTGTCTACATATGTATGCACTTTACCTTTTACATCACCTAGGGCACATGAGCTTAGACTTCCTGAAAGGGATGGCCCACGTGGAAGAAAAAGTCCAAGAACAAGTGACTTCAGAACAATTTACCTCCTCCTGCTAATTTTTACAGCCAGAAAGAACACTTCATAGAGCTGAGCACCTTTATCTTTGCTAAATTTACCTTTTGGAGACACAGTGGTGAACCAACATTAAGGCACAGCTATGCCAAGTGCGCATCAGTAAAATTCAAGTTATTTTTCCCCTGTCCAGCTGCGGCGTGGCCAGGCAGAGCTGTGTAAGATGGGAATCAGATGATCGCTATGACTCCTGCTTCAGCAGCGGAGAGACGATGCCAGCCTGGCATGCCAGCAGCCCTGCCTCTCAAGTTTGAAACGACAGTATTTCAAAAGAGAACATGTATTAAATATTTGGGGGGTTGATACCGATGTTTTTTTTTTTAATTTATTTATTCTTGCTGGGCAAAGCTTGTGGTTAGTGGGCTTTTACTCTGCATTTCCTGTCTCATGGTGTGTGTTGTTCCTACTGTAAAATACTGAATGTGAGATAATTCAAAACAAATTGTTTACTGCCATATTCTCAATGGCTGTTATGACATCTCAGTCTCCTTTTCTAATTGTCACTCCCCTCTTGTGAAGCCTGGGCACATGAGACTTAGGGAGATCCCAGTCCTTCAATTCTTCACTGCACTTGGGATTACCTTGCTTTGTAACACACTGTAGTTTTGTTTTCACCCATGTTATGCAAGATTTTTTGAATAGACTCTTCTGGTCAACATCAGACACAGTGTCTCTTGGTAGGTTATAAATTCTGCACAATGGAGGAGAAAAGCTGATGGTTTAAAAAGGGCAAATTCTGGGATCCAGCATCCTTGGTGTCTGTTCCCAGACTGAGCAAGTTACTCTCTGTGTTGGTGCCTCACACAGACCACTTAACAAAGGCCAGGCACCCCCCAACAGCCCCTGGTGGTTGCCCCCATGGTAACTGAAAACACAAACATTATGTTATCAAAGTTTACTCAATAACATTTCCAATACATCACACCAGCAAAGCCCCTGAGACTACTAAAGCCACGTTCTCTTCACTGGCTGAAACTCAAAAGCAAGCAGGACCTAAGAGGTTCATCCTGGCAATTCCCTTTGGCTGTTCTGTAATTCAGGGTGCTACTCGCCCCTCCAACAGCTTCTGAAAAGTGCAGAGCACATCCAGGGACCATGCGGTGCTGCTGGGCACCTTAGCAGTGCCCAGGGACCTCGCGGGCTCTGCTGCGGGGTGGCCTTGCTACAGCGCTGGACACGTCGGTCAACAACCAACCTGTTCCATCTTGCAGGCTTCATGCAGGCTTCCCAGACTGCTGAATGCAGTAGGTATGTTCACTTCACAAGGCACCGATCAGTATTTCAGATGTTTCTTGCCAGGGAGAACTCACTGTGCTAGGTATTTTCAGATAAATATCTTGAACTGAAGTGTTTATATTACTGCAGCACTGAGGGTGCCAATTCTGGGCCAGGACCTTTATTATGTGAGATGCTGTAACACAGGACAGAAAGGTTGTGTGCCCCCAGGGCTTACTGTAAGTATGGTCCAAAGGGCAAGGGGTGCAGGTAGGGGGGTTAGTCCGAGGAAAGGCAGAGGTGACACTGGTCAGTGGAATACCAGTTGTTAGGGCTCCTTGGGGCTCCTAGTTTTTCCAAAGAGAGGGCTTGATGGAGGTCAGCAGAATTTTTGGGGTGCTCCCCCCAGATATATGTGGCTGCATTCCCATCACCCCTGTCTCAGGGAGCATCCCGGCCAGCAGTGCCTGTGGTGTGTGCAAACATTCCACCTACAGGAAACATGCTGAGCTACTGAACGTGCCTCCAGTTATTACAATGGCATTATAATGATAGGTAGTACACTGACAGCAGCCTCAAATCAAAGCTGGAAATCTCACTTGGAGACTGCAAAACATGCGGAAGCCTCCTTTTGCTAAGTCGATAGCATTTGTGCCCCACTGAGACCCCATCCAACTAGGGCAAATCAAACATTATCCATCTCCCCCATCTCAGCAGAGCTGCCCAGCCTAGAAGTGCTCTGAAATGCTTGCTGAGGATTTGCAGTGTGTAAATAAATGCATACTTCTCTTAAGAAAAGAAATAATCCTCTTGAAGATGTCAAGAAGACAAGACTGCACATCACAATCATGTAACAAGGGGGTGGTGAAACTGCCATTGTGTTAGAGCTGAGCGACTCGGCATTGTTCTGCCCTGCAAATGTTTTCAATGTTTAAACATTTTTCCTTAAATGCAAATATAGGTGATGATGAGAATATTTACAAACAAAGTGTGAAAAAAAGCTCAACGGGGCTAATCGACACTGCTTCATTTTGATAACTTTTAAGTGTCTTGTGTTCAGCCACGTAAAAAAAAAAAAAATGTCATTAGCTTAAATTATGAAATCAAAAGTAATTTTGAATGAAATGAATTTTTCGTTCTGGAAATGACAAAGAGGCAATTTCCAACCTTTAAAATACAATTCAAATTGAAAAATTTGCCCAGTACAACCCCTTTAATGAAAAATGTTGTGTTTCTCATATATTAGCATTTTAGGGTGACAATATGGTTCATCAAAAACCTCTGCGCCTCAATAATCTGCATCTAGGCTTCCCCTGATTGCATGGTGACTGTGTGTTGCCTAATTGCGTGTGACTAATACAATTTCATGTGCATTTCCGTGCACTGGGGATTCATTGTTGCCACATACTACCATTGGGAAATCGCTAAGCGTGTGTCTATGAAACAATGACAGGGAGACAAGAGTACCTCCTCCAGAGAAAAGACCTAGGAGGAGGCGGATGACTGGGAGCAACAAATTATCTACACAGAACAGACAGAAAATAGAACAGCTGTGCTTTCTCCCTGATTTGTGGAGCACCAAACCTCCTCTATTGAGCAGGACATACCAGGACAGTATTTAAGAGGTCCTTCTTTGATGACGGGAGCAATGAAACCTAAACAATGATTGAGAAAGGGGGGAGTGGAAGAGAATTTTCCTTGTCAGGGAGAAATATCCGGGGTCCAAAGAGCCAGGTGGACCACAAGTCCTCAGCAGCAAGAGGAAGGTAGCTTAAGAGGGACCAGTTTCCCCAGGGGTAGAAAGCCAGAAGAAGGCTGAGCAAGATCCAAGCAAGCTACTGTCCTCAGTGAGAGCTGATGGCAAATAGTTATAGTAACCCTTCATTCAAAGTTCACTTTGAATAACTGCTGTAGAGAGTGTGTCTCCCTTCTGTGCCGGGCACTCAGCCTCACAAGTTGGGGGCCTTTCTGACCCCTCTGTGCACAGCAGCTGCTGGAGAGGCTGATGGAGGGCTGGTTTGTGAACTTGTGACACAGGGCTGCCGGTCCCACATCTCCATCCTCTTTTATAAACCCAGCTGTGCTGGTGGAGGCTTTCTGGGCACCTAAGTTAGAGTGGGGCTGGGGTTCTCTAGGAAATGTATTTGAGCCTCAGAAACGGGTTCCAGACAGACAGCTTCCTGAAGAATAAACCAACCATGGTTGAGCCAGAAGGAGAAATCAGGAGTGAGCATGGTTTTCTGTCACTGGAAGTAAATGCTTCTCCGTCCTTCTATATGCATAGAAGAAACACAACACGTTTGATACTGGAAGGTGATGCACGTGAGTTCCTTAACCAGGAGGCTGAAGTGAGTCACCGTTTCCTTAGGAGAGCCAGGGAGTCAAGCCCAGACAACCTATAGCTTGGCAGTGGGGATGTGTTCCCATGTGGTGGCATATCCTATAGGTGGGTTGGGTAAGTGAGAGGGAGCATGCAAACCTTGTCCCTAAAAGTGGAGCATCTTGTTTGGTGCAAGGCTTGCCTATGGTCAGAAAACATCTAGAAAGCGTCCCACTGGGAATTAAGGCATTTCTCCACCTAGATTCTGGATGTTGGAGGTGCTACCAAGAGCCGACTACCAAGAGCCAGCTGCTTTGTCCCTGCAGGGGCAGAAGCAGAAACGTGGGTGCATTAAGAGTTGGAAGGTGTCAAAAAACTTTGGGCTGAGGCATGGCTAAGGTTAAATGGCACCTGAGTAAACTTCTTCTAGATTTAAGTTTTGGAGTTGCTTGCCTTCTTTTCAGTTCTGTGTGCCTGCACACAACTCCCTGCATAGTGGGGGTAAATATGAGGATAAGTCCCCTAAAATACCGGCATTCAGATGCTGCTGTGAGCGAGGGGGTGCAAACAGCCATCTCCCAGGGGAAGTATCTGCTTTTTTTGCAATGTTTATCAAAATAAGTGAAACCAGCAAAAGTCCTGAAGAGCCTGCCACGCACTGCTGCTGGAGGGAAGGGGCAGGAAAGCCCTTTGATGAAAACTTTTGTGAAAGTGATTGGCTTTCCCTGCCTGGCTGCAGTCCCAGCCACGTCGTGTCCCCCCTGCAGCTTACACAGGGGGCTGCAGGATGCTGCCCTGCTGGTCCCCTCTGCTTGCCACAGCCCCCCAGGAAGGGCCCTCTCCCTGGCCCCTGCCTACAGCTTGTGGGCTTTATGGGAATGCAAATAGTGCGTTCGGTGATAGAGATGCCATTATTGTTATAATTACTGCTAATGCTGCCTAAATAACAAAGAATTACATAAATAATAAAACCTGTTCTGCAGGCAAGATGACAGGAAAAGGCCTTTTTAATCAAACAGGAGGGACCCATCCCTTTTCCTCTTCTTGTAGCCTCTGCTTTGCTGCCTACAAAGTTTTAATTGTCTCCATTCAGTGTTCTTTCTTCTCCTTCCCTATGTGCTTGGTATATTTACTGCCTCCTCTCTACTCATCCCCAGCCCCCACAGTTACACTAATTGATTATCACCCTCTTGATCCCTAAAACCTTTCACTAACCACTTTTGTAAACGGCAGAGTCCTCCAAGGCAAGGGTTCCCCTTTCTGAGGTGTCTACACCTCAGAAGCTCCCAGCACACAACACCCCAACCCTAACACCAGTCTTATTGTCTCCAGCATCACACAGAGGGGGTTTAGTATTGGCCACAATGGGCTGGCTAATGAACTTGTTGCTACAGCTGGTCTGGTCTCCTGAGACTTCTGCATGTGGAGGGAGTTCTCTTCACGGGAAAGAGGATACACAATTTTGGATTGAATACAGTGCTCCAAAAAGGAAGGTGACTCATTGAGCCTAATCATTAGGGTGTGTGATGATATTATCTAATGAGGAAACGCTTGATGATGCTTTTAGAGACTGCAGAGAGCAGCGAACTGGCTGTAGAGGAAATCAGAATGTGAGCGCTTTCGACATAAACAGCGTTCAAGAAATGGGATCTGAAATGTCTTTGGGGAGAAGAGCAGAGCAATTTCAACACCGTCATGCTTGCATCAGGGTGTGTTGCTGCTTCTGTTTAATCTTGCTTGTTCACATAAGTCTCTCCTTAAATAACCAACTCTCTAGAATTCAGGACAAAGGAGCCTTGCCTGAAGAACAGATGTCATCTCATTTGTTTTCTGAAGTTTGGTTTTGTTGTCATTGTGTTTTTTTCTAAGTTGAACTGCGGATGAGGTTTTAATGAAAGGAAACTCTCAGGTTGGTGTAGGTCTCAAATCAAGGTTTAGTTAAGTAAGGGGTTTTTACAGAATCTCTAAGATAAAGACAAACATTTCAGCTGTTGCTGTTTTGTTTTGCTGTGGGGTTTTTAATTTGTTTGTTTTTCAAGAAATCTGCCTGAAATTGTTTGCTTGGCTTCCTCTAAAGAATCTGCAGCTTTTTGCTACCTCATGAGAACCGGAGAGTGAAACTGTTTAGAAATACCGAGTGGTAGTCCCCATTCTCTTTTTTCTAAGTTGAGAAAGATGAATGAGCTATCTGCCTGACTTGCGTTTCTCGCTCCCGTCACTACTTGTCTAAGGCATCTGTGATATAGCTGGGCAGTTTTCAGTAAGGGACCGCAGTAGTGAGTATCGTCATGCCCCAGGAAAGTCAGTTGAAAGAGAAGGCTCTCAACACCTCAGGAATACCCACCAGAGAAAAGCCTGTTTTATTGGTTTCATCAGCCCCCAGTATCTGATAAACTAATATACTCATCAAGAAAGAAATACTGCAGTAAAAACTATAGCTAATCAAAACTAGCCTCATCCCTTAAAATAGTGAGAAAAGTCTGCCCTTCCAAAAACTACAGCACCATCAAATTAAGCTTTCTTTGCATACAAATTTTGGTTCTTATTTAAAATCATTAGGGATATAGAATGGTTTAACCTTGTTCTTCATGTACTCAAATTAAACTAAACTGACAGACCACATACAGCCTTTTGCAGCCCTTTGACTAAATGATGTTAAATTGGTGTAAGTGGCCTTAGATAACTCTCACAAGCATGGACTTCAGCCATTGCGTCTCTGGGTGTACATGAGCCTTTAGCTCTGTTTTTAGTAAGAGAAAATGAAACAGGAGTAGAATCATGACTAAATGAAGGCTAAGGTCTTGTGTGAGTGCTGTAGCAGCTGTATCTCTGATGCAAATGTCTGCAGAAATATCAGGAAACCCTGGTGCAGGTGTTTGGGAATCCAGACACAGTTAAAGAAAGCAACATTTTTTTTTCTTTTTTCTTTCATTTTCTTTTCTTTTCTTTTCTTTTCTTTTCTTTTCTTTTCTTTTCTTTTCTTTTCTTTTCTTTTCTTTTCTTTTCT
>JAOTQQ010000052.1:12055120-12075528 GCA_026546715.1 Gallinago undulata | reverse complement strand
ACACGCCCCCCCCCCCCCCCCCAAAAAAAAAAGAAAAACAACCCAAAAAAGAGAACAGGAGCGGGAGTGAGAGTTGTCGGTGCCCTCAAGCTCTCCCTGGAATAATAGCAATAATCACTGTCATCCGTAAGAGGGTCTTGCGCCAGGTTCTGCCTCTCCCCCTCCCTCTCTCCCCTCGCCTTGCTGTCTGAGTCACTGGATCTGAGTCACACTCCTGTTCTATTCCTGTACCCTTCCCTTCAGCTGGGGATGTAGATTTGTTTTGGCTGGAACGATCTGGGCACAGGAGGGACCATCTGCTGCTAGTTCTTGCTTGCTTTGCTCTTGTTTCTTTCCCAGAGAAGGGAAGCGAGTGCTGCCATTGCAATAATTCACGAAGAGCACGCTGGGACCATACACCCCTCACCCTACAGCCGGGGACTGCCATTTGTCATCCGAAGGCTCATTATCCATGGCTGACCCTGAGCGCTTGCGTTCACACGCGTGAGCAAGCAACCCCAACAAAATCACCTCCCAGCATATCAGCTCTTCCCAAGGAATGTGGTTTTTTTTTTTTCCTTTGGTCAAACCCCCAACAGTTTTTCGGGGCAGCAGCAGGAGCGCAGTGGTGGGATGCAGGGTGGTTAGTACAAGGCTCCACATGGCTGTGATGAAGGAGAGGTGCACAAAACAACCCGGCAGCGTGCAGAGACTTGCTGTTAGGACCAGGGGAGAATGTTATGACGGAAGGAGTGCTCCCTTCTGTTTTTCCCGTCAGTAGCAGCAGCCACAGTCAGTGTCTGCGCCTTGCCTTTCGCTGCAACAACTAGCAACTGGCAGTGGGGAGGAAATGCAAATGACCTAATGGCTAATCCACCACAACCAGTGTCTTGGCTGATTTCCTGCGTCCATGCCCTGAATAGGAAAGTCGGCAGAGCAAAGGTGCACGAGAGAATCCACCAAAGAGCTGAGCAAATGGTGGACCGGAGGGTGGAGCTGAATGTGCAAAAGCAAAGGTCTGTGAGGGAGTGAAGTCGTGCTGCAGGCATGCCAGGGTTTCCATGAATAACCAGACCTTTTAGAGGCTCTGTCTTTGGGGTGTCTCTTTGGAGAGATCTTTGGAGGCTGTAGAGATCTTTCGGGACCTGTTGCTCGGTGCTCTCCAAAGGACGGGCTGCTCCTGCGAGCTCTGCCCAAGCATCCCAGAAACGGAGGCCCCACCATGAAGAGTTGCCTTTGTGCAGCTCAACCAACTATTTGCCAGACCTGTTTATGGGAGAGACAACAGAAGAGGTTGCTTCGTGCCTGAAAGAGAACATAGCTGTCTATTCAACAAGTAATCCTGAATCCTGACCCCTCTGGAAAACCAAACCAACCAAATCAACCTTGTGCTTTTCATTTATAGTCCGTGAAGGCTTCTGAACTCAACCTAAGCTCACAAAGCTCTGGAGCGCTCTGTAAGGGAGTGATTCTGCAGGCCCTGAAGATGCATTCATCTCCAGCAATACCTTTCTAAGTATCATTCTTCACTGTCCCTCCTGAACAATTTAGACTGGGTTTCCCAGAATCCCAGAGTTTCAAAATGCTTTAAGTGGCCCATCCCAGGGTGAAGAGTTACTCAAACATCTGCAGATCAGGGAACCCTGAGCACAGACTGACTGATGATAGCCACCACACTAATGTCATCCCCCCTGAGGAGCAGGGTTGTCAGGCAAATTGATTCTCAGAAGAGTGACCTTAGCTCTAATTTCAGCACAGTGGCAGCTCTTTTTGAGGTAAGGATGCTCCAAAAGCAGTCTGGTGACAGGGCATTGCTCAGAGGGGCTGGATGTCAGCACAGGCAAAACCACCACCTCCACTGCTACATTGGTCACATCAACATCTAAAGCACTTGTAACATTAATGTCTTTAATGCAGAGGGAAATCAAATTAGCAAAAGGAGCTGACTAAAAAGGTCTGGGCCAAATTCTCTGCGGGTGGAGGATGGCCGCATCATTCTTAATGGAGCTACAGCAAAGTGATTTACCTTCCCCAGAAGTGATGGCTAGACACTCGCATCACACTTCCACTCAAGCTAACTCTAATTTTCTCTGGGTCTGACTCATCTGCCCAGCCAGAGACAAGATGCTTCATCTCCAAGTGGCTGAGACGGGCACCCGTTTGTTAAGGTTTGCCTTGCAGGTGTGCCCCAGCCAGGACCCCTGGCTCTGAAGGCTGCCAGCACAAGCCACCAAAGGACAGTCCCTGCCTCAAAAAGCTTGCAGTGCATGCAAATGCCACCACAGGTGCTTCCTGACTTCTCTAGGGGCTGGACACAAGTTACAGCAAAGAGGGCTGCAGCCTGGCAGGAGAAGTTAATAGGAGAGACAGGTTGATCACCCAGCCCTTTCTGAGGTGCTGGTTTAATATTTTCAGTGCTCTTATTCAATCCCAGATTATACAAAACCATCCTGTCTCACTGCACCGCTTCCTGCTGCTCCCATCCCTGCTCACATCAAACTCCTGTCCCAGCACAGAAACCTTGACCCCATGGAGTCTCTGGGACTGACTGTGCCAAGTTGCCCCTCAAGCTCAGCCAGTCTCTCTCAGCTGAGATTTAACCCAGATAAAACTTGTGTTTCCCACAACCTTTTCTGAGGGAATTCACTCAAAGGGATGATGCAGGACACAGCTACTGACCCCTTGCTTTGGCCATATCCATTTGAGATGGTCCCCATTGCAGCTGTGCTCACTCCAAGAGACATGGAGGGGAAGTTTTGACTTATGCCAATTAAAAAAGCACGTTAATTGCTGTTCTGATTGCGTTCCTCCTCTTTGTGCAGGAGACGTTTCCTGTGTGCTTTCCGCTGTGGGTTATTTAGCAGCAAGGACACCCAGTTCCTCTCAAAGACCCAAGAGAAGCCAAAGACCAGTCTGGCATCTTTGATGACTTTTCATTCCCCTTAATGGTCGTTTCTTCCTTTTTGTGTTCTCTCTCTCTCCATCCACCTGATTTTAGCCTTTCCACATCCCCGAAACTTGAGGCTGATTACAATCAGCCCAAGGCAAAGTGCAAGCAGAGACAGCTGGTCTGTGCTGGTCTGCGTTTCTGATTCCACGCACTCTAAGGGTGACATCCTCTGCATTTCTCCTTTTCCCAGGCATGCTTTGGGACACCCTGGCATTGCAGTACACGCCGGTCACCAAGATTTACAGCTCAGCAAATTTAACCTTAGATTCTTTGAGTAATGTGCACACATCTTGCTAAAACTGGTGCATTCAGTGAAGGCTTGACATATTATCTTATGCAGCTGTATTAAAAAAAAAAAACCCACCATGCCACTTGGACCATAATAACCCAGGCATACATTATAACACTAACCACATGTCATAGCCCAGTGCTATCCCTTAACTGTAAACCCTCCCATCTGCAGGTCTGCCATGTCTTCAGAGTTTGGGTTGTTTCTTACTAAGATTGCTCGAACAGCAAATGTAAGAGAGGAGGCTACCGCGGGGATGGCAGACCCAGTAAGGTGCAGGCACTTAGCAACAGCTGGTCCCCCATGCGTTTTCCTCAGAATTTGCCAGAGAAGACACATGTGTTGACTCAAAAATGATTATTGTTACTGCTGGTCCTAACTGATCAAGTGTAAAGTACACAGCCTGCTTTGCCCTTTGCTGAGCTCTGGAAGCCTCACTGGAGAGAGCTCATCCTGGCAAATCATCCAAGCTCATCCTGCATTGCACTGGGTCTTTGCCTTCCTATAGACAGTCCCGACGGTTTTGTCCCCCAACTCATGGGAGTAAGGAGATCCTATGAGAAAATGTCACATTCTTTGATGCTATGCCCTCCAAAACCCAGCTGTGCTTCAGCAAGGCTGGACTCACCAGAGAGTCCAGAGTCATGAGACTTTTGCAAAATGTGTGAATCATCCAGTTTGCACAAGCATTTGTCACATTGAGACTGATAACATGCAGGATCAGCTCAATCCCTAAGAACAAACATGGAGATCTGTGCCTCACACAAAAATTATACAACCAGGGCTAAGGTTTTTCTCCCAAAATGGCACACCATACTGCTCCTGGATACCTATATGCATGTATCCTGTGAATCTTGACAAAACCTGGTGAGCAAAGTGAATCTGAGACTCTGTGAAGTCCAACAAGAGGCTCAGACTTGGGGACATAGAAGGCAGCCCAAAGGCAGCTCTGGCTTCTGCCATGCCCAAGCTCCTCGTCCAAAGCAAAGAAGCATTTAACCTCATGCTTTGCCATCTGATGCACATTAAAAAGATAAATTTGATAGCAGCATTCCCCTGGACTTGCACAGGATGCTCAGTGTTTCATGCTATAGCACTTGTAATTTTATCCATCCAAAGAACAGCTCACAAAGTGACTGGAATTTATTAAAGCATGATTAAACAACAATAAGTTTTTAGAACCGCCTGGATAAAGAAGAACACACTTGGAAATCTTGGACAGAGCGAGTTGAATCCCCAGTCCTGAAACAGCAGGACTCAGGAGCAACTCCTCCAATGAGACACAGCGATAACAACCTGACGCAATTCACCTCTAAGGCAGGACCGATGCTCAGGGATCGGTGAAATCAGACCCTTTGTGACTGAGCGATGACAGCTCCAAAGTTTTAATGTTTGTAGAGAGATGTTTTCACCAAATATGATGCACAGTGATTAAAATAATGAGCTGGAACAAGACGAAGTTATAATTGCTCCTTTTCCTCCCCTCCCCCGAGTCGGTCTGAGCGCTTCGTTAACTACCTTGATGAACCAATCAAGAGTTGGCTAAATCGGAGAAGGAGCAAACAAACCCTGAGAGACATGCCTACAAGAAAAAGCATAATCTGGACACTAAGCTTTGAAGGCAAGCTGTATAATGAGAGCTGACTATATCTCAAAATCCATGTTAGCTTGAATGAACTTATGTAATAAACATTTATCACAGAACATATGTCACTGAGCACCTGCCAGACTTCAGGAGTGGAGCCAACGCAGCTTGAATCGTATATGTATTAAAAAAAAAAGAAAAAAGAAAGGAACTTGGCGGCAGGAGGCTGGCAGACGCTTTTACTAGAAAAATCAGAAGTGATTTTGAGAGGAGTAGAAATTTCCTGAAACCTCTCTCACTCCGTGTGGGAATATTGTACTTGGAAAAAACGAGAGGTTGATTAGCTTACACTGGGTGGAAGGAACAGGATGAGCTCCCCTGCTCAGACCATCCAGAGCGTGTCCTTGCTTCTTCACCAGCCCTGGGCTCCCCGCAAGGGTTGCTGCCCATGGTTGGGATGGGTTATGGGGAGCCGCACCACGTTGAATGTGGTTTGGGTGTCTCCTGCCTGGCTCTGCCCAAGTGAAGAGGCAGCACTGGACAGGGCAGGGCGGCTGCTGGGAAAATAGTGGGCATAAGGCTGAGCGGGGCTGGAAGGTGAATTTGTGGCTGTGCAGAGGGCATGGGCAGGAGAGGAGTAAAGCTACTCAAATAGGGGTGGCGGGGAGTGGAGGGGGGAGATGTTAGCACCAAAATCAGGCAGAATGATGTGGTTGAGGGACCAATAGAGGCTGTGAGTGGAAAGGAGGTTCAGAACAGCAGCATTCAATAGAAATCAGGACAGTAGAAACCAAACTGGCTTTAGGACCGGCAGAGACAGGGCAGGGTAGCGCGTGGGCTTGGCCAGGGCAGCACACTCCCAGAGAAATGGAGGCAAAGCAGCAAGGGGTCAGGGACAAGAGATGTTTCTATCTGACATGCTAATGAGGACCGGGGTAAGCAAGGAAAGGCTGTGTCGGGTGTGAATAACTGAACTTTGGACATAGGTTGGGCATGAGAAACTAGAGAGAGCTGAGAATCAAAGTTGACAGAGACGGATGGGAGAAGAGGAAGGGGATTTGCTTTGCCACCGACGGTCACATCTGCCCCATGCTGTGCTTCATCCAGAGCTACCCTGTGCACGATCTCTCACGTACCCACAGCAGGGCATCCGTGACAGCACAGTCCCTGCTGGACGTGACAGACCTTGTTTCCCCACAGCACTATTAGCTCAGGCCGTGCAGGAGATGAGTGGGACTGTCCTGCTCCCAGGCTGCCTGTCAGCAGCGCTGGAACAAGCCTGGGTACCTCTGAAGGGCAGTGCCCGTGCACTGAAGCCAGACCCTGAATTTCCTGCCTGTTTGATCACACTTGCAAACTGACAGCCAAACCCAGCCCCGGGGAGTGGGCTCTCTGGGAAACAGAGCAAGATTTGCCTTTGCAGCAGACGGTATTCTCCTGTTCTTATATTTTATTTATTTATTTTTTTTAACTTGCTCTTCTGGCATATGGTTTTCAAGCCTGATGAACTCTGCAGAGCTACCACAGGTTGAGGAAGAGGAGCGGAGGTAATTAGCACAGATAGTAGGGGAGAAATCTGCCCCAGGAGATGGTGAGAAGACAGGTCCCCAGAAAGCTGATGCTCTTTAGGTCCAGTCTAGGATTGGAGAGGTGAAAAGAGAGATTTTCTGGCCAGACTGTCCAAACTACACCAGAATAAATCAACCCCCCCCCTTCCCTCTTGCTATATAACTTCAGCACTTATATGACTGCCACTATCATTGCATCTGAGCACTATGGGATGCTTCTGTGCTTTTATCATTGCTTTTCCCTGCAGCTATAAATGAGAAACTAAGCCTTGGGAAAGATAAACAGCCGATCCCGAGTTGACCTTTGGGACTGCTGACCCTAATTGGAGTGACTGGGGACTTGGCACCTGACTATTAACTAACCAGATGCCCCGTGGCAGGGCTAAAGCCGAGGGCTAGCCGCCAGCCCAGCACGTGCCCAGCGGGATTTTGCCCAACCCCATTCATTTTGGTGGAATCTATGCTTAGACCAGCTGGGCATCAAGCCCACCAAGTGCAAACGGGAAGACTTGGAAGTCAGAAAGAGAAAGGAGAGAGAAGAAAAATGGGGCAATGAGCTAGCGAGTGGTGGGGAAGAGTGTGTGAGGGAGGTGCTGGTGCTGCCCTTCTGCAGGGAGCTGCTGGCTATTCAGAGGAGCCTGAGGCTGAAGGGGCTGTCTTGGATGCTCAAGGCACACATGCCATTCATCTCCCCGCCCAGCTGATCCCAGCTGCTCCATGGGAAGGCAGGGGACTATCTAGAGAGAAAACATTCACTAACCACTTGATGGTACAATATTGATGATAAATGATCCATTGTTATTGCAGCTCTCTCTGCTGCACTGAATCCACAGGCTTTCATTAACATGCATCCAAGCTGGCTCTGCCACAGGTGTGCAGCGTTCACCTGGGTCACAGCTTGCTTGCTGACCTTCAATTGGGCATGGGTCTGTGTCCTGGAGTCACCTCACTTGGGTTTTTTTGCTTGTTTTTTTTTGCCCCATCTCTGTGGAAGGTCCTGTCCATGTGTCGGATTCTCTCCTGTATCTTGTGACAGGATTTGCTTCAATAAAACTCAGCTGAAGCAGAGCTCTGCTCACTGTGATGGTCCACAATTGTGCATTTCTTTCACAAGTGTTGGACATGGGCTAAGATTACTATGGATTTGGTGTTAGTTACTGCTTAGTTTCAGGGTCTTCTGTATTTAAAAATTAGTTTTTAAAGAAATAACTCCCGTTGGAAGATTTGTGGGGGGAAAATATACTTTGAACAAAATAAAAAGGATGGTGCAGAGGGGAAGGTTTGTTTGAAAAAGGTTCAAGAGACATCCTTCTCCTTTTCTCTCCTTGTCAACTGCCAAACACCATTGTCCCCCCCCTCCCCAGCTCTCCCCCCTTTTTGGATGAAGAATGTCTGTTCGGAGTAGCCAATACTAAACAGAAGTTAGGCTTCCCAGGTGGGAGCTGGGTTTCCTCAGTGAGGAGCTGACGTTGTCACCCAACGGCCCATTCCAGCAGTGCCCAGCTTGTTTTACCATTTCTGGAATTGAGTGATTAAAGGGCAAACCCTTCCTTTCCGCGGTGCCGCGCGGTTTGGAAGATGTTTTACTCATCTGCCTAACCATAACCTACTTCGTGATAATTAATGAGTCAACACTTCTTTCTCCACATGACAGCGACTGGCTGGCGGCGGCTGGAAACAGGTAAGGCGCCCAGAGAGGCAGGAGGGTGCCGGCACCCACACGGACGCCCCCAGTTCCCAGGGCTGACTCTGCACTCCCATCGCCCTGAGGAGTCTCCGCTGGGGGCGGCCAGATCTTGCAGCGTGGGGGGGGACACGCAGCTCATCCACCCGCTGTGACAAAAACACCCAGCCCATCAGGCCAGTGGGGAAAGAAAGAGGCATGAAAGTGAGAGGAAGTGGAAAAGATCAAGGCGAGAGCACAGGGCGACAAAGCTCACCACCGGAAAACAATAAAAATAAATGCGCTCAGAAATAGCATAACTGACATGCAAAGGAGCCCAAAACAGGCCCTCAGAATATCTCTTGGGGGGGGGCAGGACAGGGTGTCTGTGGTGGACACTACAGTGCAGCCAGGGTACGCGCTGTGGTGACAGACTTCTGACCTGCAGGTCTCTGGAGGCTTCGGTCTCTTGGGAGGTGAGGAGCACATGAGATGCTGACAGTATCTCTTGGCCGAGAATGGAATAGGGATTCTGCTGGTGGTGCAGACACTATTCTGGTCTGGCCCAGTCCTTCTCACCCAACCATTCTTCTGGTGCAAAGAAAAGCACTTGGGTCCTATTCCACTTGCATGTTCAGTTTAAATCAGCAAAGGGACTGGCAGAAAGGAAAGGAGAATCCAGTTCTCCAGGGTCCCGGAAAGGACAACTGATCTCAATTTACCTTCTTAAGAGTGCTAAGCTACTGAGGCATTTAAGCGTGCTCTGACCTTTAAAAAAAGATAAGGCTCCTGAAGTCAGCATTGTTTAGCAGTAGGTTGCTCCTGTGCTTAGAGCTGAGCGCACACTTAAAGACTTACTTGTGCTAAGTTCTAGGCATGCATTTCAGACCCTGACCATGGCACCAGGAAGAAGAACTAGGTCCTACAGGTCCATCCCAGCTCTGCAGCTGCCCAGTGGTGTGACTCTTAGTATGCAACAAGCCATGCTGCCTATCTCCAAGGAGGTTTGGTGTCCTGAAGCACCAAGCACAGCCTGGACATCACAAATAGGGCACTGTCCCACCAGAGGTCCAGAATAATATGTCTTTCACTCCTGGCATGATAAAACAAACAAACAAACAAAAAAAACAGCAGAGTAATCATACCAAGCATGATTAGGTCTCCAGAGTAGTCCTTTGGGCTCATCTGCCCAAACTTGCAGGACCTGGTTGCAGGATTGCTGTTGTTCTGGCAGCTTTCCAGCGCCCTGTGAATCAGGGAACACTGTGACTGCCACTCAAGGACAGCAAACTGCTTAAATCATAATACCATATTCCCATCTGGTGCACTGAAATGCATGAATGCCCATGGTCGTGTTATCCTTCGTTCCCTCTATAATAGAGCATGTGATACAGTTTTCTCCAAGGAGCAGCGGGGTGAGCAAACACAGTCAGGGAATGTCCTTGTGTATCTTGAAAGTGTAAAAGGTATGGCTAAATAATAAGGATTAATTATTATAGCTGCTTAATGAGGCTAGGGATTTTTAATATTATTATTTCTGCGTGTTATCTCAGCCAGGGCCATGGCAACAGGAAGAGAAGAGGACCACCTGCCTTAGCCACGTCGAACAGAGGTGGCTTACAAAAGGCACAGGGACAAAAAGCTGTAGAATGTGAGACCTGGCTGGACTGGGCTCCACCTTGGCTGGCAGCAGGGATCTCCATCCTCTGGGTTCCGAAGCTGTGGATCAGAGCTGGGGGAACTTCTAATCCCAATGCAAAGCAGGTTGGTCTCCTTGAAACAACTAGCCAAAAATGGCCAGTCTACAGCTCCGGTCCTGCAAAGACATTGTTTGCATCAGGACTTTGATACACCACTGTTTGCGTGCTTCAATTTTGGTGCCCTGGGCAGCAAAATGAACCCAGAGTGAGCTGGACACTGCCTGCTCTTGCTCCTTGAATACCAATTCATGCTACAGTAAAGTGGAACTGACATGCTCCTGAGTGGGAAAGGGCAACAACATTTTTGGTATTAATGGCTTCACAAAGCAAGGAAAACTTTTGGCCATGCATTGAAGGAAGTTTAATAAAGGTTTAATTAAATGCCTCAATCTAGATTTAGATGTTCTCACTTCTGGTGTTGAAGCTTGAAGCTGTTAGTCATTAATACTCATCTCAGGTAACCTCCACCACCCTCAGCCCCTCACCTGATGCATGCACACACTTGAGAAAGATTGCTGATATCCTCTCTGAAAACTAATGAAATCACGGTGTGATATTTTGATTTCAAGGGCATCAAAGTAATGTAAAATAATGATGGGATCGGGAGGCTCTGATACCACCACCACCACGCAGCTCTTCTTGTCTCTAGATCTGAAAGCACCTTGTGAAGGAGATCCGAATCATCTCTCCTCTGTTCAAGTCAGAGAAACTGAGGCACAGAGCATTGAAGAAATGCAAGCCACAGGTCTGGGATAGCATCCAGGCTCGGAGGCAGCTCTCCCAGCCCCAGGCTAACGTAACAGTCATTGACCACACTCCTCCCTGGAAGAGGGAGATAGGATCTGCCATGGACAGGAGATCTCTATGTGTGTGTATTTTTGTGTGCTTGTTTGTCTATGGCTACATGGGTTTTATGGAAAGAAGGATACCAGACACAATAACAAACAAAGAGGAAATCAATTCTATGGCCAGCTGGGGAAGCAGGTCCTGCTTTAGCTGGTTGGAGTTTAAAGGGCATCAGTGGGCACAGGAAAATGTTTTGTAAGGGCTGGAATGGCAACCAGATCTTTTCCTGAGATAATTTCACAATATTTGTAGTTCTTGTTTGCTGCACAGGAGATTACACAGAAAGGCCTGATCACCTCTTTGTCCTTTTTTAGCAGAGGAAGGTGCTCCATACCTCCAGATGGGGAGAGCCCGTGGTCAGGGCTGCTGCAGTAATTCACAAAGTACGGATCTTCAGCAGAACAGAAAAGGGAAAAGGAATGATTCTGAATATTTTAAAAAAGTCTTGTGGAAAGCGGAGGGATCATTAGCAAATCTTCTCCATGTGGGGTTGGTGGTTTGCTGCTAAAGAACAGAAGGCACAGGTCTCTTAAGGTTATTAATGAAAGTGATGAACATTTCCTCTGCTTACTAGTCTGAGTATGTCCAGTTCTTGTTATGGGAACAATGCCATGCCCTGATGAGGGTTGTTACAGGGATCACCTATACATGCAGAGATCCCACTGCGTCCGGGAAAAGTTTGCTTGCTCCCCAGAGACGCTCTGGGTAGATGGAAACCTGAAGCTCAACTCATCAAAAAAATCACTTTTTCCCTTCTTCCCCTTTCCTTTCAAGGTCCAAGAAGAACTGCTGGGGTATGCCCAGCACTCCTGGGACCCTCTACTGAAGGCAATTGCTCCAGCCAGTGCTGGGGGTCGGGATGCACTGCATACTCCAGGAACAAGCAGAGCTCAAGGGAGTGCACAGCATGAAGTGCCACACTGCGGTCGCAGTAGCTGGTTGTCCGTGGGCTAGAAGCCTCTCTGGGTATCACAACAACTCTCTCAAGATGACTGTGCTGGTAAGAAGTGTGATATCAAGAGCTACGAGACTTTGCCCCTGGAAAGTTGTGGGCATTAAGGCCCCGGGTTTGCTTCAGAGAGCTCCTCTCATCTTGCCTCAGGAGCACTATGACTGAATCAACACGAACAGACCCAGCCTCTCAGCTCATTTGCAGGCAGGGAAACTGAGGCACGCAGAAAAATTACTCACTCCGTAGCTATCTACCAGTCAGAAACTGGTCTAAGACAGGAGCCGGGAGAAAAGTCCTTGCAGCAAAACACAGTTTTCCCTAAAAAAGGTAACCAGTTTTCTCCAGGTACTCAAGCCAGGGGTAATGCCAGTAGCTTGCAAAAGTTGTCCTGAGCCTACAACCCCACCCTAAACCTCTCCCAGCCAAAGTGGCTGTGCAACCACCCAGTGTAAGGGGAGGGTGGGATGGTCCAGAGGCTGCTTGCATCTGGCAGAGCAGGGGGAAGCATGCCCAACTCTGACCTTGGGCATCCAAGACATTGCTCACTCTCTGCAGCCCCACTACAAACAAACAAGCCATGACTTCATGGGAATGGCTCTGCAGCAGAGCAGGAACCTGCCTTCCTCATGTCCCCATGGTCGTCGCACCCTGTCATGGGTTTCAAGGTCACTTGACATCCACCACTGAGATTAGAGGGGTTTTGGTATCCCGCGTCTTATCTGCAAGGCTTTGTTTCTTCTTGGTTTTAGTGCCAGCCCAAATCTCCACTGGTGCCAAAACCAACACCAGGATGAATGCTCCATTGCTGCTGATTGCCTGAGGAGCCCAAGCCTCGGGCCCTTTCCCTATCAGTTCTGCTGCTAGATCAATATCTGCACTTGAACAAGAGCAGGGCATTCAGAGATACGCCAAATACAAACGGGACCCTTGCCAGCAGGAGAATCCATCACAGCCCTCCAAGGCTGTGCCAGTGTTTAATTAAGTCTCCTGATAGAAACACACCTTATGCCTAATCTGCATTTGTCTGGCTTCAGATTGTGTCTGCTGCATCTTGTTTTACCTCCCTATAGCCAGGCAGGCCCAGTGCTATTTGACTGCCATACCCCATTGCCTCTCAGCAAGACTTCCCTGCCCCTGGGTTACCCTGGACATCCCTGGCCCAGAAATGTTGCCTTGGTGGAAGATGAGGCCTTCAGACTCTCATTTGACATTTCGGATGCCAGGCAGCCCTTTTGGAGCTGTGTGGGCATGGGTAAGGGGGGCTCACATTTTTTCCCAGGGTTAGACTGACAGTGCACGTCCTGCAGATGTTTTGCATGTACCCAGTCCATCTTCAACACCTCGGACATGACAGACTCCCCCTCCAGCCTCTGCAGAGGTCACAACAGAGCCAAGGATGTGCTTGGTGTTCCTCACTACCTGGCTTCTTTTTCTCTCTTTTTCTTCTCTGCTTTCTCCTGAACTGCCTTCTCCTTGAGGGATGGGAAGTGATACCCATCCAGGGATCGCAGCTGCTTGGCTCACCCTCACTTCCAGGTCCAGCTCCCTCTCTCCTGCATCCCCCTCCTGGCACCCTGCTCCTCTGACTGGCAGCTCCTACCTCCTGCTCTCCTTGCATCCACCTGGCTTCTCCCCTCAAAAAGCATCTCCCTGTTCATCTTCCCAGAGAGCCTGTGTCCTCGGGGGACTCAGGCTGCTCGGCAGCACGGGTGCCCTGATGGATTGATTCAGTTTGACTTCCTCCCGTGTATTTATTCAGGTTTCCTAGAAAGCTTTTTTCACTGGAGGCTTCCTGAACAAAGCAGGTGGCGTGTACATACACATGTACGTGTGGGTCTGTGGGGTGGGGGCTGAATCACCGGCCCCTGCCGTTACCCCCAGCACTGCGATGCGCTGTGCCAGCTCCATGCATCCACACAGTGAGGGTTGGAGGGATCTCGGCATTTGTGGAATGAGCATCTGGGAATGTGCATCTGATCCTCAGACCACGTGAATGGAGGTCTAAAAATAATAACCAACTGCCGCTCCATTCCTCGGCAGCATCTGGGGGAGTTTGTGTAGGGAGGAGCAGCCATCACCGCCCAGCAGCATCCCATCCCTCTGCTTCACAGCCTGGGTTTGTGCATATAAAAGGGGTCAAAGGCTGCAAGCTAAGTTTTTTTTAAAAGGGTTTCTCTCAGGGAGGGCTATGCTGTGAGTTTTCTCCTACCTTACCCATCTGCTACTGACCTGCCCTATTGAAAGATGCCCTGGTTTTGCACTTGAAACCTTGTTTGCCCTTTGCAGACGAGCTGACACAGGTGCCTACTGCAGTGGGGAGCAGGTGACAGTCTTAGAAAGAGAAGGCTGTGAAGACTGTCCCTGTGAATATAAAGATGGTGACCACACTTTGAGAGCGCTCAGTGCCTTCTCCTGCACCAGAGAGTCAGAGTCTAGCTGTAGCCAGTCTGCAAGATTGCTGGTGGGAATAGTTGCTGCTTTGCCAATGCATTTTTGTACTTCTTTCAATCTTTGGCTTTGGCAGTGCCACTCTCTCTGCAGTGGCACTGACCTACTGTGGGTGACAGAGTCAAAGAAGAGTCACCTGTGGTGACAGCTTTGTTTAAACTTGCTTGTTCTGTAGGATTTCTTTTCCTCTCTGCTAATGCAAAAATAGCTTTACCCAGAGATTTCTTTCAATGCGTAAATACTATTTCCAACCAAGGAAGAGCAGCAGCAGCAGCAGCATATGGATCAGGTGCTGCACATCTAGGGGAGAAAAACTCAGCAGGGTCTGACCCAGCTCATACCTGGGTTCACTTTGGTCCTCTGCAGGGGCTGGGTAGCTCTGGAAAAGCAGAGTATGGTTAAACCTCCCGGTGTCTGGTTTCTTTCAATGTGGAGTCAAGTTCATATCATTCCCGTACCTCTTGGCAGAAGGCAGGGGAATCCTACCACAGAGTTGAAGACAGCAGTGCAGCCTGGTTGTGGTCCTTGGTGGATGATGGCTCAGCCCCACATAGGGGTTTTGTCTTCCTTTTTTTCACCCCTCAACTAGCTCTGCTGTCCCAGAATGACCAAGGGCTGAGTGGTGAGCAGTTTCTCTCATGAGCTACAGCTACAAGAAATGGGTAAGTTATGGGAGTTGCTGAACAAGAGAAGAAGAGGTTCCCAGTGGTGCCAGTAGGAACAGGAGTGAGGAAGGTATTGGGAAGCATAGCATTCCTGCAACAGCTTTCTTGCAGGTCTCCTTTCTTCCCAAATCTGGTACAGTAACATTTCAGGTTTGCAGATGGGGTAACAACCCCAAAGCTGGGCAATTTGTGGCTTGTGGGCTGCCTGTGGTTCTCAGGCTGTTTAAAGCTGGTTCTTGTGCCAGGTGAGCAACAGTGGCTGGCAAGTGGGCTACTGAAGAACCCACATTTCTGGCTGGGAGGCAAAGGAAGTAAACCCACCAAACCCAGATTTGCTGTGTCATGAAGCTACTGAATGCCTGTCCCTCCTGCTCCACTGGAGAGCCAGAGGAGCCCTGGGAACATGAACTTTTTCCAGCATCACAGACATGGTTTGGCATCTTTGGGATGACACCATTGCCATGCAAGTGAGTATGACAGTGCCTCAGATGTGGCCTGGTTTCTACCAGCAGCAAGGTCAAAGCAAGACTCAGTCCGTGGAGCAGAGTTGTGTGTGGTGGTGAGAGAGAAGCTGTGCGTTGCAAAAGGGAGATGGGAACACCAGGCTGCCACATTTGGCTTTCCCAGTGGGTAGGGAAAGGCCTGGCTGGATTGAAGCTGTAACCACCACCAAGATGTGCCAAGACAGTCCCCAAAATCCTTGTGTGAAATTGGGTCTCCTGGGAAGCCAGCCCAGAACACAGGGTATATAATGCCCTGCCTGCCTGGCAGCCCTGGCAGGTAATTGAGCAGCTTGAGTCATACTTGGGCAAGGTGTCCCCAGGCTGCGATAGACTCCCAGATTGGGTGGGTCAAGGTACAATTGCCAGGTTCTGTGTCCCGAATTTTGAGGCAGGCCTAGATGCATCACTAGCAGAAGGCCATGTAGGGCAGATGACAGCTAGCAGCCTGCTAGAAGAGACCCGGCTTGGCAGGGAGATCAAGGCCCTGGGAGTGGGAAGGAAAATGAGAGGAACCAGGAATGAGAACTGGGCTGGGGTGGGGTGTGGGAAGCGGAGCTGAAAAGAAATGTCTGAGAGTCTTTCTGTGGGAGGATAAGAATTGGTTCCCCCTGGAGTTGGCAGACCCATTGAGCCCTGATCCAGGCTCTTCCCGGCAGGCCATGGAGTCTCTGTGGCATCCCCACCCTTGAGCCTTTCTCTCAGCAGTACCCAGAGGAGCTGGGAAATGGCAGCAACAGCTCTACAAGCTTCAACACCTCCCAGCTGCTATGAAACCCTGTGGAGGAGAAGGCCCATCTCCTTTGCTGTTTGCCATGTACAACCCCCAATCCAGTTCCTAGATGGTGGCCCTTTCCTTTGTATGGAGCTCCATGGGAGGGGACAGCCTGGACAAGCACAGGGAGTACGAGGGACAGTGGGGGTGCGCAAGGGATGGGAGTGGGAGAGCTGCTAAGCATAGCTCTGAGAAGTGTGGTAGACCCTGACATGCTTAATTGCCTCACCTGGCTGGAGATAAGAGAGGCGACCTCAGGATGTGCAGGTGACCCTTGCATTTCTGCTGTGTGTGGTCAAAAAAAATGGCGTAGTCCTCATTTCTCCACAACTTTCCTCCTTATCCTTCCAGCCACTGAAAATATTCACTTTTTATTTGTATACGTAAATCTCTCTGAGTTGGGAAATCTCCTGCCGACTCTCGGATTGGAAGCCCTACGCCCTTTCGTGCTTCCTGGGAGGCGGGCTCCCCATGCATGCTATCTCCTCTCCAATCGGCTGTGAATCATGGACCATCGATGGCCCTGCACGCAGAGGGAGAGCAAGATGCAATTACAATCCCCAGGGAGCGCTGCGGCCATCTCTCTGTGCTACGCCTTTTGAGGTTTTCAGCTGTTCATTAAAAAATCCCTAATTTCCTATTGAAGAAGCAAGAGGAAGATTTCCGACTACACAGTTCCCAGTCTGTGGCCAAGACACAGATTTTCTGGTGCTTCCTGGCTGCAGACTCAAGAACCTGTCTAGCCAGGAACTGGTACTCACAGCTGAGCCTCTGGAGGTGCCTGGCGGGAGTAGCCCAAAACATGGCCCCCACCAGCAGCACCAGGCTGCTGCATGCTCCTGAATCCAGTTCACCCAGTCCCTCCCGCCATGCACACCAGGAACGGCTCCGCAGAAGTGAATGGAGTTACACTCCTGCACAACATGAATCATGTCCAGCAAGTCTTGAGCTGACCCTTGCAAGGAGCTCCTGAGGCATTGTGTGAAAATTATTTATGGGTGGTTTTTATTGCCTGTAAGAGAGTGTAGAAATCAGACAGCGCCCTTGTGGTTTTCTTCTGTCAAATTATGATCAAGGTTGCTATTTTGTTGCCCAAATATTTAAGTGTGAGGCAGAAATCTTTACAAGGGCTACCACATTCCTTGGGTTATCTATATTGCTCCCGCCTGGACCTATAAATTCTAGAGGGACTACCAAAGTAAATAATACATCTGCCAGCACATATGTTGCTCCAGGGGAACTCCTATTTCCCGTAGAACAAAGGTCAGTAGGTCAGGGACCTACTTGCAAATCAATAGAAAATTACCTTTCTAGTGACACCTGCATTAACCTTTGACTCTTGTTGGTCTGGACGAGGTTAAGGCCACTCGTCCCTACAGGGAGAATCCTCCATTGTACCTATCATTTATTTGCATTATCTCTTTTCCCTGCTTGATCTTTGGAATTGCTGGCACAGTTCCCACACAGCGTGCAGGGCCATATCCCAGCTCGTTGGTCAGGGATGGCAGGAGATACACAAGGCTATGCATTTCGCAGACAGGTGTCAGAAACAATAAGGAAAATGTATGTATTTGGAAATGAAAAAAAGAAACCAACCAAACACCAAAACAAACAACAGGAAGCAATTACAAAGACCCGTGGTCAACATAAAGCTTTTATGTCTAAAAGATGTGTTGTTTGCTCAGTCATTAATGGCACCCATAGGTCATGAAAACTGAATGAGTTGCAAAAATCAAAGTCACTTGCCATTAGATCTAGGCTGGAAATAATATTGCTGAATCCTAAAGCCTCCAGACTGGTGTGAATCACTCCTTATTTTCATCAGGGGCTCACACTTAGTATTTCTTTCAACTTGCATGAGGAAATCAGACTGGACATGTCACTCTGCTTGTATCTGTTGCTCTCCATCCCTTGGCATTGCTGTGAGCAAGTGCTGACCCACCAGGAGCAAAGAGTTTAGGAGAGTACCCCCTGCTCAGTCTATCTCTTATTCTGCTGTGGCAGTGCTCACAGGTTAATAGCTCAGTGTCACAGACCACCTCCACCTCCCTAGCCAGGACTTCACTTAGTAAAGGGCTTGTGGTCCTGCCCAAGACCTGACAAAGGGGTCCTCTCACTCTATGCTGGATGCTTCCCCATAAACCGATTAAAATAGGAATTGGGCTGTGACCTCTTTATCTCTCCCCTTCCATAGAGACTCATATATCTCCTTCCTGGGTATTACTGAGCTTGAATTGTCACGCAGGGACTCATGAGCACAGATCTCTTTCCATCACTTCAGGTGCTGTTCCTTAGCGTATGAGGGAACTACGTCTTTTGTTTATTTCTATTTCCTCCTTTGCACCCCAGAGAAATGCCGCTCAGTTGCTCTGCTGCTGGTGAAAACCCTACCACAAAGCACCACTCGCTGAAGCAGGTAAGGGACGGGGTGATCATCGGAAAATAGCTGACGTATTCCAAACAGCTCCCGTAAGGACTGGATTCCCAGTCAGCCCAAGCAACCCTGCCAGAGTGTGCAAAATGCCCAGGGGGCTTTAGATAACACTGAGCAACGCTCAGCTGGCAAGATGGCACTATATCTTCAAGCCCACCACATTGGCTTGCCAAAAATCCTCTGGCACAGGCCACACACTGCCTCCGTCACCCTTCTTCAGTCCCTGGGGACACCCCAGGTACAAGGGGGGCACACAGATCTCTGAAGCTGGGTCTGCCATTGCTCCAGACGTGAATTTTTGGCCACTGACTTCTGATTGTCACTTTGGACCTGTGAGTTGTTCTAGAAAGCAATTAACAGCCAGAATTAAAATGGGCAGACCATAGGACTTGGCACATTGCAGTTGGCAAATGGTCCCTGCCCCTCTGGCTTACTTCAAGCCCTAAACCTTGCTGATTGTATCCTGTTAACAGGCTTTAGTTCTGGATGCCGTTGAGAGTCTGCCAAGCACAATCTGTAGGATGTTTTAATTGCAGTAGAGAACAGTAATAAAAAGACCTTTGACCAAGCCCTGGAGATCAGGCTAACGAGAGGAAAGTGTGTTGCTGTTCAACCACTTCCCTTGAGGTGTCCTTGTTAGAGCAAATGGACCCAAGGTCCAAATCTGCCTGCCAGCTGTCCCATCTGCCCAGCTGCTTTGTACACAGTAGAAATGTACTCTGATCACCCAAAACTGCTCAGACACAGTAGCACAGAGCAATTGGCCAAGGTTCCCCTGAAGCAGCTGTGGTGGTGGCATTCCTCACCATCTCACCTGGGAGGCTGAGGTCATCTGTCTGAGGGTCCTGCACAGGGATGGGAGGTAAAGACACTCTCTTCTTATGACTGCCATGGGAACAGGTATCAAGAAGCAGCTGAGGGGGAGCTTGCGATGCAATGTCCTCCTCACCCTAGTCACATTCAAGTGATTTCACTTTTCAAGGGGCTTTCTGGGAATCTGAGATCAGGATCTGTCCTGTAGTCTTCACTCTCAACTATTCAAAGCAGCAGCATCTTCATACCCTTCTCCTTGACTCAGTTGGGCCCTGCAAGTTTTGCTTTGCCATGGTGGGATGTTACTACTCGTTAGATTTTTTGCAGGAACCTCCCCTCGCAAGCATCTGAAGTGACCAAGCTGCCACCTCTTTATGCAACTTTTGGGATGCCCACCTTCAGCAACTGCAAGCTGAATCACAGAACATCGGACAAAGCCTGTGCTCTCTCCCAGTGGGCAGGAGGATAGTTGTTTCCCAAGGAGACTGCTGATCTGCAGCTCTGCTGGTAAAAGCTTGAGCACTGGGACTGCTCTGCCACCCGGGAGCCTTGGCAGGCAGCAAATGTTTCCTGCTTTCCACCCTCCTCTCTTTTTAGTCTCTGCTCTGAGCTGCTTGGTGTCCTCGGTGTGCAACATCAGACAGCACCTATACTCTGCTTCAGTAGGGACTACACTTGCACAGAGATGGGATGATGCCCACCTAACCTACCTGCCACTTTTGTTCAGTCAGTAGGAGAACATCAGAGGAGCCACTTTGCTATGGCAGCAATAAAATCAGTGCTGCTGCAGATTCCCAAGGAGCTGCATTTATCAGGCACCACCTTGGCCACACAGTCCCTTGAGGGTTGGAGCATTTGGTCAGCAGGGGGGCTCACCAGGCTCTACAGGTCCCATTTGGGCTGGAGACAGGGCCAGGAAGAGACAATCTTAGATTATATAAGGGCAGATCAAAAATCGAATCTTCCTCCTCCTTCCATAATCCAGCCCTGCCTGGACATCCCCATCGTGGGCAGCATGGGTGACATGGGGGCAGATGTGGCAGCAGGGGCTGGGGGGGACGGTGGTGGCCCATGTGGGAGCCCAGCTTGCAGCATCCCGCCCATGCTGACAGAAAGCACGACATCTTGCCCGCTGCCGCACGCCGGCACAGTGGGACCATGCGGGCGGGCTCCCTGCCTTGGGGGCTGCCGAGGGCGAGTGTCACGGGGGGGGGGGGGGGAGTGGGGGGGGGGCTCAACTG
>JAOTQQ010000052.1:11998826-12045351 GCA_026546715.1 Gallinago undulata | reverse complement strand
TCTCCAGTTATACCAGTGTGCGTTTCTCTTTTGCCATCCGAGGAACTGTAAACAGCTTTCAAAGGTTTTAAAAGACCCCACCACATCCCTGTGAGAGAAATAAAACCCACCTCTTTCGACAAAGAGGGAGGAGGGGGCGCTGGAGATAAAAAAATGTGGATTAAGGAGCGTGGTGGCAGAACAGCGGGGAGCAGGCAGGAGCTCCTGGCTGCTGGGAACATGGCCTTCCTGAGCAGGCAGTCAACAGGACAAGCAGCAGGAACAATGAGCTAAGCACTGCGATGGAAACAAACACCTTTTTTTAGGCACTCTGCACTAAGCTGGCTGCTGCTGCTTTTATCACACCGTTCACTTGGGAAGAAAGCAGCGCAGCAAAACAAGGTGCGTGCACAAAGCCGTGTGCTGTTCCTGTGCTCACAGGAGCTACCAGATCCTGAAAATGTAGTAAATGGTTTGGGACGGCAGCGTCCTGGTATGGGGTTGGGTCTTTGTAGCTGGATACAGCTGGTTGGGTCCTTGGGGCAGGACCTGAATAACCCGTTGGGACTGAGGACCACAAATGGACGCTACCTTCTTCTGGGCAGCGAAAGCCAACGCCTCCACCATGTAAGTCTTCCGTGAAGGCTCTTGAGCTGTTTTACAGATAAACACAAACACACGTGCACGTGAAACCCCCTGGCAAAAACAATGGTTGCTTTGCATGCCAAATGTGTCAGTTGCATTTCTTTTTACGACTGAATTCATTCTCAAATCATGAATGCAAAAAAAAAAAAGCCTAGTGAGTGTTTAAATTTAGGGCATTAATTTTGCATTCCAGTGTAGAGGGAACTGAACAGTCTCAAACCTCAGAAAAAGCCACTCCACCTCTGCTTTATGGGCAATTTCATTCTGCTTGTGTTTCCAGAGCATACTTCAAAGTGCAGATGCATTTTAGGTAAATAATGACAGCTTCAGAACAAGTTTTCCTTGTAACACAAATCACCTAAATAATGAAATCAGGGGAAAAATTCAGAACAACTTGATATCCATCTGCCTGAAATCAAATCCTTCTATTTATATAGTGTGACTAGCGGCCTGATTCCTCCCGCAACCAAATCAGGGGTGAAACTCCTGCAGACTCAAGTGGGAATAGGGCCAGCCCTTTTCTCTCACTTGGTGACCATTGCCCGAACCAGGGTGAGGATGCCTTGGTCCTTCCAGTGTGCAGCTGAGAACGTGCCTGCACGCATTGCAGCAAACAATGGGGTCAGGTTCAGAAGAATACGAGGCACCTTCCCTCAGCACAGAGAACAGTTTCTATAGTTTCCAAATTTCCTTCCTGCTCGTGTCAGTCATGCATGGGAGAAAACAATGAAGAAACACCAACCCCACGTGCAATAAAGTAATGGGAACCCAAGAATGAGCCACATGCTAAAAAGAAAAGAGTCGTCGCATCCAAGGTTGAAAGTATCGACTGGCTGGACTGCCAAATAACTCAGACTAGCCCTGGGGACTTGGATCTATACCCGTACTTACCTCTTCACCTCAGACCTCAAGAGCAAGCTTCCTTTTTGCTTTGGGAGCCTGGAGGTGGGCGGATAGTAAGGCTCTTGGTCGCCTTCATCTGCGCCGCTGAACCACTTGCCTCGCTGTGGCCCCGTGTTTGCCTCTGGAGCCGCTGCTTCTCTCAGATCCCATCAGCCTTCCCAAAGGCTCGGCAGTGGGAAGAAGAAGTGAGAGGGGGGAGGAAGGGGGGTGAGATGTCCACTTGGCTTGGCAATAAAGAAAAGCAAACTGCACTTGAACCTGGAAATTTACAGGAATGCAGAGCAGCCGTGTTGCTAAGCCAGCTGCGAACCTGCTTCGCTCGGGGCTCTTCCCTTTGTAGGGTTGAAGGAATGAGGCGCGTGTTGCCAAGTAGGACATCAGTACTACAAACAAATGGAAAGCCCTTATCCCACCAGCAATCTCGACCTGGTAACGGGCAGGCAGCTAGAGTAACGAGAAAGCTCAGCTCCTTCCTACTCAGAGAAAGGGGAGGTGGTAGGACACAGGTTATAATTAGAGCCACCCACAGCAATTTTGGGGAAGCTTCAGCACATGGATCGGGATCCTTTTGTAAGTGCTGCCAATCCTCCATCTGCGTGGACTGGGCCAGACCAGAAACCCAGTGGCAAGCATCCGCAGACACATCTCCTGCTCGCCTGGAGTTTAGCAGTGCTTTAGGCCACCTTGGTGCCTGCAGGGGAAAGCGCGCAGCAATGGGAAGTTCTGTGTAAGCCCTTAGCCTGAGTGTCCTCCTAATTCAAAGGATTTGCTTCAGCTTTGGAGACAAGCTTACACTGGAGCCTTCACTCCTTTCTTTCTACCGGATTATAAAATGTCAGAAGTTCATCCAAACTGGATCTCCCCAGTACAGTTTCCCGCAGCTGGAAAAATACCAGTTCTGCCAAGTGTGAAGATGCAGCATGTTTCACGGTGCGGCCACCATTTGCCCATGCAAAGCTGCACGGAACACAGTGTGAGGCTCATGATGTGACCATGCCTAGATGGAGGCAGCTCAGAGCCACCCCAGTCAAGAACTGCTGTGTTTCACTCAGTTCAGCTCACAGCCTCAGAGCTCAGCTCTGCCAGGACAAGGGTCAGCGTGGAGGACTAATGACCTGATGTGGTCTTTACACTAGTGGCACAGAGGTCTTGCACCCTCCTGGGCTGAGGCAAGAGCTCCTCTACTTTGCTCCTAACTCTTGTGAGGCTAAATCACAAAGGGGATGTGATACCTCATGTGTGAGCTTTCAGGCAGCATCACTGGCCCAGTGCATCTGCATCAGCATCAGCATTGCCATCAGCATCCTTATCCCTATCTATCCCCCAGCAGGAGTTACGGTCTCTCAGACAGCCTTTTGAGCCCCCTCAAAAGCAGTATAAACCCCCACAGTGCAGGCTGAACCCCACCACCATGGAGATGTAAACCACCTGACTGGGAAAGCTAAACCATATCAAGCCATTGTGAGAAACAGGACCTCCTTAGGAGAAACAGGTCCTCAGCAGAGGCAACGCTGCTTAAATTGTTACATTTGCTACCACACTTCCCATAAACACCCTGATTTTGGTGCTTTCCCTCAAATCCCTGCTGCTCTGCTCTGGGCTTGACTGGTGAGAATCTCAGCTTCTGCCGTCTTGCTTGTAGCCACCAGGATTCCTGAGCCTCCCAGCTTGCAGAAACGGGCTTCAAAACACGAGCACAGCATTCTCAGAGGAAATAATTCCAATTTTTACTTTCTTTTATTTTTTTTCCCTTACCACTGTGATTTATTTCAGGAGAGACTTGGGGGCCGCACTTGGGAGTTTTGGGTACGTCTGAGTCTGGGGAGAGCAATGACAAAGCCATTACTGCCACACGGCCACCCCGGGAAGCCCCCTGTGATAACTGCTCTGATTTGGTGCCCCTGCTGCCTGCCGTGCCGAGGGGGGGTACCTCCCCAGCTGAAGGCAGAGCAAAAACTTTTCTTCCAGGTAGATGGAATATAATTACGCAGGCTATGAATGGCAAAGTGTCTGCAGGGGGGTGGAGAAGACGGGGTGAGGGGGGCCTCAGTGTGTTTTGTAAATGCTTTGAAATGTATTTGGTGTGTTTCTGAGATGAACCTTAAAGAAAATACCTGAAAACTGGTTTTGCTTTTCCTAAAGCATTGGCTCTTTCAGGCAGCAGCTTTGCCAAAAGTCATTAATCACATCTTTATTAGCAAGGGCGGGGGAACAGTGACCTCAAACAACCGAGGAAAACAACTAAAACTGCCTTCATTTGAAGGACCACTTTTTAAAATCTCTCTTGGCCAGCACACGCTACTGTTGACGTATATTCAGAGTGCGCTGAGTCTTTGGGATATACTGGGACTTGTGCACAGAACCAGGGTAGGACTTGACCCAAGGGTGTGATCAACTTAACTATATGTCTCCTGGAGTAAAAGAGGAGGAGGAAGAAAGTTTTTAAAAGGTTTTCACGCTTTTCTACTACATCAAAATGCATCATGTGAGTGGGACATGCTGAACACACTGGCTCTTCACTTCTGAAGCCTCCAAACTCACAGATTCATTGATCTTATGATGTGCATGGTTCAAGTCCAGAGGGAACATCATTATCACTCAGTTCCTTCTGGCCCTGACAACCTAAGCTATCTCTAAACTATCTAAACTGCTCTAAACTATCCAGCCCTGCTGTTAACGCCATGGCACAGGGTGCACCACGTCTCTTGGTAACTGCTAGTTTTCTCAGTTAAAAATGCAGGGTCAGCTGAATGAGCAAACGCGTTAGGTGGGGGACGTAACCTATGCCATGGGGACTGCTGCTCTTGGGGTGGGCACAGCCAAGGGTACAGCCCCCATACCAATACTTTGTCTCACTGAAACTCCACATTTGCTCCTTGTTCCTTGCTCTGAACTGGTTTGCCAACTGGGATGTAGGGATGGGTAGAAAAGCAGACTTTTGAGGGTTTTCCTGGAGCCTGCCTCAAAATGCTCTTGGTGGGAGCGTGGGGAAAGGGCATGTCCCCACCTTGGGCAGGATGCTAACTGCTGCCTTGCGGCAGGCAGACTGTCAGCCCAAACCCTGGAAGGCTGTTGCTGCTGATAACACCCATCTGCTGTGGCATCATGTCCGTTGACATAACCTTAATTAATGATGTTACCAAGCTAATGAGGAGATAAACCACTGATCCCAACTCTTGTTAAGAAATTGTCTTAAATACCAGTCACTAATCACCGTGGAGAAACAGATAGTGGGCCAAAACGCACACCTGGAGTAAAGAGGTGTGGCGCCCATGTTTTCTGGTGAAGTTGCATTTGTTTACTCCAGGACTGACTATGAACCAACCCGATGAACACACGGCGGGTGTGCACTGGGCGGGAAGTTGTAAACAGCCCCAGCCTTATGTAATGGCCTGGGTCTTGTGCAAGAACTGTCATCCAGGTGGCAGCAGGATTGATGGCTGCGGAGATCAGCACAGTGCCAGCCTGGGGTGCAGATGTGCGTGGGAGTGCACCAACCCCAGGCCTGCTCTTCCCAGACCCCGAGCCGGTGTGGAGGGGCTCTCCACCACCACTGAGCCCTGGGATCCTTCCCAGGGATGGCATGGTTGACATGGCTTTGGGACCAGTGGATATCACCAGGCACTTCTTGGTGGCTAAGAGGTTTTTGGGCAGTTTAGTTGGAAAAGATTTGCCAGCTGTGACTAGAAGACCTCCCGCTACCATTGGGGTGATGTGAATGTAGCTTGTAAAACAGGGAAGGGACCTGTTTCACTGCGCCGACTTGATTCCTTGGCTGTTGCTTTATTTCCTTGCTGTTGTTATTCTGATCCAGTGAAATTAAAAAGGCATGAGTAGCCTATTTGGATCTGAATGTGTGAGTTCCTGCCCTGCAGAGCTTTCAGTAGAGATTAGATTTTACATGCCATTGTGTGGGGGAGATATGCCATCAGGCAAAGGAGGAACAAATGCAGGCGGGGTGAGACCGGAGAGACAGGAGCCGGTATGCTTGCATGAAGCTGCCTGCTGCTCGTCAGGGTGGTATCTCCATCTCACTGATGTTTGGATGGGTCTCTTAGAAAACATTTGCCATCTCTGGTTTCTGCAGGATGTTTAGCTCCTGGAACACGTGAGACAAGGCAGCCACATCTTCCTCGTGTTAGCCTTTTAAACGTTCTCCTAAGAGGGCCTAAAATAAAACTTATGCGGAAAAAACTCTCCCAAGCCTCGTGTTCCTGAGCGTGCAAATGGACTAGGTAGGGGACCTGGCCCTTAAAAACAATCCTCCAAGTCACTGGCAAGGTAGATATGCACTCAGTCTGCTGGTATCTGAATAAACGTTGAAGTATTCCAAGGATTTATGTGCTCACGTGGCACACAACACAGACATCAGGAGCAGACAAACCTGGCACATTGCTTGCGCTACCAACCTTTCACCTATTTCAACCACTTCACTCTAGAACTCTGCGTTTCTATTCAGTCTAGCTGTTTTCTTCTTGACAAAAAAAAAAAAAAGGTGTTTGTTTGTTTTTTAAGTGATCACAAGGCATGCATATATCAGAAAAAAAAGAAAGGAACTATCTTCTTCTTACATCTCTATTATTTCTATTGTTCAGGTGTGCCTCAGGTACTTTCCCAGACATGTTGCCTTCTGTTTTTAACATTGCCATATGGGAATCAGATACTGCACATCTTTTGTGGTGCTGTTCAGTGGGGAGGGAATTTGTTATTGCTCCTCACGGATAGTTGCAGCTTGATGCACACGGATAGCTCAGGGAAGATGGATGCCATCAGCTTTGCGGTCATTGCCCTCCAGCTTGGGGACAAGCTAAGGTGCAGCACAGCTTGTAAGACAAGCTGAGAAAGTTCTTACAACACTTGCAAGCCAGGCGATGTCCATGGGGTCCAAACTCCACTGTTGGGAAGCTACTTGGTTAATTTTGCACTGAAGCCTCTGCAATCTGTCACACTTGGTAATGCATTTAATAAGCACCTACTTTATGGATGTCCAAGGAACTTGGTGGAAGAGGTGATCTCCATACAGCAGTCACAGATCGAATCAGCCTAAACTTCAGGGCAACTGGAGCGCGGTGCAAAAGCAGATGCAGAACTGAGCTTTGTGGGTTGGACACATCTCTCAAAGTTGATTCTGATCGTTTCCTGATTCAGAGCTTTGTGCTTTGACCACAAACCCACCATATCCCGTCCTCTTTGGTGTACATCTCTCTCTGGTCCCTTAACTAAACACTGCTCGGTAGATGCTTACAAATTCAAGAGAGGCTGTTAGTTCAAAGTCTCGCGTTATCAGGGGATCTGGAAAGGAAAATTAACAGCAACCAGAATCAAATCAGAGCCGGATAGAAAGCCTGGGTGTTTGAATGGGGGCAAATACCTGCTTAGGACACATTTCTCCAGCCTTCATTACACCCATTCCTGAACACAAAAACAGGCTAATCAAACAGTGCAACAACTTGTAGGTTCAGGTGGGTTACTCTGAAACGGGCTGCTCCCGACTCAGGTAATTTTGTGAGATTATTGCTTTTCATGCCCCAGCCTAGAAAGCAGAAGAACCACCAGCCCAACATTGTTGTATACCTGTAGGTAAGAGGAGTGGAGCTGGTATCACGGTGGGATGTATCTTGTGGGATACCAAGAAGTGAACAAACTGTGACAGAATATGCATGTGAGTGGTTTCTTCTTTAAAAACAAGCTCAGCAAACCTTTTTTTTTTTTCCTTAAGACACAGTGGCTAAAAATGGACTTTCAAAAATAAATCCAGCCTGAGGCTGGGTCTGAAAGCACTTAACGAGGGGTAAAAGTGGTTAAAAAAAGGAAAAAGAAAAATTCCCATGCTATTCCTAGCACAGGCTCCCCCGTCTCTGCAAGTAAACAGTAGCTGCATCACTCTAGAGCATTTCTAACAGTTTCAGACCAATACCTGGCCCACTTAAGACAGATGACAGGAGCACAGAGACTCTACCCTGAGATCTTCCCAAGAGGCTCTTGGGTCCTGAAGAAACTGGGCAACCCATCCCAGACATCTCCCAGCACAGCCCAGCATCTTCAAAATCACATGGGCGTGACAACTGCACTACACAATAGGATGAAACCAATTCTGGACAACATAATGGAAAAAACTGTTGGGGAACTGAATTGACTGGAATTAAAAGCTGTGAGTATTAATTGTAGCAGTTGTTTCAGCCTTTTTAAGTGAAAACCAGGTCTTTCAGACAAATCTAATAACGTTCTTTGGAGAGTTTAAAAGTCTGGTTGGGAAAAGTGACTCTGTGGATGGGATAGATTTTGGTGAGATGGTTGACTTAGCACATTCTCTTAACGAATAAGAACATATGATATCAATAGCACGCCCTGTATGTGGTTTAGGGAGCGGTGAGATTAAAGATCTTCCTAATGAGTGGTCCCTGGGGAGTCACTCAGGGCATGTCTCCAGGGGAGAGCCGCAGGGATCGAGAGGACATCCAATAATCATCAATGCTTTTATCAACCATCTGGAAGGTGATGCACAACGACCGCTGCCAAAACCTGCAGATGACACCAGACAGGCAGAGCAGTGGCTGAAGAAGAGGTGAGGGCAGTGGTGTGGAGAGATGCGGGTGACTGGGCTGATGCAGATGGAGCGTGTGAGCTCAAGCAGCCCGAGCCCTGTGCCAAGGAGACAGGGATGCAGCCGACCACTGCGGAGTGAGAACCCCTTATCCTGGAAAGCAGAGCAGGGAGTCAGGAAAGGGTGCTGAGGCCAGAGCAGACAAGCAGCCCAACATGAGTTTCCAGTGTGATATCGCAGCTAAAGAGCCTCATAGGAGCTCTGGATGGATGAAGAGAAGAGCTGCAGACTGAAGTATGAACCAGTTCTGGTTCCATAAATGGTCTTAAGCAGACAAATATTTACCCCTTTGTTGGTTTTTGCATTTTAAGAAAAAGCATTGAAAGACTTGAAGAATTTAACCTCCTACATTCATTCAGAAATTAAGTAAGAGATGATACCATTATAAAGTGTGAGCACTTTCAAGAAGAAATGGTGGTAGGAAAAAAATCTTTAACCCCTGGAAAGGTCCATGACAAGCCCTTTACAGCCTGGTAGAACATAGCATACATTTTATAAATTATCATTTATCAGTGAGGATGCTTAATCTTTGGGGTGAATTCCAAGGGCAGGATTGGTTCCACATTTCCTGATGCCATCAAATCCAACCTGGCTTCCCTCCTAGGAGGCTTGATTGAGATCAAATTGAGCTTTGCCAAACATGAGTTAAACACAGAGCTGAGGGAGTGATAGTCAGGGATCCCTGAAGTGCTGGGGCTCAGGAGGGAGTCTCCAGCCTTCCTTTGCAGCCATGAATTCAGCGACTGAGAACTACAAGCTGAGGAAGAAAAATATAATTTAAAAGGCCTTTTGCCTCTTGGAAAGTAGGAGAGAGTGAGAAATCATATGAAATACCCTGGGAGGTCTTTCTGACTGCTTCCAAACTGATAAACATCAAAAAAGCACCTCTGTCTTTTTCTCTTTTTTTTTGCCTTTTCAATACTGTAAGTGAAATAACTTAATTACTTTATAGAGGTTTGTTGGTAGCAATCTTTTTAGCACACTGGCAAGTTGCTCCTGTTTTGGTTTTGTTTGTTTTTTTGTGAACAGCTATAGTTGGGTTTTTCACTCTTTGTTTCCGAGTGTGTGTTTAGGACTTGCTGAGAACAAGTTAAACACAACAAATGAGTTTTGGACAGAGCTTTGAAAGAGATTAATTCTGTGGTCATTCATTCTCCTCTCTTGGGAAGCCAGCACTGCTTCTGAGAAAGTTTTGTCCTCGTGCTAACTGACATCCTTGCTTGGTAATGCTTGCAAGGCATTAAACTGAGGACCAAGGACCTGATCCAGGAAGATAACAACAGATGTTTTACCCTTAACGTTGCCTGGGGATCAGTTCACATATTGATGTACCAGTAGAGATGGAATTGGAGGATATTAGGGGGAAAAAAAAAGTCACCAAAATCCCACAGGAACTCAGTAGAAAACCTGGGATTAGCAGCTAAAACGCACAGTCTGCGGCTCTAGCAAAGCCAAGAATGAACAGGGCAGGTAGTAAATCTAGAAGAGCCAATAGGAAGGCTACAAGCTTTGGAATTAAAGAAGAACAGCTGAAGAATGAACCAGAAATACAGCTGCTGAAGGAAATAATTCATATAATGTTGATCATCTCATCTCCATATGCTTGTAGTAATTTTGACAAGCATTTCATTTTATCTATTATTATTAAGAAAATTATTCCTTTAAGGGCAAAACCTAACTACATTTTTCAGGCCAGCTTGATTCTGGGAATCATTCTCACTTGCCTGTGGTTTTCACTATCAGGCCAAATTTAGTCCCTGGTGTATTCCTCTTGACTCAGTGGAGTTACGTTGAAGATCAGCTTGGCCTTAGGGCTTTTAGCTATATTGCCAATGGGTTTCTTTAAAGAGATATTTCCCTACTTTGAATGCAGTGATTCCGGGCAATGATTTTCATTTTGCAATCTGGAAACACTCCTGCATATCTTAAGGAAGTTTTAGTTATTCTGGTACTGAAGAAACCTTCTTTGGCAATAGATGACATGTCTAATGTTCATCCGGCTGAAGGCAGGTGTGTGCTTGTGCTTCGGCTGGTCTGCTGATGGCCAGCCTAGAGAGCCATCCCCAGGTGCCTTCCATCCACAGAAAGGTCTGCTGCAGAGTCATGGGAAGGGGCATGAAATAGATAACAGCCCCACAAAAGAGGAGTGAATGCCATTCACGTTTCTGATTGACAGAGCAGCATCTTATCTTCCCCCGAAACCTCTGCACCCAACCCTCCAGGGGGGTGTGTGCGTGTGTGTGTTGGGAGGGAAGCCAGTAGCCTGATTTTGTCAGAAAGCTAATTAGAGGGATTATTTAGATTCCTCTAGCATGGGGAGCAGCTCCTGGTAAGAGCTTGGAGAAAGACAAAGTGAACACCCAATATATGAAGGACAAGCCTTTCAGCATCCTCCACCCTAGACCTCAGTGTCTGTGAGATGCCACTTGCTGAAGGCAAGTGAGTGCATGTCCAGAGCCCCCCCACAGGTTGTTGCTCCCCCAGCGCTACTAAACCCTGCAGGAGAGGTCATCACAAGGGAGGTGTCAGCACAGAGCTTTCTCTGCACTGGTGCTTTTCATCTCATGAGGTCCTGGAGGAAAAGAAAGGACTACGAACTGGTAAGCGCAGGACGGGGTCACAGCGGTATCATACCTGCTAAGATGCTTTAGCAGTGCTCCCCCCTGTCCTGAATGTCCCAAGTGTTGCCTGTTTCAGCTTGCTTTGGCAGCCAGGTTATTCCCTGAGTGTTCCAAATCACAGAAAAAAGAAAAAAAAAAAAGAAAAAAAAATCATGAAAGCAAAGGCAAATCTCCTGTTCTTCCTTCATGCAAGATGTGAAACCCACTTATGAAGCTGACTGTAACCAGCCTCCAGTTGTTCGCTTATGACTTAGCAATACATGAGGCTGATACTGCAGTTCTCAGAGATTTGTCCCCAGGACAAATCAGGAGACCTGAGAGAGCCCAGGGCTAGGTTCAGACAAGCTGGGAAGTGTTATGCAAAACAGCAGCAGAGTGTAGACTATGTGAGGTACTTGTGAGCTTCTAAACTGAAAAATCTCCGGTAGGCATTGATGATGGGCATGTCACTGAAAAGCACGGTTCTACCTTGCTTTGGTGAGGACCTACGCTCTTACTATGACCATGTCTGGTCAGAACAGAGAGTCAGATAACCTGTGAATCTTGATGGCTTGATACAGTTGGACAAGCTGGAGCTTCAGCTCTGGTGTTGCTGTAGGGTGCTCCAGCACAGAAATGTGTATCAGAGGAGAGCATGGTTTGGGGGTGTAAGGCTCAGGAGTTAGACCTTTCTGTCCTTCCGCAGACACCATCAGCTTTGCACAACTATTGCAGTCATCCAGCAGCCTGTGAAACATAAAACTACTTTAATGCAATTTGGATCCACACAACATGACATGACGTAACTTACTTCATTACCATAAGAGAAGAGGGTTGATGTGATCGCTACATAATACAGCTGATGTGCAGAGCTGGTTGCTGATCTGATCGTCAGCTCTGGAGATCTCAGCTGTCCCCTACCTTCCCATCTCCATGTGCCCTCCTTGAAAACCAGCTGCCAAAAAAACTTGGCAAGGGCGAACTAAGGACAAGTGACACAGTCGCCAGCCTCCACTCATTGCTCTGTCTCCATCTCAAGGAGGCCAACTCTGAAGGTGGTTCTGGTATGGAACAGTGGGAAAACCTTAAAGGGTTGGGGTCTGTGTCATCTAAAGCAGCAACTGGCTGACTTAGAGAGCAGAAACCATTTGCTGTGGTGTCTGGAGACCTCTGAACAGCTGCAAAATCCCAGTACTGAGATCTTGGTAAAATCACAGTTGTGATGGACTGGGCACATTGCCAGGGTGGAAGATTCCAGGATCTGCAGCCTCCTGGGAACACCTAGCAGCCCACATGAGCTTTATAAAGACACCTGAAAATCCTTGCTTAAAGCTTGTCAGCTTAACGTTAATAACTGGGAGAGAAAGGGTTTGGAGCCACTGCGGTGCAGCCTGCGAGGTGAAGCACAAAGCCAAAATGGAGGAGAGAAGCGAGTGAAGTCAGAGAAAATCAGCCGTGCCATTAAAAAGCATAGAAACGTGCACTCTCCCCATGGACTGGCCTGTTTTTACAGGATCATATTCACACACACACACAGCAAAAGTAAAAATAGCTAAGGGGACAGTCACTGCAAATTGCAACAAATAACAATTTGATAATATGATTTTAATGAAGAAATCCACGGCACCCAATAAATTCAAGATTTGTCACAACAGCAGTGTCAAGTAGCCATAAATAAAGCAATCTGCTAATGACTGCACATTCCATCTCATTTTCCTTGATGTTTCCCATGGTGCCATTCCTCTGAATCACAGCTTTTCTTTTAATCTCATCCTAATCTACACCACCATTAGATGCTGTGCTTCTTCCTTGACAGCACCATATTTGAATGGCCACTAAGTAGGGCCTGCTCCAGAGCTGGTGAAGGTGAGGCTGTAACATGTACTTGTCTCCTGGAGGCTGAGCCTGGAGAAGGCTCTGGAGCACGCCTTGGCTGCATGCAGCCACTCACACATAATCAGCTGTGGGTCATTCAGAGCCAGAGCCACCCCTGTGGCCTCTCACAGATTTTGCACTTGAGATTCAGTTGGCTCCACAAGTCTGACATGTCACGACCAAGACATTTCTTCTTCACACAGCTCATTTTGACCCAAGCTAATAAGAGATGAACCAACTGACGGCAGCGAATCGGGTGCTGCTGGTCTAGGGAGGGCATCTCAGGTTCTCTCCTTAACGAGCTTCACATTTGGCTTTTCTTAACTGAAGGAGAGTTCATCAAAACAAACATCTTGCCAGTGATACGGTCCTTATCTGACAGATGGAGCCCAAGGAGAACTGTTTGCAATGACCTAATGTTGTTTGCTGCTTGCCTGGCAAGACACCAGTGAGTTGCTTGTCCCCTGCACTGAGAAGTCACTAAGCAGATGCTCATGTCTCCCAAACAAAAAATCTTCACTTTTTTTTTTTAAATAAAGTCAGGGTTTCCTGCAGATCTAATGCACTTTGGAGCCACTGTGTCTTTTCTACTGCATGCTGTGTTTCCTCTTTCTGCAGGAGTTGTCCCCGCTGAGCTGTGCTTGCAGCCTAGAAGAAGGCTGGGACTCACATTGCCTTTAGGGTGGCCCTGTCGGGAGCACTGGGAGATGATGAACCCTTTTGTCACCACTAAACCACGATGGGAATATCTTCCTCTTTTTCTCAGTCATTAAGTTTTTGCATACTGGAATTATAAGTCTTAAACAAGGAAGTTTTCCAGCGGGGTGCGCATCCTTGAGTCTTTCAGTAGAATGAGCTTTTTGAGTGTCCATAATCACAGAGTATATGACAAACCACAAAAGAAGCCTCCTTAATTTTAACTTCTTTTGGCCTAAGTTAGGTAGGACCTGAAGTCAGGGCTTGAGACAAACTCATAAATACATTGCCATTACCAAAAATCCCATGCTGGGGGAGCTTTGCTATTCGATGCTGCTGCATCTGCTTTGTTTCTCTTCAGGTTTCCAGTTCAAACTTCTTCCTATTTGGTCCTTCTTATGCAACTTTATAGGCTGTGGTAAGTGGAGATAAGGAGGCCAAGTCCTGAAATGATCTGTCTGCTTTTGTTTTGCAACCTCAGTGACAGCAAATATTAATGTGCATGTGTTCACTGCCCAACTTGTCTGACCGCTCTGCATGGCCATTTTGGTGACATGCAAAAACCTTCCACGCGTTGACTGATTCCCCAAGCAACACAGAAATATGGTCAGTTCTGTTACAACCCCCTGGACATGCCTGTCTCTTTGCGCCCCTCCTGCCGCTTTGAGCACCAAGGATGTTCCAGGTGCAGCATTTCTCTTGTGCCGGGCCCTTTCTGGACTGTGGCTGTGTTACACAACTATACCCTGCAGATTGAGGCAAGGATTAAAGGTGTCCAAATTATTAGGAAATCTGAGCAGTGAAAGGTCAGGGATCTTTTTATTTTCTCTTGGCTTCAGTAGGCGGTTGCTGAAAAATCACAAGCGCACTTTGAAAACAAGGGGTAGTGAGGTGCAGCTTTCCAGAGCACTTGTTGGCATCCGTGTCTGTGAGTGAACTATTTACAACTATGGCAAAGTGTTACTAATCTCTGAGCTATTTAGAAAGGAAGTACCTCTAGGATCTTCTCATTTGTCTCCCCTGTTTCTTAAACACCACTGAGTCATGCTGAATCTCCTCCCCTCCTGAAAAGTTGCTTTGCAGAGCTCCCTGAAGAAAGGCAAATGTCCCTGGACAGTGAAACAAAGAATCCGAAAGTGGGTCGATCTCCTCCTGCAAGCTCATGAACTAGTAACTGGGTAAAAAATCTTGGAGACCCTGGAAAGGAGAGGTCAGTTTAGAGGCTGCCTGAGGATTCAGATGCTCTCAAGGCCCAGGATAGGAACTCTCTTATCAGAATCTGGAGTCCAGCTGGAACCAATCTGGACTTGACCCTTCTCAAAGTTCATGCATGTTTGGATGGAAGTTTCTGATTCAGACATATCTCTGCTTTCAGACAGGCCCCTGGAAGACAGCGCTGCCAGTTGGCTTTGCAAGGCCTTGCTGGATGTCCAGTTATGTCTGAACTTTCCCTGTTTCCTTCCCCTCCGCTCCAGTATGCCTGTCTACATCTGGCTTCAAACTTAGCCCCAGATGTATTACGTTGCAGCCCAGTTCCTGGGATGCTGTCGCAAATGGCCAGAAATTATGAACAGGATTCCCAAAGGAAGCCACACTGGGGAAAGAGTTGAGAGAGAGGGAAACTTCGCCATTGCTCTTGAATTTTTTTCTGAGCTCATACTTCTTGCCTTGCTAGAGTTTCAGAGAAAAAGGAAGTGTATACAAAGGCTGCCTTGAACAACAGGAGGATGCCGGCTCGGCCAGTGAAGGGTGAAAAGAAGAAGTAGGCACTCTGGGAGAACTGGTAGAGATGAGGTGGGTGAAGGAGGTGCTCCAGCGCCTAGTCTGTGTGTACCAAGAACAGAAGCAGCGAGGACTAGACAGATGGGTTAGGCAGTGCTTGAAGAACAGACGTGAAATGAAAGATGACATTTGTGGAGAAAAGAAAAAAAGGATTTTCTCACAGTAGGATAATTCCGAAGTGCAAACACCAAGGGACCGTGTCCCTGCTTCCAAACATAACCTGACATGTTTGCTAAGCAGCTAGAAAGCCAGAGCTCCTTAACTCTGATCCTAGTGTAGTACTAACTCCTCAACCAGAGCACATACTAATTGCACGTGCTGCAGGCAACTTTCAAAAGCTAATATAAGAACATGGAGCAGGGTCCTCAGAACCATGGAGAAGCAAGTCAGGCTTGACTCAAGGGGATCTGAGAGCATTTGGTGTTTAATATCTCTGGCCAGCTTTTGACCATCTGAGAGATGGAGCATGTCTCATCTGCCACGGATGATGCTGGGAGCTTAATAATGGTATTTCATGTCTGAGGTCCTCTGACAGAAAGCCACTACATAACACAACACATTATTCTACCCTAAAGCCAAAGTCTCCTCCACCCAAATAAATACATATTTGTGTTGCCTGCCACCCATTTTTAATCTACCAGCACTTCTTACCAGAAAAATAACAATAAATAAAAATCTCTGGCTATACAATTGTGCCAAGAGCTTGGCTAATCAACAGGATTCTAGTATGTCGCTACAGATTTTGGCAGACTCGTGTTAAGAGAATGATGCAACCCCATTCCTGGGAACCAGTGCGATGGAAAGCGCTTCCAGCTGATTCGAATTGTTTATTCTAGGTGAAAGTTTGCAACATTTCCATTTGGTTTCACCACCATGAGCTTTGCCAGGCCTTTTTCTCAGGCAAAGACTGCTTTCTCATTTCTCAGTTTGATCTCCTGATTTACACGCTTAGTTGCTACATGGCTTTTACTATTCTGTTAGGCATATAGTTGGTGAAGAACGGGTGGATTTCATCTTGTGAGAGGTGCAACACTTTCTTCTCCTCCTGAGTTCAGTCAGACTGCAGGAGAGAACACTCATCAGCATGAGCAAAGGATTTATAGTCTTGAAGAAGGTTCGATTATGTCAGAAGAATGGCCAGAGCCTGGGCAGGAATGCATTAATCATTATTATTACATTTCTATGCAAGCATTTAACCTGTTACTGCTTTCACGGAACAAGGAAATGCACAGAAAATGCTCCTTGCATGGCTCTAGAGCACAGAGCAGCCTGGCACATGGTGTTAGGCAGAACCTGCAGCCTTGCAGAGGTTTGGCCTAAGGACATGAGGCCAGGCCAACCTTGTTAAGAAAAGACGAGCCAACTGTATACAGGCATTCCTCCCTCGGCTCAAGCCAGCCCTGCACAGGGGCTGAAAGTGTACTTCCAGGAACATATTGCTCTGTTTTCAGCCTAAAACAACTATTTCCTCATTCTCTTTGTTCCTCTCTGTCATTTCTTCTTTCTGCAGCAGTATAACAAAGTTCCACTTTGAAATGAATCACAGTTCGAATGCTCATTAAATTAAGGAACTGACCATTCTGGTAAGACTCACGCTGACTAATTGCAGGTGCTGGTTAAATTTCCCCAATAAAACGTCTACAAAATCAAAGCCATTCCTAGCTGCCATTCAAATCCTGGGCATCTGAGAAGCTTAGAAGATCCAGTTAGGGTGGCTTTCTAAAGGGAAACCTCTCACAAGTCCTGGTCCATTGCAGCCTGGAAGAGAATTTGACCTGTTATTTCCAATCACAATAGGGTCAGTGGCTGGCCAGGTCAGCTAGGACCAGAACTTCTGACTGATTTGTAGGCTGAGCCATTGCTTAAAATATCAGAGTCTCTCAGAAGGAAGAGTCACTGGCATTGCAGTGGTAATATATTCATATAGTCAAGTCAAGGTATACCCCCTCTGTTAAAAAATCATGATAAGGATGTAGATGCTGAAGTTGGGCCCCTTCAGTGAGCCAACTTGTAAATCCTAATAATCCAGGTGTCATCGAAAATTCAAAAAATCACCTGATCCCTTTTACATTAATTATGGCCCAGAAAGCTTTTTACTTTGCTTTTCCCCATTGTGCTCATAGGGAAAGTAATGGACCCAGAAATATCTCTTCTCCACGACAATGCATAGGTGGCTTGGGCTTTTTTTTGATGAAAGATGGCCTCGGGGTAAAGCACTAGTGTGAGCCTCCAGACAGCGTTATGTGAAGCCCTAACTTGTTGCCATGTTTCCTGGGCAAGTTGCGCAGCTGTGTGACGGTTGTGTTCCCCACCTGCGCGACAGGAGCAACAATCTCTTCGTGTGATGCTATCGCTTGCCCCGCTTTGGAGAGAGGGCTCTGAAGGAAACTCTGCCACTTCGCTTACTAAAGGTTTTCACAAAGTGTGTCACAGGATGGCTTCAGTCTCCAGGTTCCGCCGTTTAATTATAAACCTGCTGTTTATTTTGCGGAGCTCGTTTCCTAGACAGAGCACCACGGAGGTGTCGTGAATATTTGTGTATATCCTCACCTTTTGGGCAGTACCCCATGTCCCAGGCACCTCCAGCCCCACTGAGGCCGGGAAAACTGCGGCACTGCTCCTGCTGCAATGAGGCAGAGGCAGATCCAGGTACTCCTGGCTTTCTAACACCTGCGCCTCAACCACAAGGCCAAATTAGCACTGAAGGGACCTGTCTTTTACTGCCCCCTTCTTCTGCATTAATTAAAACACATCGCTGCACACTTAAGCAATTTAAATGTTTTGGAAGGAGTCTCGGGACGGCCAAGGGCGTTCAAAGCAGAGGGAAGGCTGGCAGCGTGCCGTGGGCTCGCCGGCTCGCCTGTCTCTCCCCGGCACACGTCAGGCATTACAGAACTGCCAGATCCCTGCAGCCCCAGCGACAAGGCGGCAGTCAAAGCAGCGAGCGCAAGGCCGCAGTTCAGAAATCCCTGGTCTTCCTGAGGCTCCATCGCGCAAACTGGCTGCCAACGTCTCTGCTGATCTTTTTTCAGTTTTCACTTCTTTTTTTTTTTTTCTTTTTTTTTTAACACCTCTCGTCTATGAAAAGCTGGTGGGAACTGCTACTGTAACTGATTCTCCAGTACCACAGTGTCTGACGGAAAGCCCCACTAGACCTGGGTATTAGGGTATATGCGTTCCTCTTGGGGATTTTTTTTTGAGCTATCCAGGCCGAGAAAGAGGGAATTAATAGCCCCTCAAATAAAAGGCAGGACTGACAAAGAGTGTGTTTTACCCTTGAGGTCATACTGAAGTTCAGGGTATAAGTGAACCTTCCCCCAAAGGTCTGTTTGCCTTTCTGTCACCTATCAGTCGGCTGCAGGAGGCTGCAGGAGAAGGGACCTCAGGTGACCTCCAGAGCGACTTGGGCACAGTGGACTCCGGGCAGCAGACAGCTGACTACAGTCTAGAATGGAAATGAAGGATTAATTTGCCTAGGGACATTCTCTTTTGTATTTTAAAGTAATGCAAAGTGTCTTTTCACTTTCAGCTCTGGATTTGAGGCCTAAGATGAAGAGTCACCGCCATTAGATCCACACCATCACAATTGTAACATCAAAACAAGCACTGGATTAAAAATAAACACAGCAGGCATTCACTGACATGATTAAAATGTATACATATGGGTGAGGTCATTTTAATAAAGGCCTTCTGCACAGACATATGAGTTTCTTACCATGGCCCTAGGCTCAGAGCAGGAACACTATACATCCACAACTACCTGCTCTTGTGCAGTTGCATCAGCCCAGGCTCTCTGGCTGTTCCGAACGTCTACCACAAGTGTCTTTATCGCATTCATGTGCATTGACCTCCCCTTAACCTTCACAGAGACTAGAAAAATCACAGCCATGGCTTACCACATTAGCAGAACATCTCTGATCTCCATCAGGCTGCCATGTCAAGGTCCTCCATCTCCTCTATCAATCTTTTGAAGGCATGTTCTGATGCTGTTTGGAAATAACGCAGTGAAATTAATTCCTTTATCCTCTCTGTGTGCCTGGAAAAGGCTCCATCAGTTAAGGGAAAGTAAACTGAACTTTCCAGAATGACACGAAAACTGCAAAGCCATTTATGTCCATCTACACACTAATGAAAACGTTCTGTATGTCACTGGAAAAAAATAATCCAAGACTTCTTAAAAGTCCTGACCTTATGTACCTTCCCAGGTCACCCTGCACCAAAGCTTCTGCATCCCCCACTATGATCTGTCAAGCCTCTGCCACTCAGGTGAGACACCACTTTCTCCAGCAAGCCCCTATAACAAAGTTGGCACGAGTCCCCCATTCCCAACATTTTGGGTACCTCCCCATGAATGCTGCCATGGCCAGCTACACCATGCTGCAGCTCCCACTGCTGCAGGTAAGGCACCCAGATGGTGCTCCAGAGATAGACCTTCTCTGGGAAAGGACGTAGAAGGAATATCCTCCATTGACTTTGGTCTCTTGGTGACAGGCCTGTAGATATCTGGCTTGCAGAGTCCTTGCCTGAGCCTGGAGCAGCCCTGGGCAGTCATATGTGCAACTGTGAGGATCCCACTGTGAGGAGCTCTCCAGTACTGCAGTGAGGGATGCAACTGGCATCTTCATCCTCAGACTGAGGTGCCTGCTGTAACCTCAACAAATTATTTTTGTACTACTCATCATATTGATGGCTCCTATACTGATGCCCATAGAAAGCTCCCTCTTCCCAGCAGGCAGAAACAACCATGAGCTGCTTCCAAAGGGAATTTCCTCTTCCTGGAAAGGGAAGACGTAAGGTTGCATTAAATATCATTCCGAGTCCAGTGGAGCTCTTTGCTGACTTTATTTTCGTCCTAATGCCCAAGAACTCTTTGGAAATGTCTCTGCTTGAGATACTTCTGAATAGATGTCCAGCACCAGATGTGCAGGAAAATGAAGCTGCCAATGGTTTTTGTAAAGCCCTGAACCAGAGGAGCAAGGAGGAAACAAGGGGATCTGTGTGTCCTCTCCTTGCAGAAGACGTCACAGAAATCCCAAAAGAGGCCAGAGAAGACATACGTCTGCCCTGAATGGTGAGCGAGCATTTCCAAACACAACACACGACACACAAACACGAAACACGTCGTAATGAGGATTATGCTGTGGGGCAAGAGGAGCACAGCTGGGGAGCCAGGACAGCCTGCGCCGGTGACACACAATGTGGGGACATAAAACCTGTGCACAGGCAGGAAGCACAGAGGCACCCACCGCAGAGAGAGGCAATGTGACAAAACCAGGGGTGCAACGTGGGTGCCTGGAAGGGCAGGACACCACCTCCAGCTCGGCTGGCAGCACCACTCGTCCCTTTCCGGCCACAGGAGATGGGTGATGACCAAAGGTCTGGACCAGATCCTGGCCTGATTTCCCTCCTCTGACTCCTATGGTGTTTGCACCAATGGACCTTGGCCTGAAAAGTTTATCCAAACTCTATCTGCGCTCTTTGATCCTCCAGACTCAGGCTCACCTTCTCTGCAGGATACACTTTCTTGGAGGAGTTTCACTGGTCTCTGCTTTGCTGATGTGTATTTTCAACTGCAGTTCCATTTTAATATATGATAATATACACGGTACTGTCCCCAGCCAGGATCCAGAAGGAGTAAGATGATTAAAAATAATTCATCTTTCACTGAATTAAACAACTGAGAGCCTCAGGAATGGTCCCATTTGAGTTCAGTATAAATCATGGGTGACAATCTGGGTCAGATTTTATTGGGCATGCACCTTTTTGCCAGCCCTAAATCTGCCAGCCATCAGATAGGTTTAATGAGAAGGGACAACAAGGAGATGAAAAAGGTCAATCTCTACTCGAGAAGGTGGTGGAAGGAGAAGGGGAGACGGGGCAGGGGAAGACGGAATGTCCTGGCAAACATGCAGGAGGTGACAGTTCCCCAGGAGAGGGACAGACAGCAGTGCACCAGGTTCTTTGGAAAGCAAACCAGCTGCACCTGGAGCCCATTCTTCTGTTTGCTGAGACTCGGCAGCCCGGACCACTTGTGGTTTCCTCTCTGAGTCTTGCCTCTGCCCACAGTGACATACGGAAAGTGAGGGAACGGAGATGAGACATGCCTGCCGTTTTCTGACCAGCCGAGGCACTGGGAGCACAGGGTTGTTTTGCCCACCGTTCCACCAGAAAAGCTGCAGCAGGTTCCCCTTCCAGCCCCCTCTGCCATGCCAGAAAACTGTCTGTGCATGCCATCCCCTCATGCCAGGAGGTATGGGTGCTGCATTCCCCTACCTTGGATTAAACCACCTCACTTCCCCCTCCCGGAAATAACACGAGCAAGAGTAAGAATGACTCATCTGTGCGTATGAAGACACGCATACTCACACACACACGAACACATCTTACATGTTGAGAGCCTGGGGCAAAAATTTCACCCAGCTTTTGAGCTTTTGAGCTCCCTGGTTCACACGATTCTCTGAGGTTTAGTGAAAAAAAAAAATCAGAATGCTGCCAAAATAGTAAAGAATGAGCAAAAGTAGAAATCAAATCCTGTTACCATCTCTCTAGCTTGAAAGGAAACCTTCCTCTCATGTCTGCTCTTACCTTCGTGTCCCCCACAGTCTCAAGCCACTGTGACTCTGTTCAGCATCCAGTGAGCCAGGAGCTGGTTTGCTCAAGGACTGGCCCACAGGTGACTCCTTCAAATCCAGCTGTACCATGTAAATCCCAACCACTGCTATCATGCTGGGAAATGGTTTCTTTCCCTCTCTTCGTAAACTGCTCCTCCAACATGGTTCCTGGCCAGTGATGCTGATAACGGACACTGCACACATGCCTGTGCCATCAGTTTGAGGCTAAGTGGAGGCAGAAGGTGACATTTGCCCAGACCCGAAGCTTTATAAACTCATGGTTTCCCACAACAGTACCTGGAAAGATGCAACATCCCAGCAAAAGGAGCTTCAAGGCCTTGTGAAGCTTTTTGGTGTGTCTGGAGTTTCCTTGTCCCATTCTCCACTGGGTTGCGTGAAATCCAGCATTGAATGACTGCACCAGAGACACAGAGGCATGATCTGTACCAGGCATGGCTAAGCACATCTGGAACTATAGATCCCCATTTCCCATCACAGCTGAGACCATGTGCAGCTCTCAGCTGCAAGCAGCGGAAGGCAACAGAGTTGGACCTTTGGCCACCAAAATGCATCAGCCAACACCACTGTTCTGCAGTGGGGAGTTCAGCCCTGCTGTCACCCCTACACTCTGCCTTAGCATGTGGGATTGTCCCACTCCAGGCCTTCCTCAGCCAATGGAACCCAACATGATAATATGGTGGGTCTTGAAAAAATTCAGTTTTCATTATCCTGCCAGCAGAGCTGAGCTGGTGGATGAGTCTTGCTGCCCAGGGTTCTTGCAGCAGAGAAGGGAAATCAACTGTTCACCACAATGTTGTTGTGACCAGCCGTGACAAACATCCCGAGGCTGCTGTGTCTGGTGCAAGAGTCATCAGGTGGCGTAGCCTCGTAAGAGCAGCTGCTCCCTTTCTCTAGGGTCAAAGACCCTTTCTCCACAGCAGCCCCCACAGCCACTGTTCGTGCCCTGGCAGTGTGACATGATGCATTTCATCAGCTATTGGGAGGATGCTAAGCTCAGTGATACCCATTCCAGCCAAGCTACATTGCTTAATAAAGAGCATGGTAATTACAGATATCAGCTGCAGAGGATTAAGGTTGCCTTCCCCCTCCGGTATATTTTAGCCTTTACCTCTTTTGCTACATTTTCTCTGCACCTCCAACCTTCCTTACTCAGGACTGCTCTCGCTGGCTCACTCAAGAGGAGCAGGGTAAGTGTGTGAATGGTAGAACTGCAAAGGAAGGAAGTGGTGTTGCTGATTCAAGAGAGTGTGCTTTTCCTTCTGAGTCAGTACAGAACTGTCTCACTGGGCTCAGAAGGTATTAGAACAAGAAGTCCTGCCCCGGGTGTGTGTGGGCTTGTGTTTTAATCTCTCTAACCCAGAAGATGGCAAGGTTGCACAGAAGGGATTTTAATTACATGGAAAGTTACTGAAGTCCAATTAGAACTGTAGAGTCACTACAGCAGGTCAACCATACACTGCCCGGTCTGTGGGCCCATTGTTGTGATATGGGGATGTATGTAACAATCACGGGGCGTGAACCTGCTTCTAGAAAGCAGAATGTGTCAAGAAGCAGTATTGCTAAAGGCTGGGTACATGGCATTGTTGGATGACATGAGTTCCAGCCTGGAACTTCAGCCTCGACTTCATGAAGAAGCACACAGCAGAGAGCAGGTCAGAGACAGATGGGAGGCTTGTGACAAAATGTGAAGGGCAAGAATATAATGTTATCAAGCTAAATTTCCAAAATTTTCTGCAGCAAATCAGAAGTAGGAAGCCTGTAAGAAAATCTGAATTTTGCGGGACCATTCAATGGTCCAGCAAAAATGCTAAAGAAATTGCACAGCAGTTGAATTATGGCTGAATTATGGAAATGTTGGAACCAACTCCAACTCAGGAGGAAAAGTCACAGGAGTCATAATGCCTATAGGGAAGATTCAGTGGGAGCTTTACAGTGAAAGAGCCAAGATGCTTTAAAGATTTGCAGGGATGCATTCAAATCAATTCCTGGATCATGGGTTGGAAGGTAGCAAATGTTTTGATTCATATTTTTGTTTACAATATTATTAAAAACATGAACCAGCCTCTAATTTCAAAGTTTCATGCACATTTCTAGAGAACACAGGCCCAGGCTGGAGGAAATCCGGGTAGTGTCCTCTTTCATGCTACTTTCTGTTGAGCTCATTTCACCTCAAAGACTTTGGGTGAGCCTGAACCCTAAACTGAAAGCAAAACTCAAGCCAGCATAAAGGTAAGGCAATGGAAAGTGATTGCCCAAGCCACTGTGAACTGAAACTGCCATGTTTTGCACAGTGCAGGTGTCAGAAACCCATTGAGTTTACATTGCAGCACCCTGAAGCAGCACAGGACTCTGACTTCCAGCTCCGAAGCTCTCATGAGCAGAACCGGCTTCTCCATAAACTGCTGAAAGCTGCCCATACACCACAAATGGTGATCTGGAAACCTGGATCCCAGCTGCTGGGTGACCTCCTGGGATGTCAGTGCCTCATATGTGCAACTGCATGGGGTGTCTAGTTCTCCCCTGGGATTCTCTCACATCAGTCTGCTCATCATGTTATTTCTCAGCTTTTCACTTGGACAACAAATACCTGTAACATACGGCTTTGTCTTCATTACTCCTGGGATGTGGGTGAGAAAAAACAGGGATTTGCTTTGGATAGTCTTAATCTCTGTCCAGTTCTTGATTTCAGAGTAAGGATGATGGGCCAAAGGATCCCACAGCCATGAGTCAGCCTGGCAGAGCTCTGTCTCTCTCAGGTACAGCTCAAACTGTTATTGTAGAGAGAGCTCTTTTGTGCTAGGGAAGAGAAATTACCAATCTGAGTTTCTTGCCACTTTAAAGTAGTCTAGGCCAAGGTTGTCTCAAAAAATAAAAAAAGCTGTCTCAAGGATACAGCTCCAGGCTTCAAACCTGATTCAATAGCTTGCTGTCTTTCTGTAAAGCGCATTTGGTGCTGTGCTGGAACAATGTGGTGTATGAAATTAAGTAGGACTCTTTGGCAAATATATATTAAGCCGCAGCTGAAATACACTGCTCCCAAGGCTTTCTTAAAATGAAGCAAGGTAGTCCTAGATTTCAAACTCATTCTATTTATACTGTTACCTTCACTGTCTTTATTCTCCGCTGAACCCTCCTCACTCATTGCGCTTTTAAATCACATTTTGAAACACCAGCATATGTATATGCAGACACACAGGCAGAGCCCTCGGGAAGGCTGTTAGATTGCAGCACTCCCTATGGTTTCATGATATGAATGTGTTGCTCTATGTGCTGCTGCCCACGGGCTGCTGCAGGAGCCTCGCAAGGCAGGGATGCAGCCTGGCCAAGAAGTCATAACGAAAAAGGGGAAATTGCAAAAACAGCGAAAGCTTGACCACAGCTGCTCCTCTGCGCCTCTGACAGCCACAGCCTGGGCAGGTCTGCGCACCCCAGCCCACAGCACTGCAGCTGCAGCTGACCAAAACCTTGCCTTCACTGGGAGGCCAGCGGTCCCCATTTCAGCTCCATGGCTGATGGCAATCCTTTCACTGCTTAAAAAAACCCCAATGCACTGAAAGCAGGCCCTGCCCCGCTGCGTGCCCGCCCTGCTGTGAACCCCGACAGCCAGAGCCGCTCTCCTTTGCGGGAACTGGGAAGCGCCTTTTGAAAAGCGAAACCCACCAGGCCAAGCACCTCGACCAGGCTTAGAAGCAAAAGGAAGACGAGACCTTTCATCTGCTCTGCTATTCCGAGCCCAGGGAAAGGCACCTGTAGCGTGTGTCTGTTTTCTTCCCCATCCCTTAACTTTCTCTCTTCAAAATGCTTAAATATAAACTCCTTCACTCTGTAAGGGATGGCGCAGAGATAAGCTTAGGCACAGCTCACAGCTGCAAGACATGGGACAGACTCCTATTTGGTTATGCCCTTATCAACTATGAGAGCAACACAAACATCCCCCAAACTACAAGCGTTTGCTGGCTGCTGGCTGAATAAATGCATATGTGCAAGGGAATGACCAAGCCCCACTGATTACAGAGCTCTTTTCCTTCAGAGAGCAGAAAGGATGGAATGTGGGGGCTGCACAAAGCCCTACAGTGGCCACAGCAACTGAAAGGAGGGGAGAGGAAGGCAGGAAGGAGAGGCGGCTCTGCAGCCTGCCCACCCACTCGGCACTGAACCAGTTGGTAAATATGGCTTTAAACCCCACAAACAGCTTTGCCATCCAAAAATCCAGGTCAGGCATATGGGTAGAGGCAGCAGTTCTTGGAGGATGGAGGTCTGAGAGCGAGCCCGGGGCTGGAGAAGGATGAGCGCGGCTGGGAGCGGGGGAACTGTCCAGCAGGAGATGGAGGAGAAATTATCCGGGGATGGAGGAAGATAAACTGCTCTGGCAGACAGAGAGGCTCCCTGCTTCCAGCAGCTTAACATAAAAGCTTTGCAGGGCCCAAAAGGACCCCCTCAGAAGCCATTCCCGTCAATGTCCCAGGTTCGGCAGGTCTCTGGAATGTGTTTCTCACCCACATTCAAGAGAGTTTGGCTTGTTTAGTCTAGCAAAACTAAGGAGGAGAGGGCATAGCTTTGTTGTCTGTAAATACACCAGAGGCATGAACGCTGGGGTGGGAGAAGAGCTATCCAAGCTAAAAGATCCTGTTGGCATGAGAACAAATGGGGGATCGGTTGCTGTATGAAAATGTTTGGGATAAAAATTAGGAGGAGGCTTCTAACTGGCATGAAGTTTGGCAACACATCCCTGCAAGGAACAGGGACTCCAAGGGTCGGCACTGGTTTGAGGATGAAGCTTGAGTCATTTTTGGAAACGATTATAAGATGTTGGATGAGGAGGGGACTGGGAAGCCCTTTATAGCTGGAATAATGGCAGAGGAAATGGCAGGGAAAATGGAAAAGCAAGAACTGGAACTGAGCTCTGTGGAGGAGGTTTTCACGGAGAGAAGAGGAGAAAGTGTTTCCAGACGGGGAATGGATAAGGGTCACTGGAGAGAGAAAAAGAGGCCAAGAGCTTTTTGAAGCATAGGTGAAACATCTCTCACCTTGTCAACAATGGCTGTGCAATTCTCCCTCTGGTGAGGTGGCCTATCTTGAACCATGCCCCAACTCCCCAGAAGGCAGTGTTGGGTTGTAGGCAGAAAAAAAAAAAAAGTCACTGCATCCAAAGCATTTCTGTCTTCCCGTTACTGCTGTTTGAAACATCTAGGAGATGTCCCAAGAGATGTTCCTCCCAGATGACTCCAGAGGATTTCCATCATCTCTGAGACAAAGCAGGAAGATTAGGGAAAATCGCAGTCTGCAAAATAATTTCTGACAGCTTTCAACTGGAACTTCCCCCTTTGTATCCATCTAGTTACAAGCATAAAAACTTCTACAGAGAAGAAACCCACAGGTCAGGGAGAGCCCTCTGCATGTGGCAGAAGGGAGCCTCTCCAGTGGGTGACAGACGGATGTGGGCACACACCCCTCTGTATGCAGCCTTATCATCGCATCTGAGCCAAAGACTTGGGATGGGAAATAAACACTTCTTGTTCAGGAAACGCACTGTATTCAGGAGAAAGGTCCCAGATGGCAACATCTCTTCTTTGGCCCAACAGCACCATCTCCTCTACTGCTAAGAGAAAGTCCTCTGATGGAAAGATTTTTGAGGGGAAACCACAACATTTTGGAAACTGCAACCTTCCTAGGAAGAAAAAACATCTCCAAAGCATTACCCCAGACCAAATCCCCTACCTGGTAGGTATAAGACACTTTGACGTATTTTTCCACGATTGCATTCTTTAAAACACAGATCCAAGGCCAGGATGCGCTGGGGATGGGAGACTGTGCAGCCAAACAGCCTGGCTGTTATTTCTGAGGAAAGAGTGGCGTGCTCAGAGGTATTAATCTTTGAGTGGGAGGGGAAGCGAGAGCTGGGAAATCCATGCTTCTATCTATATCTGCGTTTCCACATATGCATATATAAAAATATATATACACACACACACAGAAAACAAAATAAAACAGAACAGTCCATTGCACATGGTCCTCCCCCAGGGAGAGGGTAAGAGAACAAACAAGCAGCAGATGTTTACCATGCTACCATGCCTGCCACTAGAAAAAGATCAGATCCCATGGTGACGAGGTGGTGTGAGAAACTCACCAAAGCAGGAGGCAGCAGGAGACCTCCCGAGGCAGAAGATCACTGAAGCAGAGAGGTTCCTAAGGTGCAGGCAGACCAGCCACTCTCTGCCGTTGGTAATGCCCCGAGGTGGGAAGTGTCTGTGGATCTCCTAGTACCAAGGTGGACTCTAAGGAATGGTCCTGAGCTCCTCCATGGGAGAAGGGATGGGCCAGGAGGAGGGCTTCAGGGTGGCTTTTTCACAGACAGCTGAGGCAAAGCCTGGAGCCAACCCACAGCCATGCAGACTTTGAGCACCATGTCAATACCAATGCAAGGAGGTGTGACCTCCCACCCTGTCTGCAAAGAGCAGAAGTGAGAGAAAGAGAGACATCTTCTATCCAGAATAAGCAAAGATAATCAATGGACCTGTTTCTCAGATGTATTTTTTCCTACCTTCCAAAAGAGCATAAAGGGCTTTGAAGTGAACAAGAATGTGGGCGCTCTCTCCATGGCTTCCCCTTTTGTGTTGTTTTGTTTCCTTGTCCATCCCAGGGCAGTGGTGCTGAATGCTGATAAGGCCAAACTTGGACAAGCCTCAGTCAGACAGTTGGTGCAATTTGACTTCAAATGATACTTAATGATTTGTTTTGAATATTGGTTTAGGGTGAGTTGGGGTATTTGTTGTTGTTGTTGATTTTGTTGTTGTTGCTTCTCCCCCTCCTCCTTTTCCAACCAATTAGGTTAGATTTATTTTGGCAGAGGACATGATTAGTGGGGCTGGGCTCCAGATGGTTGGGCGCTGAGCCACTTGCCAGGAATAACACTGGATGAGCAGTGCTCTTGTATGCAACGCTGGGCAGCAAAAGGGCCAGGTCACCAAATCAGAGCATCCCATAGCTGGCTTGAGAAGGCTCTGTGGAGATCTTACCTGAACCCTTTGGAGAAGGCACTGTCTTGTCCCATCTTTGGAAATCTCCTGGCATAGACCTTTTACTGCTACCAGCCAATCACTTGCAGAGCATCTCTCATCCAGCTGATCCTTCTTCTCTGAATTAGCCCAGCCAAACCCCAACATGGTGTGGGACAGAGCTGCTCTATGGCCCACCCGAACAGTCACAGCCAGCCCTGCTGTGTTGACACTGTGTTGGCCAGTCCCCTGGATATTGCTCAAAATCCTAATGGGGCTCTGTGGGAAGGGGACAGTAGTGTTTTGAGGAAAGACAACCTCCATGAGAAAGCAGATACTACAAAGGAATCTGGGAAAATTTTCAAAGCTTTACCAAATCTGAGACTTTTCTGTGCTTTCCTAACAAATAATGCTTTTATCAAAGCAATGCCCAACTCCCTCTTGCTGTGAAACCTTATCATTTGCTTTCTGAAACTCACTTTTAGGATCTTCAGTAAGAGAAGAAATGAAAGCACAAAGTCCATTATTACTGTTGTCTCAGTATTTAAGAAACACTTAGTGATTTGCAAACTAAATAGTTATTCAACATTTTACATTAGCTTAGGTAGGCAAGCATTTGTTTGGACTGTCTTATGCTTTGGGACAAAGCTGATTATTGATACGTTTAGTAAGTAAAAAATAGAAAGGTATATTCTATTCTATATTCTAAATGTAAACAATAGGTTTACTATGGATTTAATGTGAAAATTGTATTACGAATTACGAAGTGTTAAAATGTCTTTGAGCTGAGCATTTCATGTCTTTGAACTTAGCTCTTTCTTCTCACCTCCCAGTGCCAGGAGCTGCCCAGTTCTCCTCCGGTGCACAGAGGGGATGTGTGCACAGGGGGTTGCTCGGGGAGTCTCAGTCACTCGCAGCAGCACACGACAGCAGACACACCTGGTCATGGCATCCGCATATGGAGAAATAAACCCCACTTCAGTCCATGTCCATAGTCCAGCTCTGCAAGCTCACACCTCTGTGTCGGAGGGTTCGCAGGTGCAATCGCAGGTGCAAACCCAAGATCTCTGTCCCTTTCCTGAGCACTGCCCCAGAAGTCCTCCCGAGAGGTGCATGCCTTGTCCATTGAGCAATCTCAGACTCTGCTCCCTGGACCGTTCACATCATAAATCCTCACACCCAAGCAGTGTGTTGGCTCTACTCACGTCTGAGAACTCTGCAGTTTTTGCAGAGCTTGAACCTGTTTGAGGCTATCATGTTAGCTAAGCTCTTTTTCATGGAGGGACAGGCATACCAGAGCATGCTACAGCTTCATCTACAGGTGGACAACCCATGGCCAGCCCTTCCTAAGCAGAGGATGCCTCTCACGTGGCTCAGCTGCAATTTTAGGGTGCAGCTAAGCTAATTCCAGCCACATGGAGAAGAAGCCTGGTGCACAGAGAGCTGTTCCCAAATGCGCTTTTGCTCATAACAAGGATACATCCCCCATGGGGTTCTCTATTCAGTCTTGGAGCCGTCTGGCTAGCTTTTCTTTTTTGACAAGTATCAGGGAGGAGTAATTTCAGAAGAGATCCATCATAGCAAACACTGGACAAAGCTGCTTTGGTCCATTTCACACTTTTGCCATGTACAAGGCAGCTGTTTAGTAGTGTTGCACGGGTGTCTTTAATCAAGTGAATGGAGCCGGTCTCATTGCCGCATGCAGGTGGCTGGACCCTAATCAAATTGCTAGTGCAAATACTGTAAATGCCAATACAACCAGTAGAATATGTCCCATGTTGCCTGGAGCCCAGGTGTAGCTGTGCCCCTCCAGGGATGTCTCACACTGCACAAAAATAAGGTTGTCTTCCAGGTGCTCTGTTGTCTTCAGCTGGAGATTTTCTGGAAGTACGCTGTAGAAACAAACTTAGGCCAAAAACAAGCACTGAGAAAATGTGCTCTTTTCCAAAGCAGACACAAACCCTCCACCAGTGGGAAAAAGCTGTAAATCCCATGGCCGTGGTTGGTATCACATGCAAAGAGATGGAGCAGACATTCATAACTGATGAGACTTGTTCTGGTCTGGATTAAAGACATGTAAACTGGAGATGGAGCGAGCCCTCCCCATACAGCACTGACCAGAACCCACAGTGCACACAGCCATCAGGTTCAGATACAGCTCTGTTCATTGGAAATCCATATGTACAGTCACGTATGTTTTGCAAAATGCCTGAGAGAATCATGACAGAATCTAAAGAAGTCAGAGATGGAAGTGATCTATTAGGTCCATTTGCAATCTCTCATGAGCCAGGCAGAATCTTCCCCAGGGCTATATTCATTGCTTTGCCTGGTCTTGTTTTTAATCACTCAAGCAAAGGGACTAGAACAGCCAGGCAAAGTTATGTCATACTGCTGCAGAAGCAGCACTGAGGAATCTTGTATCTCTATTCAGAACTGAGCCCCACACTTGTACAATGTATATTTAGGAGTGTTTGATGTGGTTAAACAAATCCTATGCAGAAATGCATTTAATTTCTGTAAGTAATCATCTTCCAAGAATTTTTAAGACCTTGCAATAAACATAGCCAAAGCTATCATTCAACAAATTGAAATCACACTTCTATTAATGGGGTTGCTATACTCAGACTAAAGTTAACCCTCGTGACTTTATCTTGCAATCCAACAAAGTGAGTGGGTCAACAGAAGTTATGTTCAGAGAGCTGAATGAGCATTTCTTCTCCAACACCTCCTCCACCACTTCCTTGATTTAAGCCACTTCCTCCAGGGACCCCTCACCTGGGTGGAGGGCACTTGCTTATATATCCCTGTTGATGATATCCCTACACTGAGAGTCTCTGCTGGATTCCATATGTTGAATGAATTCAGCATTGTTTTCTGAGGTCTATTTATGCGTTTGTCTTTTTGTGGCAGTGACTGCTTTCAGGAGGGTGATGTTCCACCTCATGCAAACAAAGAGCAGTCAATGGCTCAGAAAAAATGCGGTTGTGGAAGTTGTTTTTTTACCGTCCAGGGTCCTGGTTTACTTCCCTTGAAAGCATAATGCTAGAAGGTCCCCTCCCAGCAGCCCAAAAAGATCGCAGCACAGATAAGTTGCAATGTGCATGCCATGCTCTAGTAGCTGGGCTCACACACAAGGTATAAGGAATAAGTTCTTACTGCCAGACATGGGGCTCTGTTGCATCTCACCAACAGACATGTTCTGTTTCTTTAAAGTAACCCTGGGGGGTTTCTGGGATCAACAGAGCTAAATAAAACAATGAGCAAAACCACTGTGGTCTAGCAAAGGGCAAGATTTTTCAAAGACTCAGTTCCTCTTGGTGGTACGGCTCCTGTACGGAGTGATGAAAGTGTTTTAAGCCATCAGAAAAAACAGGCAGTGACCTGCAGTAAGATACATGGCCTGGTGAGATACACAGCGTCTTGCTAATGACCTCCATAGCTGGGTCAGCAGATATCACTGCAGGGGGACACCATCATCTGCCAGGAAGCAGGCAGAGCTCCTCTGTCTTGGCATGCCTCAATCCTCACTGCAGCCCTGGGCACACCAGCTCCATAGAGTCCCAGAGAGGTCAATTTAAATTTTTGGAAATAACACCCAGAAATGGGGATTCTTCAGAAACTTTTCAAGAGTTGAGTTTCACCAGAAATCTGGTCTTTCCCATGAGCTGCAGATCCTAAAGCTAAAAGCTTCTGACATTGTTTAGCTGCAATTGTTCACCCTTTTATTACCAGAATTAAATAAAAAACATCAATGAAAACAGAGTGAAATTATATGGACTTCTGAAATTTGCAAAAAATTTTGAAATTTTGCTTGATCAAATATTTGAGCTAGGAATTTGAGGACAGTTGTAAATTTTACCCAAACAAGCTCATCCTTTTATTCAGGCAAAGCTGGCAGTTTTCTGCCCTTAGCACATGGTGCTGCCTAATGAGGCTACAGACTGGGCCAGCCCAGAGCCAGCCATATGCCTGGTCCAGGAACCATCTTCTGGCATGGAGAAAAATGGCTGAGGATTGATGGGTTGGGAGCGTGGTGCCAGACACATCCTGCTGCTCCAGCTCCTCTCGGATCTATCTGGATCCCCTTTTTCCCTGCCCAGTTGGCAGATTTTGCGGGCTGCAACAAAGCAAGTTAGGGCACAGGGCAGAGCTTGCTCCTCCGTGCAATACAGGAGCAGAGTGAAATTTGGTTCCCAGGAGACTTTGGGGTTTTAGGCCCACGTGTCCCACATAAGAGGACAGCTTCCAAGTGGTCCAAAGCCTTGTCCAAGTCTTGTAACAGTGGAGTGTTGGAGGTCTGAAAGCCACACTATGGGGTGTAGCCATGTCCAAGGTCCTGAGGTCCTCCCAGGTGCCGGGCCGGGACTCAGCGTTGCTGTCATGTGCACTGTAGGTATTTCTCCCCCATTAGCATATCCCTGCAACACAAATCTCAGTTCAGCACAGCGCGTATTACTAAATCTACACGCCTTGTAATCCTCACCCTCTCTGGAAGCAGAGAAAAACCGATGCACGGCAGAGATATGCCACACACAGCCCTCCCCACCAACAGCGACCATCTCTGCTGGTGTGGCTGGGGTGCACCTCAGCGCCTAACAGCAACCCCTCCAAAAAAAAAATAAAGAACTTCCAGACTTTGGGCCTCAGATGAGGAGGGTTGGAAATGGCCCCGTTGCTTCACGTGGCACATTAGCAGCCGAGTTCGCTTCACAAACACAAGGTGCGCTGTCAGAATAGCTCGGGGCAAAGTTTGTACTTTGCTTGAATTCTAACTTTTGTTTACCAAGGTAATAAACCGGTCTTCTCTTCCAGGTGTAAATGCTATTATGAAAAGGCATATTTGTGTTTCATCTCACCTCAGATGTACAGTATGTGCTCACATCCTACACTGTGTGTACAGCCCACATTGCTCCAGAGCCAGGAGAAGAAAGGAAAAGGGGTAAAAATAAATATCCACGCTCTGTCCTCAAAAACACGGTGTTCTGGAGAATCTGGGAGTTTAACTGGATGTCTTTCCCTTCACACCCTGTGTGTAGCCCTTGCTCTACACTCTGAAGACCAGCTCAGACCTTTCCCACATACCTGAGGTCTTCCCCACTAGTGCAGCTGGGCAGACCCCCACACGGGGAGCTGGTGGAGACAACCCACCCATTGGCTCTGTGCCAACAAGCTGATGTCCAAACAGTGGAATTTAGTTTCCATCAAAGTAGTTGGGTTCCCAGTTTGGCTTCTTTCCCCTAAAACTGCCTGCATCTCAGTCATGCCACGTGCAGGCAGATGTGTTGTGTTTGGTGTAATCTCACTGAAACCGATGGGAGAGGAGAAGGAGGTGAAAAGGAAAAAAAAAAAAAAAGAAAGAAAAAAACCTGGCATTGTTTTTCTTGCACTTCACCTCGTGTTCCTGGTGTCGTGCCCACTTGGCAAGATTTAGAGATAGCAGACGAGCTCTGGATAAAAATGACCTAAATGTTTCCTCATCCCTTCAAACCTGTTTGGTGGCCTTCTGTCCCCAACCCACTAGTAGTTTGGCCTGGCCACTGAGGGCTGCCACCTGAGCGCTCCTGAAAACCAACACCACGAGACCTGCAGCTACTGAAGTGACCAGAGCCCCGCTCCAGAGCATGGCTCCCCCAGCACAGCACGGCACGGGCCAGAGCACCGCCTGCTGAACCAGCACACCCGCTCCCGGCGTCACCTCGCTCCTCTCCCCCTAAGGCACTGACCTCGCCTGCTCCCACCGAGCTTGTAAAATTTCATGAGATGACATCTTGAAAAGCTAAGTGTGAAACGCCGAGTTTGGATGGAGCCTTCACAGAAGCTGACCAGCTGCAGGTCGGCAGTAATTTCCTCCCTTGCCTGTTTTAGTCCTTTATGAGCAGATTTAAGAGGGCAATAACTGCACAATAATTTTATTTTTTTTTACACAAACTATTCTATTAAAAGCCTGTGCCCATAAATCCATCTGTACAACAGAAGAGCTGTTGCAGAGAGGCAAAGAAAGGGGCTGAAGAAGACCATGGTCTAAGCAGTGTCTGGTGATGGCTCAGCGTGCCCAGCACGGGCACCTTCTCAGGACGCATTTGCTCCTGAAATCAGAAACCCAAGGAGAGAGCCGGGCTGCCAGCGCCACGCAGGTCTGAGCCTGCCCTGGCCCAGACGCCTTCCCCACCCCACTGTTTATGCCGAAGCTCTCGCTCCGACGCAGGCTGAATCTGTGCCCCTGGCTCCTGCACCCAGCGGGGCCCCGGCACGCACTGCTCCCTGGCAGGGTAGGCAGCGGCAGGACCTGGCACCCCTTGGAGCTGCCCACCCCTCCCTGGACCTTGCACAGTCCTTCCCGCTCCAGCGCTGGACCCAAGCAACCACGAGGCAAAGAGCCGCAGTGCAGATGGAGAGGATGGTGGTCCCCGGCTGCACGTGTTCTTGCCTCCTCTTCACTGCTGGAGCCCACAGAAGCTGTTTTAGGGCTGTTTATTTTTAATGTCCACAAAATGCATTCAAGGTTCTTAGCAGCTTTTGCACTTTCTAATTTATTTCTCAACTTCCACTCTTCCTTTACACTTCCACAGCAGGGCTAGAAGGGACATTGCCCACAGGAAAGCAATTCCCCTTGCCCATCAAACTCAGTCATTCCCAGCAGCTCTGCTATCCCTTCCCACCACGTTTCCACTCAACCATGAGCTGTGCGAGAACACCCTCAGCAGCAGTGACTTCCAGCAGGGTCCTTACAGCAGCGGGGTGAAGGGGACAAATCTGGAACATCATTAACTAGGAGTGGGAAGCTCCTTTCTACCAAGGAAAGGAAACTGGCACTTCCCAGGGAGCTGGCCCGTGCTCACCTCCTCATCAGAGAGTGATTACAAACAAGCTACTGGCAAAGGTGGTGGAGAATGTGAACGGTGCAGGTTTCCCCACATAGTTAATTCCTGCCATGGTTCCTTCTTGGATTCACCCACCCCCTTGAGCTGGGTGGAGCAGAGGAGACCATGTCTGGGTCCACCCATGCGCTTCCAAAGAAGGAGCGACATGTCACCCCAGTTTGCAAACAGGTGTGTTCAGTGGCCAGATCAAGGCGCATTAGGAGACCTAGAACTTGTTTGACATGGGCTATTATTTCATGGCATCTTGAGTATATTCCACATGTCCTTTAAGTGCTCCAGCAAAGTAATGGCCTGGGCCAGCCTTTCCAATCATGTTCTTCTAACACGTCAGTTTGGTTCTTCCAGAAAAGGGAGGGGGGGTGGCATTTTGCCAGCGTTATGTAAGAAGCAGAGTGATTGCATAAGTTCAGTTGGTCACAAAGGTATAAAATAAGCTTTATTGGTAGTTACTAGAGCTGGAAATTTTTCCAGAGGCATCTGTGCGTATTTTACAATGAACTTGTCCTTTTCTAGATTTAGGGTCTTCTGGTATCCTCTTTCTTCTGGATATTTTTGCTGTCAGAAACCTTTGTGCAATGGGAAATGTTTGCTTTTGTGCAGGAAACAGTAGAAGGAGGTTGTATGTCACTTCATTGGAGATGCCTAATGTGCTTGAGTTACTCTACAGACCTGCAATCTGCATACAGAGGCTGCTGCTTGTTTTAAATCAGTCTCCAGATGCAAGCTTAGGATATTTGGTGGACTTATCCATTCCACCTGAGAGTAACAGGAAAACCATGTGACTGCAACTAAGCAGAACTGCCCTACTTGAGATCTTTCTATACAATAGGGCAAACAACTTCTGCTGAAAACACTTGTTACTTGACATAATTTCACAAGTAGGAAAGTGTCATTTCATTCCACATGTCTTGGTGGGATGGGATCTTGTGTCTTTCAGGGAAGGGGAAAAATGCTACAGCATCTAAAAGTGGTCAGAATGTGACTCACTGTAACTCCAGCAACACAAAGAGAAATGACAAACTTAGCTTTGTTCCTCTGAATATCTCCTGCATGTATAGCATTAAGCATATGGAAAAGACTTTGCAAGACCAAAGCCTGATCAGTAGCTAATGCATTCCCAGGTTCAATAACAAGTACACTTTGTACATCAGAGGAATGGCAGGCTGCCCAGAGCTTTTGGGCAGATGCTGTTTCTAAAGAAATTAAATGCGTGAATAGATAATAACCAAAGAAATCCCTGCTGGAATAGAGAATGGACAACCTCCTTCTGATAAAATCAAGTTCTTGCTCAATCATTCCCCACTTGAACACGAAGACCAAATTGAGTCAGTCCTGAAGGTCCTGGAGTCTTCAAATAAGCAGTTGGGTTTCTTTCCTCTTCGTCATGCTGTATATTATCCTAGGAACTGTCAAAACATAGCAAGGATGACTCCTCTGTCCCTTCCTAAAAGTGGGACATTGCGGGAGGTCAGCTGGCTCTGCTAAGCTGAAGAAGGTGTCACACAGTTCCTTCTCAACTGCTTCCCTCCAGCCTGCTAAGGGCAGGAGGGAAGGAGAGGAAAGTGTGGCTAGCCCATGTCCTTGCCATGCAAAGCAGGAGGAACCGAGCAGTAACTCAGCAAGGAAGACCTGCAGAACAGCAAGCGGGAACAGGGGCTCAGTGGTGAAAAGATGAACATGAGACTGGCAAGGACTGAGTGAGCTCTGACGTGGGAAGGAATGAGGTGAGGGTCAGGGTCAGAGGGATGAAAGAGGGTAACCTCAAACCACATTTCAAGTATTTCAAGGGTATTTCAAGCAGCTTCCAGTCATGATGCAAGGTGAATTCCTCACCTGGCTTCCCCCACTGCAGAATCTTCTCTCCATGATGCTGGCAGACCCTGTCATCGCTGCATGCCTACCTCTGGTTGAAATGGCTTTTGCTGGTCTCACTGGGAACCCTGCAGGAGCCAGGCAAATACTTGTCCATGCTGAATAGGTTTACTGGCAGGGAGAGTTTATACCTACAGCAAAGCTCATAGAATGCGTGGATAAAGTGCACATGGTGGGCCAAAATATAGCACCTGAGTGGTGGGATGCTGCTGTTGATGTTGGTGTGGCCACTGTCACCTACTGGTACAGGGAGGTGGACAGAGGCAACTCTTTTGTGCCCTGGGAACCAGGCTGCTGGGAACTGCAAAGATGTTCACCAAACCTTTTCCAAAGGGCAGACTCCAAGTCTTGCTTCTCTTTTCCCTGTTGTTACCCATGGCCCATGGCGGTGGTACAGCCTCACATATCTCTTCCAAGGCCATGGGACCTGGATGCAAAGGACAATGACTGTTCTGCTCAGGGCCTGGCTCTGGAAAGCAGCAGACAGAGCTTAAGATACAGACCAGGAGCAGGACCCTCGTGCATAGCTGTAGCTGAGAGTCAGGTGGAGATGCCCTGAGCAACAACTGGGACACTTTTGGATCTCAGACAAGTGAATCAGTTGCCTTCCAAGCCTACAGGCTCATCCTTTGCCTCCTGATGAGGATAGCCAGACGACTAGATGTAGTATGATTGCCAAGGCAAAACCCTGCTGTAGATGACAGTAGGAGGCCAAGGATATTTTCCACACAGGCTTGGTGCCCCATCCTGGGCTGTGCACTATGAATGACTGGGATGTGGTTCTTGACCATCAGGACCACTGGGATGCTTCTGAAATGCCTCATAGTGAGAGGGAAGTTTGATGCAACCAGTCATCCAGGATAGCTGCAATATCTAGTGTTCCTGGATCTCACTCAGCCTCTGAAATACATCTATGGTCTATGTGACAAGTGGTTTATTTTCAACACCTAGAGCACAGAAGGCAAGTGAGATGATGGGCTGTCATCTAGGGCACTTCATGCTTGTTTAGTGCCAACTATGTTACAATATCATTTTGATGTCACCATTTCCTCCTGCTGAAGTAAAAAAAAAAATCCATTGCTAGACAACATTTCTCAGCAGGGAGATTTCTGAGTTTGTTTTCCATTACACCTGCATTTTATGACTTCATTCGCTTCTTCAGATGAGAAGAAGTCAGAAACAAGAGGGGGGGAAATTAATACTTTTCTGTATTTTTCAATCCTTTTAATTACAAAAGATCTGAACAATCCCTTAAAAAATACCTGACTTCAGAATGTCAACATGTAGTTGATGTCATAAAGTATTCATGGGGGCTGGGATTAAAGCTGACATTTTTTAGAGTGATTAAATCTGAGAACCTGATGAGTAGAGCTGAATTTTCATTATTCCCTTGAAATGAGCGGAAAGTTTCAGAACTTAAGAGTTTCTATTGAAGTATCCAGCCCATCTCTGTGGAGCCCAAACAAATGGCCTGGGGAAAGGAATAACAGATAGTACCCAACAGTGGGTAGATGATTTCTTTAGCCGCATCTCTAAAACCCAGTTACTCAAATGCAGCACTTTCATCCTGATTTGTTCCACAAATCTGCCATGCCAGGCTTTGCAAGCGGGCGATGAATCCTTCATTCCTAGACGTCTCTCGGGTCACAGCTGCAGGTACCAAAGCATTTGCCAGCTGTGGAGAGAGCAAGCAGTGCCTGGCAGGGCCAGCCGAACGATCGCCAGCTCCCTGCTCCGCTGCTGTAAGAGAGACAGACGGATTTCCAAACACGCTCTCTAGCTATTCATGCTGGATTTGCTACAGTACTGCACATGGAACTGGATGGAGGCTCCTACCCTGGAAGCATCTGACACGGAAGATGTGGTAAACTAGAGCCTGCACACCTTTGGAAGATGCTGCCAGACACAGAGAAAGTCTGAGTCCTCTTGGAGGAAGTTTTTCCCTGCAAAATCTTGTCCCTGCTTGAGCACAACAATCCAATACCAGATCAAGGTTCCTCTCAGGAGACCTGTCCTCAGGAAAAATTTTGTTCCCAGAGGAAAGAGCTCTGCAGAGGATTACTCTGCAAAGTAACCTGTCATGAGGGTTTGTAAATGAGCTCTGCAAGGACCAAGCTCTCCTGGGCAACACTTCAGAGTACACAGGCTGAAAAAGGCCCAGGCTCCCTGCAGGGAGACAGACTCCCTGACCAGGGAGACAGGTCAGAGGTTAACTGTTGAACTGCTGAGCACGTCTAACCCCCAAATTTACATGCAAGAAGAAGGGATGGAGAAGGGGAGGATGTCCAGACTGGGTTCTCTTGCTCAGGACCTTCCTCACTCAGTCAAGTTGCTCCAGTACAAGCTGTCGAGACAAGACTCAGACTTCCCAGGGCAAAGGGGAGTTGAGCTGGGCTGCCAGGACCCATGACATTGACACAAGAGAAACCTTCAAAACCTTCCTTCCCTTTTCCTCTTCCTCCTCCAGCCCTGGCAGCACCTCTTTGCAATGGCCATGTAACAACAGCACCCTGGCATTTGCCTAATAGGGCTCCTAGAGCTGGCATTTCTGGCCATGGGCCTCCTGAGTACACCCATCTTAACTGACCCACATCTTTCCACAAGCTGTTTCTGGGGCAGCAGCAGCATGTTTTGCTGGTGCTGCTTGCATTGCCCCTGCCCTGCTAGGGCAGTTTTCCAGGCAGGGCAAACATTTCATCATCCTCCTCTTTTGTGTTTCTTTTTCTTTCTTATTTCCCTTTTTCCACCCCCGTCTTTTTTCCTTAAATATTGCTTAATTGCCACATGGGTGCAGGTGGTGGGGTGAGCTCACTGTGGTGAGTGTTGCATGCCAGCCCAGGGACCATGCAGAGCCAGCCTCCTCCACGTTGCTGGAGACACGGGAGCTGTGAGGTCCACACCAAGCCTCCCCACCCAGGGAGACAATCCTCAGCTGCACGTCCCAGCATTATGTCGGGTGGAGGGAGCTGGGCCACTTCCATCAGCATCCCCAATGACAAGACAGGGCTCACCGGAGAGCACAGAAAAGAGTCAGCCCCACCACGGAACTCATCTCCACTCTACTGAGCAAAACGAACACCTTTCAAAAAGGCTCATCTTCTCATGTTCCCCAGTGTGGGAAAAGCAAAACCTTGCGTTTCCACAGGGTTGGTCACCTGGGGGCAGAGGGGGCAGAAAGTGGGCAGGAACCACACTCAACTACAGGGGCAAGCTGTTGCCTTCCTGCACCTTCTCAGCTCTCTCTTCCCAAGAGACAGAGCAGGAACGTGCTGGTGGCAGAGCTCACCAAGAAATGGTGCTTTCTGCAGGAAAAGCTTTTTTTGGTTTCATTATTTTCTCTTTCTGCTCTTATTATTTTTTGGAGGGGGGGGCGGAACTGAGCTGGGGGATTTCACTAAAAATATATATTACAGGGTAAAAAATGTCCATTTTCTGTCTAATCGGAAGAATTTTCTTGATGCAGACAAATATCACTGCCCAGAGGGCTGAATTGCTTCTGCTTCCAGTTGCTGAGAACTACAGTTTGTTAGATGGGAGTTTGATGAAAACCTTAAGCGGTGGCAAAAATGGAAATTTTGCAGAGAGAGCTGCGGGAACCTTCAGAAAGGTCAGGCTTTGTTGCTGAAAAGGCGTTTTAAACCTTTCTTTGGACCAAATCTTTCAGCAGGATGGCTTTGCCAGAGAGGAAAGAAATGGCTTAGGAAAACAAGATGACGCCACTTGCTTAGGGACAAATACAATGAGGAGAGATGGGGTAAGGAATGAAGGTTGCCCTGTGCTAGCACATAGGCAGGAGGAGGCCCCTGGGACTGGTGGACAACAGCTTGACTGGGGTTTTGCTTGAGGACTTTTACTCTCCTAATTCTAGGTCTGGTACCAGTAACTTGCATTTCCCCCCCAAAAAAATATTGGTAGAGTAATTCAGAGTGCTACAAAGGTGATGTTATGCAAATTTCTGGTGGGAAATACAGCTGTCTCAAAACATTGATAGCCTGTGGTTTCATTTATGTGGTGGATGTTAATGCATCTAATGGCTCTGAGGAGAGCTGTCTGAAAAATAAAAAGAATTTGGAGTTGTTTTGTTTCATGACTAGTTCTGAAAAGTCAGGAAGGAGGGAATTAGTTCAAATTGCAACTAGGTCTATTTATTTAAATTACAGCAAATGTGAAATGTGAGGAGAAAATGCCGTACTTTGATTTGAAGTAATTTACAAGTAAAATGGAGGGGAATTTCAAACTGAAATAAACATTGCAAATGTACTTTCTTGGAATTTTTTTTCTCAGGACAAACAATTTAGTACAACCAGCACTAATGCTCAAAACTGTTTGTCACCAAATTTGCATTTTTCACACACGGGAAGTTTCAGGTGAAAGAATTTCACCCATCCCCGGTTCTGAGCCTGGGAACTGAGGACAAGTCCCAGCCCTTTGCCATTGTGTGAATTAACTCAAGTGAACGTTTGTGCCCAACATCTCACTGCTGAGGATACATCTCCAGACCAGGCTCTGTATATTGTATTTGGGCAGCTCTATCCCTTTAGCATTTTGACAACTTTCCCCCCCCCCACAATGTGTTGTCACACAGACAGCAATCAAGTGGCACATGGAGGTCCTCCAGCTCCTGGCTGGATTTGTGTGGGTCACTCTCCTTCACATTTTCTGAAATGGCTCAAAAACATACCATTATGGTAGCCTGAATTTCCTATGCTCCAGAAGCTAGGCAAAGAAACTTTAATCAAGCCAGGCATTTTTAAGTTCAACCCCCTATTTTTTCTCATCACTTTAATCATTCCCTGAGACCTGCAACCCAAACAATGAGGCAGTGTGCTGGGACCTCAGAACCATTCATTAATGTTTACGAGACACTGAGATAATAGGGGAAGAGAGCCATCGAAATAGCGCGTATGAATAAGTGATAGAAATAATACGTTCAGTCTCTGTGATTACTCATGCCCTCAGATCTGAGCAGGTGCACAAGTTTTTACAGGTTTGGGCCTTGGTTTGATCCAGAGATACCTTCAGGTCAGGCTGTTTGCTCCAGGAGAGGAGCACTCCCCGCATCCACTTGGCTGCTCTGGGCAGGAAGGGGGAAGCTGTCAGATACCAGGAATTTGGCACTATTACCCTGTCACTTCAGCCATGTAAGTGATCTGGAAGAAGGTCAATCGCCAAAATACTGTGTTGATAAATGCCACAGAAGTGTGGAGGTGAGGAGGTCCAGAAGGACAAACACTGTTTGGGTTTTACAGTGCGATTTGCCCTAGGAACGGAAAAATGCCTTTCCATTTTCCCGATCCCAGACATTCCTGGGAGCATAGGCCGTGGCTGCTTTATTTTTAAAATCAACAAGTTCCTCCGAAGAAAAAGCATTTCTCGATCTCGTGACTGCCACGGCAGAGAGATCTGTCCCCTCACAGCCGGGCCACGCGCTTCCTGCCAGCTGGACTCGCTGGCCGTCCCGGCCACGCAGGAGGTCTCTGCTATCTGGCAGGTGGGGCTGGAAGAGACGGGGTTGAGACATTTCGAGATACCATCCGGAAGAGCGAGATAAACCAAAGTGAGCTGATTTGTCAATCCCTGCCGCTGCATTGCGCCTGCACCTCCGTCTCACCCTGTGCCAACAGCACCTTCGCAGTGTGATGGGCAACCCACCGCACCCCCTCCACAGCCAGACCTGGGCACGCCGCTCTCTGGGAACAGGGGGGATGCTCTGCAAGGTCGGGGGGGGGAGATGCTACAGCCTCATCCAGCTTCCATCATGCCCACACACCGCTGTGCACGGGGAAAGGCCAAGGTCACCGTTCCCAGCTGCTTTGGCATGGCATCCTCCAAGCAAACCCCTGGGTTTCATACCAACCGGAGTCTCCCTATCAAAGCTGGGTGGCGGAAGGAAAGCAACTTCTCTCCCCTCACCCCGAAGCTGGATACAGTGTGACAGAAACACCTGCACAATGCGTTTTACGTGGAAAAGTGGTTTGCTCCAGAAAAATGCGAAACTCATCCCGCTTCCATTTTCTGGCTGCGTGCTTGCTCTCCCTTATCTCTGCGCTGCATCGCGGCACACTGTGCCTGAAGGCTGCCGCCCCGTCGCCGGGACGCACCGCCTCACGTTTGCAACCTTCCCTTGTTTTTCAGTCCGGTTTCGTACTGGCTACTTTGTACCGGTTGAAACATCTTTATCTCCTTTGCTGGATCAAGGTCTCCCTTCTGCGTGTTGCAGTTTAGCAGCCTGGCACCTTGAAATGGCAAGTTTCAAGCTGTCACCAGCTGTTCTGGGTCTCGGCGTGTTTCCTTCCGACCCCGTCGCTCTCCAGACTGGCTTAAACCCCACCTGCCTGCAAGTGGGTACACCCTTGCTTCCTGCTAAGGGTGGATTCAAGCTCTCTGATGGATAAGAATGGAGCCTGTGTCTCCCTGAACAAGCACCCAAGTGGGGAAATTTGGCTTGACACATGGGGCTGGTAGAGGTGATGCTCTGAAAGCCCAAGGAGGCAGGAATAGCCTGGGGGTCCCACGCTGCCCTCATGATGGGGGTGATTGGCATTAGTTGGGTCAGAAATGCCTTTGCTCTGGAACGGGAGGGGCACAGAGGTGAGGTTGGGTCCCCAGTCTGGACAACATAGAGGTGTCTGAGAGGGTAAGGCAGAGCAGGATGGACTACAAGCCCTAGCACCCCACTCCAGGTGAGGGGGGCATGCTGCAACCACCAGCAAACTGCAAATTAGGTCTGGTAGAGAGAGCCCAGCAAGATGTCCAAGTGCAGCTCCCAGGAAAGCTGATTTTGGGGAGGTGGGATCAAAGGGACCTTCCCTTCTGCTGCTATATGTTAAGGTGCAGGTGCCGCTCCCCACAGCAACATCTCTAATAGAGAAATGACCCTGTGTAGTAAAGCGGCATTCGCTACAGTAGCAACACTGTGCGTTTGTAGTGGCTTCCATCTGGAGGGCTTTGTGACATTAAGTAACCAGACTGTCCTCCCTAGATCGTAAAATCAGATATCCACCTTCTTCTGCAGGGTCAGCAAAGGGAAGAGATGGACACCTGTATTTCCCAGCCTCCCCTGACTTTCCATTCTGTTTTAACCCTGGCCATAGAGGAGCAACGTGGGCACAGCCTGGCTCTGAGCCAGGGCACAGCCAGCGCTCTGACCTGCTCAGCACCAGCCCAACAGGACCAGCCACTGGGAACGAGCAGGGAACCCCAAACAGGAGTTGTGTCTGAACTTCTGCAAGGCTGGTGCTTGCATCTGAGATGATAGTCATCTGGATGGTCCATAAAGATACTTGTAGAGCACAACCAGCCTACCATGGATTGCTCCACCAGGTTGAGATGAAGGACCTCTTTGGTTTTCTACACCCGTTAGAAGAGCGGCACAGCTAGCCGGCCCCAGTGAAGATGATCATGCTGGGGTACCCACCCAGGATCACACTGCAGCCCAGCAGCTGGTCCAGAGGAGAACTGAACCATACCTGCTCCCCTCTTCACAGTCACACGTCTCCCACCAGCTCTCAGACAGCAGAAGTTTTCAAGTCTCCAGACTGAAATCCTCAGTATTATCATTACTGTCACAGCATCTAGAGGGACCCAAACAAGACTAAGGGGCTTGTTTTGCTGCATCCTATGCATCACACGCTTGGAGAGGGTTTCTCTGCCTATGAACGCACTCACTAATTTCCTGGTCTCACAAATTCTTATAGGCATTAACATAAAACCTCTAAGAAATTACATGGAAAGGAAGATGACCAGGCCCTGTGGAAGCTGTCTGTTCCTGTCCCTGAGTTTAATTAATCTGTCCATGGACTTAAGCTGTTCTGAAACACCCTGTGGAAGACAAAGGCAGGGCAGGGAGAACTCAGAAGCAGTTAATGACTCATGGAGAGTACTACTGAGCCATCACAGGGGCTCTGCTTGTAGTGGTCCCGTGGGCATGTGCTGCTCTCAGGGGCTGCCCTCATACATGGCTGGCGTCTCCCATGTCTTTGACTGTTTGCAGTCAATGAAAGAGTCTTAATGTCTCTTCTGAGACACTCTCCCATCAAGGCTGCAGTTCCCTTGTTTTGCATTTCTGCTCATTGCACAAACATATTTACTATTCCTGAGACCCCCATGCCTCTGAGTCATGGTGGCAGTGCTGACCCACCCAAAGCTGGATCTGCAGAGGGACTCAAAAGCCTGTGCACTGCCTCCATCAAACAGAGCTGAGCTCTGTAGTGACCTACTGTGAGCCACCACCTTGGTGGTGCCTGGCCAGCATCTACATGCTAGAAGCTTTCTCTATCCAGTTCTCTCAATGACAGAGCTAGACCTGATGGGTATAATAGACCTGCTCCCTCCTGAGGGAAAGCTCTGCACCATCATCTTCTTGCCTTACTCAGACAGACAGACCGACTGATGAACCCTTGAGACACTGGGAACACTGGCTACTAACAAGGTTGGCCAATGCCTGGGATGTCTGGGGGCTGCAGGCATCTTAGCTGAGCTCTTCCTGCTCAAGAGAAGGCTAATTAATCAGCTCTGCTATTCTGGCATCACCCAAAAGTGAAAATACTTTCTGGCAGAGCAGCAGGCACAAAATTAGCTGCTGCATTAAACTGCCAAATCTCCTTTACTCCTTTATTAGTTGCATTTGGTGATGATGAGGAGCGAGGCATTAACCGGTCCCTGATGGATAAAGAAACTATTACTCTGCTTTCTCTTTGCAGCAGGGAGGAGGAAATAGGTTTTATTACTGAGATTTCCTTGAAGACATTCACTTGACTTTGTGGCATCAGAGACGGAAGAGAAATGAAGAACACAGAAATCTTGGCACAGCAGGAGAGATTGAGCGCGGATAATAAAAGAGAGAAGTACCAGGTCAATTGGGATCTGTAATATACTTAGGTGATTGAATCCTTGTGTTGAGTCAAAGCTCTGATGATCTGCTGGGCTCAACTAATTTCGGCATTACAGCCAGGATCTCTGTGCTGGCACTTAGGGCCTAAACTGGGAAACTTGCTGGGAACACACTCATGATGCATCAGAATGGTAAGCAAAAAGGAGAGGAGAGGAGAGGAGAGGAGAC
>JAOTQQ010000052.1:11987271-11998726 GCA_026546715.1 Gallinago undulata | reverse complement strand
GAGAGGAGAGGAGAGGAGAGGAGAGGAGAGGAGAGGAGAGGAGAGGAGAGGAGAGGAGAGGAGAGGAGAGGAGAGATTATTAAGTCTTGTTGTTGTTGTTTTTGTTCTTTTTATTTTTTTTTTCAAAATTAGACCTAGAAGTTACCCATCTTAGTTTTAAGTCTAGATCCTGTCTAACACGACATGACTGGAAGAGCCCATCTCTGGGTTCATGAATCATCTGATCCATGTCCTGAAATCTCAGAGGGTTGACTCCTGAGGAATCTGCGTCCTCCGCATACATCCATGAGTTACAGCATTGAATGGCAATCTCTTCAACAGCCACAGCTGTATCCAGCAAGGGTCATGAACCAAAGCCCCACATACTAACTGCAGGAGGTGGTGATAATGGCATGGTGCAGGCTGCCAGGTTGGTGGCCAGGTTGCAGGACACTCAGGATGTTCAGTTACCTCTGCTCCAAAAAAAAGGGCCAGGGATCAGTCAGTCAAGAATGGGAAGACATCTATTACATCACTTTGGAATCAGATGCTGCTTTTCCTAAGGCATAATCCAAAATTCTTGAGGTTTCTACCCATTCTGAAGCAAGACAAAGACAGGCTGGACAAAAATGTCCAAGAGACCAAGCATCCAGAAGCAGGAGGGCAAAGCTGGTATGGAGTTCACATAAGTGTGGGGGGGGACCAACGGTCTATAGACAAACATGGAGTGGAAATTAGAAGCACCCTAACCGTGTGGAGAAAGATGTCCTGTAATAGGCAAACAGAGGCAAAAGGCCAACCTGGCGAATTTGTAGCTGCCAAAGAGGATGTGGTGGCCCAGAGATGCAGCGACCAGGGTCCAAAGCCCACCAGGTCCTTCCTGTTCTTGGTCACTGAGGGACTGTCCTCACCTCGTGAGGTTATGGTATGTGGACCCCAAGCACCAGGAGGGCTGGGAAGAGGAAGAACGTGAAACCATATTGTCTCATCACTTCTGACACTGAGGGGACATGACATGGGCTGGTGGCCAAGAAATACCCTCCTGGTCAGGGTGCATTTAAACCTCTCAGGAGGGAAAGCTCAGCCTCCTGCCTCAGGAGCTGGCTTGAATATCAGCACGGCATGGTGACACGAGCTTGCCTCACAGGGCAGGTCCACCAAAATCCTGGTGGTGGCCAGAGCTTTGCTTCAGGCAGGCCTTGCTGGCTGCTGCTCAGGGCACTGCTGCCCAGCTCTGCTGCACCTCCGATCCTCCCGCCTCCCTCCACCTCCCTCTCCACATCTGCAACGTGGAGCTAAAGCTAATTACAGCCCCTAGAGCAGAGCTGCGTGGCTTGGCTTTACTTGCGTTTTGAAAACGCTCGGAGATGAAAGGTGCTTGAGAGAGCAGAGTATTGTTATTACTAATAATTACAAAAATTAACCAAATATTTGTCTAGCAGCATCCATCCCTGCTGCTGTTTCTTGCGTATAATACACACATGCTCTGACTGCCAAACCAAAGCCCCAGAATCACTACATCAGCCCTACAGTATCGAGAAGGGGGGCAAAAAGTGCCTTGGGTCTAAAAAAGGTTGTCTGTTCCAGCAATTAATTTAATTGGCCTAAATATAACCTAGGTATAGTGCAGATCCAAATTGCTGGCTGACAACAAACCCAAACAGGGCCCACAGGCTGCAAGGCAGCAGGTTAAACGCTGCCTCTGAAGCTGCCGGGCTGATCCTGGCACCCGAGTATTTTTTTCTGCTGGTTTTCGCCACCGCTTGCTGGTGTGGAGTCGGGCTCTTGTAAAATGTTTATCAATGCGTGGGCATCTTCCAAACCCTGAAAGGGTGCACGCGGAGAGAAGTGTCCCCTTGCAGTCAGCAGGGACTGGATTTCATCACTTGTTTTAATTCCCGTCTTTATAATTTTATTGCTTTTTCCCCCCCCTGTTTTCTAATAAGCTCTTCTAACACCTAATAAAATCAGTCCTTTTCCCTTCTACTTACCTCCCCCTGCTGCCATCGCGATTACCTAGACAAGAAAAATACAGCGCGCGGGGTCCTGCAGGCTGAGGTTTTAGTGACTGATTTCAACCAACGTGAGCAGAATCGGCAATAAACTTCAATGTCATGGTATTTTGATTCCCCCTTCTTCCGTATTGCGTGAAATATCTGAAGGGGACAAACGCCAAGGAGCGAGAGGAATTCTTTGGGGTCGTACAGCCAAAAATGAAACTAAGACAGGAGCCATTTCCAGAGAGGGAGATGCAGTCAGCTGTGCAATGGTTATCTGAAATAGATGGCATCTCTCACTGACGTGATCTCTATTATCCTCCTATCTCAGCATCTTGCAGTCTTTAATGGATTCTTCCCTCCAGCATCTTCGCGAGGCTGTGCCACTCTCCTATATGGGTTTTACCAACGGGGACCAGAAGCACCAACAGGCCAAGACCCAGCTCCCCTAACCTATGTAGGCACCCACGTCCCACCAGTCACAGTCTAAAAAATCCATCTGTAATCTGGGCACTATGCTATTTAACCGTGAATTTATTTCTGAAGGTAGATAAAATGCTCCATGACCACAGAGAGGCAAACAAATCTCGTAAAACCCAAGTTTGTTATTTCCTGCCCTGCTTTCAAAACAAAACACAATAATTTTAGCAGACAATTAAACTCCCTGATTTCCAAGGGAGGCAGGCACACAAATACTTTTGAGGATCTGAGCCCACATGATTATGTAAGGAATTAGCAGGAGGGAATTAACCCAGTCGCTGGAGCATCCTTGTGGAGAGGAGCCTATCCACACTCGGGGCTGCCGTGCGGGAATGTGCTGGAGTGAAATATCAAACCCAGAAATACTTAAAATTTAAATGGGGGAAGTGCCAGAAAATGTCCAACGTTGCTCCAGGACAGGGGAAGAGCTGACCTGACCCCTTTCTACCTCCTGCCTCACCACCGTGCTGCCCGTGCTCCCTGAAGACGGGAAAAACAAGCCCAAGGTGGCACGTACCCCTTGCAAGCGTGCGGGACCTCCGTGCGGGGCAGAGCATTGGCAGCTGCCTGTGGGCTGGTCACCCTGGCAGTGCCCTCTGAGCATAGGTGTGGGCTCTGCGTGGGGCAGACAGCCCCTGGGCACCCATGGGAAATTTGGCAAGGGGGCCAGAGGTGCCAACGTGCCAGCCCTGCTCCGAGCAGCTGTGGGGATGCGGGAACGAGGCAGCCCGAGCGTAGGATTTCCACGACTCGGCAAGGATCTCGCATTCCTCCCTCCACCCCGGGGCTGTTATTAAATGTGCTGCCGTATTAAAACAAAACTACATTTAAAATATAATAACAAAAATAAATAGGAGTGAGTAGGATTTCGGGGAAGGAATGGGGAAAGTTGCGGGCCTGATCCTGCTCTCCCTGGGGCCGAGGTAATGAGGAGCGTTGGGTGAAGGTTCTGGGAAGGCAGGTCCGAGACGTGCTCCTTCATTCCAGCCTGGGTGGGACAGAAAGGAGATCTGGCCCCTTGCCCGTGTTTAATGCTGTCACAGTCCAATTTGTCAGGCTGAAACCCGCGGAGGTGTTTGCGGGAGTGAGGACGGTGGCGGCGGCAGCCCTGGCAGGGCAGAAGGCGGCCGGGGGGAACCAGCCCTCCCTGCCCGGGATGGATGCGGCTCCCAAGACGGAGCTGACAATAAAAACATACCTTTCCCAGGCAGGCAAAGGCCGCCTGAACTGTCACTTTAATTGAAACCTTCTGCAGCCGTATACTTCACCTGATGTTTAATGATTCACCTTTTAAGCAGCCCACTTGTACCTTTGCAATCTTTCTGAAGGTTAACTTGTTGATCCTAGAAACTTGTCTGGAGAGAGCAAGGCAATTTGCAAGGAGGCTCAGAAGAAAAAAAAAGTGTCATGTTTTCTGATGAAAAGTATTTTTCTTGAGAGAGAAGGACAGAGAAATAAATTGCAGAACTCAGAATAGCCGATGAGATTCCGGAAGGGAGAAAAAGAAGAATAAAAAAAGAAAAAAAAAAAGAGAGAAATGTCCTTAAAAAACAGGAGGAGCTGGGGGGTTTGGGGAGAGACGTTGGGTTTACTTTCCAGCTCCTGAGAGACATTTTATTTCTGCTTTATAGGATTTAAAAATATATGTGTCTTTTATGAGATTAAATAAAAATAATCCTAGAGTTAAATTGTTTTTAGGACATTAAGAGTTACGTTCTTATGGGTAATAATCTATTTGTAACACTGTAATGGAGTAACTGGCCGTTTCATACAGCTTCAAGATCGATCCTCCCATATTTGCCATGTTCCTATGCAAATAAATATCCCATTCGATTCATGTCTGTGTCGTAGAATCTGCCTGCTTCTTTCTTACTCCTTTAATATTTAATTATTTAAAACAAGGAGAAATTCCACAGGGAATTTTTGTCTCAAAAAATAGCTGACTTATTCTTGTCATTTGAGAGTAACAGAAAAAGATGAGAAAATGAAATTCTTTTTAAGTTCTAAAACTGAAACTCAAATAAGAAGGACAAGGAGAAAAACTCTTAAAACCCAGAACCAAACTTTCCCCCCCCACTTTCACATGCATATTCTGTTTTTTTACTGTAGCTATTCATAGTCATACCTAAATGTAGTCTATAAATCTACTAATATATTATTTAACACTCTAACTACTGGTATAAAAAATTATAAAATATTCTGTTGGCAATACATTTAATTGAATTCTTTTCAGAGACAGCTTGTTATTGCCAGACATGCTTTTAGAGATAGTACAGAGAAATAAAAGAATTTCAGGAGGCAGTAAAACAAATAATTACCATTTTCACCATTATTTCCAGATACCCTCCCATCCAGTCACGAAATCCTTTAAGTCTAAATCAAAGGGTTTCAGTAAGCAAAATTGTACAGATCATTTCAAAGAATATAAAAATTACATTGATGTTTTATTTGAAGAGAGAAATTGAAATTCACATACCACTCTACCAGCTGAGACATCTGAGGAGTTATTAAAAAAAAAAAACAACACAGTGGTTTAGCCTGAACTTTAGAGGCCTCTTTCAAAATGATCAGGATCGATGCAAATCCTTCTTTTAATTTCAATGTGCTTGTGCCCATAAAACTTTGAGGCATCATCCTTCTTCTTAGGCTCTCTTCTGCAAGATTCTCGGAGGCATGAGTAATAAATAATACTATTAACGACCCAAAGCAAGAACTGGCTTTATTCTTTTTATTCTTTTTTATTTTTCCCAACAAAGCAGCCACTTTCGCATCAGGTTTGAACTACCTCAGTATAAGTTCTTATCTGTAGAGGTTAGTGAGGTTGTTTTCTTAATCGTGACAGCTGAAAGCTGAAAGATCTGCTGAAAAGGGAAGAGGTCAGTGAGGCTGCTCAGCCACGAGCCAGGGATTGTCAGCTCCCACAGGTCACACACTTCACATTTTCGTGGGTGCCAGGATGACAAGGTTGGGGGACAAGCAAGGGGATGCTGGACAGGGGAAGGCTCCCACACCACCTGCCCTGCCAGGAGGCTCCTCGCCCGGCACAGCCCCGCCGAGGCACTGCCAGGCTCTGGTCCATAACTGGTTAAAAATTGATTGGGACCCAGGAAGGGTGGGGGGTAATTATCTGTGGCTGGAAAACCTCTGGCCAGGAGTTTCCCTTTTAAATCAAAGATGAGGCAGAGATGGCACGGGGCTGTCAGTTCTCGGTGGGACGGGGACGATCCTCACGCACCTCCCAGTAACTGATGTTTAATCCTAATCTGTGCTCGGGAGATGAGGGAGGCAGAAGGGCAGACATCTCCCTCCTTTGGCTATGTGGGAGGAAAGTCATTTTTGACAGGCACGTCTGCACTTTCTCCTGGCAGTGAGAGCCAAGCAGATATGCCAATTATTTGGGCAATTTTGCAGGAATATTATCCCGGGGTTTTATCTGAGGATGGTGCAGACGCACAGCCCTCTGTCATCGGAGCAGTTCTCACGGGTTATTGGTCCAAAAGTGCAATTCCTTACCCCAAACGGGGTGTCTGTACATGGCACAGAGGTGACAACACTCAGGCGGTGCGGGGAGCCACGTTGCTGCACGGAGGCATCACGGGTCGGCTGGCCGAACGCCCCTCAGCAGCCTTTGGCTGTCCCTCCCTCTCTCCATCCATCCATCTCTCCATCCCTCTGGTCCTCTCCTCTGGGGTGCCCCATACCCCCCCTGACCACACCAGTCCAGCCCCAGATGCTGGCAGACGCCGAGTGGTACCTACGGCTGTCGGAATCCTCTGCACGAGGCGTGATGGGAGGGGAGGAACACCACAAATTGGGCCAGGGGCTTATGGATGGGCAAGCGGGGGGTGGGCTGGGCTGGGCAGGGGTGAGGTACAGTCAGGTGTGCCCAGGCCATGCTGGAACAGCCAGGTTCTACCACGACATTCAAGTTTTTCCACTTCCAATCCTTTCCCTCACAGTAAGGACCGAGTCAGATCGCAAACACTCCAATTAAAATCAGACGCAAAAAAAAAAAAAAAAGAAGAAGAAGAAAAAAAAAATGAAAACAAGAAGAAGGAGCCCCGATGAGCATCGCAGAGCTCCACTCCCTGCCACTTCCATCCGCCCAGCTGCTGCTCCCTCCTCTCCTTCCAGCCAGAGCCCGTGCCTCTTCCGATACTCAGGAAAACATTTTGTTCTGCGTTAAAGGCTAAAGCTAACACATGACCAGCGAGAGGCAGCAGTTTGTTTAGCTCTTGGAGTTTATTTTAATTGCAGCCTTGTTTTGTAATGAGGACGGCTGCAGCAGGGGGAGCCTTCTGGGATCCGGGGGGCTGTTCCAGGGCAGTTTCCTTATCAATAAAAAGAAGTCTCGTCTACTTAAATTAACAAGAACTGGATGGGATGAGTGTTCAGATTCTTTGTTTTCTTGGAGGTTAAACCATAGGCATTTGCTTATTAAGTATTTCAGTGGCTGCCTGGGATCACAGGTCCCCTCCAAGTGCTGCCTTTAACATCCCCAACCTCCACTGGGGAAGAAGGAGGGGGAGAGAGATGGGCACTGCATTCATGCTGACAGGCAGAAACCAGCCCAGTAAACCTGGGTAGTTTATTATGATGATGCATGAAAAAAAAGAGAGGAAAAAAAAAAAAGAGGAAAAGAAGAACAATCATGTGATTTTATGCAAATCAAGTGAATTGGACGGTTAAAAAAGCCCTAAATGTCAGGTAGATAAGATCACATACACCTAGAGCAGTGTCATGATATTCTCTGCACATTACATTCATACTGGAAACCAAAATGTGTTACAGAAATCAGACACCCACAAAAAGCTCTGAGATTGCACTGAGAACAGGTTCCTGCAAAGCACCGGCCTCTGACAAAAAAAAAAAAAAAAAGGAGAAAAAAAAGAAGAAAAAAAAAGAAAAAAAGTAGGTTAGATTAGAAAACAAGATAGTTCAATTCAGCCAGGGAATAGGCTGTCCCCGCGCAGTGTGCAGCCTGGCCTCGGTGCACGCACATTAATATGCACAAAACTCCTTTTAAGTAACATTGGTGTGGTGGCACCCGGCTCTGAAATGGGCAGGCTGCTCCTGCAACCCATCCTCAGCTGCCATGGGGAAGGGGAGAGATTTTCAGGCTTTCTTCTGTCAGGCTAAACTTTTCTCTCCTGGACACATATTTTTGTTTTTTCTTTAAAAGTCCTGACAGCTATTTTGTGTGAGGATGGGTAAGCCTCATGGCCTGAAGGAGTTAATTTCAGAAGAAAAAAATTACAGTGGGGCACTGTTTATTTAAGCAGTATTTTGTAAAAGATGAGGCATTTCTTTCCAGAGGTGCAGTTCACCTGGGAAAAATACGCACTGGCCTCGATGCCGCTTGAAAACCCACTTCGTGTCCCCTGGGGGCTCCCATGGCCACCGTGCAGTGCCTCCAGCCTGGAGGACCTTCAACATCACACTACAGCTCTCGAGGTGGGGGCTAAATAATTTCACACCGCTTTGTGTCCCGCATGCCAGCATGCAGGCAGAGGGGTTGCTTTTCACCCGGGGAGCTCTGCCGGTGCCGGGGGGAAAATGGAGAGACAGGAGCGGGACACCCCACAGGGGCGATGCCAGGCACCTGTAGCGATGCCCACCCCTGCTCCTGCCTCCAGTCCCACTCCTCGGAGCCGCTCCGGTGTGCCCAGAAACACCCCTGCCAACACCGAGGGGATTGTTTTCCCACAGCATCGCCCCTATCCCGGCGTCCCCACTGCTTTTCAGGGTGGCATAGTGGGTTCTAACCCTCTGACCCTGGGTGAGGGGCTCTCTGCAGGGCAGGGGGGTGTTTTGAGAGGGGGGGGTGGGATGTGGGGCTGGCCCACAGCCAGGTGGGTGACCACAAGCCCCCCACTGCAGGGCTGAGCTGCTGCCCCTACACTTGCCGCACGGGCACCTCATGGGGCTGAGGCCGGTGGGGAGCATCCCTCAGCCAACATGGGGGCTGCTGGTGGCTTCCCACCCCTCCCCAGCAACCCTCCCAGCCATGAGGACACCTTTACCCCCCAAAGCTGGCAGCCAGCAGAGGCGAGGGAGGCTGCCCCGCCGGGGCATTGCCGCCCTGCCCTCCTGGCAGCCACCACCAGCTGCCAAGCTGGTCCCCGGAGCTGGGACCCAGATGGGACAGGCAAGGGAAAGAGGGTGACAAGGCCCTGCTCGGCACTCAGCCCTCTGGCCGATGGGGAGAGAAGGGTCGAGGGAAAATGACCCAATCCCCGGCATCCCAAAGTCCCCCGTGAGGCACCGGGGGACCACTGCTGCTTTTAGGGGGGCAGAAGGAAGTGGTGGGAGATGGGGGTAGGAGGCAGGAGCCCCCGAGGAGCTGCAGCTGGGCCCTGGATGACAGAGAGCGGGGCAGAGAAGGTACAAAACCGGAGGAGAAAAGCCAAAAACCTCGCAAAAGTGCCCAGGCCACACAGCTCCCAGCAGGAAGGGGATGCTGGTGCCCGCTCTCTCTGTCCCCGTAACAACGGGGGTTTAGAATGGAAACTCTGATGCAAACCTGGCAGTGGCCAGACAGGGCGAGACATCTCGACCCCCCCCCCCCGGTAAAAGCGCTACTTGAACAGAAGCCGTGCTCGACCTCGGGTCTCCACATGAAAAAAAAAAAAAAAAACCTAAAAAAAAAAACCAAAACAACCAAAAGCCAAGCCCGAGCTGCAGCCCTCTCCCTCGCTGCTCCCCATCGCCCCGCCGGGCACATGCTCCGGCTGAAGCGAAAGCGTCACACGCTGCAGAGAAATGACAAACAGAAAAAATCTGCCCCCCCCAACACACACACCCCAACAACAACAACAGAAGCCCCTTTCCTGTTAATCCCATCGCTGAAAAAAATAATAATATGATAAAAAAAAAAAAACAATCAAGGAGCTGGAGCAGAGTTTATATTATTGGGTTCGTTCTTCCTTCGGCTGCTCGCAGAGCCCCGGGGACATCCCCCCCCCCGATCCCTGCCCGGGGCTGGGACCGGAGTCGCCCAGCTGGAGCTGCTCACACTCCTTGGGAATTCCATATGGCTTTTTTAACTACAGGAAAGCCATCTCTCCAGCATATCTGTACCATCTCCCGTGTCCCGGGAGCACCATCCCTGTCTTGCCACCGGGTTATTTTTAATAATAAAACGCGTCGGTTTTGCATAAGGGGTTTCCTCCTATTCCTTCCCCCCCCCCCCCCCCCCTTGCTTTAAAGTGTTTTGACTCAAGTTGAGAAGTCAAAAATATGAGCAACGATCGGGGACTTTGCATCCGAGGCGGCTACTGTGCGGGGCTCGGCGGTGGCCGAATCGGTAGCTGTGAGCAACGGCATCGGCAGACCGAAGGCACCGTGACCTGCGGTGCTTAATTCTCATCAACAAATTTCTATTAATTGCAATGGCCCCGGGAATGCCATCGCAGCCCCCCCCGGAGCATGTCCTTTCCCCCCTGCTCTCCCCGCCAACACTGAGCAGCCCCGGCACCTCAATCATCCCCCCCCCCCTCCCCCGAAAAATATAAACCGACGGGGAAAGAAAAAATTGAGTTTTGCTGCTGATCCATCCCCCCCCCGCCCCGAAACCCGTGAGGAACCCTCGCAGCAGGCCCGCGCAGAATTAAATACGCGAGGCTGGGCGGGTGAGAGAGGCAGAAATCACGGCGGATTTACATACATTTCCATAGGGGAAGGCTGAAGGGGGACGACGACGACGACGACACACGGGACCCTCCCTCCGCACACACACACCCCCCTCTCCGCACCACCCGTCCCAGAGAGGGACCGCAAAGGCTTTGCCTTACTCCCCCCCCCCATCTTCCCCGCCGCCCAGCAAAGGCCTTTGCAAGGCAAGAGGCGAAAAGTGCCGAAATAATACCGGCCCCCCGCACCAACACCCCCCCCCATCTTCCAGAAAAGCCAACGCGGTTTTGCATCCCCCCCCCGGCCCCGTCCCGCAGAAGATGCAGAGACTTACAGGTTATTTTGCAACAATAACAACACCAGCTACAAAGAATTAACCCACCACTCCAAGAGTCCTGGGAAGGAAAAGAGAAAACGGACCGCGAAAATAAAGAAATAAATACAAAAATAATAAAAAAATAATAATCTCTTTTCGGTTTTTGGTTGTGTTTTTTTCCGGTTTGGAGAGTCCTGGAACATAAAGTAAAAAAGAAAACAAAAATTGAAAATGAAAAAGAAAAGGGAGGGCATGGGGGGGTGTCTTTAAGGAAAAAGCTTCTTTCCCCGAGCATAAATCCCATCAGAGGCCGTGGCTGTTGCAAAAAAATATTTTTAAAAAAATGCAAAAAAAAAAAAGCTGTTAGAGGGAAAAATAATAATAAAAGAAGTAAAAATCCAGTGCAATGCAGCAGGATCCTGGCTTTGCTCGCTGGGTTGGCTTATTATTTTTTTTAAAAAAGGGGGAAGGGTTGCTTTTTAAACGCGAAAGTGACCCCCCCCCCTTTCTCAAATTAAATCGAAAAATAAATAATTTTAAAAAAAAAATTGAAAGGCGCAATTTTTTTTTGGGGGGGGGGGGGTGTTGGAGCTTTTTTGGGTTGTTTTTTTTTTTTTTCCAGATCTTTTCCTTTCCTCCCTCGGGGAAAAAAATAGAGGGGGGGGAGAAGGGGGAGGGGGGGGAGAAGGGGGAGGAAGAGGAAGGGGGGGGGGGGTGTTAGAATGTGTGTTTGGGACCCGGGACCCCCTTTCATTCCTCTTCATCCTCCTCATCCTCCCGCCGCCGTTGCTCCGCGCGGCGCGCGCTCCTCCGCGGCCGCGCGCCTCCCCCACCCTTCCCCCCCCTCCCCCCCCCCCATAGAACGTCACAACAGCACCCGCCGGCCACGTGACCCCGGCCGCCCCGGGAGCTACCACTGGGGACGGCGCGGAGGGGGGGGAAGGGGGGACGATGTAAAGCGGGGGGGGACTCCGTGAGACCCCCGCCGCCGCCGTCGCCCTCCCGGGTGGCTCGCCCCCCACCGAGACGCTCCCTCCGGGAGCGTCTCGGT
>JAOTQQ010000052.1:11945229-11977891 GCA_026546715.1 Gallinago undulata | reverse complement strand
GCTTCCCCACCTAACCCCGCTCCGTGCTCCCCCCCCCCCCCCTCCCTTTACCATGTTGAATGAAATGTTTCATTAGACCCAGCTGGAATTTGTTTTGAGGAGAGCAGCTGCTCTGTAGAAAATACTGTACGTTCATATGCCGCTGGGGAAAGAGGAGGAGTTCGGGCAGCGGGAGGGGATTGATCATGGAGGAATTTGATGTTGAAGATACATGTTCCAGCCCAAACTTTAGGCACAGGGAAATATGGGCTCTTCTGGGTGCTGGATGGGAGGACAGCTCTGAGATGGGTCAACAGAGGTTGTGTTGGGCTTCTTGTTCCTCGACTAACCCAAGCTTTGCTCACTGGGAGAGACTGGGCTGTGGTGTGGGTAGCAGCCCAGCAGGTTAGATGAGTTCTGTTCCTCACTGCCACCACACATTCATTGGGGAACTGTGGACAGGTCTTCTCCAGAGTGGCCACCACTTGGGAGCAGGAAAGTAGTTTTCTGGTGGGTGACGGTTGGTGCTCCACTGCGGGCTGGAGTTTCCAGATGTTGAAATCCTTCAGCTTCAGTTGGAACCTTCAAGGCTTGTTTTGATTCCCAGGGCTGGTTTTGCTGCCAGCCAGCAGACAGATGAGGGGGATGGCTTCTGAGGAAGATCTGGAGGCTGGGAAGCTGTGTTGGGAGCTTCATGGGGATGAACCAGAGTGGTGGTGGGAGGAGTGGGCTGGGGTGGAGCTGCCATGGGCGAGGCAGGGAGAAAGAGGAGCTGGTTAGCTAATCCTCAGGAGGGTCTGGTTGCCTTTCCCTGCCAGTTTACTGGGTGGGACTGAAACATGCCAGGTCTCGCTGCTGGCCGAGGGACCTCGCTGGGCAGTCTGGCAGGCACTTGGCGTGGTGCAGGGCTGTTTGTCTTGGGACTGAGGAGCTGGTGCTGTCCCTACCAGCAGTGGTTGGCCATCGGAGCATATCCCAGAGGAGCAGCTGTCTCTTTGCTGGGTTTAGGGTATTTTCCTGGCTGTTTATCCATTCCCATCCTCCTCCTGCTTCTGTTTCGAGCAGACTCAAGATGGCCTCACCAGCAGACAGCTGCATCCAGTTCACCCGCCATGCTAGCGATGTCCTCCTCAATCTCAACCGCCTTAGAAGCCGGGATATCCTGACCGATGTCGTCATCATTGTGAACCGGGAGCAGTTCAGAGCCCACAAAACAGTCCTGATGGCCTGCAGGTGAGAGCAGGGTCCCCTCCCTGCCTCCCTCCCCTGCTCCCTCTGCCTTTGGCCACCAGCATCACTGCTGCGGTCCCGGGGAGGCTTGTGGGGTTTACAGACAGGGGAGATGGAGGCAGAAAAGCACAACTGAAAGGGCCTGCCAAGAAATTCGTCCCTGTAACAGGACTAGAGCTGAGGTGTTTTGCCTCCAGTGTGGTGCCCACACCTCTCTCCTCCTTGCGTGCCCACGTCTGCCCACACGCAGCCCATAGAGGCAAGCAGGAGCACAGCAGATGTGAGGCACATCCTTGAAGGCAAAGCACAAATGCTCTGCAGCGACGGGACAAGACAGGAGGAGAGAGGAGGGAGGGCTGGATGCTCGCTAGGGTGAGCAAGTCCCCTGTGACCGCAGTGTCCCCTGCTGCTGCTGCTATTTTTAGAGCTAAGCTTTCCTGGCTCCTTGCTACACCCACCTTTGTTGATTTTTTGCCAAGCCTGGTGGGGTCTGAAATCCCTTTCCAGCTCCTAGGATTGCTGGAATTGCTTCCTAGTGAACACTAATTAACATCCCACCATTGCCCAGCTGAATTACAGCAGATGCCTTCCAGGGTCTCCTGCTGACAAGGTAGAAAGATTTGAAAAAGCCAAGGTCTGACTATTAAGAAATCTTAAAAATGTTTTGCCGACATTTCCTTTTTTTTTTTTTTTTTTCTAGTTAAAGAGTTGGTGTAGATGCCCCAAGAGGCTTCTGAAAGAAATGAGTCACAGTGGGAAGGGGGTGGTGGTAAGAACAATGACCAAAAAAAAAAAAAGGGAATTTCTAAGTGGAGGCAGTGTGGAGTTGTTGAGCAGGTGAGATCTAAAAGCAGGCTGTTCCAGTTGGGAAAAGTGCAGTGCAGAAGATGCTTACTAAGCTGAGAAACCAGGCTTGATAATAAGGGGGAAGCTCAGGAAATTCTGTAATTGCCTCCTCCTCCCTTTCCATTCACAAACCCCTCTGTGCTAAGGGATTTCAGTCAAATTCTCCTTTCTTCCTCTAAATTGTCATAACACTTCTCTGATGTCTCGTCTCTGCAGTGGCCTCTTCTACAGCATCTTCACTGACCAGCTCAAATGCAACTTGAATGTCATCAACCTGGACCCCGAAATTAACCCTGAGGGGTTTTGCATCCTGTTGGACTTCATGTATACGTCCCGCTTGAACTTGAGAGAGAACAACATCATGGCTGTGATGGCCACAGCGCTGTACCTGCAGATGGAGCACGTGGTTGATACCTGCCGAAGGTTTGTCAAGTCTAGGTGAGCGCCATGAGTGAACTTTGGAGAGCCTGGGAAGGGTGTGTTTGGGTGGGAGCAGGGGAGAACTGACAAAGTATCTGCAAACGTACCTTTATGGGCTGAAAATTATTGCATTTCCCTCCTATTTGCCTCATTCTAGTGAAGCAGAGATGGTGTCTGCCGTGAAGACCCCAAGGGAAGAGTTTTTGGCTGGACGGATGCTGAGCCACCCAGAAGTGATGGCTTATCGGAGCAGAGATGTTTCAGAGAATGGCATGCCTCTCCAGAATGGGTCCCTCTGCAATGGGAGGGCCTTCGCACCTGGCTTGATCAATAGTTTGTCTGGATCCCCCATTTCCTACCATGGATACAGCCCTCTCCCTCTAAATAGCTTCCTTGTGGATGATGAGTTGCGGGAGATGAGGATGCCTCTTTCTGAACTCTCAAGGGCAGGTGCCTTCCCCAAGGAGAGGATCCTGCCATGTGACAGCTCCAGGACAATCCCCACCGAGTACATGAGAACCATTACCGACATCTCGGCCAACATGTGCCACGCTACCATCTATGCTCCAAAAGAAGGTGCTACTGAAGAAGCCAGGAGTGACATGCACTACAGCGTAGCCTCTGGCCCCAAACCTGTTGTCCCTTCGATCCGGAACAATCCTTATTTCTCTTGCGACAAAGTGGCCAAAGAGGAGGAGCGGACCTCTTCAGAGGATGAGATCAGCCAGCACTTTGAACCTACCAACACATCTCTGGACCGCAAGGGACTCATCAGCCCCCAGAGTCCTCAGAAGTCAGACTGTCAGCCCAACTCACCAACTGAGTCCAGCAGCAGCAAGAACGCCCGTATCAGTCAGAGCTCCAGCTCCCTCTTCACCAAGAGCCCCACAGACCCCAAAGCCTGCAACTGGAAGAAGTACAAGTTCATTGTCCTTAACTCTCTCAATCAGAGCACCAAGCAAGACAACGCTGACCAGAATGAGATAGGAACCCTCTCTCCACGCACCTACATGCCCATGTCCACTTGCCAGCAGTCCATGGAGCCAGAGCATCTCAACGTGCAATCCCCCACCAAGATGAGTGTGAATGGAGAAGACTCTACTATCCCACAAGCGAGCAGACTCAACAATATTGTTAACAGGTGAGAAGATTTCCACACTCCCTGCCTCCTGGGAGAGACAGGGCTCTCTGTGCTGTCGGTGAGGGTTTAGAAGTGTGTGAAATAGCTGTAGCATTGGACTGGGGAGTCTGTCCATGAGCTGGTGGAAACCTCTGCGTTTGGTGGAGCACTGCCAGTGACATCTGCTGTCCCCACCAATTGGCCAGCCTGGCCTAGCGATGGAATTGGGAACATTGGGTCAAGAATCCCTGACTCAGCTCTGGATGGTTTCTGGAGCCTAGATTTGCTGAACCTGGTTTTCACTAGGCTTCATGTGCCTCAAGCTTTGGTTGGCTGTAAGTGTTGGAACAGCCAAACTACCAAGGAACAGGACACTATCTTCTGGACCTGGATGTTCCCAGAGAGCTTTGAGGTTGTTTGGTGATGGGCATCGGAAGGATTGAGTCTGAGGCATGTGGTGTTGATCAGGGCTGTGCTGTGTGTCTCACCAGAGAAAGTGTCCCCATAAAACATGGCTGTGTCTCATGTCTGAAAGGGTGCAAATAGGGCCCAGTAGCTCAAGCACAGCGAAAGCCTTCTCATGGCCGTGTGCATTGCTGTCCTTCCACAGGTCCCGGGATGGATCCCCTCGGAGCAGCGAAGGGCAGTCCCCGCTGTACATGCATTCATCGAAGTGCAGCTCCTGTGGCTGCCAGTCCCCACAACATGCTGAGATGTGCCTTCATACCCCTGGCTCAAACTTTGGAGAAGAGATGGGGGAAACCCAGTCTGAATACTCTGACTCCAGCTGCGGTGAGTCTTAGATCCCTGGTTGCCTTTTTCAGCCAGCAGGCAAAGGGACTGGGCAGTCTGGGGGCCCGTCCAGCCGGTGCCCTGTGTCCAAATGGGTGGTCGGACCTGTCCCTGATGCTGGTGGATCTCAAGGTGCTTTATAGCCCCCTCTCAACTGGCTGACCAGCTGTGTGCATGCATGTGAGGGACACACGCGTGTGGGAATTGCGTCCTTCCTCCCCTTCCCCAGCACCATCCAGATACTTTGTGCAGGGAGTCACCTGCTGCAAACTTGGCAGTTAAGGACAGGAAACAAAGTGCACCCCACCCCACCAGAACCATAGGAGAACAAGCTTGGCAGATGTAATGACCCTAATGGGGATTGGGCAAGATGGTGTGTCTCATGCATCCGTCATGATATCTTCATTATCAGGGAGCCCAATGCGCACATCTGGAGAAATGCAGATAATGAGGCTTGCAATCTTGTTGCAAAACTCCACAAGCCCTGAGACAAGTATCTATGTACCCATCTGCCTGTGGCTCAGGGAGGGGGAATGCAGAATTGTCACCTGTGGTGCAGGCAGAGTGCCACAGAGGGAGCCCCGCTGTGGTGGTGCTCAAAGTATGGCACTTAGGAGTTAGGCAGCCTCCAGTGGGGGAACCTGCCTTGCGTTTCAGATGGTCATGCTCAAGGAAGACATCTGTATATGTAAAGGTTTAAGACCTCTAAAGGTGCTGGAGTCACTCCTGATCTGAGCATCCATCTTTTGGAGGATGCCTGATAACTTGGGTGCCTTTGAGGACCACTCTGAAAGATGTCCAGGCAAGATGCTGGCTTCTTGGAAGCACCTTGTGTCACACTGAAGGAGAGGTTGCTCATGATGAGTTTGCCCTCTTGAGCTGTGCATGTTGTTGCTGTGTGCACAAGGAGGTCAGGAGGTAATGGCACAGTGCAGGCACCGTTGACCGCCAATGTCTGGGGTTGTCTCCTTGTTGCAACACTTGCTCTGGCTGCCCCCCTACACCACCCCCAACCCTGTCCTGGGGCCCATTGAGGAGCTGGTCCATGCTTTGCCCATCTCATTGCTCTCTTCTTTGCCTTTCCAGAGAATGGAGCTTTCTTCTGCAATGAGTGTGACTGCCGGTTCTCCGAGGAGGCCTCTCTCAAGAGACACTCTCTGCAAGTCCACAGTGACAAGCCCTACAAGTGTGACCGCTGCCAGGCCTCCTTCCGCTACAAGGGGAACCTCGCCAGCCACAAAACCGTCCACACAGGTATGGTGTCGAGCACGGGGACAACTTATGGGGGAAGCTGCGGGTTGCTGGGCATCTGTTTATGGCTGTATTTGTACTAGACATGGTGTTCCCAGCTCTGTGTTACCTGCTGTCCCTGGTGGGAAGAACAAGGCGCTTTTCTCAGCACTGACAGGGAACCCTTGGGCAGAGCATCAAACGTGGAAGCAGGGGAGATGCTGCCCAACCTTACAGCAGGGCTGGAGGTTGAGCTTCTTTGCTATAAAGCATCGGACACCACTATTTCTAAAGGCAGCTCGCAAAAAGTATGGTTGGAAGCAGATGTGTGGCCTTCAGCTTACTTTATGGTAGACTTAACAAAAATAAATAAATAAAGACAATCAAAAGAACATTTAGGGGGAAGTCTGGGATTATTATTTTTTTTTTTCCTACATCCTAGAAATCCAGATTGTATCTAGCCTGGCAGAAACTCTGCTGATGGGAAAATCTGTGAACAGATGGACTCTGTGAATCAGCACAATGAAAGCTGAGAAAGGAAGGGGATATTAAGGGTTTAGTCATTTGCTGACAAACCTGGGGATTTATTTTTTTTTTCATGCTTTTATTAATGGTTAACATGTCAACAACCAGTTCAGTGGCTGGGAAGGGAAGTCTGTGCTGACGGCTCGGTGCTGCTGTGCTGTGTTAGGCGTAAAGTCCAGCAGCCTCAGCTGAGCTCCAGGAGAGCTGCAACAGTGAATGGGACGACACAAGTGCCAGGGCAGGGCTTGAGGGTCGAAGCCTGGAAATGAAAGAAAAAGGCAGGAAAGGGTTGACAATGGCTCTTTCCTGCTCCCCTTTGAGCTCATCTTCAACCGTCCCAAAGAAACTAGTTTAAACCTTTCTGCAGCTCTCCCCATCACCGTGAGCAAGTCAGCCAGTGCCGGCAGCGGTGATTGTAGCTGAAAAATAAATTTGGAGCCAGGTTGCTGGGTGTGCCTTGGCTTTCCGCTCTATCAGCTCTTCTCACTCCTCTAAAGAGGTGATGAATGACCAGGGAAGGATGTGTCGGGGACCACAAGGAGCCCGAAGGGAGCCAAGTGGCCCTGCGTGGCTTATCAGGGCTGTAGGGAGACACAGGCGCCAGCTGCTGTCCCGGGGCCAGGAGGAGTGATGCTGTTCATGCCGGCTGTCAGAGCTGCATGACTTTTTCTCTCTTGCCCTGAAGGCTGCAACTCCTAACCTGAAGAAGAAAAGGTACCTGCTTGGGTGCCTTCTGAGCTCACCCTGCTTTGGGGACGCCCTGAGCTGTTCTGACCGATGCTGCTTGTCCACAGCCATCTCCAAAAGGGACAGGAGTGAGAGCTGGTGGCTTTGTGCTATAGGGTCTGGCACTTAAAGGGACTTAACTCTGGGGGAGCACCGTGGACGGTGGGTGCTGAGCAAGCCGGTACTTAATCCCTCTCCCTTTCTTTGGGGCTCTGCAGGAGAAAAGCCGTACCGCTGCAACATCTGCGGAGCGCAGTTCAACCGGCCGGCCAACCTCAAAACCCACACACGCATCCACTCCGGAGAGAAACCCTACAAGTGCGAGACCTGTGGGGCCAGATTTGTCCAGGTGCGCGTGGCTTCAGGGACCTGCAGTGCCTGGGGACGTGGGACATGGCCAGACCTCCCGCCCGAGACTGGTGACACTTGGCAGGGAGAAGGCTGATGGGCCGTGCTCGCTGCCTTGGGCAGCTCTTCCCATGGTGGTGTGGGATAAATAGGGGCTTCCAGGTTTATGTGGGCCAGTTTGGCTTAATAGGAAGCCTGATGGATGGTTTTACCTCCTCTCCTCCATTTGCTGTTAAGGATTGGAGATATCAAACCTCAGACGTGTGGCCCAGCTAGAGTCCCATAGACCAAAAAAAGATGGCTGGGCAGAACCCTGCTCCCAGTGGGATGCCCTCCTCTGTGAGGCTGTCCTCACCTGGAGATGTTCTCTCTCTAGGTGGCCCACCTCCGCGCTCATGTGCTCATTCACACCGGGGAGAAGCCGTATCCCTGTGAAATCTGCGGCACACGCTTCCGGCACCTGCAGACCCTCAAAAGTCACCTTCGAATCCACACAGGAGAGAAACCCTACCATGTGAGTCACTCTGCTGGTTTTTCTCAGGGGTGGGAGGTGTCTCAGCAGGGGCTGGGGAAAGATGCTGCCAAACTTGGGGGGCTGAGAAGACACCGAGGCGTTTGCATGGGCTGGTTGCAGCACCCCAATGCCCATTGCCAGTCTCATGATACCCCATGCCAAGGTCATGTCTCTGCTCCTTGTCCCCAATCCCTTTCTCATGCATTAGCTGATGCTGATATGCTATTTTGTTGTGAACGGCTGCGTTGGAAACATTGACGTGCTGCCCAGGTTGGGTACATCTTAGCTGCTCCTCTTTTCTTCCAGCCCATCTGGAAGAAGGTCACACTTCTCCAAATAGCTGTGGCTTAAATTACAGCAGCCTGCTGTGCGTGGGGAGGGGGGAAAGGAGTCAGCAGCCTGGCCTGGGGTCTCCTGTGCTGGTGGCACCTGTGATGAGCAAGCAGCCTGCCCTGCCTTGCTGCAGCCCTGGGGGCTCCCAGCTGTTTGCTGAGACTTTTCTAGCTATCCCCATCTGCTAGAGATGGAATCGGAACAGGGGTTATCATCCAAACATCCCTCTGGAGCTATCCAGCTTGACAGGGGTCAAAAGCAGCTCCTGAAATAGCCCTGTAGCTGGTTTGAGCATCTAGATAAGGAGCTCAGCACTATGTCCATCACAGTCAAGGTCCCCTCCTAAGGGACCTCAGCCTTTGTGCATCCCATAAAGCAAAACGTGCTGCTGAAAGCCTGGGATGGGGTTCCTGACCCTAAGAGAGGTGTCTACACTGTGGGGACAAAATGACGGGACATGGGTCAAGGTTTAGGGACTGAAAGAAGGGCAACTCGGAGCTCCCGGGTGCTTCTTTAGCTTCCCCACTGCTGCTCCCTCTGCATCCTCACTTTCCCCCATCCACCGGTGTAATGGGAGCAGCATCCTGGGGTAGGAGGACATGGGACCCCCGCCCTGAGGGGAAGGGGGTGTCCCCTTACCGCGGTTATTTCTCACCCTCCGCCTTTGCCTCTCGCCCCCGCAGTGTGAGAAGTGCAACCTGCATTTCCGCCACAAAAGCCAGCTGCGGCTTCACCTCCGGCAGAAGCATGGGGCCATCACCAACACCAAGGTGCAGTACCGCATCTCGGCGAGCGAGGTGCCTCCGGAGCTCCCCAAGGCCTGCTGAAGGCAGAGGATTTCCCAGGAGGAGGTCGTCTTTGGGGAAAGGGGTGGGTGGGAGAGAAGCTATCCAAAGGATACTTGTAACACTTTAAAAAAAAAAAAAAAAAAGAGAGGGGGGGAAGAAAAAAAAAATAAAGAACAAAAAATATAATTTCATCACATGATGGAGTGCCTCTAAACCCATAGTGCAGATAGGTGGAAAAACATTAGAAATTAAAAAAAAAAATTACAAATACACGGGTTTTATTTTTTCCCAGTTATGTGAAACAAAAAGACAAAATTATTCAGATCTTACTGTATATAAACCATAAAAAATAAGAATAGTCATTTTAAATGTCTGTGCAGTGGAGTGTTGATAAACTCTGGAGTCTAACCTTCACAGCCTTTGCCGTTTGAAGATGAGGAATGTAATGTTGATTTATGGGAACAGATTTTTTTCTTTTGTATGCAAAATGTGTGTTCTTTTAAAGAGAAAGTATGCTATTAAAGAGAGGGCTTTAACTTTTTTAACCAAAGGTGAAGGAATCTATGGCAGAGTTGTAAATATATATAGATATAAATATATAAATATATATATAAAATAAATATATATAGACCTTTAAAAAAAGCTATATTAAAAATATATAAAATGCATTAAAGGCTCAGTTGGACTCTGCAGGCAGAAGCCACTCTGAGAATCTTTATTATGATAGAGCACTTAACGAGATATTTTAAAGTATTGCATCTGTACAAGTAAGAAAATATTTTGTCTAAATGCATCAGTGTATTTGTATTTTTTTGCAAGTGAAGGTTTACAATTTACAAAAAAGTGTGTATTAAACCAACAAAGCTGCAGAAGGAATTTAAAATAATAATAAAGTGTAATTTTTTTGTTCTAGTTCTCAGTCTGTATATATGTAAAATGTGGTTTCGCACGGTGCCTTTCTTTTCAATGGAGGTTTTCAATGTATGGACTATATTGAGCTCAGTTTCTTCAAGGTACAGCCTGATGTTGCAAAAGGAGTTTGGTGGAACTCTCTATCGGGGAATGGTTTTTTTTTTGTTGTTGTTTTGGGGTTTTTTTTTTGGTCATATTTTACATGCTTGTGTTATAAACAATCTCGGGAGACAGGGTTTGGGCTGTGTCTAAACTGCATTAATGCGTTCTGTAAAATATAGCTGTACAAATAAAAGAATAAAATGAAGAAAAGTGAAGTATGATGGAGTGAGGGGTCTCTTCTTGCTTATCCTTCTCCTTAAGCACCTGGAAAGCCAGTGAGAGCCCTGGGGAAGCGGCTGGATATCCCAAGGCCCACGACAAGCTCTTGGCTTGGTGCACGGAAGGCAGGGCTGGCTGGAGGAGCGTCTTCCAGGGTCGAGTGAAGATGGTCTCCTGCGTGAGATCAGAGCAAGACTTGGGATCACTGCTCCGCATCCTGGTGGGGACTGTCCCGCTGTGCCACCCCCTTGCTACTTTCTGTGTTTTCACCGAGTAGCCAGCAGAAACAGGGCAGAGCCTAGCAGAGACTTTTTTGCTGACCAGCCCAGGGCTGGTTCCAGATGGCTGGGCAGTTATTCATATTTCCTGGAAACCAGTGCAATTGCCAGAATTGCTCAGGGAAGAAGGCTGACCGCTCCTCCTCTGGCTTTCCAGTGCCTGGTGCGGGGGTGGGAGGGCTGCTGGTCCGGCTGCCTTGTGCAATGGCTTGGTGGAGCAGGGTCTATAACCCCCTCCAGGAACTCGTTGGCCGATAGCATCTCTGGGCTCCCAGCCATTGCATGCTGGCTGCAGGCCAGAGCTGAGAAAACCCAGCTTGAGGGAGTCCCCCTGCTCACCCCAAGCAGGGAGAGGAGATGTCTTTATCCATTTGGGTGGCTGTACAGAGCTGGGCGGTGCAGCCAGGGGCTGACCAGGCTCTGGGGAAGTAGGGATACCTGGGGTGCATGCAAGTGCCTTGTTCTTTGTGCAAGAAACCCACCAGCTCTTTGCTGGTGAGGGCTCACTGCTTGCAGAAAACTGGAGTCTCATCCAAAAAAGCTTCTCCGAATTGCAGAGGCAGGACCGGCTGCAACCAGCACTGGTGTGGAGCAGGGCAGCTGCTCGACATGGCCTGGGGTGGGGGCTGAGCCACACAGGGCTTGTTTCATTTTTAGTTAATTCAGGGATAATTTTGGTGCAGGGCTTTAGAGGAGGGTGGGTGGGGGTCTGTGTGTGATTCACAGGGGGGAGACTTGAAAACACCCGCTAGAAGGGGAGGGCCTGCCTGTTTGTGGAGTCAGGAGGGGCTGCATAAGGAGGAGCTGGAAGGGAGACGGATGGGAAGGAGAAGGATGGGCTTTTCAACACACCGTGGGACAAAAGCGGACACGAGACAATCAGAACTGCCCTGCATGGGAGGGAAATGCCCAGAAGGGAAGAGGACCCCCAGCTTCTCTGGCTTGTCTCCCAGTGGACCAGATCTGCCGGCACATGAAGAAGCCCCCAAAAAAGTGAGGGCTGAGCTGGAGCCAGCCTCTCCCTCCTCCTGCTGTTTGATTTGGCTGGGCAGGATGGCTGCCTGCAGCAAGCACCCAGCTGTGGCAGGGAAGGCTTTTCATGGGGCGAGAGCCTCTCTGCTGCAAAAAAATCTCCATCCTCCCCAGGACAGGAGCCTATCTCACACCCCGCAGGTTGGTCTCACCCTGCCGACTGCTCGGCAAGGCTGAGCCCAGCATAAGCCCTCACCAGTTTACTCCTGTTCAGCACGGGGTGGGAGAATGACAACAAATAGGCCATTGCCTGAGCAGTGGGAAAAAAGCAAAAACCTGCTTTTCCACCTCATCCCCTCGCTGGCTTCCTCTCTCCCCCTCTCCCCAGGAGGTTTTTCATGTTTAGTAAAGCTGGTTATCCTTAGGACGGGGTTTTGACACATATACTGTCCTCATTTGACACACATACTTAGGTTTCTCCCCTCTCTGTCGGAAGCTGCCTGCCTTTGAGCTGGCTACCTCTCTGATTACTGCAGTTGTCACTTTTAGAAGTGGCTGGGCTGGGCTGACAGCCCCGCTTGCCCCAGACAAGCAGGCTGCGTAGCCACGACCTCTATTTCCCATTTACTTGCTCAGCTGCGTTTGCAAAATAAATACAGTATTTTCCTGGATCGCGGCTGTGTTTCCTCCTCCTGACAGATAATTTTTTTTTTTTTTTTTAAAACAGTGATGTCACGGCTTTTCCAGGCATTTCAGCCGATGCGATAGCAATCACTCCCTCTCTGTCCGCAGGGCAGAGGTCTGCAGGCATCTGGCACGGCCAGCTCGTGCCACCGAGCTTTGCTCAGCACGGACGGTGTTTGCAGGGGCAAGAGAGCGGTCACACAAAGGGCTGCCCTACGCGTGTTTGATGGCTGCAGAGCCCGCGGACGCAGAGTTGACCCTGCCCGTGTCAGTGCCCCTGGGGGATTTGCCCGGTTGCAAATACAGAGTTTGGCTCTTGCCAAGACTCAGAAGAAAGGACACCACCACACCGAGAGGCTGGCCGATTTCCAGGAAGTTTCCCGGAACGCGTTTGAGCAGCTCTTTTGGTACCCATCTCCCCCTCCTCCCACAAAAAGACCTGCCCAATAGGTGGGCATGTGGTTGTTTTCCTTTTCTTAATGTTTCTTCTGCGCTGGAAAAAAAACCCTCCCCATGCCACCAGCTCCTTTCATAGAATCATAGAATCCCATGGGGTCGGAAGGGACCTCTGGAGATCATCTAGTCCAACTCCCCCACCGGAGCGGGTCTACCTAGAGCAGGTTGCTTAGGAACTTGTCCAAGGGGGGGTTTGAATGTCTCCAAAGAAGGAGACTCCATCACCTCTCTGGGCAGCCTGTTCCAGTGCTCTACCACTCTCACAGGGAAGAAGTTCCTCCTCATCTTTAGGGGGAACTTCTGATACTCAAGTTTGTGCCCATTTCCTCTTGTCCTGTCACTGGGCACCATTGAGAAAAGACCAGCCCAATTCTCCTGACACCCTCCCGTCAAGTATTTGTAAGCATTGATCAGATCCCCCCTAAGTCTTCTCTTCTCAAGACTAAAAAGACCCAAGTGTCTCAGCCTTTCCTCATAGGAGAGATGCTCCAGGCCCTTAATCATCTTATGGCCCTTTGTTGTACCCTCTCCAGCAGTTCCCTGTCCTCCCTTCCCGTTTTACTTCTCAGCACAGCCTTTGGGAAGGCCTGGCAGAGAAATGGGGATTCCAGTTTCCTGGGGCTGAGCAGGGATCAGGGCAGGTGGGGGAGGAGGGGAAGAGTGCCCACAGCGATGCTGTGAACCACTGCACCAAGCTTTCTGCGTTCGCCAATTTATCCTCTAGCCTTTAGGCCTGCTTTTTGTGCTGAAAAACCTGTGTTGAGTGAAAAAAAACAAAAAACAAAAAACAACAAAAATCACAAAAAACCGCACAAACAAACCAAAACACAACTAAGGCGTGGACGGTTTAAATGCAGGCACCAAGGCTGTGACTTCCCAAAATGCGGCGGGAGGGCTGCGGGCGCTCGCTGTATTCTGCCGGGTCTCCACGAGAGGGCAAGCGAAGACGGTGTTTAAGCAAGGAGTCCCCGGAATAAAGATATCCGCTAAAAATAAATAAATAAAATACATATATATATATCAGCCCGCCTGGGACATCTGTTGCTGTCGGGGAAAATCTTACAAGCCGGGGGAAGGTTTGCAGGCAGAATCACAGAATGGTTAGAGCTGGAAGGGACCTTAAAGACCACTAAGTTCCAACCCCCCCTGCCATGGGCAGGGACACCTCCACTAGAGCAGGTTGCTCAAAGCCCCATTCAGCCTGGCCTTGAACACTTCCAGGGATGGGGCTTCCACAACTTCCTTGGGCAACCTGTTCCAGTGTCTCACCACCCTCACAGTAAAGAATTTCTTCCTAGAAAATAAATTAAAAAAAAAAAAAAACAAAAAAAACCCATGTTTGCCCACAGCTTGTCCCTGGGGTCTCCCAACATAGATCTGCTGTGGGGAATGACCAGCTGCAGCCCAAGGTGGCTGGGAGAAGCCTGACAGCCACTGTAATTCCACAGGCAGGATTCTGTGTCGCTGGGATGCACCCTGCCTGTTTGTGGGGTTGGATTCAAGTGGGCATGGCCACCTGGAGCCTCCTGGCTGGCCTCTCTGAGAGGAGGCCACTGTCACAGCTGGAGGAAAGGCAGGCCCAAGTTCTTGCTGTGAAGTTGCCTTTATAGAGGAGAGTTATACATATAGAGAGAAAGCAAAGCCCTATATTATTTCTTGTGTTTACCCATCTGTATCCATCATCTCTTGCCTTATACTAGTAATTCCCTACATCCCGGGCCACCATCAGTACAGTCCCTAACACAGCCCCATCCGTGGCTCCTAGTAGTCACCACAGTGTTACAGGTAAATAGGCTGGTACTGCTCTGAGCTCGTCCTGTTTACCTTTGCTTCTGCACATGCTTGTGCTGATCTTTACTGTGTCTGACTTCAAGGGGGCTGCCTTCAGCCCTACAGATGCTGTGGCAGCGTCCTGGGAGGCTGAGACTGGGAATGAATCTCAGGCAGCAGCAACAGAAACCCTGAATACAGCTCAGGCTGTTAGACAGAGACATCAGAAAAAATAGGTAGCAGGATCTCTCCTCTGTGAACCTCCACAGTCTGGTTCCCCTCCCACCTTGCTACCTGGAGCAGGAAAGCCAGAGGACTGTAATTAATAGAGAGTCCAATTCTTTTGGATTTGTGCCCAAGTTTTGCTATAAAAACAGCATTTTACCCAGAAACCTCTCAGGTCTGTTGCAAATCTATGTGCAATCCTGACACTGCCACTCTCCACGTGGCCCGTCCCGGGGACACGCAGTACCAGTCGGTAGGAGTTTCCCTTCCTCGTTGAGCTCTTGTTTCTCGTTATCACTCAGGCATGACCGACTGCTCTTTCTCTGCTCATCTCTATCTCCTGAGGTAGCATCAGCCCCCCACAAGGAAGCTGCTCCATTTAGGTTTTCGGCAAGGTGCAAGAGCTGCAGGACTTCCTTGGTGCCCCACAGTGTGGGATGCATGTCCAGAGCCAGGATGAGGAGTTCCACCATCACAGCTCAACCCTACCAAGTTGAGTGCTAGAATATAAGAAAAAGGGGGGTGGGGGTGGGGTGGGGTGTTCCCTGCTGCCAAAGTAGTGGTGCATGGCAAAACTGTCCTGCTCATGAAAGCAGAGCTGAGAAAGTCCAGAGAGCATTTTGTAGAAGATAGCGGGAAGGAGAGGTGTCATGAGAGCCGATCTTGCGGCCGTGGTGACAGCAGAGGGCACGCTTTGCCGGTACAGCGCTGAGCGTGCAGCCTGTGCACACAGTCCCGGGCACTGTGGGCTGCTCTGGATCTGCGGAGCGAGCTGGAAAGGTGGGAGTAAGGAAGCAGTCACAGGAATTCAATACAATTCAATCGTCTGCAAAGCCACATGCCCCGCAGCGCTGCGGCAGGAAGAAAGGAACAGAATCGCCTTCGCCACAGCCGGGCGGATGATGGATTTACCTGGCTGGGGAATGAGTGTAAAAAAAAAAAAAAAATCAGATCACAGTGATCCCGTAGAGGAGCTGGGGGAAGGGGAACTGGTAAATCAATCTGTCAATCTGCAACTTGTTCCCCGTTCCATGCCTATGCCAGAGTCATAAGGACGTCTGGAGGTCTGTCCTTACGTTGGAGACAGTCCGACAATGTATGGAGCACATGGACTCCCTCTCTCCACTCCCTCATTGCTAGTTCTTTCAGGGCTTTCTGAATCAAAGTGCTTTTTCGTTTTCATTTAAATTGTATTTTTCCTTTAGGTTTTCTCTGAAACGAAACATCAAAACGTTTCAGCTGGAGCTCAGAGCAATAATCCCAAATTCTACTTGGGATCACCAAGAATTTTGATTCATTCACTATTTTATCCAGCAACAAGGCTCAGACCTGATGGGAACTCAGTTTCTTTCCTCTCCTCAGCCTTAAACAGGCTGAGAGGTCTTTAGGCAAACTTTCCCATCAAAGCCCTGGCTCTGGTCCTGCCTTCACCAGCCTCACAACCTCAGCTGAATCCCAAGAAGAGAAAACCAGCCAAGGTGGGCATCAGAGCCTTCCTGAGGCTGCTCTGGCTCAGCAAACAAATCATCTCCTCATGCATTGCAGGACCAGGGAGCAGAAAACAAGCACACCCTTTCTTTCCAGGGTGAGCTTCTGAAATTCAGAGAGACAAATCCAAGCCATTTCCCTGCAGTAATATTTTGCCTGTTGCTAGAGGACACCGATGTAATTCCTCCAGCTTCCCCCAGGCAGAGGGGGGGGAGCAGGGGGACAGCCACTCAGCTCCAGTGTGGCACAGAGAGGTGGAGTCAGAGCCAACCTGGTCTTCCAAGCCTTGTCCCCACATAGCTGGAAGAGCCACAGGAGCCAGAGTGACCACCAAAACCTGCAATGTGTCCGAGGGTCTGTGCTTGCCTGGGACTACACTGCAGGGAGCACATCTCTCCAACTGCAGTGGCATTGCTCCTAGCCCGAAGCCCCTTTGGGCATAATTGATCTGCAGCAGGTTGCCTTGCACCACCAGGTGGCCAGGGAGGGTTGGCAGGGCAGGGTTGTGGTAGGTAGATGTTAAAATGAAAAACAAAGGGTGTGTGAAGACAGAGACTAGCAAGGAATGGCTCTGGGCTGAAAGTCCTTAGCAGGGCTGGACTCATGCACGCAAAGGAGCTGCCAGTAGCTGGAGAAGAGTGGGGTGCTGAGCAGTCTGGGTTTGGGCAGGACATCAAGAATGGCCTCTCAAAACCCCCTAAAGACTTGAGTCTGATATCTTCCCCTGTTTTACACCAGCATGCCCACACCAGCCCTAAACACAAAACAGCCCTGCTGGCCTGCCCCAGAGCCCATCCGTCTCAGGCTGAGCTCTGCACATCTGCAAAATCCTGTACAATGTGTCTGGGCCCTGCTGGCCCCACATGAAGTTGTCAGGAAGCAAGAAAGTTGAGGAACTCATCAAGGAGGTTGTTCCTGCACTGTGCCAACTCCTACAGCTCCCATCTCCATGCTGGTGTACAAATCAAATGGTTCCTAACAGTGCCGAAATGTAGCAGTTTATCATCCCATGTAGCAGCCCAAGGCTGCGCTCCAGCCCATCACTACACCCTGGATAACAGGGATGTTGAACCAATGCCTGTGGCACATCAGTGCAGAACCACAGCTGTGGCAGCTCAGGGAGCTGGTAGCCATTCCTCCCTGCTCAGGATTAATGGGAGATCCCGGTGTCCCCTTCCCTTTGAGGTGACAAGCTGAATGGCAAAAGGGTGCCGGGCTAGACAGGAGCTTGTGTTTGAAGTGGCAGGGGACACCAGGTAACAGCTTCCAGTAGCCACAGCGGAGTCTGAAATAACCCAGTGCTGCCTCCCATTTTCACCTCTGCTCCTCCCCAGTACAGCGCCCAACCAGGCTGATCTGCCCTGGGCTGTGGGACCTGAGATGAGCTGCAGGGGAATGGGGGACCTCTGCAGAGCTGGTCCAGGCTGGCAGACACACTGCAGTGTGACACAGCTGGGTTGTGCTGTGCCAAGGAGAGCCTCAGGGCTACAAAACCCCATCCAGTGCAAGTAAACTGGGAGAGCCCAGCTTGCTGCTCTTGGCACAGCTGGGAGAAGCGAGGAAATTACTGGTGCTGGGAAATACCGTCTCTAGGAAATCTCTCTTGAAGGCAGGCAAGAGGGCCAGGATAGGTTTGATGCTCTGGCAGCTGCTGCCTTGGCCATTTGCCATGCCCAGGACTGGCTCTGCTTCCTTCACTGTCGGAGGAAGGAGTTGCTGGTACATCTGCCAGTACAGGGAAGTGGTGGAGAGAGAAGTGGTGGGACTTTTGGCCCTTGGAGCCAATCAGCTCTTTTTAGGTCCAAAGCACTCCCTGGTGGGGAGGCTGTGTCCTGTGCCCAAAACAAGGGAGTATGTCTGAACCAGAGCAGGGGCTGACTCCTCTCTACCAGTTCCCTCAGGGCAACACCAAGTGCTAGAAGACAGACAGGGTCCCAAGGAGTGCAGCACTTGGCCTAAGTCAGGTCAGACAGCTGGGGAAAAGCTGGCTGTAAAAGTACCACAAGTCAACCAAACAGACAGGGTCACCTGGGCTACAAATGAAGGCTGCTTCTCTCATGGGTGTCATTCCTTTTGCACCATGATTTGGGGAGGACACAGAGGATGAAGGTTGCATGTGGGTGGAGATGTCTGCACATCTTCAGGCATCATCCAGGGAGGACAGTCTCAGTTCGGCTCAGAGACCTGTCTGGAACCAAGGACCAACACCAGTTCCTCTTGCTGGAACACGAAGCAGGGCTGGAACACTTCAGTTCAAGCTCCAGGCTCCCAGGCGAGCCTTAGCAAACCCAGCCAGCAGCACTGGGGTTGAAGTGGAAGGAGGTACATTAAATTGACATGAAATGAAGCATTCCTTTGGACATTACTGCTGGAGACCTTTGTGCAGTAGTTGGGTCCTTGTCTCCATGAGCCTTTGACTTTCCTCAGCTGCAAACTGAGACAGGAGATACCCCTTTTTCTGAGTGGTAGCAGCGCCCCTTCTTTGCACATCCTGCTCTGCTCCTGCCAGCTGGGAAATAGCTGAAGAGGCCTATCCTTTGAGGTGACAGGGGCTTGCAGCAGTTTTGCCCATTGTGGGCATCAACCAGCTCACAGGGATCGGCTGGAGGAGTGGGGGAGACTGACCATCCCAGCAGGATGGACACATCCCCCATGGGGCCAGCAGGTCCAATGACCCTGGGATGGAGACAGGGGTCCCTGCAAGCTCAGCCAGGGATCTGTACACCCCGACCTAGGCACCGATTTGTCACCGTTACCCCCAGCTGCAGAGCTATGGCAGAGCCGGTGCACTCTCCTGAGAGGCTGCCGGCCGCCAGCGGAGCTGTCTCGACGGCCGGTGGAGCTGACGGGGACGGGGACAGGGTCTGAGCAAGGACAGGTGCGGGAGAACCCCGCAGGGGCCGGGGAGGCAGACAGAACCCCCGGGGGCAGCTCAGCATCCCCCACCGCCTGCTGGAGCCGGGAGGAAATCCGTCCTTAAGGCGTGGGGGGGGGACCCTTCCCAGCTCCCCAGGCTCTGCAGCCCTTCTTAACCGACGGGGAGGGAGGGCGCGCTAGGGCGAAAGGCTTCGGCACTGGGACTACTGGGGGGGCTTCGCCCTGCGGCGTGGGGCTCAGAGCGGCGGGGAGGGCGGTGCACGGCTGCGACCCCCCACCGCCGCGCTGTGGGGAGGAGAGAGAGGACAAGTAGAATCGGGGGCTCCCGGAGGGGAGAAAACGCGCCGGGGGCGACAGGGGAGCGGCCAGAGGGGGGTACTCGGGGGGCACCGTGGACGGTCGGCCGGCCCCGGGCAGAGCGGAGCATCCCCGGTCCCGGCCCCCCTCACCCTCCCGCCCCGGTCCCGGGCAGGGACCCACCCCCGGCGGCGTGGGGCGAGGGGGGCGCCCCCGCCTTGACGTCAGGAGAAGGGTTTATAAAGGCGGCGGGAGGCGAGGAGATCCCCAACGCCGGAGCCGAGCCGCAGCGGAGCCGTCAGCGCTTCCCCGCCGCCGCCTCTCCGCGCCCAACCCACCGGCGAGATGCTGTCGTGCCGCCTCCAGTGCGCCCTGGCCCTGCTCTCCATCGCCCTGGCCCTCGGCACCGTCTCGGCCGCCCCCTCGGACCCGCGGCTCCGGCAGTTCCTGCAGAAGTCGCTGGCTGCCGCCGCCGGGAAGCAGGTGAGAGCCCCGCGACGGGGCGGGCACCCCTCGGGCACTCTGCTGGGCACCCCCGTCGGCCCTGCTGCAGACCCCCGCTTCTCCGCCAGAGATCCCCCTGATTCCCCGTTGCAGACCCTCTGCTTCCCCAGCAGAGCCCCTGCCTGCTACAGACCCCTCCAGTTGCCTACTAGGCACCCCAGTACCTTCAGTGCAGAGTTCCAGTTCCTCACCGGAACTCCCGGTATCCCCGTTTTACACCCCAGTTGCTTGCTGTAGATCCCAGTTCCCTGAAAGATCCCCTGGTTCCCTGCCGGGGCTGAGCCAGCAACAGGCTGGACAACTGGGGGCAGAAAGGGGAGACACCCCCCTAGCCCAGCCCAGCTGGGTGTTGGTGGGGAATGAGGGCTTCTCCAGGGCACTGAACCAAGGCAGCTGCCCCAATGCATCAGGAGGATGTCCTCATCCATGCAAGGGAGCAACCAGGGCTTGGAGGGACAAGAGGAAAAATACCCCCCAGTGAGAGGGTGACCCAACTCAGCTCCCCAAAAGACCTTTCCCTGTCACTTTAGCATCAGCCTCACAGCATTCCTACTGGGTCTGGCACAGCGTGCTGGAGCAGTGGGAAGGGAAGGTGATATGATGCTCAGATGAATTCATTCCCTGCCACGACCAAGGCAGTGGTCTCTTCCCCATGCCAGGTAGATGTCAGCGCTCTTCTGCTCCACGTTAGTTCACAGGTGCAGCTGCTGCATAGCAGCTGTTGGTCGGGGCTCTTTGGAAAGCCAGGGCTCCCCTCCTCCAGAATCCTGTGTGTCTCTAATCTGGGCACAAAAGAGTCTTAGAGGGACACAATGGTGAGCCCCAAAATGCCAAGGAGTAATCGTGGGCTCTCTCTCTTTCTCTCTCTTCTGCCCCAAGGAACTGGCCAAGTACTTTTTGGCAGAACTGCTCTCAGAGCCAAGCCAGACAGAAAATGAAGCCCTGGAGTCTGAGGACTTGTCCCGAGGGGCTGAGCAGGACGAAGTGAGACTGGAGCTGGAGCGCTCGGCTAACTCAAACCCCGCTCTGGCACCCCGGGAACGCAAAGCGGGCTGCAAGAACTTCTTCTGGAAAACTTTCACATCCTGTTAGCTTTTGAAACCCACCTCTTCTCCCCATCCATCCCTGCCTTCTTCCTAGCCCCCCACCCCGAGCAGAACCTTCACCACAAGAGGCGAAGACTGTAAATACACAATCCACGGTTATGGTGAAATTAAACAAGGAAAATTTGAGTTTGATTTCCAGTTGTTTTAATAAAACTTTCTGTTCCAATTGTACATGATTTGCTTGAGTTGTGATTTCTGACTAGTTCTTTGATGACATGCACTCTGCAACTCTTTCAAATGTACTATTTTTAATTCTTTGTTGCAATAAAGTTTATGTTTCAAACAGTGATGCTGAGATATGGTGGTCAATGAGAAAACCTAAGTCACCTCTCAGGCTGCTTGTCTTCAAAATGCTGCCCGTTTCAGGGCATCAGCAGCAAACACCAACCACATGCATGTATATGCACACAGGCAATCTCTTAAAGTGTTTTTTTATATTTTTTTTTTTTGCTGTGGTCTTTCTAAGGGATCTAGAGACTAAGTGGTATTTTAGATATCAAATCCCTGTGATTGTAACTGAGTCAAATCCACAGCACTGGCACTTCAGTCAGTTTAGAGAATTTACACCCATCATCAGAGGCATCACTATAAATCACAGCTGTGTATTCCAAGTGATGGGGGATCATAAAAGTAGTTCACAGAACAGCTTTCCCCACACATACCTCATTCCCTCCTCAGCCACAAAGACTAACAGGCATAATAAAGACTTACCTGGCACCATTTACTGCTTGCAACATCCCTGACAAGCACTGCTTCTGGGATTCCTTCAGAAAGTTTTCCTTTGTTCTGCTGTGCAGGGGGACATTCTGTATCGCTATAAAGCTGAGATGTTAAACCCATGCCATCAGCTCCTCTCCATCTAATAAACTGGTTACAGCGGTTTTTCTACCCACTACATCATCCTTAAAGCCAATATTAAAAGGTTCAGCAGGGTAGGAGATAGCATCGGGAAAAAGACATGCTTCTGTCATTGGGAGACAAAATTTTCATGCTTTTGCAGAGTATCTTCCTTTTCTGGCCGTGCTGGTTTGTGACACGCAATCGTGGGAGAGCTGGAGCCATAGAGCACGCATCCTGCGTGGGGGACAGGATTCACTTTGACGAGAAATTAATAATTCAGGATTAAAGGTACCAAACGTTTTGTAGCCATCATACGTGAACGAAAGGTGAAAAATGGGGAATCTGAGAGCTGTTCATAGGCAGAGGGCTGAGCATGGCGCCAGTCGAGGTGGATTCCCCAGCTGAGGGTGTGTTAAATCGCCTCTGCTCTGTGCTGAGCGCAGCTCTCTGTCTGTGGGGCATCGCTCTTGACAGCTCATGGGCTATTTCCTTAATTCTTGGTCGGTGTCTCCTTTCCCTGAAGGCAGTGGTTTGTTAGATTTGAGTTGGGGGCAGGTGAATCCTTCATCATTGTGAACTACAGCCATAGTGATGCTGATGTGACACCCCAACCCTGCCATGTTCGCTCACCGCAGGGCTCTGCTGGGCTGCTCCACAGCCGACCGGCAACAGGCGAAGGCAGCGGGGGACGTGCGTGGGGAGGGAATCTGCAGGGCTACAGGGGCAGGACTGGATGCCACCCACCCTCCCCGGAGCAGGGCAGATGCAACTGCTTTGCCTATGCCCCAGGACACCCTTTTTCACCCACTGGATTTCCGTGGTGCAGCTGTGGAGGGTGCAGGGTTAACTCCCTCCGGGAGGGGGCAAACTGCTGGGGGAGAAGCCTCCAAAAAGACTTTTGAGAAGGGCAGGTAATGCAGGTCATTTCTCAGCCCTAAAAGCAGACAGGGTGAGAATAAGACACTGTTTGAAAGTGTGGAGACAGACTCTCTGAGGAGAGAGTGATGGTCCTAGCTCGTGTCTGATTCCTTTGTTGCTGTGCATTGTCAAGGGAACAAATTTTAGGGGATTCAGTGAAGCAAAGACCTCCCCATCCCTACCTCCTCTCTCCTGTCTTGACTGAGGTTCTACTTCGCTTTCAAAAAGCAGCTAATTGTTCAGTGCTGAGACAGCCTCAAGACAGCGGCTACAGGAACAGAAAGGGGGTGGAGGTGCCAGGGGCTTGAATATTCTTATGCACGGAGCCCATCTTTCATGGGATATAAATAGACCACTACTCGCCTGAGGTTTTTCCTCTTGGTCACTCTGCTCAGCAAGTGCTTCTGAAGGGAGTTTAATCTTGCCAATTGCTGGAGTGAAACCCATCACAAATAGAGATGCAGATGATCCTCAAGCACAAGCAGGAATTAAAGGCAGTGATTCACACGCTACACCAGCCTGCTTCAGCAATGCAGCCGGCGTCACGTCACGGCAGCTTCTGCGAAGCTTAATGAAGATATACTGGTGGAGCCATGTGCGAATGTCGTCAGTTCAGAGACAGAAAGACAAACCTCCTCCTTCCATCAACTCAGGAGATCCTGGAGTTTGGGGAGACGGTTCCCTGGACATTAAGTACAGTATCCCCACATGTAATTGACTGCGGCAGAGCCATCCTTCCCAGGTGCTAGAGCTGTACAAACACAATGCAAGAAACAGTCTTGCATTTAGCCCTGCTGAGCTAAAAAGACTAGAAAGACAAAGAAAGATTTATTGCTTCTCTTTGATAGGTAGGAATTATGGGGTAAAGGGATTAAATGGCTATTTTTAGTCTCTCGCCATACAGCCACAAAAGAGTGTCCTGGGCTGGGAAGACTCTTGCTGGGCAAGGCTGAATCTGGGATGAGCACAGAGGTAGGGTCAGCTCCCACGGGCCAGAGCTGCTGAAGGGGAGAGCAATTTTTGTGAGACGTTTTCATGTGACATTCTCTGCAGCTCATAGCTCAGAACTGAGGCTCCATGGAGGAGCAGACTCAGCACAGGTTTGCAGGAGGTTAGGGGCCCTGATGATCAACACATGGCTGATCCATCTCCCCTCTTGCACTCGGTGTCACGGGCAGACCCAGAGCAATCCCCTCTCCAGCAGGTACCTTCAACCTTGTGATTCATCTGAGGCAGCACAGGGAAACATCCATGAAGAACCAATAAAAAGGGCTTGAAACGGCTATCTGAAGAGTTGCTTTTAATGAAAACCAGAAAAGGTTGTATAAGGCTTGAAAACATATATCCCCCAATGGGAAGTTAGTGTGAGTTTCTCTCAGCCCTCCCCAGCAGCGAACTCTCCGATTAACGATGCCAGGAGGGGTAATTCACTCTAGCAAGCAGACCAGGATTTCTTTTTATGTGCATCCCAAATTGGTAAAAAAGACAAGTCTTCCTTGGCCCCGAAGGCTTGCTGGTGACAGATAGCTTGAAGCCATCCTAGCTGTGGTGCAGAGGAAATACTTGTGGGATCCAGATTTCCTAGCCTGGGTCTGCTCTGGCACCAGCCTTCTCCTTTTAGCTCCTGAAAAGATCGAGAGCCTGGACCCATGGGCACAACTACCCTTCACCCAGAACAGCCTGTAAGATGCTCTGCACTGCCTTTGCATTTACTCTGCCTCTGTGGCTCCTGGCAAGCATTACACCATCGCTCTGACCCACAGCCACCGGGAGCATCTCAGATTCCCAGACCTCTGCTCTCACCGCAGGATTCTTCTTCCCTTTCATCCTGCCCAACTCCCAGCACCTCTGGGGAACAGTGGAACAGCCCCAGCTCCCATATGGGTCAGCACCAGGCGTTTGGAAAAAAGCACTTGCTGCTGCAACTGAGTCCTAATTCTCTGAAAGCAAAGCAGCAGGATGTTTATTGACCAGGGTGAGAAAAGCTATACCTAGGCAATAAAAGTTATTATGATAAAGGAACAAACTGTACTCTCTACTCTCTGAACACCTTCTGACTCTTTGACAGCTTCTCTCCAGAATAATGCAATAAAACTCACTTACACTGAGCCTCTTCTTCTTGTCTTTTTTTCTTTTTTATTAGGGAATTATTTGTTACTTTTTGTTAACACCCAGTTACACATCCAAGAATAACTGTTTGGCCAGATGCTGTGAGTATCTCAGAAGACTTTTTTGGATCTCAGTCTCAGGAGACTTAACCCATAAACCACTTGTGAAACACCACAAATGGTCATAAAAAAAATAAATCACCAAGTTCAGTTTTTCTTATTCGTATAGTACAAATGCCAGTTTGTGTCATGAACCTGTATTTCCGACATCATCTGACAAAGAAACCCACCTGGGCATTCAGTTAACAAAATGAATTTAAGAAGGTCTCCAGTATTTCCTACAGAGAGGTTGCCTGAGAAAGCATAAAATGATGCATTGAAATTCATGTTTTTCTCATCACCTGGGCTGGCTGCTGGAACGGAGAGAGAGGGACTTGGTCCCACACACGACACCGGAGCATCCCTTCTGATGCTCTCTGCTGCCTGTCTCCCTCTCTGTGCAGCTGGCTTTGGCTGCTGGCAGCCTGCACCGCTCCATGGAGGGAGGAAACGTTCCTTGTCTCCAGCCCTGGCAAAGCATTCCCGGGAGGTGAGCCGAGAGATGCTCCCGGGCCCTCCCTTACTCGTCCCTCAGCCCTTGTTAGGAGATTCCCCCAGGCACAGAGCAGAAGTCTGTGAATCCCTCCCAGCGCTGCCATGCCCCGGGGTAGAGCGTTTGCTTCCTTACACAGCTCTATGTTCTGCCTCCAAGGAAAACCTCTCCTTTTCCTCAGGACTGAGGTTTAAGGAAGAAAAAGGATCCCCTTGGAAATTGGCTATTACATTTGCAAGGCTCTTTTGTAGAACTTCACTGCCACCTCTTTTCTTCCCTGTTTCACTTCTTGTGCTCATCAGGGTTTGTAATTCTTCCCAGAGGTTCAAACACAATATTTCTTTCCCTGCTGCTCTGCTCCCCACGCCAGCCTTTTCCCTCAAGGGTGCAACGTTGGGGCACATTGCTGAGCACAAGCCCCGGGATGGGGTGCACCGCAGCCAGCAGAGAGAGCCAAAGAGCACAGATTGTCCTATTTATGGTCTGTATCTGTACCAGCAGAAGCTCAGGATGGGTGTCCTCTGTGCCAGGGGCTGTCCAAGCTCTGGATAGAGCCCCACTGCAGAGAGGCAGGCTGGGGACAGGAGCCCTGCAAAGAGGGGCTTTCCCTGGAGCAGCACTTTCAGGGGGCCGGAGGCAGCACTGCTCCATTGACAGATATTTTTCCCCAAAACTATGTGCCTGCTTTTCATTTCGAAAGGGCATTTCTCATCTCAGAGTTGCTAGTTTTTAACAGGTTAGGAGAAAGCTAAATAACATGAAAGTAAGCGGACTGTTCTTTCTAGGTTTAAATGTGGTGGGGTTTGTCCGAACGAGAACCTGTAAGTGACCTTCCATACAAATCTTCTTCCCCTGGCAATGGGTTTTGTTGTTGTTCAGCATCCAAAAAAACCTCCTTATTCACTCAGCTCTGCTGAAACGTCACAATCTAAGCATCAAGAGCAGGGGAAGTGGGAGGAAGGGCTACCTCCAGTTAAAGGTTCAGGGTACCAGATGGCCTGTGGTGGTGGCACTTTGACACGATGTGTGGCAGTCACACTGTTTCTCAGACACCAAAGCCTGGGAGGCTGCAGGAGACTGGATCTTCCACAGCTTGAATAAACAGCCTCTGGAGGTTATTTACCTGTACATGGGAGCACTACTGGACAGCAAAGAGCTGCTCCCCCACATAGTTGCTGAGCCAGAGAAGTCACATGGGCAAGAATCTACCTGCTCTCAAGGAGGAAATTTCTATATGGTGGATGTGGCTCCCCAGATACTGTCTCCACATGTAGGTGAGCAAGTGAGCAGGCAAGTTTCCAGAAAATACAATCTCTTTAGACTGAAACATATCATTCAGTTAGAAATGATCCCTGAATTCCAAACGCTGCCCATCTTCTCTGACACTGACCATATATGTTATTACATCACAACCATTAATTCCCTTACTTGTCACATTAGCAGTGGTGATACTGACACCGACATCCAGGACACTGAGGAGATCCTGAGACAGAAGAAAAAAGTTGAAGCCATGTCTGGGCACTCCGAGTTCCTTGCAGCCAGCTTTCAATCATTCAAGTTCATCAACGAGCAAAGGGAAGTAGATAAGAAATAGGGGGAGAAACAAATCATTCTGTGATGTGACTGTGTCGTCCAGGCCTGTAACTGTGTCTTCCAGGAGAAGAAATTGGCCCAGGAGGCCTCAGTGGAAGTACTTAAGGATGTAATGAACAATCTCTTTACCTTAATGCTAGACTTCCTGGACGAAGACCTAGGGGAAGATCGGAAGTTCATGCAGTCCATTAATGTTCTTATGAAGAGTGTGTTGGAAAAATCTGACCAGGGTATTTTTTGTGTCTTACTGAAACTGTTCCAAGGCATACGGACTGCTGAGGGCAGCCCAGGTAAGGTTTCTGACCTGCTGACCAAGTGCCTGTGGAGGACCACATGGCTTCCTCCAGGCACCATCAGCACTATGAACCTGAATGAAATCCTGTTGGATACCCACATGCTCATGAAGGCTCTTTTAGTGGAAAAACTGAGGCAGTGCACAAACTCCTGCTGTGGACCTTGAAAACTCTGCTGTACAACTTGTGCAAGCCAAAAGGAGTGAATATCCTGGACCACCTCACCCTGATCGAGGGTGCAGCTGGCTCTGAGGTGGAAGCTTACCTCCAAAAGACTGCCAGTGCTACTGCCAATGAGGGGACAAACAAAACAGCTGTAGGAGCAGGGGAGGATGTCCCCTGGCCAGCTCACAGGTTTGCAAAGGACAAAGCAGGTGAGATTTTAGAGAGTGTCTTCTACAAGATTTGCTCCAAGCAGAGTTTGAGGGAGGGTCTAGAGGAGACTTATATGAAGGTAAGAAAAAATGGCCCAAAAGAAAGTTGGAGTCTTTCCTGGAAAACATCTCCCTCTTCTTGCAGGGCTTTGGCCACCATCCGGAAGCAAAGTTTGGCCATCATCCAGACAGAACAGGACACCAGAGAGCATCTTCCTCCTCCTCCCCTGGGGTTGTACCCTGAGGTGGAAGCATCTCCACTCAGATCAACGGGGATCCCAGCAGGGACCATAAAAGAGAAGGAGGTGATGCTGTCCTGCCACCTGGAAAATCTGCCATTCACCTGCAGCAGCAACACAGCCTTGAGAGCAAGACAGCCCACAGCAGAATCCCTGCCAGTCAGCTCCCCTCACAGGATGCCAAGGTCATACTTCTGCCTGCTTTCCAGGGTGGCACAACAGTGATATCCCTCACGGCATGAAGCCGCCAGCAGAAGTAGCATCAGGACCTCAGAACTAGGTAGTCCTCCTCCACACTCATCAACAGGCAGATGGTGTGAACTGATAACGGAACAACTCCAGCATGAACACCAGGTGTGTTATCTGTGCACTGGCACCTTGGGGCTGCACCCCCCAGGAGCTGGCCTGAGTTTCTGATCCCTTCCCCAAGGGGTGCAGGTAAACAGAAAGAAGAGCAAATTGCTGCTCTTCCCAAAGCCAAAGAGGAGATAGGTCTTAAGGCCAGGAGAGGTGCAACCCAGGCAAAGGCAGACGGGTCTCCCCAGTTCCCTGTGTGCTGCAGGGAACAGCTATAGGGCTTGCTTGGCTCCAGAGCTCAATGTTTCCATGTCACAGTCCAAGTTTTTGGCTTTTGAAAAAATAAAGTGGCTGAGACTGATGCCTTGGGGCAAAACTGAACCCAGAGCATGTAAATCTGGCCAAGGCACAGGGCAGAGAACCAGTTGGGGTGCTGACCCTGCCTGGACAACCTCCACTGGGATACTTCTGACATGGGATTTTCTAGCAGTCAAAACATTCAGGGCCAGTAACATATCAGACCAACATTGCCCTGGTTCCCAGCTGGGACCCACCTGAAGAGATCAGGGCTTTCAAACAGCCTCTCTGTCTTTCTGCACAGTGACCACCAGTTGCACAGTGAGCCTACCAAAGGCAGAGGTTACAATCGGAAATTCATTACCGAAAGAGATTTGTACAAGCTTCTGTTTTCTCTTTGGTAAAATCAATAAGACACAGACTTTCAAACCCACTTCCCCTTGTCAAACTGAAAGAGATCAAGAGAGCAGAGTTGCTTGGGACAACCACAGAATGCCAATACCTCATCCCAGCCCCTCTCTTCCACATTTCCCAAGGAGCATGCTGCTATCCTCGCGTAAAACCACCTTGATTTGTCTTTAACATCCCTCTTGCCTGTTAAGTTCCCGAAGGTAGGAGTCCTCAGCTTTGTCTCAGGTTTAACAGTAAGCACTTCAAGGATGCTCACTAAATTACAAGACTTATTTACTGATAGACAATTCAGCCAATTACAAAATGCTATTACGCATTTGTACTCAGGCTGAGCAAGCTAGCTGCCTGGTGAACATGGCAAACAAATATTTTAATTAAAATAAAAAAAAAAAAAGGGAACACACAGTCTGATTACTGGCCAACAAGAAAAATACACCCCAGAGATATCAAAGTGTAATTACCCTTTCCGAATGGCCAAAAAGGCTTGTTTGCTGCAGACTGTAATTCACTCTAAAACTGCTACAAAGTCATAGCCACCCCCCCACCTACCCCATTCATCCAGTGCTGTACCTGCTGAGGGGCTGGTCTAGTACCCATGAAATGGGGTTCTGGTACATCCATGTCTAGTTTCTACTTTATTTTCTGGCTGGGTAGCTGGAGGATTCACAATGAGAACATGACTAAAGCCTCTACAGTTTCTATTCTTTGATTCCTTCCTGCTCCGTCCTTGGGATGCCCTCTCTTTTTGTGCTAAAGGCGTAATCTTTGAGGCTGGAATGGAGCTATGTAGTTTACATGCAACACAATTGGGTGCCCTTTATGTGGCCTTCCAAAAATAAATTTATATTCATGTTGAGCTGTGAGGTCCAGCTGACTGGACGTGCTGCTCCAGGAGGTTTCCTTCAATGCTGTGCTCCCTTTTGGCTGGTACCTAGAGAGCTTCCTCTCTAATAGGTGCTGGAAATGCTCTGTATGGATGCATAAGCATCATACCAGCACAGTTACCAGGGAGTGCTGTCCATCCACTGCCCTGTCACTCAGTCCACACCGAAACCTGCCCAGGAATGGTGTTGTCCTTGCAAAAGCCTCCCTGGGAATGTGCCATCACCAGGCTGACCCATGCTGCAGCTGCACTGCTGTACCTGGCACACTGCTGGGGCAAAAGCCATTACCCAGCAGAAAGCATGATATGCTGAGGCCCCACACTATGTTGTAGCCAGGGCAGACAGGCACATTCCTCTTCTGTAACACTGAAGGCCTCATCCGTTCCTTAAGGGTTCCAGAGACTATAAAAATAAGGCAAAGTCAAGTGTATGGAAGCCTTGCAGCATTTGCCAGGCAGGCAGACTATTCATCGGGATGCATCACGCTATCAGAGCATCTCAGGGCCCTTGTCAGCCATCAGAAATCTCCCGTAGTGGGTGCAGCACAAAGTCAGAGCAAGTGACAGTCCCCGTCCTGCAGATGTTATATGTGATAGGAGATACATGCATCAGCAGAGATGCCCTGGAGTCCTCCAGGAGCGGGCCGCCTCTTGAATATTCTCAGCATGTTCTCACACATGCACAGCCCCCGAGAAGCAATCAGGAGTGCGCTGAACATCAGGATGGTGATCTGCAAGGTATCCTTGCTCCAACCTCCTTGCTCCTAACAGAGAACAGCATGCAATGGGGTATCCTGGTGCTTATTCTGGACTTTACTCCACAGTGACAGTGGAGTTAAAAAAGAGATAATGGCTTCGAAATTACACTCAGATCTGGACAGTGGAGGTCTGTGCCCTAAAAGAGCTATTTCCAGAACTTTTAGAGAGTCCCCCAGAGACAGAGGACCAGGTTCCTGCCCATGAAGCAGTGGTTAAGGAATGGATCCTAACACACACGATGAAACCTCAGGGTCCTGGAATGCTTCTGCCAGCACCACATCCTGAGGTTTGCTGGAAGACAATTCAATTTTCCTCCATCCTACCTTCCTCCCAGAAAGCCAGTCCTCCAGGCTGTTCATCCTCCCCCACAGCCCTGGGGAAAAACAAAGAGAGAAAGAGCACTAGGGTTGGAAGGCAAAGGAGAGCTGGAAGGAGCTTATAAGCTGACCTGGTACCTTTTGCTCTTTCTTGGTTCAGTCCTCTTCCATTTGCCAGAATCATGATCAAAGTGCATACTCAGGAGACATCAGGGTCAGGGAGATCAATGAATTATAAATAAATACAGTATAAACAAATCAATCAGAAGGATAAAAACATTCGACAGAGCCACACTAATTAAAAATATAATAACCCAGATAGCGGACATTTATTTAAAATGGTGCAATTACAGCTTTTAATCATCTGGATTTAAATTAACAGCAGCAGCAAAGTGCCTGTGCAAACGTGTTCTCTGTAATGAACCGATATTAGAAAGCCAGCTTGGTGATCTCTCCCTCTCTCAGGCTAATTGTCCCTCCTCTCGTTGTAAAATAACCTTTTGGTGTCTTTCTCTTGTAGAATCTTGAAGATGAAGACACAATATTGGAGCTAAATTAAATCCCCTTCACATATTTCTCTTCTTTCAAGCTGTAAAAAGTGCTGGTATCAGTCATTCAGTCTCTAGTGCTGACGCAACCACACTTGAGGAGAACATCTGGGGGGCCCAAGAGTCATTATAGGGAAAATAAAATCCTATATTACAATCAGTCAGCAATTAAAAGGCAGGATGCAGGAGGGCAAATCCTGCAAGATGCTGAGCAGACTTGGTGGGGAAACCAAATGGTAGATTTGTGATGCTCTGAGCCTCTTTTCTTCTTCACTGGGTCGATTAAGAGGAGGCTAGAAAATTTCTAAATCTGCTTCTTCCCGGCACAAATGGTCTTGGAAGTAGCTAGTGTAAATTTGGGTTAGTTCTGATCCAGGGGGTCACAGGTTTAGTACCTACTCACCTCCAACTAGCCCGGTCTGCAGAGCTGTGGGGCCAACCTTGCCTTGGCTTGGGAGGTCCTGGCCAGGCCAGGCTTTCGAACAGACACAGTGTGGCTGAAGGCAATGCGCAGCTTGTCACGTGAAGCCCTCCTGATTAGAGTGGGCTCGATGCAGGCACAGGGAAATCAGAGACATGAAAGCTCTCTGTACCTGGCGTGATTCTGACTTAGCAAAGTGACAGGTCTTATCTGCCCTGGGCAACTGTCAGGATCATTCCCCCATGTTTCTGCAGCTGCCCTGTAAAAACATCTTTCCCACAGAACAGCCTGGTGTCCACCAGCCAAGATGCTGACAAGTGCTCAGCACGGTGGTGGAAGCAAGCAGATTTGCAGACACATGACAAGAAAAACTGTTGAAGACAAAGCCTTCCAGCCATGGCTGTCCTGAGGTGGGTTTGAATCATCAACCAAGGAGAGGCAACTCTTCACTGGCCACGAAAGCTCTCCTGGTGGGCAGCCTCACCTCCCTGCCAGCCAGCACACCCAGCTCTGCTCTGCCCCTGGCTTTGCTCTGTCCCCTTGTCACACACTGCACAGGGAGAGTCGCAGCAGGGCAGAAACAGCTCCAAAAGTTCCTGAGCTAAATAGTCAGCCTCCAGCAATGCCCCCAACATGTCTGTCCCACATCCCGTGCTGGTGACAGTGCAGTGCTTCTCACAGCATTAGGATGCTCCATGTCTCAGCTGGATTTGCTTAAAGGCTGCAAGGAAAGGGAAAAGAAAAAAAAAAAAAAGAAAAAAACACATAGGGATAAACTTCATTTTAGGAGTGTGGAATCCTTGGTATCAATACAGACTGTGCGACGAGGTATTAGAAAGCACGCCTGAGGAAAGGGCCTTGAGGGTGCTGATGGACAAGAAACTGGGCATAAGCAGGCAGTGGGCACTTGCAGCCTGGAAGGCCAACCCCATCCTGGGCTGCATCAAAAGAAGCGTTGCCAGCAGGTCCAGAGAAGTGATTTTGCCACTTTGCTCTGCTCTGGTGAGACCTCACCTGGAGCACTGTGTGCA
>JAOTQQ010000052.1:11882596-11945129 GCA_026546715.1 Gallinago undulata | reverse complement strand
GAGACATTCAAGGTGAGGCTCAACGAGGCCCTGGGCAACCTGGTCTAGTTGGGGGTGTCCCTGCTGACTGTGGGGGGTCGGACTAGATGGCCTTTGGAGGTCCCTTCTTGCCTGGACCATTCTATGATTCTATGATTCTGTGTGGGAAACGAACACCACACATGGGGAGCGTACGTGTCTGCGTCTGTACGTGCCTGCACACCTACCTCTGCCTGCGTAAGCCCCAGCTCCTTCCGGAGCTGCTCACCCACCCCTGGATCTTGGCCACTGTCACCAAACACAATTACCTAGCTGCATCCACAGTCCTGAGCACAGGGTTAAAGTCAGGAGCCCTTTGGAAAGAGAATTTCATCTCTCTAATTAGCACCAAACCCTCCTCTCTTTCCTGTTTACCCGAGGGGTGTGCAAACACACAGCGAGACAGCGAGTGAGAGTCACGCAGTCCTCACTACCGCAACAGGCAACATAATTACCTGCCCTGCACATTAAGATTAATAAATATTAACTTTACTTGTGTTTTTACTGTCCACCTAAGATGGAAACAATGAGCTCTACTACTTAATCAAATTACAGCTATAAAATTATTTCCCTTTTAGAAGGTTCATTTCTGTTTTGCTGGCAATTAATGTTGATGATTTGAGTCCCATCTTTAAAACATTTTGAAATACAGAAAATGGCAGAAGTGCCACAGTGCGTTAATGGAGCCATAATATACATCAGGTAATAAAGCATAAGGAGTCTGTTTACTTTGAGTGCGCTAATTATTTGAGAGCTTTTAAAAAAAAAAAAAACCCAAACCCGACATGTGACAACTTTCATTTCGTTTGAATTAATTAAAGAAAAAAAAGCACCAACACCCCCACCCCCCCTCTTTGAGGTATTGCTTTAAAATTCCCTGCAGTCAGGCCAGGCCCCAGGCAGACACTGAGAAGCAAATTTTCTCTTTGGTTCTTCTCTTGCTTTTCTCTCTTCAGGGTGTGCAGAGCACGGGGAACCACTCTCACACTGGACTAGATGCTCACACAGTCACTCCTGCACCATCTCTGAAAACATCTCAAGGAACCAATGCACCTTCTTGTTAGGAGACTCCCACCCCTCGATGATCTACAGGGGACAGAGAAAATGTCATTGTCTGGTCTAGGAGAGACCAAAATCCTTTTCAAACCTTTAGGACCACCAAGAAAGTATTCAGCAGCTGCACCTTAGTCTGAGACACAACTCTCTGGAGAGGCAAACTGCAGCTCCTGTGGCTTCCTTGCCGCTGCAGAACTAAGAAGGTTTAATTCCTCTTCTTTTCAAATCAGCACCAAAGCAGCAGCACAACCAGGACAGGAGCTGGTCCTACTCCCTGCACAAAGAGACCAACTTCAAAGTTAGGTCATGTTGCTCTGGGCCTTGTCCTGCTGAGTTTTTAATATCCCCAAAACCAGATTTCCCCACCACTGCCCTGTCCCAGGGCTGCAACACTTGTTATCAAGGTGTTTTTTTTCACTATACCTTCTTGGCTTTGCTGTAGCCTGCCCATGGCTTCTTGTCCTGTTGCTGTGCAACTTTGAGGGCAGTCCAGTCCCAGCTTCCCAGTTCCCTTGGTGGCAGCTGAAGCTGACAGTGAGATTCTCCTTGTCCTCCTCATCTGCAGGCTTAAACAAACCCAATTCTTCCACCTTGCCTCGTACATCTGCCTCCACCATCTCATTGTCTTCTGACTGGCTTTCCCCAGCTCACTGTGCTTTCCACACAGTCCTTTCCAAAACCCACTGGTCCTCCCTACAGCTTTCCTCCGTACAGCTTTCACCTCCGCTATTTGACTACAGCCACAGAGAAGACAAAATTTCGTGGAAGAGTCGGAAGGGCAAGAGGAAGCATGGCCAAATCTTTGTGATATCCCTTGTAATGCCAACGGGTTGGCTAGACCCAACCTCTCCCATACAGTACATGTCCTGCTGTTTATATCCAAGCTCACTCTTTGATGGGTTGCCTGCAGCTTGGTGAGTCCTCTTCCATGGCCTGGGAGATCTTAGAATCAGAGAATCAGAGAATCTTCTAGGTTGGAAGGGACCTTCAAGATCATCTTGTCCAACCATCAAACACCCACACAACAAACAAAATGCAACACCATCACTAAGCCATGTCTCCCAGCACTACATCAACCTGCCCCAGCTCAGATGTCATAAGTTAGCTTGCACACTCTCACCCTGGTCTGATCAGGTAGCACCGTACAACCGGTTGGCATGGGATTGGACCTTTGCAACCAGACGAAGAACAAGGCAGTGCAGAATCTGACCCCAGATCTGTTGGCCTGTTTTTTTTGAAGTACGGCTATTCTCCCTTTTGCAGAACATGGATTGCTTCACCAGTCAAGTATATTTGCAAGGCTGTACAAGCCAAGAAAAATTTGCCCCCAAAGTAATAACTTTTCAATTACCTTCATTACTCCTTGCTCAACACAAGAACAGCACAGCACCTCTTGAGGGAGCAGCTGAGTATTTCTCTCCAGGGTGCACATTTATTATTTTAAGAATCATTTAATTTTCCATCTGAACAAAAGGGGCGAATGTAGGCCCTGAATGACTCCAGGGCCCCGTTCAATACCTTGCAGTGTTATCCATCATGGCAATTACACATGGTAATTCATCTCTGAGAAACTTCGATACAGAGATCTAAGAGCATTTGAGGTAGCTGGCATGGCTCACAATTCTGGGAGCCCGTGGAAAGAAGATATTATGGCTGGGAAGCATGCCATTATGGCCAAGAAAGTTAGACAAAGTCTTTAGTAATGGGGCTTTTAGCACACCAGCAACCTGCAGCCTGTCTTTCCAATGCCTCTCCCAAACTCTGCCCTCCCACAGCACACACCCATTCCTGCAAGTCCCATTGCCGGGGCCAGTGTGATTTATAATTCTTTAAGCAGAGATTCTCTTCACAACAGATTCCCGATCAGGTCAGGGTGAAGGTGCTGCCAGTGTGAGAAATGTGACTAAATGCCACCACAGCAAATAGTCCAGTAGAGAAACTCTCTGGGGGTCTGCAGAGCAGCACTGTCTCTTCATCAAAGTGACCTGCAGGGCTTGAACAAAAATCCAGTGAGGGATGAGGAGAAAAGTGTAATTACAATTTCCATACCTAAAAGAAATACCAAGGCAGCTCTGATCTTACAGCTGAGGTCTTTCCCTGCCTCCATCTGCTCTCTGCCACCTTTATTTGCCTTCCAGTATCCGTTTAGAAAGGGCTGCCTGGGCTAGAGACATTTCCATGGGCTGAGGGTTCATCTGTGGCACAGATCTAGCCAGGATTAGGTCTCCAGATCCTCCTTATATGGCTGCTTATTGGTGGTGTGAATACAGTCCTGGTCTGAAGAGCAATTCAGGGATCATGCTGGGCCCCACAGGAGTGCGCTTAGCTGCAGGGTGCTAATTCAGGAGCTCTCCCCACTGACTGGGAGTGGGTGAACTCCTGTCAGCTCCTCAGAACCACAAGAAACAGCCTCAGATGAAGCAACAGCACTGTTGCCAGGCTCAGAATATAATGAGAACCTCAGCTTGCTTCAAGGTACTTACCTCATGCTGAGAGGCCACTTTGCATGAGTGCATCCTTAAGCAAGCACAAGTGCTGGTGCCCAAGGACAGGCACCCCTGAGGGATTCCCCTCCTTGTTGCTAACACCTGTGTCAGTGCCCAGCAGCAGTGAGAGCAAACCGTACCCTGGCCACACAAGTGATGTCCTGACTCTGTGATCACATCTCTAGGGAATATTCCCCCCCTTCCAGCCCCCTGAGCCTCTCACACAGGCAGACTGGCTGCGGGTCACCTGCCACCAGACACAAGAGCTGTTTCATTAGAAAGGTAAAAGTTAGCAGAACAGAGCAGTGTTTTCCATCGGGTAACACTTGCCTCCTTACAGTTATTTCTGACCCTGTTCCCAGCATGATCGTCTACCCAGGCATGTCACCAGGGTGAGCATCCTTGCAGACCCCAAAGAAGGGATGTCTTGAGTCCTTACAAAAGAAAAAGGTGAAAGTGAGTCCTTGGGATTTTATTTCTCAGAGTCTCAGGAAGATTAAAGGCAGTAGAAAGTTTGGTTGCATGCTGGTATTTGATCAGGGGAAGCCAAGTAACAGAAAAGCGAGGTATTTTAGTAAATTCTTAGGACTAGAAATATTAATCTGACCATTTCTTTTGAGCTTCTGGACTATGCAGTTCCAAAAACTCTACCCAGAAATCCAATGAGCACTCCTGATTGAATGGACCATACATTTTCAGGGAGGTTTCCCATCAGTGTCCAGGCTGCTGGACACCTGCAAACCTGAAAAGTTCTGGTGCTGCTTCAGCTCCAAGACTAACTCAGAACAGCCTGTACGGAGACCTCAGTCCCCTTCAACCAGGGTACTTTTTGCAGGCTGAAGTGGAAAAGCCACGTGAAAGCCTCATGATACAGATTCAGGGAAGAAAATGTATTAGATAAGCTGGTATTCACAGACCGGGTGCACTGAGAGCAAGATCCACCTACTGGGATACAGCAGTTTGCATCCGTCAACAAGGAATCATTGCTGTAAATGAGGCAGTGGGTTTCTTTAGTTTTCACCTGGGACAGTCAGGTTTCTCAGGAGCTGATTGAGCTAAAGGGATTGCTGAGCTCTCCAGATGCCTCCTTGCTTGGGGACCAGCACAGAGCTTCGTGCCCAACCCCTTTGCGGCAGCAACCCTGAGACCGGCATCGATCCAATAGCATTTGCAAGGGTCTAACACTCAGGACAAACCCCAGAGGGAGAAGCAGAACTCCTTTTACCTTCATTTGTTCCTCATTGCCACAATGTTGTAAAGCAGCTCTCTGGAATTTTCCTGGATATAAGGACATGTCCAGGTATGAACCTCTGCCTGGCTCTCATGATTTTTGCAAGGAGGAGCAGGCAGCAAGGTGAGTTGAAAGGGTTAGAAATGACAAGCAGGGTTGCATAATGAGTTCTCCACAGAGAACTCTGGTGAGTTCTCCACAGAGCTCATGAGAGGCAACCTGAAAGTTTGGCTAATTGGAAAACCATCTCTGTTGACTGTCGAGGTAAAGGGCTACTCCTGAATTACCACTGCTAAGAGAACCATTACTAACAAGGATGCAGAGAAAAGAAAGCTTAAGTATTTGCATTCTCTGCTATTTCCCTATCTTTTTCTCTATTCAACAGGTAAACAATTTATTTATTTACAATTCCCCAAATTATCACAAGCCTGGAAATGCCTAGTGTCTCATTTAGCAAGCAGTCCATCACGGTACCAAAAAGTATACAGGTCACTCAGCTCAGTTAGGAGAGGAGCACAACAATGCTCAAATGCTGTCATTATTCCCAGTAGCACCCCCCATCAAATTGTCCAAGGAATGCAGCTTTTCCACAACCCATCCCAAAGTTGCACCGCTTTTGCTGAAAGTCTGTGCCCCTGTGGGAACCACCTCCCGTGCCTGTATGAACAGGAGCACAGCCCCTGCCTCCCCTCTGCTGCTCGCTGCCTGGCGTGACACTATATTTGGGTCTAAAAAGGCGAGAACAGGTCTGAAATTAGGCTTAATCTGTATTGTGCATGCTTTCTGCCTAAAATGAGGTCTCACATCTTCTGAAAGAGCTAGGTGCCGAGTAACTGATGACGGTTGAGTCTCCTGTATGCCCAGTTCCTCCCACTTCCACTTCTGAGGGTTTAACTCTGTGCACCAACACACTTTGGTGGGGTATTTTACACCAACAGCTTGTTGTCCGACACAAACCAGGATGCCGTATCCGGGCAAACATTTCCCAAACTCTAGTCAGGTTTGCAAAAGAACTCACTTTCTCCTCTAACCATCTCAGTCCACTCCTGCGGCACAAAATACTTAGAGGACTCAGTGAGACAATTCAGGACCCAGGTCCCTTTGCCAGCAAGGTCCTTTAGAGCGGCCAGAAGAGCCTCTTTGCTCCACTTTAACCTTTGCGAGAGGCTATGTGTGTGCAGATACAAAACGCGTAGCATATGTGGCTCCTTCATCTCTGCCCCCGTCTCCCTCTTGAAAAACAAAGCACTTAACTCTAATTGTGTAGACTGACTGTCAGCTGAGGATATGACAGCGGTGTGAGTTGCAGAGGAAGGAACTTAGCAGATCTTTCAAGCAGCGTAGGGTGAGCTTTTTCCAGGAAGACCAGAGCGTACCAGCACTGCCAGGCACACAGAACAAGGAGAGCCGCTGTGTTTTGGTAGCTCTGAGTGTCCGAGGAGCCGTGTAGGGAAGCTGATCTCACTGGGTCTTGCACAGACAAAGTCACGGTGTAACAAACTTTCTTCCAGCGTAATGCATAGAGGATGTCCTTTGTTTCATTTTGCTGGGGATTGCAGAATAGCTGCTACCAAACGTCTGACACCATGCAGGGGACCCAGAAATAACAAGAAAATAACATGGCTAATTAGCCTCATGGATTAGTTTAACCAGCTCCCTTTGGAATTCTCTTGTTGAACAGGGTTAGATTCCCCCCATAACGGATCATCACATTAATTACCCTGGAAACCTGGCTGTGCCTGGCTCGGATGGAGTGTTTTACTGCTTATATGGTCTTTGCAGATAAGAGACGTTCCACAAGTGGAGAAGCATCTTTGAGAGGTTCTATATCTCCTTCGGGAGGCTGCAGCTGCAGCCACCTCGAGCAATAAGACGAAGGCAGAGGCAGAAATCTCTGAGTAGAAGCAGTAATTCCCGTGCCTTGTATAGGAGGAACAACACTGTCATTGTCTTGATCCTTCCACCTAATTGGAGAGGCTAAAAGTGATAAATTGTCAGGTGGGAGAGAGGAGATAGGATCCGTTCCAGCAGGGGCCAAACTGATCTCACAAGGAAGGTGAGCTTCCTGAACAGCTTACTCAAAGGATGATGTCAGGCAGTGTTTGGAGAAAACAGGATGGACATCCCTTTCCGGACAAGGGTGTTCAAGGCAATGAAATTGATACGGTCAACAGCCAAGGTGAAACCACAGTATACAAAATCTTGCATCCCATGAGTTGATCCACACATTTTGAAAGAACAGAAAACTGTGTCCCTCCAGAGAGGGGTCTCATCACCCCATGGATAAGAGAAGACACTGGACTGGAAACTCAGCATTTAATCCAAATTTTTTTTTTATACCAGCCGTTGATAAGATCTTTAAAATGGGATCACTACTCTTGTTTCCCCAAAACACTGTGTCTATTTAGATTACAAATTCTTTAATATCAAGGACTTGACATCACCTTCTCTTTCTTGCTGTCACCATTGGCCACCCAACTATTTAATATGCTGTGTCCACCAACAGCCAGGGACTGTGTCTGCCCCAAGACAAGCCTAGCAGAGGGCTCAGGGGTGTCCTAGAGCTCTTTATGATACTGTTGGACTTGATTTCCATGTTAGACTAGCAAGAATTATGTTTGAATCACATAATCATACAAAATTTTCATCTTCTCAGAAGTCATTTTTTTCTGACAGCCTGAATCCCTCCCCTGTGTCTCTTCCAGCACTAATATGGAGCTTTTCAGACAAAGATTTCAAACTAATTGTGCACAGCATCAGGTTAATATGATCAAAGTAGCTAACGGGCTTTCATATGTATTTGCATGATATACAGCTCCCGAATTCAAAGACTGGATCAAGAGATTTGCGATAAATTGTGTGAAGATTATTTATCTGCCTGTTGTGCAGCCAAGAACTTGTGTCTGCTCTGGGGCAAAAGTCAGTGGAGTATTTGCCCGGGCTGGGAAATCGAAGCTTTATCAATAACACCATAGAGCTTTCACCATCTTCTATAAACACAGGAGAAACCTCAGTAGCTGACATTAAGCTAACCAAGGTGCTCGTACAAAAGAGAAAGGAGCAGATCTCCAGATGTCCCCAGCTGTGAGTCAGGCTTTGCAATGTGGGGAAGATGCTCATGGGCAAAGAATTTCTGCTGAGCCATGGGCATCAAGGCAGACACAACAGGCAGGATGAGTAGAGGCTGGGAAGGAAACTACATATTAAGGAGTATTTTTTAGCAGGGGGGAAGACTGAGTAAAATTTGCCTAGCAAAAGCAACACCGTCTTCATCATTTGTTGTTTAAAATGAATCCAGATCAAGGCAGGGGAAGATATACTGTTGGAGAGATTCTGATCTCAGGGTCCCTGCAAGCAGGGTCCAGGCAAAACCTAACAGGTTATTCTATTTACCTGGTGGGAAAATGGATCAATTTGAGCAGGGGACAATGAGAGAAGCCCATAACAGATAAGTACGGGGTTTTTTTTTTGTAAAAGAGATACATCCAAATCTCCAGTTAAATCAAGCAGTTAAGAGACATGTACCCGGATTTCCTGTGTTCCTCATGTCAGTCCATCAGCAGGTTGGGAACCCTATATTTTTTTCATTAAAATTCCACAAATCCTTCTCTTTTTTTCCTGTTCTGAAGTAGAACCCACCATTTTTTAAACTTTTCCAATGTTATTAATTTGTAAAAACTGTTTTAATTGAAATGTTTAATTTTAGTGAATTCAAGCTTCCTTTTGCTTTGACCTTTAAAGCTCCATGATTTATATATATATATATATATATATTATAAACTATGGGTTTGTTTTTGAATCAAAACAGATGAAAAATGGAAATCATCCAATGCCAGCATATGAATACAGGTTAATTTGAGCCTCTTTTTCCTGGACAATATTGTGCTGAAATTGGTATGTTTTGAAAAAGATTTTAATTTAAATTAAAATAGCCTTTTTTGATCCCAAACTGTAAAGCTTTTCTGGCCATCTCTACCAGGGGTGCAGCTGATTATCATCTCCCTTCTCCTGACATGACTCTGTTGAACACGGTGGAGCCCACGTCTGCAGCTGGGATGTGACCGGCTGAGACAGCGAGCTGTGCCAAGCAGTGGGGTTGAGGAGGGGGGAGAGTGTTGCAGCGCTGGCAGTGTGGCTTTGTAATCTCCCCTCACATCCCCTGTGTCACAGTTTTTGACCTGCTATTATGGGGGAGAAGACAAAAGAGGACATGGGGAGAACAGTACATTGACTGTTGCTGTTGTGACCTTCTGGATCTGCAAAGCTCTGCAAGATCTCCCAAGGAAAGAGGCTGCTTAACAAAGCGCTTTGCATGGCTTTTTCATTCTACCAGCAGATTTGTGGCTTGGCTCCACAATAGTACTGTCTCAAAAGAGAAAAAAGGTCTGAAATTTGTTATCTGTTTAGAAAACAGAGAGAGGAAGAAAAGTGAGAAGTAAGAGAAGATCTTCTTTCTGATGACCACTCTGCATGGACCAAAGTGCTCTGCAGTTCAGCCTCAGGACTTCCAACCTCCTGCATGGGCAGATAACATGAGGCAGTGAACTCCTGTCTTTCCAATATAATTATCATTTCTGCATTTTAACACACAACCTTTGGACATGAAAGCCTGTTTCCTGGAGACTGGGAGCACGTCAAACACACTGATCCTTTTGGGGGAAAGAGAGAGAAGGGACATATCCTGGGAGGTAGAGAAGAGACCAAAGCCAGTGGGATAGGAACCTTAGTGTCAAGCAGTGTCTAAAATATCCCCTTTGCATCATACTGGCTCTTAATTGTCACCAACCACGGAGGAACTGATTGAGCCCAGCAAGGGTCCAGCAAAATAGATAATTTCTCCCAGGCATCTAAAATTCATGAATGCGGTGGTGGTCCCGTCACACCATTCCTATGTTGTTCCATGGCCCCAAGTCTCCCTTGAAGGGCGAAAATATAAGGGGTAATTTTTTTTCCCTGAGAGCAGAATACATTTGGGTTGTTAACGCATGGCTCGCGCTTCAGGCAGATCCTTACTGAAGGGCCGAGAGCTCATCTCAAACCGCGTGTTGTAAATTAACTCTTAATGTGATGAATGCATTAAAGGGTTGTTAGGCCTGAAGGATGTGCTCAGAAACCCAAAGTTCTGATTAAGGTCTTGATTCATAAAAGCTTTACGCACCATTTACGCAGGTTTCTTTATTGGAAATGTTACTTGGAAAGAGCTCTTGAGTGGCTTCATCCCAGAGCAATGGGGTTAGGAGTCTGGACACGCAGGCTCATACGTGTGCTTGCAAACATATGTACTTGCAGAGGCAAGCAATTGGGGTGGACACATGCAGAGATCTGCACACACTCATTACACACTGCTGCCGTGCGTGCTTGGTGTGCGCTGAGCCCTGCAAAGCAAGCAATGGTCCTCCTCCAGACTCAGACCCATGCACTGCTCAGCCTGTAAACCGTGGTCCTCCTTGGGGCTTTTTCCATCCATGAAATGGATGCAAATGGGCCAGGGAGTCCCTAATCATAGGACTGCTTTCTCTGCTGGCACTTTGGGGGACAGCAGCCCCCCTGATGTTCAGGGTTGGGGCAGTGTCTCCAGCTCAGAGAGAGAAACCCGAGTGGGACCAACAAGGTGGTGCTGAGCCAGGGCCACAGCTGCAGGAAGAAAAACAGAGAAAGGATGGAAAACATTTTCAAGGGGAAAAGCTCTGGGAAATGACCCATGCTGGGTGGGGCAGGGAGATGTGGATGGGATGAGAAAATTAATCCTTTTTCTTATGCCTCATCTGTACAATTTTAGGAGCTTCACCTTTGCAAAGAGGTTCAGCGACCTCATAATGCAGGATCTGGACTGGAGCATCCCAGGCTGGCTCTTATCTCAGGGAAAAAGAGGTGGAAGCCAGCTGCACCGAACAAGAGGGGTGGCACCTTCGCTGCTGGACACAAGCGGCATATGTCCCCAAGGGGCTTGGACCAGGGTTGTGTCTCTACAACCAGAAGCAACCAAACAGCTTCGCTACCTGGCCTCCTGCTCAGGGGAAAATATGTCCCTTGAGGAAACAAGTTGTTTAATTTCCACGTTGGCTGCACGAAAGGAGATATATGCCATTTTCTATATCTCGCAGATCTATAGAGAGGAGCAGCCAGAAAATTGCTGGAGGATAGAAAATAATTCATATTAAACATGTCATTCCGGGGGGATCTGGATGAATCAGGTTTTAAGTGACACCCCACGCTGATCATGACAAACATCCTACTTTCAAACCAGCCCCAGGAATTTTACAGGCTTTACTTGAACAGCTTCTACACTGAGAAACAGCGAGAGTTTGCCAGGCGCTGAGCAGCGGGGTAGTTGCTGTGCTCCGTGCTGGTTCTGCCCTGTGCCACGGCTTGAAGGACAGACAGAAGAACACCGGCTCTTGCAAGAACAGCCGCACCGATGCTGTCAGCCTCCACAATCTCCAGGCAGGGTGTTTCGGAAACCTGCTGCCTCTGCTTCAAAGCCTGCCACGTTGTATCTGGTTTAAATCGGTATCCTGCTAGTTTCGGTGAGAGGGCTGTGGGATGCGGTGAACAAGTCTGCAGTCACCTTACCTAAAACCTTCAGGATTTCACCCCTCTCAAGCCTTCTCCTCTCCCTGCTAAGAGTCCCAGCTTTTTTATTCTCTCCTCGTAAGGCAGCTATCCCATCCCCTGCATCACCCCCGTCCTCCTTGCAGCCCCTCTAACCCCCTTCATCCCATATCAGCCTGGAGACCAGGGCTGTCCCCAAACCCACGGCAGGGATTGGGACTCTGGGTCCCTCCACACACCTCTCGTGCCAGCTTCTTTGAACCCAGAGCATGGCTGGTATTATCATCAGTTCAGGCAATGGCAATAGCAATAGACCTAATCTACTCCTTCAAGTCTCTGGAATTACCTTGTATTTTATATCTCCAGTTCCACCGATGAAACACAACTACAATGTGCTCCCGTGTGCCAAAATGAGGATACTGCAGAATCTGTCCTCTGCATTTCACCTGACATGCCTGGATGTGCACAAAGCTAGAAGCACTTCTCATCAAAGTTTAGCGATGGCATTTATCCCTATTTTAATTATAATGTGCTTCTGTGAGTCTGCTATTAGCGGGATAGAATAATGGTCCGTTCAACCCAAGCAGTCTGCCTGATCCCAGAGATGTTTAATCAGGCAACAACTGTACCTGAAATCATCACATTAGCTATATGGCAACATCCCTCCTCTCATGATGCTGCAATTAATGAGCCTCTGTTCAACAGGAATGGGCTTTATTTGAAGTGCATAAGGAAAATGACTGATTCTTCTGGGTTTCATCTCAGCATTTATTGGTATCAACATCTGCTTTGACCCTGCAGCCAGTGCCTGCTCCAGAGCCCCTGTGTGGGGATGGGGCAGTAACTCCCGTGTCCCATCCACTGAAGTAATGTCTGGTCCTGAGTACCTCTAAGTGAAAATGGAGAAAAGAGGAGAAAAAAGTTGGAGGACAGCAAATCAAACAAAACATGTGATTGCTCATTTATAGCATGCACGGATGTCTTGTTTCCCAATGTTCTTGCGGAAGAGTTGTTCAGCAGGCAAATTTGGGGAAACAATGAGCTGAGAGTGGAGCATTGGCTGCGTTCAGGCAGTGGCTTCACATGTCAGGAGTGATACTGTGTGGCCTGTGATACTAAGGCTGCACCTTAGCACCCTGTTAATTCTGGCCAAGGCAGCTCCCATTAAGGGTGCAGAGTCTTTGAGCACCCAAGAGATCAAGAACGAACCAGCAGAGAGCTCTGCCGGGTAATGAGTGCTTTGGGGATGATGGGGGCAATGAGTGTCTTTGGCCCATGCAGCCAGGGCTCCAGGTACCCTGCCTCGCTCTCCTCTGTGAGTGCATCTCACAGTCAAACTGGAAAAATAACAACCTGAACAGTGGCAAAGTCAAAACGACAAATGAGTTTCCCAGCTGTGTTTGAAATAAAAGGAAACCAGTTCAGTCTGGCAAATTTTAAGTGAACCTCAGAATTTGGAAGAAGGAGGCTGGTGTTCACTTTCTGCATGCACAAGGTGAGCAGGGCAAGCTGGAAGGCTTCTCCTGAGAGCTTGTTTACAAAGCTATACTTTTTCTTTTTCTTTTTCCTTTTACTTTTTTTTTTTTTTTGGTGGCAGCATAAAGCTGCAGTTTAATCACTGTTTGCTGAGGAACAGACACAGGAAGCTCTGCTCCCAAGAGCAACAACCAGAGATATTCAATTTTGAAGCTGCCAGTCAACAAAAGGGCATGAAGTTATTAGCTCTGAAGACTCCATTACCTGCCAGTTTGGACCCCAGATACCATCTTTCATAGATTTTTCTGGGGATTCCCATTTTGAGTAGGGTCAGAGGCCATATTACTGCTAGGTTGTTTCCAAAACTTCTCCAGAGGTACAGTGAATGCAACTTAATGTTCAGATTTAATGTATTTTGTTAAAAACCAGCATGTTAATAAAATCACTATGCCCAAGGATGTTTCCATCCACATATGCAAGTACTCTTAATGCAAGCAGATGAAAAGCACAAAAATGGGAAATTTTGTGGACAGATGCTTCCCCAGCCCCCCGTGGTCCTCAGCCATCCCCAAGGGCATCCCCCAAATGAGACAGGAGATCCTCCCTCAATTCCTAGGGTGGATTGGTGCCAGAAGTGCCCCTCTGCTGAGCATGAGCCTGCAGGGGGAGGACAGGCAATGTCTCATCGAAACAGCAGGAACAACCTGGTCTGAGCATCAAGAAGGAAATAAATAAGGGTTTACTGCTTAATCACTGCTCCAGCCAGGACTATTTCAGATTTGGCAGTTTAAGCTGCAGGAGGATTTATCTATCAAAGAACAACTTTGAACACCTTAAAGGAATGCAGGCCACTAAATGATGGTGTCAGGAAGAGGGAAGTCAGCAGATATGATGGTGAGGAGTGAGAGAGGATCGGTCCCTGTCCATTTGTCTGTCTGCCTACAAAAGTAAGTAGATTAAATGAAGAAAGTGAGCAAAATCCCCTAGTGTCACAAAGAAGGTTTAAACTGAGCAGCTTCGGTACACACCCCAATCTCAGTGTTTAATTGACTGGGGAACCTTTTTAGTACATTCCTCTTGTAGTATTTCCTATCATTTTTATCTTGAGTAATCAGTCTCCCTGGTCCCCAGCCCTCCTCTTCATAGCACAGCGTTAATAGGAGTTTCTGAGCTTCAGCGGCTGCTCAAAGCACAGCCTCCCAACCGAAGTCAGGGCTATAATTTTACAATTTGCCTGTGGGTAATGGAGTAAATAGAATAGAGTTCATGTAGTCAGGATTTAAAAGGAAAAAGATCTGTATTTATGGGCAGAAAGGAATGTGCTCACAGATATCCTCCAGTGTGAAGCTCTTCATATCGAAGCCTGATGATGCTAAGCAGCTGGATGGAAAGATGCAAAATCTGCTGTATTTAACAAGGAGTGGTGGCATCTGGACAAGATCAGAGAGAAGGGTAAGGATCACAGGGAACTGCAGAAGCACCAAGGAGGGTTCGTCCGCACTGGAGGGCTCTCTGCCTCTCAGGACTTCAAACAGGATAAATTCACAGGGGGTCCTCCCTCAGCTTGCATGCAGCCGGGGAGGAGGAACAACAGCACCAGGGAGCAAGTTGGAGGTGCCATCAGGCTGAAGTTCTCTTTATGCTCCGACAGACCTTCTTTCTCTTTCCAGTGCCTGTGGAGAAGGTGGGGGTCCAGGCAGTCAGCATAGGTAGACCCTGGGCATAAAACAGCCTCAAAACACCACCAAGAAGCTCAGCACAGGCACTGCCTGCTCCCCTCTGGCCCTGTGCTCCAGGCAGAGCCTCACAAAAGCCTCTTTCAAGACCTGGGAAAAACCTTTGACAGCGTTACCAAGCATTACATAGCATCAGAGAGCCATAATCGAGCCTTGCTGACACATTAGGCCAAGTTGCTATCCAATTTATCTCTACTAATCTGTTCCTTTATAGATCTGTTAAGATAGAAATCTCAAAAATGAAGAGAGAGCTGCCAGAAAGCTTTTGAATTGACAGTGGGTTGCTTGACTGTTTTAGCATGCTATCATCCTAAATTGCCTGCTGCTCGGCGCTCGCGCCGACTGCCCTAATGGCCCGCCTGTACCACGCAGAACTGGAGGCTGCATCTTCCGGCATTTATGAGAAACTAGGACATTGTGTGAAGGGGGAATAAAACATCTCCGAGATCAGTTGTTAGCACCAGGGATGTTTTATTGGCTGGTCCATGGGAGAAAGTTTGGAAGAGCAGCAGGGATGCCCCCAGGGGCTGAGCAGCCAGACAGACGGTCATCGCTGAAAGCCAAGATCAAGCCCTTGATCATGAACTCATGGAGCACATAAAACGCCACCGGTGGCAGCTAATGGGTTTTGGCTACGGTTTGGAAGGACTTGGCCCAGCACAGCTTCTAATTGTCATTCAGAAGCTGAGTTTTGAGGATAATCTGCTTTTATGTTTTCCAGTGCAGGGCAGCAGACGTTTCCCACCCCTGCATGGAGTCTGACCAATAGCTCTCTGATGGTCACAGCTCCCTAAAACCACCCCAAGCACTGCCTTTAGCAGAGAGCAGCTGAACATTGCTGAGACCTGGAGAGGTAGTATCCTTCAGAAACCTCCTTCAAACCAGCCTTTTTTGAGATGTTATTAGAAGGTGACAAGTTGGAGACGGGCTTCTGAAAGGCTGTTTGCAGCCAGCGATATAAACAAAGCAATTAAGGCAGAGAATTACTACCTTTGGGAAGGGGTTTTCTGTGTAACTTGAAGAAAAGAAGTGGGAAAACTCGTGTTTTTAAATACATTTCTGCTGAAGGAGGAAGGGAAAACCACACAGGTCCTTTAGCACTCTGTCAGAGAACAACAGGGCTTCACTTGGACTGGGGAGAGTGAGTGTGGGTCTGCCTGGAGCACAGTCAGAGTGACTCTCCATCCTTTGCAGAGGAACAGCCTCTTACTCTTTCATACCTGGGTCTGTTCCAAACAGTCCCAGGCACAGTTTTGGGGGAAACAAGCAATTTCCAGCACGTTCCTTCTGCAGCATGGGCACAGCAGAGGGTGCAAGGGAGATGCCAAACACAGCAGACGTTGGAGACAAACTCAGCAGAGGCCACGAGAAAGGAAGAAACTACCCTGGGCCCAAGATGCTTGGTGAACAGCTCAAAACAGATGTTCTCTGAAAGCAGATCACTGTGGCAGGATGACCATCTTCTGCTCTGCAGACGTGTCTCCTCCAGGGTCTCATTCCGTCTGCTGAGTTTGACCAGGCCATGCAGAAAGCTAAAACTGTGGCTCTGGGTGGCAGGCTGGTAGTGCTATCTCACTGCACAAAGGGTATCGTGTCACAGTCGTAGAAGGGAAGGAGTGATTTCCCAAGTCAACACAACTTGGAAGAAGACAGCTCAAGTCTTGGTCTGTATAGCACTCCATCATCTGATCTGCTAGACTACAAAGGCATCCCACATCCTGGCTGTGAGCTGCCAACTGTTTGTGTTTCCTGCAGCCCTCTGCCTTCCTGAAATTATTATCTTAGTTGAGCCAGAACATATTTTGCCGTGAAGATCTATGGGAAGGCTGCAGTAGATACACGGACTGAGACAATGCCTTCCTACATCTCCTGCAAGATCATTCTGTCTGTTGGAAGGAACAACCTTGCTCACAACTCCTGAACTTACCCAGATCAATAATTCTCAAGCCTCCGGTAGCTGGTCAAAACACGGGGCCTGGGGGCAGCAGCAGAGAGAACTACAACTCGCAAAATGTTTCATTAAACCAACACAGCAGAAGGATCTTGTCTTTCGCTGCCGGAACCGCTCAGCACCCGCTGGCAGGAGCCGCACAACGCCCAGCCCCGTATGCCACTGCACAGAACCCCTGCATTGGGTTATTTCAGAGCTTGTTGTAGTGAAGAGGAAACAAGAGTGTCACATTAGCAGCAAGGGCGGGTCAGCGGTGTAATAATTGAGTACAAGATCTATCCAGAGGGGGGGTAATAAAATAACAAGCAATCGACCGCAATACAGGAAGAATAAATTAAGCGGCGTGTGTCTGCTTTCATTCAGGCACAATTAATGTCATTAGTCCTGAGTGATTATCTGGCTTTCTGGGGATAACTCACGAGACAAGTACCCCTGCCTGTGCCCGGGAAGGGGCTCCAGCCCTGACCCAGCTGCCAGCATTTGCAGATTGCTGCATGGGCATTGCTGCATCCCCCTCGGATGGGCAGCACGGCTACGCCTTCCCTCCGAAAATTCCCCCCTGCCTGACCAGAGCAACCGGGTAGAGTTTTGATTGAGTCACGGCAGCTCTCGAGGGGTTATGTGACCTTCAGGCCATCACAGCTGTGAATGGCCATCACCTGGTAAAAGACTATCAGCCAGACCGGCAAAGGGCAAAGCTACAGCCAAAAGGCTCTGGGTCTGATACCGAAACCCAGAAGCTCTGGGTCAGATACCAAAACCCAGGGTATCCAGAGCCCCCAACTTGAAAGCTCATATATTGTTCATATGGTGAAACAACCTGTTTATAGGCTCTTTGCTCTCAGCCAAACAGTCGAATTGCCTCTTGCCTGCAAGTGATATTTGTCACCTTATAAATTAATCACTTTCAGGCTGTTCCTCAGCTAAAGCTGTTAAGATCCGGAGAGTCTGGGACAGTTTAATCTAGAGTAAACAACTCTGCAGGAGCTCCTCTTATTTCTGCCTTGGTTTTCTTTTTTTTTAACTCTATCACGAAAAAAAATGGTTGTATTAATACTTTCCTGATGTTTCGTCTCAGGAGCAAAACTTCAAAGTGATTTCACGGTCTAGCTCACTCCTGAAAAGAAATAAATCACGAAGTCAAAGAGGCTGGTGGCGGAGCCATGGTGGGGATTGTTAAAAAAGCTGTTTGCAGCCTTTTCCATTTTCCAGGGAGCTCTCCCAAAGACTGCCCAAGGGAGTTATTTATTCTGTCTTACTTCAGGGAAGACACAGCTGAATAGCCCAAGCTTGTTCCTACCACACTGATTAATGCAATGAAGGGGGGAAAAAAGGTTGCAACCCAGCGCACGTAGCACAGGGGACCTCACGGGCACAAGGGACAGTAGAGCTGGGACATTGCTGACCACAGATAACGGTGGAGCTTGTGACAGTGGCACAAGCATCATCCTAGCATTACTCCTCCACCCCTTAAAATAAAGAAAGGGAATCTGTTTTTTTTTTAATTACTTCCATCTCTCACAAAGGAAAATGCCCTAAGCGGGTTGGCTGAATAAATACTTGCACCACACGACTTGGAAAAAGGAGACTGTCTCCATCGGGCTGCGATCTGGAGAGTGGGACGTAGGAAGGAGCCAGTGGATGTGGGAGCGGTACGGGGCTCCCCAGCCCCTCACCGGTCACAGGTAATCTCCTAAGCAGGATGCTCCAGGGGGGACCAAAGGCTGCTTTTCGTCGTGAGCCAGAAACACCTAAGGGGTCGGCTAAGGGAAAGCTTTGTGGTAAGAGCCCAACTAATGTGTGAGCAATAGCAGGGCTGAGGCAGAAGCTGTACTGATTAGTGTATTGTCAGGGCTGAGGCCTCCCACACAGACAGCTCTGTCTGCCTTCCCTTCCTTCGCATACTCAAGGATGCTACATTCATTAGCATGTTTCTGTGCTCGGTGCCCTCCATCCCTCACCCAGTGTCCTCTGCCTGTTTATTCAAGCTTAATTCCAAGGCAAATAATCCACCTACGAGGCACTTTTTCACATTCCCAGTGAGAAGTTCTGTGCTCCGGGTTAAAAGCAGGAGCCCCCATCACTGCTTCGCCCTTGGGGAGGGCTGGGGATGGCAGAGTCAGAGCTGGCTGCCGCGCGCGTGTCCTACGCCCGGAGGTGGGTGACTTTAAATGCTTCAAAGAAACATCACCACCTCCTCCAGGCAATTCTGGGACGTCTTCAGGGAAACTTTCTTCCCGTCTTTTAGATGGTTGGCTTTGAAAAGGGTGAGTCTGAGCCTCTCTCCTGCTAGAGTTTGGACTAAACAAGGGGTTTAGGGTTGAAATCAGGCAGTTTTGGTCCATTACTGAGTGAAGAAATACTAATGCTTTTAAAGGGATCATGCAACAGACTTCCCCTCTCTGCCCTGCATGGCCAGGGAGTGCTGTGTAAATGCAGTCGTGTCTGTTTGAAAGACTACCCAAAGAGCACCCAAAAGAGTACCCATCCTTGTTACTCTCCTAAGAAACTGAGGAAGATCAAGTGCCAAACCCTCTAAGGCCATTTTGGGCTAAATTTGTGGGAATTTATCATTCCTTGAGCCATGGTGTCTTTCCTTGGGTCCTAGGCAGAGAAGAGCACTGAAGCCCAACCTTGGAAATTGCCAGGACTGCCTGCTGCTGCAGAGCACAGGTGGGCAAACTGGTGTGTGGGGACATCCCATGGCTGCCCTGTCCCAGGCTGTCACCACCATCCCCTGTGCTTTCAGTTTGTGCTTCTTCTGGGGTGTTTGTGTGCAGGAGGCAGAGCTTCTCCTCTTGAAACCCACAGTGTGGGATGTGCAGCAGCATGTGTTTGCCCCCATCCTGCTGGAGGGTGGTGACTTGCAGAGAGCCAGGGCTGGGGAAGCTTTCCCATGCAAATAAACATTGCAATGGGGAGTGATTGCTGCTTCCCAAGCCAAACTCCCCCGAAAGAGCTTTCCTAAGGGCTGTCGCTAGTGGTGTGTCAGCTAATGGGGACACCGCGATCACAGAATGGCCTGGCTCTCCCCGGGAAAGACAGGCACGGCATGGAAGTGGCCTCTGAAGAGAGGCAGATCTGTAAGCCTCCCAGTCCTCCAACACCTCCTTTTATTCGCCTCTACCCTCCTTTTATTCAAGTACCATCCAGAAAATGCAAAATTATCTGTCTCCCTGCAGTCACTGCCCCCCACCTCCCCCCCGCAGCCACCTCCTGCCTGGGACCAGTGGGAATGTGGCTGCTACATGTCATTTCAGAGAAAATCCTGAAAAACAACTGGCCCTGGAGTTCTGAGATGGATTTGGGTCAGTCCCAGGGAGATTTTTACTAAGGGAGCTTCATAGTCCCCTGCACCGGTCCTCATTAACGGAGGCTCCACCAAGCCCCCGATGCAGCAGCCGGCTCTTGGTGGGGGGGGGACGGGGACACGACTGTAGGGAGCCAAGCAGAGGCAGCTGTCTCCCCCCGAGCAAACCCAAGGGTTTTGGTACAAGCAGAGCAGCATCATGAAGCCAAGATGGTGCAGGGGCTTTGGGGCAGCAGCAAAGGTCGGGGAGAAAGGAGAGAGGTCAGGCAGAGAGAGCAAATATGCTTGGAGCTGCTTCAGCCCAGCTCCTGGAAAGAGCAGCAGGGAGCGACCAGGAGCCAGGGCATGGTGGGTTCAGGAAGTGACACACTCAGAGGATGCCCCAGCTTTGTTTCAGCATCCCAGGCTCCTAGAGAAGATAGCATGCCAACAGTTAAACAGCAGCCAGGCTCATTTCCTTGCCTCTGATGTGCCTTTACGTAAGGGAGCCCAGGATGCACAGCATGTGCTGGGGATCTGGGGGTGGGAGCCCCTCAGAAATGAACCGTGATCTCCTCTGATTGCCCCCTTCAGCAAGGAAATTGTCCTTTCAGTTCCAATTTAAAAAAAAAAAAAAGAAAAAGGAAAAGATCCGTATGCGTATGCACATAGATATAGAAAGAAATTGCAGCCCCCACAGAGTGAAAGGAATAAATAAGGGAGTGGGAGAATGATTCAGTAGCAAAGACTGGTTATATGCATGCCCATTAGCAAAACTTAGAGAGGAACAGGACTAATGACATTGGAATAATAAAGTCATTAGAGTGAACAGCCAGAGACGGTGCTTATACCTGTAAATGCTGCTGAGTCTTTGAGTAGATTAAATTCATTTTAGTGACCACAGCTGCCTCTTCTAAAGTAATTATTGACAGATCCATGAGCTGTTTGCTTTGCATTTAGTGATCAATTAGAATGCAAACACTCTCGCCTTCTTAGCCAGGCCTGTGGGATGTTTCTGTAGTTAATTATTTAAATGCTTAGGTGACAGGATAACGGATTTCAGGAATTTTGTTGTATTTAAAGCCTGGCTGTGCGCTGTGATGTGGAAACAATCTGACTCTCATTTCAAAATTTCCATCCCAGCAAGAATTTGCTCAGTTAGAGAGGGGAAGTATCTGCAGATGCGTCATTAAGAGCATGCAATAAAACGGAGCATTAATGCAGTGCTCTGAGCTGGGAACACGTTGGATGGGGAGGGCTGGTTGCGGGGGAGGGAGAAAGGAGATGCCAGGAAAGCCATGAACCTTTTGATTCAATGCAGCAGTTAGTAGGGATGTTGGGAAAACACCTACAGGAGAAGACCTGGATGTGGTGGTTATAAGAAAAGTACCATGAGCAGGGTCTATACGAGCATAAAGGTTAAATGTACAGAATCTTAACTCTGTCATTTCCTTTTCGCTGCCCCAGTGTGATGGTCACCAGGGCTTTGAGCATGGCCAGCGTCTGTCCTTGAGAGCATGGCAGGCACTGGGGGACAGCAAGAGCTGTGACGTCTCACTGCTATCCCAGCATCAAACACTGTGGTGATGATGACAGCAGCCAGGACCATCTTTTTAGGCCAGGGATGAAGTCACCCTGAGCAGCTTACCCGTGCCCTGCAGCCAAAGCCAGAACCACCGCTCTCGGATCCGCTGCCTTGTTTGGCAGAATGCTTTTGCTTTGAAGCAAAACCTGTACTTTTTGCAAAAGGAGTGTCACCAGTACATCCTGGTGGCACCCAGTGCCAAGATGAGGCTCCACTGGGAGCCTTGAACAGTGGCTCACAGGCAGCTTGGCCAAGCCTCAACCCATGAGGAGTTCTTTGGGAGGTGCTGCCATCCTGGGGAATGTCTCCTGACACCACGTTGGGTGGAGCTGCTACTGTCAGAGGAGGAACCCAACCTAAAATGCCTATCATGGAGAGACCTCAGAGAGGAGTTGAAATGAGCCAGATGATGCTCATCCCCCACCCACAGCCCCTCGTGTTGGCAGTTCCCCAGTCTCCGTGCCCAGGTGGAGCTGGTACCCATGCAGAGATGTCTCTGAGTCTGTCCTCCCCATCTCTTCTGGAGAGGACATCCAGAAAGTCCTGTTCAGTGCTGGTGCATTGGCTCTGGCCCTTGCTAACGAACTCTGCAGTCCCCATCCACCTCCTCTCCCAAGGAGAGCACCTGCTAGCAGAGCCCTGCCGTGACCTAACCCTGCACACCCTTGCAAACACCCACATCCCGATGTTGCTGTGGCTGGCAGGAGGAGTTCCTCTGTGCCAAATGGTGTGGTGTCATCAGCTCGCTTTGACCTGTGGGCCACCAGCCCAGTGTCACCACAGACAAGTCCTAGTCCCTTCACCCCTCTGAGCTGCAGGGCAGCCAGCTCCTGCTGCAAGCCATGCTGTGCCCATCACCCAGGTGAAGGGACCTGGCAGGGGAAGGACTCGCTCTGACCCGCATCCAAGCCAGAGCAAGATGGAGCCATCCATGCTCGAACCACAGCCCTCATTAGCCACATCCCTGCGTGAGACTGCCAGGCAGCCACAAAGCTCCTCTCCCCCACAGTCAGGATGGATTAACAGGGCAAACCACATCCAAGCAAAAACCTCTGTATCCCATTATCCGTCTCCCAAACCATCCTGTCCTCCAGTACGGCATTCTTCACAGAGCAAAACACCATTGATTTCAGTGCCAGTTTTCCAGTCCTGCCATTTATTTAGCATGAAAAGGCTAGTTTGCACACTGCTTCCCTCTTTGCTTATCAGTCAAGGGATGTTTACGCTGTGAAAGGCATCTGTTAAGACAACAGCATCTTTCTCCATAGTAATTTATTGTCCTCAAAAAAAGAGTGGGGCAGTTTAATATCTTGTTAACGAGTCTGTCAAACAGACTGTGATGGCTGGGGAAAAATACAAAATAAAAAATGGAGCTGATATCAAAATCAATGGGAGTTTAACTACTCTATAAAATGGCGTTTTTTCCCATTGGGTGTCGATTAAGCTGTCAGACTTAATAGGCCTGTTCCAAAAAAAAAAATATATCTTCAATAAATAAATGGCCCAGATAAATACATTAATAACTGGTATGTACTGAAGGCTCCTCTGCTGATATTTGTTATCTTTTTTTTCTCCTCTCTCAAGTTTACATAACTGTCTGAGAGCTAAAAAGCATTTAATTCTCTTCTAGCATATGGCTATTAAGTAGGATTTACTGTAGAAAGTGCTTTCTGACATGTGGCTAATAAAGTCTGTGTATGTCTCGGCTCTTTAATAGGCTCTTGAACTGCAGGAGCATTTCCACGTTGCTGAGGACTCAGCAATACAGTCTGCTCCCTCCTGCCTCTGCTATCTACCAGCTCCACACTAATCAGGAAAATTTGGGGAGCTCCTAATTACTTTTTCCTCCCCAGTCATGAGTCCCCATCCCTATCTTTGAAGTGGATGTGGGATCAGCGTTCCCAGTCCAGCAAGAAGCCCATGAGCTGGCTGCTGGGAGAAGCCTCATGGAGCATCCTGGGCACCTTTGGCACCTCCTGGGTCCAGGCAGCACTTCCCTGCTCTTGCAACCAGTCTTTTCTGCCAGACCAGAGATCTGCCCAAGCTCCAAACTCCCCATGGCAAGGCAAGGACCAAGGGAAGAAAGTCATCAGGATGCTTAAAATAAATGGTTCAAAGGCTCTCTCCTAATCTTTTATTCCATGACTTGGCTTTCTCCCGTTTTCCTGCCCAAAGACTCAATGGGAAGGAGATCTCTGGGCACACAGATGTAACACCAAACTGAAGGTTTCACCTGTTCTGGGCTTAAGCAGCAACAAAGACTCCTGATATATCTGGGAATCACCCTGGGGAGACAACCAAGGGTGAGCCCTGAGTCTTGCAGGCTCTGTGTCCTTGCCAGCACACAGTTTCAGGGCACAGCCTGCTCATGCTTTGGGGTTCTTTGGGTCCCTGTATCCCCATTTTGGGTGTCTGGGACAGGACTGCCCCCCAAACATACGGGCCTGTGATGCTCACTACCAAGAGGTCCTCCCAGCAAGAACGTTCTTCCAGCTGCTGTGTAATACAAACAAGCTACGAATGAAGCCATCACCTGGTACAGTTGTGTCCTGCCAGAAGCATTGTATCTGTTAAGCTGACTCTCTCAGGACGCCAGATATTCGGGCGAAGATCTGCGCGGAGTCTTCCTACAAAAGGCAGGTAGCATCATGGGCTGCTCTTTGCTCGTCCTGCAGCACTTTTCTCAGCAAATAACCTTTTCCCCTTTTGTATGAAGTGAATGTCTTTGTTAATTCTCCTGTCCAAGTCACACGCGAGGTCCTGCTGAGGCCCATCAGCTGCCTCTGGGGATAACAAGGCTGGCTGGGGCTCCTGCATCCTGCTGTCAAGCGCAGCGAGCCAAGACATCCCATCCGGGGATGCTCATTAACACCCAGCCATTCCCATTAGAGCAGCGGTGACTGCAAGTCACGGCAAAAATAGAAACTCCCATGGAGCGGGGAGCATCTCTCTGCGGCAGCGCTGATTAGTTCCCTCGGATGAATCGCTTGCTGTGGGGCATATGGGGGTCCCATGTCACAGGGGCTCTGAGAGGTGGCAGCCCCCCCAGCAGGGCTGAGCTGCCATTGATACAACTAAGTAGAAGTACTTAAATATCCACGGTCTCCTTCCCCCATGGTATTTACTAGTATACTACAAATACTTTGATTTCACCACATTTCCTTTCATTCTGCCTCCAGGGAAGGGCCACCAGGGGAGGTTTCTTCTCCTTTGCTTTCCAGCAAAGCTTCAAGCCCTCCTGATTTAGTTTGGAGAGTTTTCTTTTTCCCTTTCCTCTCTCCACTTTCATTCAAAACAGAGAAAGCAGAGACAGGAGAGGAGAGATGGAGAGCCTCTAAAAATACCAAAGTCCTCCCCCACATCCAAAAAATGCCACATGAAAGCTCTCCAGCTTGCCCAAGCATTCCAGGTTGATGAAAGGGCAGGTCTCTGCAAAACTCCCAGAGCTAAATCCATGGCTCCAAAACACTCACAAAACCCCTTTCCTATTTTATGCCGGATGCCCCAACGTGGCTGCTCTCCTCCAAAGGGGATGCTGCCTTCCCCATGCTCCCTCTGCTCTCCCAGCTTTGCCAGCAGGCAGCGTTTGCAGGCAGCCCAGCTCCTGCATGCCACTGGGCTCGCTGGCACCGCATGCTCGCTGCCAAGCCAGCTGGCCACCGGGCGGGTGAGCTCGTGCTGCTCGGGCAGCTGCCGGCTTTTTTGGCTACCGACCTGGCCAGACAGCAGGAGCTGCCTCTCCCCGGCTGGCAGCCCTGGTTCTGCAGGCAGCCTGTCGGCCAGATGCTGCCTCGATCTGCGCTACAGTAATAACCGTAATTAATAACAGTAACATGCCTGCAAACCATGATGACAGCAGGCACTAATCTTTCATAATACTTTTAAGACAGGAAGCGGAGAATCCTGCCATACAAGTCCTGCTCTATCTCAGTTTGGAACCAATACTTAGAGGAGGCAGAAGATCTCTTAAATGCCATGCAAATTTGTTTTTCATTGAGCCAGGTTCTATCAAACCCTTCTGTCCTTATGTTGTCAACAAATTTGCTTTGTCCCAGTCTGTATCTATAGCATTAGGCAGCAGACCTGCTTCTTGCAGGCAGAAGAAATGCAGAAAAATGGTAATGCTGTACGGTTACAGCTGTTCCACCAAGGTGGAAACCAGGGAGGACTTACTGCCACACTAAGCACATGGCCTTTTAGGGCTGCTGCTTCTCCTTAGGTAAGATGCTTGATTTGGCTTGCCAGAAATCAGCTGGGAGGGGACTGGCAATGCTCCCTGTGTCCGTGCTGGTGACGCAGCGTGCAGAACACCGGTTCCCAGGAGCACAGCATCTCTCTGGACATCGGGGCTCAGTTTCCCCAGCACTGCCTTGTGTCAGGCAGTATGCCTGCCCCCTCCTCACTCCACAGCATTGGTCCCACACCTCCCTGTGCATGTGTCTCTTTCGTTTTAGGCTCACACGCCAACGATCATTCAGGATAACACCTGTGCTTGGTGAGCTGAATTCCCTGCCCGTGCGACAGAAGGGTAGAGCACAGGCTGCCTCACTAACCTCCCGCCTTGTCCCCTGTCATCCCCAGCTCTTCCCTCCAGCGTCAGCCTCATTTAAACCAGTTTTACCACCACTGAGAGCAGGAGCCTGCTTGCCCCACAGGATGGCTGATGGAGAAGACAGTCCTGTACAAGGTGGCATGGCTGTGGCCAGCCATATCCAGCCATCCTAGAAGGAAAGGACACCTTCAGAAATCCAGATCGTGAAACTGCTGCTCCCTGCCTCTGGCTTTCAGGAAAGAGATTTGGAGGGACTGTTTTTTTGAGAGAGGACTTCTCGTATCTGCTTTTGCTAACCCCTCACCCCTCTGGCACAGAGAGGAGACCACTCTATTCATGCTCTAACTCACAGTTCTCTGCCTCAGTTTCCCCATCGATAACATGAGATTTGGATAATTGTTTGCTTGTCCCTCAGGATAAATTGGGAGCTTTTCAAAGCTGTAGACAACCAGTGGATACCTAGACAACATGGCAAGCATTTGTGAAGCAAGTGGAGCTCCAGGGGCAGAGGTGTTTCAACAACAGATGCTATTTAAAAAGTGCTGTTGCATTGTTTGCTGAACTCTGCAAGGAGGCATTACAGAAGGTCCCCACGAGATGTCAGACCTGATGGGACCTCTTCACCCTGCCATGTCTCAAGTTACGGGACTGTATCCCAGAACAGTCACCAGAGTTCAGTGGCTGGGTGGGCTCTGCCACAGTTGAAACATCTCCCAATTACACTAATAAGGTGTGCAAGTTCCCCTGAGGGGTCTAGAGATGAGATACATCACTTGAAGAGGATTTTAATTGGCCTGGGAGGCTGAGAGATACCAGAGGTGCACACCAGCCAGTGGAGACTCTCCACGGTCCCACTCCTGTCTCAGTACTGAGGACAGACGGGGGGCTTTGCACATCGACTGTTGTCATGGCTGGGAAGGACATTGGGTGACCTCGATGAGGATATGGAGCAATTTGCAGCTCTCAGATGAGCCTGGCCATGAGCCGGGTTCCCTGTTGCCCTGAGGACTGGGGATCTCCATTCTCCTGGTCAGCAAAGCACCAAAGTCGAGTACCCATGGAAAATGCAAGCTTGTTCCTCAGAGAGTCCTCTCGCCATGCTTGCTTCCAGGGAAGCATCCAGGAGATCCTGGGCAGCTTGAGCTGCTGCCATCTGTAAAAGAGAAAATCCATTTTTTTTATCTTGCGGAGCTCTACCAGCTTGTGTCACTGGTGTGAGCTGTCTGTTGCTGCACATTAGCAGGGGCAGGACTGAGGGTCCAGATACAGATGACAGATCCAAGTCTCAGTCATGCAAGGCTGGGGTTGCCCTGGCATCCCTCAAGGAGAATGGGGGGTTCTGCAGGGGTGATACTATGGTAGTGACACAAGGCGTTTCCTCTTGTGGGCAACTGCAAAAGCCTCCTCAGCACCTTCTGCAGGGCAGGGATGCTTACTCAGCAGCTTTCATCCTGGCCTGGTGCCTCTGAATGGATGCAGATTCCCATCCCTCCTCCTTGGCTGTAAGCCATGAATCAGCTGTCCCAGCATCCTTCTCCTCTTTCACATGCTGTCCTCTTCCCCCATCCCCTGCCTCACAGCCTACTTCTTCCTCCCACACAAGAGCCAGTGGGGATGGGGACAGCATCGTTCCCCATCCAGGAATGGGAGCAGCGAAGTGCCTGTCTGCCTCCCACTGGGCTGGCCTGGGAGACAAGAGGAATGGTGAGATGAGGTGGGAGCAGGACACGTGAGATGTGCAGAAGTAGAGGATAAATGCAGGGCAGCAGCTCCTGGCTCTGCCATGCCCCATCTGCCTGCTGCCCCCCAAACACTCTGCTGGGGGCTGGCTCATAACTGTGTACCTCAAGGTGAAAATTGCAGGGTGCGTCTTACGGTCACAGTATATCTCCTGCCATGCTGGGAGGTAATAGCCTGCTCAGAAGCTGTTAGATATAATCCAAGGTAACCCTTTTGTCTTTGCTTTATCAGAAAGGCAACCTTGGGAGGAGCAGTGTAAAATTTGCTGAAGAAAAGGTGTTTTTTCTTGACAAGCACCACAAGATCCCCCACTGGGACCTCCTGCTGCATTACCAGCCCTGGGTTTTAGAACCTGCGCAGCTCTTGTTCCCCTGCAAAGACTGTGTGGGCGTGATGCAGAGTCATAGAATCATAGAATCATATGGGGTTGGAAGGGACCTCTGGAGATCATCTAGTCCAACCCCCCTGCTGGAGCAGGTCTACCTAGAGCATGTTGCTCAGGAACTTGTCCGGACGGGATTTGAATGTCTCCAGAGAAGGAGACTCCACCACCTCTCTGAGTCCCCAAAGGGGCTGTGTCCATGTGTCACTGCAGCGTTGGACAAGCCCAGATTCATTACCAGGTTCTTCTAGAAAGGATCTTGTGGAAGTACCAAGCCCTACACGCATTTCCTCGGGTCCCTTTGGCAACCACTGAGTGTGAGTTGCAGAACCTGAAGTACTGCGAGGAGAAGTGATAACAAAAACTAGGGGAAAAAATATACTTTAAAAAGCTTCTGATTAATGTGCATTTAATGAGAGCTTCATTGCAGTCTGAGCTGTGTACCAGCTCAGGGGGAGACAGCACAAACGTCTACTGCCTGGGCCAAAGGACCAGCTCCAATCACTGCACAGCAGTCACTCACTCAGCACCTGATGACATGATTCAGGCTTAGGATGGGACAAAGATGTAGGTTTTTTTGTAGGGGTTACAGTAGTGGGCATTCCTGTGCCTGTGTAGAACAAATCTACTCAATGTGACTTTAGAGAGGCGGAGATGAACATGAGGGTGGACGGGTGGGCTGGTGAACACAACAGTGTTCGTACATCAGTGTATACGTATCTGCGAGTTTCGATGAGGATGGACAGATGTATGGGCAGATGGATTCACTAAAAAACAAAATAAGCCAAATCCTCAGAAACAAGATATTTGAAAACTCTTGGTAATGTCTGTTCTGAATTCACTGTGACTGTCTGCTTTGTCAGTCTCAAACTCAGGGAAATGAGAAAAGCTTTTACAAATCTCCTTCACTGTGCCAAAGGCGTAAACAAACCCACTCCTCTAACTTGGGGTGATCTTGTCCATCGGGTGACTGGGAATCTGAAAGTAATGGGAGCTTTAGAAAACAATGTCATTAGCTATCAGCTTTGCATTTGTATTCTGTGTTAATCCTTTTTGTTTCAACTCAGATAAAAGCAGTCCTTCATTTTGGGGGGATTTTTTGATTTTTGACATGTGACTGATATTTTGTAACAGTGCTGAAAGCGACCAGTCTGGAGGGCAGGATGAATATTATTCTTCCTGCTGGGAACATTATTAGCAGATCTGGGGGAATTGCTCCCCTTATCTTTATTTCAGGTGCAGAGCTACTGCATCATCCACTAAGCTTAGTGGTGTAATCCCTTTCCTCATCTGCAAGACTAACACAAGTTTTCTCCAAAAAGGCTGTCGGCAAGAACAGGAAAGCTTAACTATATATATATATACACACACACACATATGTATATATATATATATGTACACACATATGTGTGTGTATACATATAAATGTGTAGGTGTATAAAATTGTCCATACTTTAAGTGTAGGTAGAATTTACCCATTCCATCCAAGTAGAAACACTGAAAGAAACACAGAGCATGACGAGCTCATCATCTTCATCAAAATTTTCTACAACAGTTTAAAGGAAAGAAATTCAGTTTGGTTTCTTTGGGTTTTTGTTCTTACTTTGAAAAGTAACTACTTGCTGTTTTAAGAAAAGCCTACAGATGAGGCAGAGACAGAAACTACTTATTCAGAATGCTCCTTATTATGGAAATGTTTGACTGCCCTTCTGGGATTACTTCAGAGGAATTAGGCACACAAGACTGGAAGGGAAGAAAAGGGTCTTCAAGCCACATCCCCAGCAATTGCAGCCCCAGGGCAGCCACATGATGCAGGAGAGTCCCCAGAGCATCCCATCCCCACCCCACGTGTACGACACCCCAATGTCCCCTGAGAAGCTGGAGCTATGTCAGAAAACCAAATCACAGGTATGACATGGCACAGGGACAGGGGAGAGGAGGTAGCAAGTGTGTCACCAAATGTTTGAAACTGCAGTGGGTTTGCTTGGGGGAATTCAGAGATGACTGCCTCAGGAGACGGGATGCTGGAGCTCTGTACCCCTGGGTATCACAGCCCGTAGGATTTCACTCAGCTGCTCTCCACTGTGCCATCTTTTTTTGACAAGGCTTGGGGTGTAGCAGGACCTGCAGCCTGGGTCAAAAAGCACTGGGAGATGGAGCCTCTCGGCTGCCTGTTCCAGGTAGAAGCCACTTTTTGTTAAAAATGTATGACTCATCGGACAATTTGCCTTCAGCCCCCAGCTGCTTGCTCCACTGTCGCTTTTCTCCACCTGCCCACAAAGCCTTCCAGCACTTAGTGCTGGTCCCCTTTGCCCTGCCATCAGCTCACCCCCCAGGCTGCCAGGCAATGAGATGTGCAGAGGTCTTGCCGAAATATGCCTTTTGCCATCTGTGTCATCCACGCAACAGATGGACACGCTAAATAGGGGTCCTGAGCAAAGGCCCATTTGAGCCCTGGACTTTGATGAGCTGTCTATCAAACCCATTAGCAGGGCCAGCTCTATGCACAAGCAAATTAAGTCGGTGCTAAGCCAACACACTGATGAAAATGGCACAAGAGCTGTGGACCCACTCTTTCCTTTGGCAAGGGCAACACTTTACAGAGTCAAACTGACTGCAACTACTGCCAGGAGATGGGTCAGAGTATGGCCATCTCATGGTGGCCCCATCCACGTGGAAGAAGCGGCTTCAGCCATCAGCTGCAGGGAGAAAAAGCTGGGGTCTCCTGGCACTCTCTCCTACCTCCATCCTTTGTGTGTCCCCCCCATATAAAGAGTAGCCCAACTCCAGGTTCTCATCATGATTTGGTCTTAGCCTACAAAAGCAAGTTCCGAAAGTTCAGAAGAAACTCAATTAGCAGAGACCACAGCTTTAGTGATGAAGATCCATATCCTCGGCTCTGGGACTGTGTCACAAGTCTATAAATACGACTGTGTGACCCAAACTGCTGACTGCAGGAGGAGTCAGCAAAGGCTACAGGAGCCGGCTGTAAAACCCCAGCCCACAGACCCGATAGCTTCCAAGCAAGGGGACATGGCCCTTCCACTCACCCTTTGTGCAGGGAGACTGACTCATGAGTGATTTCATCCACCATGCCTTTCATCAAGCTCACCTCATCTGCTGTTCCTGCGGCCTGGAACATCCCTCTTGCGTTTTCCCCCCTGCACATCTCCCTCCTCCAGTCCTGCCCCAGCTGGAAACACGCGTTTTTCTACTCTTGACTCAACGGAGCCAGTAGCAGGGTGGAGGGGCAAATGAGCTTCCGTTCTGCCTTGCACATTAGCAACAAAACATGACTGACTGCGTCCTGATTGCAAACGCTTTATTCTTGGTGACAGCATGGTAGAGGCACAAAGGATACAGCTGGGTTTGCAGAGCCCAAGATGAGCTCTGCAGAACTGATAATTAGAAGAAATCATCTTTTTGACTTGTGAGCTGAGCACATTTGAACTGAGATCAGTGAGGGGGAATAAATATAAAAACCAATTATGTCATTTGAACCAAGTCACTTCCCTGATTATAATCACCTCCCTGTATGGGCATAAAAAAGGTGAAAAAATGCCCATGTCAAATTATTAAGCGAATTAGAGTGACCAGACTGCGCTTAATGACTCTGTCGCTAGTAGAATTTAAGTGAAGTTGTCTGATGGGATTCTGAAGTCAGACGTGCACTGAGAGGGATAATTGGAGCATCGAGATGAGGATTTATGGTACCGTTGTGTTAGAAGAACTCAGCGTAGGTCGTTCAGCCCTGCACCGCTACAGCAGGAATTCTTACTGCTGGCAGTGGGGGGGGTAACAGCAGCGAAGCCTCGGTGTGTTCCTGCCAGAAGGTTTCGCTGCAGTGAAATCCGGTGTTACACAGCCTGATGGCCCAGCACCGCTCTTGGCATCCCAGCGATGGCTCCTTGATTGCAGCAAATGGAAGAAGTGAGGACTTCGCTCAGAAAGACAGTGAGAAGTCAGGTGAATACTGCATGAAACAAGCAGCTGTGATCTTCTCGTGAAAGAGACCGAAATCCAGCAGGGTCCAAGACCCACAGACACAACTTCTAAAAGCAGAGATCATCCCAAAAGATGCATCCCAAACCTACTTAGTACCAGTTAAAGGCTGGATCCTGCGGGATGCTGAGTGTCTACAAAAAGGTAGCCAATTTCCTCCATAGACAAACATTCAGGCTTCTTCACTGTCTGGTCTAAATTCACCAAGACTGAGTCAAGAATATCCCTACGGTGTCATTGTGCTCCAGGCACAGGACAAACCCTGCCGGCAGCCTGCAGTCCTTATGCTAAGCTCCAGCACCCATCCCATCATCACAACCCGCTGGAAAGCCTTGAGATGAGACAAAAAGCTTCAGAGCTGTTCACTGGCTTCTGCTGCGCCCGCATGAACCAAGCCTGTGCTTAGGAGCTTGCTGAGCAGTGTTTACACACTTAAATCCACTACGCTTCAGCAGCTTTGTTACCTCTCAGCGGAGATGTTTTAAAAAATACATTTTTGATCCTTTGTTAGCTATCCACTGGAGGTCTCGTGGAATCTAAATTAAATGCCATTAGGAGACCTATAATCTGCAGTGTTTCCAGTAAAACCAGATGGTGTCTCTTGAGCGCACAGGCTCACTCACTGAAGGCTCTCCCAGCACACTTCTCCTCCACACTGGAGCTCAAAAAGCGAGCCCGGCGCTCAGCAGGCTTGAATTGGCTGGGTTCCCCCGCTGTCGGAGGGGAAAAGCCAGTCTGTGCCAGCCAAGAGTCTGAACCGATACTTGCCCACAGGAAGGAATCAAGGAATTTGGAAGGAAATCAAGGAATTTGGATGGCTCTTCCCAAGAGAGCATCAGGAGCATGTAAGGACCTATGTGGATGTCCTCTGCCCGCAGAACAATTTGGAAAGGCACAAACCCCCCCATGGCAGGGGGGTTGGAACTAGATGATCTCTAAGGTCCTTTCAACCCAAACCATTCTACCATTCTCTGAAATTCTTATGTCTGTCAAACTGTTTAATCTGCCCAGCTTAAGCTGCCTGTCCAAATTTGAAGCCTAACTAGATTTTCCCCAGGCTGCTTGTAACTTTGTCTTATCCTTTTATTAAGATGAGGAGGATTACTTGAAGCTTTTGTTCTTTACAAATCCCCTCGTGCAAAGGCAAGGTGGCACTTTAGATGAAATCTTCATCCCAGGCTTCTCAGATGAGAGATGCAGTCCTTTCTCACAAAGGATTTAATGACACTGGATGTTGAAAACTGGTACCAGATGGGGGATCAGTGGTGCTCTAGTCCCCACGATAACTGCTTTTCTTCCTTGGAACCTAAGAAGCTGTGGCTCTTCAGCCCTGCAGGAGGAGGCAAAATCCTCGGTTTTGGTGCTAGAAGCATAAAAATATGCAAACATTCACTTGAAATGGAGGACAGGAAAAGAGTTCCCTCTAACTGCTTGCAGACCTTGGCTCCTCTGAAAGCCTTTGTTTGCCTGCATCGCTTGCTCTTATTTTAACTTGCTTTAATGATTGGCACCACTTAGCTAAAACATGTAGTTTTTTAAAACATCTTAGTGTTGAATCCCTGCAAGCTACATGCCCCTGGGGAAGGCGTGACCAGGTGTCTCCTGAGATCAACATCTGAGGGGGATCTAAAGGATATTTGCCAACTGGTGCACAAATGTACAAGCCTGCTGAAACCAGGCATCAGGAGCATCGTCTGGATGATTTTACCCTCAGCAAGCTGGAGGGTCTCTCCCAGACCAATGGCTTTAGCAAGCACTTGGCTCCACTTGCGTTCTGTCCAAGAAGCAGGGCATGGTGATGATAGGGATGGAGGGATAGAGGATTTGTACCTACAAAATTGTCAAGCACCAGCAATTTCAGGTGTGAGTTAGATGGGCAGGACATCTCCAGAGGAACACTCAGACCCAGGAGCAAGGCATAAAGGCCTCTTCCTGCAGAGCAGGTACTGTGGTGAGTCACTTCCTTGCTCAGTTTTTCCCAAGCATTGCTCAGAAGAGGAAAAAATGCCCCTTTTGTTGACGGGATACCCGACTGGGAGCTGTGCCAGTATTGCTGTGGCCTTGGGGGAGTTTCTTAGCATTGGTGAGAGTCTGAGGTATTTAAATACTTTTCTGAAGTTGGGTCTTCATTTCCCTGGGTTTCCAGCCTCTCTGTTTTGTATAGTCTTTTCAGAGTGTAAATGTTTTAGAGCAAGTCTCTTTTATTATGTACAGCACCTAGCACCACAGAGCCCACTTGATAATGTCATTAAAAGCCCTGTTACATACCACCAAGGGCAAAGGTGGACGCTGAATCAAAGGAGTCTCATTAGCAGGCCAGGCAGGGATGCTGGAGGAACTGCCACACTTTGAGACATGCCACATATGCACCCAAGAAGTCACAGGTTCCCTTGAAAGCCACCTGACATTCCCTTGTGATCTCCTTGCAGGATGCTAACAGGGCCAGCAGGGAAGGGATGTCTGAGAGGCACAGCCTTTGGTTGCTATTGTAACATAGAGAATATTAGCAGAATCAGGCATTGGATCCAGCCCTCAGTGCCCGCCTGTGCCTGCATCACTCAGGATTTTCCTGTTCCTGCGGCGGGGTCTCCCCTCCCAGGTAATCTTGTTGGCAAGTTGCGGTGACTTTGGCTTAGTCTTTGGGAAGTTGTTCTGGGGAGTGGAAAGTGGAACATCCCGTAAGCAATTAGCAGGAGGAACACGTGCATTGCAGATGGTTAATCTGCCTGCTTTCATGTGAACAAAAGAGAAGTCCCTTGAATGAAAGGAAACGGGTAACTTTAATGCAAGCTACAGTAAATGCAAATTAACTTCACAAATAAAGAAGCTTTTCTTCTTGGAGCCAAGAAAACATTTCTCAAAGTCTGTATTTTAGATATACAATAATCTCTTTTATACCTCAGAAAGCCGTCCCTGCCGTGAGCAGTCTGATATCTTCCTTGCAGACTGTAATCAGTCCGTCGCCAACACTCAAGGATGAATATTAATGTTTGATTGTTCTCTTTGTATTCCAGCACATCCAGTTGCGGGGCTGGAACCAGACTGACTTCCCCCACAGCCTGCAGCCTGCCCAGCCTCAAGTGGAGGCTGGAGCCCAAGAAGGTGCCTCACAGGAAGCACTGGGGCATCCAAAGATCTTGATATGGACCACTGCCCTTCCCAGCACTAGGGTGTATCAGATTTTTAATCCACTGATCCATGATGCTGCAAAGATCCTGTATCATTTCAACTTGCCCCAGGGAGCTCACCCCTTGCTAGGGATGCTAGAGCTGATCAGGGCTGTGCATCCCTTCAAGGACACCCATCCTTCTTCAGCTGCTCCAGGACAGCCTGGGGGACAGGCAGAGACAACAGCTTTAACCTGAGGGGGGGATGCAGCTGAGACAAACAGAAAGTTTGGGGGACTTCTTCAGGCACGGGAGCCCGTGCTGGCTGGGAGAACCACCACTGCCCTCTCCCATCAGAGTAGCGTTGAGGCAGAAAGGTGCCTCAGTTGAACACCCTCTGGATGAGATAAAATTTTCATGAGCAGGGCAAAAGGTGAGGGGCGCAGCAGCCCCCAGTCACTGGGTGAGACAGGTCTGTGCTTATGGAGCAGCTGGAGTCATTGCTAATGGCCTGGCTACTCAGACGCAGGGGAAGAAGGGGACCAGATGGAGATGACCAGCTGGGCCAGGTGGCCAAAGGGTCTGGGGAAGCACTGCCTGAAGATAAATACAATCAACCATCCAAGGTAATTCCCTAACCTCAAAACTATCCAGCAGAGACTCCCAAAGGAGTAACCTCAGCCCCCCCTTGGCACCCATCAGGGCAGGCTGCATCTCCAGCCCCAGCATTGCTGGTCCCACCTCCAGTCCAATGCAAAACAGACCGCAGCCACTCGGATAATGCAGGGGAGAACACACAACACCAGTTTCCAGCGATGGCACACGCTATCACAGTGCTGGCTCTTTCTACCTGAAGTTCATGAAAGGGACATGAAACCCAAAGCAGCAGCAGGCATCTCAGCCCTCTCCAGCATGACAGATTTGTAAGTCAGTAAAGCTGATGGCATTTGTGAGGATTTGGTTGCAGATGGATCAAAGAAAATCCATCCCAGGAGAGAGCATTTGCAATGAGGAGTCTGTGTGTGAGACAGGGAGGAGGGAGCACAGTGGGGGTAGAGGAAAGGACATAAAGCAGAAAATTATTTTAATTTCCTTCTCCTTCAGGCTCTTTATTAACACCCTGCCAGATCCCTCTCCCTGGCTGTTGCAGCAGTGTTAGGGGCCAGGCTAAATGTGATGGCAGGTGGGAGCAAATCAGGGGCAAGACAGACGAAGACATCTACACATCTCACATCTCTCACAGCAGCCCTGAGAGCAGAGGGGGGCTCACAGGGATATTCCAGGGATGGGGAAGGAATGAAGGACTGGTGACAGCTCCTGCTTCTTGTGACTGATCCAGGTCACCTGCTGCAAGCACCAGACTGAGAGGTGCTAACAAGAGAAGCTGCAATATCCTGGTCAATCCAAACCTGCTCGGGTCTGTACATCACCTACTGCCAACACAGCCACAGCAGCCAAGCAGCCACTTGCTTTCAAGGCTTGCCTGCAAGGTGGCCCTCGTGGCCTGGTCCTCAGCAGGATATGCAGGCAGGGAGAGGTGAGAAAGCTGGGGCTGGTACTGGGCTTTAAGTCCATCCTGGAGCTGGAGAAAAGGGCACCTCGTGGTATGGAAAAGAGCAATCAAGTGTGGAGCTGCTGCTTCTCCCTTGGTTTCCTAAAGAGATGAGGCTTGCATGGACCGGCTGAAAGTGGGAGAACCGTGCTGTCCAAAGGCCTGCCAGCCCCCGCCCCTGAAGCTTCTAAACCTTCAGGCCGTTTCCAGCCCATGATTTTCAGAGGGGCAGAGATCCTAGAGAGGTAAAGTCCCCACAGATGTCATGAGCTGGATGACTAGACAGAGGAGGGAGACCCTGTTATTTTCTCCACAGAGGAGAAGCAGCTGAAGCTCAACCCCTTGGTAGACAACAGAGAATACTCACATACACACACAGATAGACATGGAGCCAAGCTGGGAAGCACTCTGGGCAGATTTCAGACCTTTCTGGATGCCAGAAAGTGCAATCGTGAAAGAGGGAGGCACAGGAAAGATGGCTCTGTGGCTTGATACAGGCTTTAAGTCGTTTTCAAAATCAGGATTCAAGTAACCAAGTGAAACAGAGTCAGGACTGAGGGAGACAATGAGGAGACGGGGCAATTCCTGACTCTCCTTGAGGTGCCTCGGCGGGTGGGCGACTGAGCAAGCGTCTGGAAGCCTCCGCTCTCGTCAGGGGCACGGGAAGTTACAGCAACACCAGCGAGACAGGCCCTGGAGTATTAGCACTAATAGCCATCTCAACTAAATTAATTCAAATTGCGTTCAGTCGACCATTAAAGCGTTGTTGGTGGCAGCGCTTCCCCATCCGCTCACATTTTCATGAAGTAATTAAAGCCATTAGAATGTAAACCAGCTTTTTTGGCTTGGGAAGGAAAGAAAGCAGGAAGGGAAAAGGGAAGCTGAATAACAGCTTAGCTAATTCAGCTAATATTCCCATTATTTCCATATATACTAATTAGTTCCCATTCTCCAGCCATTTCCATACCGATGCATAGGCTCGGATCCTCTGCAGAGGTGCCTACACCTCTGTGCAGCGGCACCCCCTGACCCCAGCTCAGCATCCATCTCAGGAGGGTGCAGGCAGCGGGGCTTCTGCTTCCCAACCCTTACCCTCCAGGGGTTCTCACCCCTGGATGCAAGTCTGTTCTCTCCCCTGTTGCAAATGTGTGGGAGGAGGGGAAAGAGTGAACAGGTTTTGCCCTCAAAGGAGAGAAAAACCTCCACGAACGCCTAGGCAAATGGAGAGAAATGGAAGATCTGAGGTAACCACGCTGTCCTGGGAAGTCGTTTCCTGGCTGAGAAACTCTCCCTGTGACATTCAGCTGTAACGCGGGTCCCCATGAGTGATGGAGTTACTGATGCAGGGTCTTTATTTGTTGGGCAACCGTAGGGGAACAACACTGCCGCTGGCAGATGGCCAAAGCCGGTACCTGGGGCTTCCTTGTCTGCCTGGCCCTGGCCCACCTGCTGGAGGGCAGGCATGGCTCGGGGCCAGCAGGACCTGCAGTGAAGATGGCTTTGTTACAAGCCCAGTGGTTAGAGACAAATGAGCTGGAAAGTGGAGAGACTGGAGAGAAAGGGATGCCCAGCAAGGTCCTCATCCTCAGTGTCCCTGCTGAACCACCCCTCTGGGATGGCAGGTTTCTCAGGTCACACTGAGGACCTGGGCAGCACAAGCCTCTACCCACATTGAACCAGATCACACTGCAGTGAAGCTAGAGAACATAGCTGGCTCCCTATGCATTTTGCATAGGCTTGAGCCATGCAGGAAGAGCTGTGATGGATGAACAGGGCAGGATATAGTCATGCAAATACCTGGGAAGAAGTTCATTGTGGAGGTGCTCTCCCCATCTCTGGCTCTCTGCAGTCTGCCCCTCATAAGCTCACCTGCGCTCCATGTAGGCAATGCAAAGGTGCAGGTTATCTGACATCAAGGCAGAGCACAGCAGACGAGTTCAAGGGCATCTGAGGGGCATGTTGTGTCGGTGAAAAGCAAGTAATAACTCCCTCCCTGCAGGGACCCTGAAGGAGACCAAAGGGCAAGTAATTCTGGACATGGCAGATATTTGGGGTCTCTCATGAGCTCAGTCCGTGCTTTATTGGGCTATTTCTCACCTTGGCTGACTGATTTCAACGCTTCGGAGCTAAATGCCTGGTAGCATCGTGCAGCCTACAGGACCCAGGATGGTATAACTGTTTGGGCTTGTGATCTCACACATCAGCAGGTGGGAGCATCAGGCTGAGAGCTCAACTTTCCCAAGAGGTCAGTCATCTGAAGGATGATGTTCCCAAAGCCCAGCTGGGCTAGAGGACTTGTGCACTCTCCTGGCTTTGCACAGGACTAGCCTAGGAGAACTCACATGGACCATCCCATGCAGCTGGTGCTGGGACACAGCAATGGGTAGCCATGCACAGCTACTAGGACTGTTTGAGTGCTCGTCAGTGACAAGATCAGGACTTTTTCAGGAAGCTTGCAGTTTGGTTCAGACATTTTCCGGGGCTCTTTTAGTGAAAATGCCCTCAAACTCCTACACCAGTATGACAGAGGGGCGGCAATAGCAGGCAGGAATTGCCACATACCCCTGGAGTGGGTTTGCAGCCAGATTCATGACAAGGTGGAACAGCACCCTGTACCACTGCTTTCCCAGCTCTCCCAGCACAATTCAGCTCAGGCCCCAAGGAAGAGAGGATGGATGTCAAGTCTAGAGCATCCTTTACACAGCCCTAGGACATCATTTTATCAACATGCTTGGGCAGCAAAGAAAAAAAATCCATTCAGAAAGCTAAGGAGCAAATGTACCTTTAGGATTACTGATCCCTGGTGCAAATCAGAGGGTTTTCCCCAGGAACTACATTGCTACTGATTGCAGGGGAGCAAGGGGTGCCCATAGAGCCGTCTTCAAACTGGGGGCCCAGCCAGCAGCTGCTCTTACACACAGACCGCAGAGATCTTGGAGTAAGAAGCACTGGGGAGCGGTGGGAGGAGGAAGGAGCTGCATTTATGTGGCAGATCTTTGTAGCGGGGCTCCACTCAGGGTTCCCCCAGCACAGTCTCACTGCTGCTCTCACAAAGGGCTCCTCTGAGAGCAGGGAGCACGACACAATGCATCAATCACCCTGGGCATTCATCCCACCTGGGCCTCTCAGCATGATCTGGGGAGAGGCGCTTTCAATCAGGCAACATTAAAAATAAAGAGAGATTCACTTTTCCATTGGCATCAGCAAAAAAGAAAGAAGAAGAAGACGCCAATTGAGCCCAAGGGGCTAAATAGCATCTTTCACTCGGTTTTCTATGGGCTCCCAAATCCGTGGGATAAAATTGAAATGTCTCTTTCTGTCTCCTTTTCTTTCTTTTTTATTTTAATAATTCCTGGTATGCAAGGCCTTGTGCCGGGGCTGGTATTGTGGGTGATGAATCCCGAGTCAGGCGGCGGGGAGGTTTGCGTCCTATCAGCGTGTGCTTGCCATGGTTTGGGATAATGCGCCTGCCGACTTGTCAGGTGCTGATGGGGAGCAGGAGTGGGGGGGTGGGGGGGCTGAATGCATTTTTGATTGCTATAATTGCCACAGATTGGATGCTTGAGAGGAGCTAATTAACAAGGAGGCTATGGGCGGATTATACTTGCAGAACAGAATCCCATGCAGATCCTTTCCCTTTGTGCCACATGTATGAGATCATTGGTAGGTGATTATGGCTGTGAATACGGTGCTAATTTACTTTGCACGTCTGACGAAAATCCTGTACATAATAAACCACAGGGGCAACTTAAAGCGACCCAGTTCAGAAGGGAAGGACAGCCTTGCTGCTAAAGCACTGAACCCAGAGCTAAGCTCCCAAGGCCTCCTACTTTCTCTGAATAACCGTGGCTGAGCAACAGCTCTTTCCCTTGCCTCAGTTTCCCTCACTACTGAAGGGAGAAGGCGAGCTCATAGCTATGGGTGTTTGCACGGCGCCGTGCACTCTCTTGGGGAGGATGCTGTGAAGGAAAGAAGGGGAATATCATCATGCCACCGGAGCAGATCAGACAACGCAGCAAAAATAGCAGCCAGAAAGCTGTGCGCTTGGAAAAGAAAGGAGTGCAAGCAGCAGCCCCAGTTGTTCCTGCAGCCTCAGGACGAGGGAGAATTGACAGGCAGGATTAGCTCTGCCATCCTGGTCCTGGTTCTCCTATGTTGTCTCACCAACATACCTCCGACATTCTCCCAGGCTTACCTCTGGTCGCTGGGGCCCTGAACAGGAGAGGAGCAAATGTTTCTCCTTAAAGGTAGCCCTTGTTCTGCTGGAGATGCTTGGGCTGTGGTTTAACCCAAGCTCTGATTTCAGGGCAAGTCTACACTTATTTTTCTCTCTGTCTCTCCTGGTGACTGAAATTGAGGAGCTGCCCTATAGCTGCTGTGGCAACATACAGCTGGAACATCACAGGCATGGAAGAGTTACTGGTCACAGAGACTGAGCATCCATCCATCCATCCATCCATCCATGCATCCATCCACATCCATCCACCCACCACTCCCTCCATCCTTGAGGGTTTTAGGAATAGGTTGGACTACGCCATTGCCCTGACTTGATTTGGAGAGCTGGAGAAGGCTTCGTCCGGAGTCCTTTCACTGCTGTCTGGGCTGGTGGGAGTTCAGCTGGGAAAAATTGGAAGGCTTTGGCTTTTCCAAGCAAAGCAGAAGTTTCCTAGCAGGAATGTTTTGCTAGGAGTCAGGCAGCTTGGTTAAGTACCGGTAGACTCTTTTAGAAAGTTGCAGTATTCCTTACAAATAAATCACAGTTTTCCATTCAAAAAGTGAAAGTGACATTTGCAGATTTGGTTGGACCTTTTATAGTATTGGGTAATTTTCACTTTAAATCTTTTCTGCGCTTTTCAATGGATTTTTCTTTGTGTGCGTCTGTGTGTTCTCTTTTTTTTTTCATCAAAGTCAGCATTTTCATAGGAAAAGAAACAAAACCATTTTCCAAGATTTTTTTTCTTTAACTAAAGTCAGCGTTTCAGACTCAAATTATATACTGGGAGTTGATCTGTGGAAGGAAAAGGTCTATTTTACCACACTCATGTTTTGATTAAGGTTACTCTTTCAATAATAATGGCTCCCTGTTGATAACAAAATTAAAATATCACTGGAGCATCTCCTAGTAAGAATACAGTGTTTCATAATATTTCCTCAGGTTTATTTCATTTTATGTTTCATTATTATGCTTGGTATGATGGTTCCTAGAATACAAAACTCCACAGCCAGCTTTGTCCTGCAATCAAGAACTACTCACCTAAAATTTAAGTTTAAATTAATCAAGCAAGCCCAGAGAGAGAAATAGACCTGTCTGCAAGTTTAAAAACAGAAATAATTTCAACAACAGGAAACGGTTTTCTTCTAGAAAAAGCAAGAGGTGTAAAAATGGATTTCCACTTCTGCCATGACCGAATTTAAGAGAACAATCCATGAATGAGAAAGGATTGTTCTGTTGAGGGAAAAGGTTGCTGCCAATTAGCAATCTGGGCTGCTGGAGTCCAGGGAGATAAACTGGAGAGGAAATATTTCATTTATTGAGGGGCAGGATTGACTGTCTGCGAATGCTTTTAGACAAGATAACGATTGAGCCTGGCCTCTGCGCATCTCTCCTCTCTTCCTACAGGGACAAAGGCAGAGCATCCGCAGATTGTGTCTCTGCAGAGAGGAAGAGTAGCCTAAGACATGAGATAATGCAGAGAAAGGAAAAGATGTGTCTGACATGTTCTCGGAAAGAACCAGGGCTTAAGCTTTGAATAAAACTCACAAAATCAGTGGGGCCAAGGCTTGGTGTGCTGTGGGGGAACAGACCTGCCTATCACCGGGTGCCTGGATCCTTCATGACAGAAGGATGGCTCTGCCCAGCGCCCTACTCCTGACCCACCCCGGTTCATTGCCACAGAAACCATTCATGACACTTTGGTCCAGGTCACAGTTTTGATGCTGGCAATTTTCTGACAAAGTCCTGACACCAAATTTTGGGTTGGACCATTTTAAACCATGCCCCTCTCATGCTGAAGCTTCTCTTTTTGAGCAAATCCTCCTTTGCCCCCTCCCCCCCCCCTCCTTAGTAAAATATTTTCCATCTCTCCAGGTCAAACTCTGGAAATTTTCCTTTGGAAAGCTGGACAGTGGAGAGGCAGGGATCAAATCCAAAACCAAGGAGTTACGTCCAAAGATAATGTGATGGTGAGCTCAGCGGGAGGGTGGTGGGAAGAGGGAAGGAGGACACGCAAGAGGATGCCGTAAGGGGGTTGGCGGCCTTTTTTAATCATCCACATTGGAACATTGGCATGATTTGCCCTAATTTCTAAGCAAAATATGTATCTCTGGTGCTGAGGAGAGACAGGCTGTCACAGATGTGGAACAGGCCGGGTAGAGATACCGGCCGTGCACCTCGCTGAAGGAGCCACATTAGCATACTGGCATTTGGGCTGGCGCCTTATCTCGGGCTGACTTCTGAATTAAAAGTAATTCCAGCTACTCCCCTTCTCCTGGAGCACTCCGTTACTTCATTATTAGGATGGATTTTTGCTCCGTTGAGCTCTGCATTCCCCCACCAAGGGGCCGGAGAGGCCGAGTCCTGCCCCGGGGAGAGGAGGGGGCGGCCGTGGTGGCACAAGCCTTGTCTCCCCAAAGCACCGGCGGGGCAGGAGGCACGGGGACAGCTGATAAGGGATGGGAGGGGACAGGAAGAAAGGCCCGATGACGAACTTGGCCCAGACAATGAAGCGCTATCCAGGCACGCAGGCTGGCCGCCGTTGGGAGTGCACAGCCCAGATAACGAAGCGCCACCTGCCTGAGATCACCTCCTGTAGGTGTCGGGATGCTGCCGTCCCCTCCATCGCTTCCCAGCACCCCCATTCCCAGCCACAGCTTCTGGGGGATGCCAACAATCTGCTCTGGCTCCCTCTCTCCAACCCCACCCCCGTGATGAGCAGACAGCATTTCTCCCTGCTGACAGCCCTCCCCATTCCTGCTTCCACAAAGGGCTCTCATCCCTCTCTTCCTTAAAAAACTGAAGAGTCCCATTAAATACTATAGAGCATTTGATGGCCAATGGTTAAAATGAATGGGTTTCTTTATGACTGCAATGATCATTAATGAAACCTTAGGGTCCCTGTTGGGACTGTGGAGCAGAATAAATGACCTCTTGCTAGTCACCGTCTCCCTGGTTTCTAAGACTCTGCACCAGAAATGATCCAGCTTCATTTAAGGAAAATCAGATTAAAAACAGATTAAAGTAAAAGCACCTCATGCCCCTGTTCTGATTTAACTGTGATGAAAAACAGACCATGAAGTAACTTTATAATGGGAGGAAGCTCATTTAAATATTCTCCTCCCAACAGAAAGAGATTTAAGAATTAAATGAATGAGGAGATTTTCTCTTTAATGAGATTAGCCTTTTATAATTGCTCATTATGGACCACTCAAGAGATTTGGAAGAAAAGAAGTTATACAACATACCTGGAAAACACTGCATTAGAAACCAGCAAAGCCTGCCCCTTCACCATCCATTCCAAAAAGTGAAAGTCAAACTAGTTTCTACTTTCAAATCACTCATCTAAAGTGGCTGCAACTCCTCCAGATCCTCTCTGCAATTACATGGCTTTATAAAGAAAGCACAACAGAGGCTTGAGATTTGCAAACCTTAATACATTTGCTAAAAATTCTCCCCTTTCCCCATGGAAACACAGATTTTATTTTTGAGTGTCAGCTGTCTGGCAATGTGATTTCAGTTCATCTTCCCAAATTTCATCCCTACCGAAATACAGACCGGGCAGCACCATCCCTTCTGGGTTTTAAGTGCCGGTTCAAGTCAGAAGCACCAGGGGGAGGTTAAACGAGAAGTTTTGTGTCTGAACGTGAAGCATTTGGGTCTGAAGCCCCAGCTTTGGACTGAATGATGATACCACAGTAAGAACACATACACACGTATTGTTCCATCCCTCTCTGACTGTGATTTATATTTAGCGTCAGGCTCTTTTGGATGTGCTAAAACTAATATTCAGAGCAAGCTCTTCTTACAAAGTGGGATTGAGCAGTTGCTTTCCCTGTTCCAGCTGATGGGAGCAGGCACTGAGTGAGATCAATAGCACTCTTTGTTAGCAAGCCTTCCTCCATGTGCTGCGTATTCCCAACGATCCTCTTGCTCTTTTTCTTTATCTCTTCACCTGCAGTGGTTGCCATGGACCGGTGCTCGGCAGCCGGCACTGCCGGAGTGCAGGCATCTCTCAGCCCTGTGCGGCAGGATGGGTCTCACACCTTTCTCATCCCTGGATCCCTTTTCCAGCCATTCCACCGGGATACACAAAAGCTACTAAATACAGGGAGAGACTCCGTTCCCTGAAATTTGTCTGCCTTGGAATTGAGCATGTCATCTGTGTAATCTGTCCACGGTCAGAGAGGAGAGGGGCATTTCCAGAGGATGCTCTGCTCCATTCCAGGATGGAGATTTAAGGCAGGTGGTACAAAATGAGTGCACCAGGAGGCCACCTTCTCCCTTCATCTCCTTCAGGATCAGGTCAGACCAGACCACTTGCTCTCAGGGGCTGAAGTCAAGAGAGCTGGATCCTGACGAGGATCAGCTGGGTTTTGATAAGGCACAGCACAGCCAGGCTGAATACTGGAAATCCCCACTGGTTGTGACACCGGGGGGTCAGGCTGCATGGCCACAGCCATGTCCCAGGCAGCTGGTGCTCACAGGGGTGGCCAAAGCAGCTCTCCAGGGCCATCGGCACAAGGCAGTGGTCAACACACCAGTGGCTGCTTCCCCTGCTGCTAGAGCTGCTCAGCCCTTTTCTGTCAAACCACGTGGGTTTGAAGAAAATTTTTTTTCCAGTTTCTCTTTGTTATCAGACGTCAAGTCCATTTCTGCAGCTGTTAGCATTGGTTTACTTTGATTTATACTTCCTTTCCAGGTTTGCAAAGGCAAACAGACATCGGCTACCCACTGATTGCATTCCCATATAAATTTGTGCTGGTACCAGAGCTGGGGCGGAAAGTGAAAAGTACCATTAATGAATCCCGCATTTCATGTCTATCCACCCACAATCTGACTCTGTGTGCTCCCCCCTGAGCTCACCAGGGCTTGGGAGACGCTCCTAATCAGGAATCAGATAAGAGAAACTCAGCTTAACTGTCCTTGGCCTTGAATGCATACAAATAGGTTTTATGTTAATATTTGCAAATACCTTCTCAGAGGAGAAAGATATCTCCCAAGCTTCTCATCTTCTGGGGTTCTCCAGGCGAAGGAGGGGGACAGAGGCAGCCGTCAGCACAGCCCAGGCATGGGGACTGAGGCAGAATCACAAATGTTCAGCTCAATTCACCCAGCGGATGGGAAAGCCAGCAGCCCTGTGAGGCCCTGGCACCCCGGAGCACCCAGAGGGCACCCCGTGGGAGGTCTCCTGAGTGGAACTGGGCAATGTTTTTTCAGTGAATTAAGAGGGGGTGGGTTGCTGAAAACCAGACTTTCAGGAGGGCTGGAGCTACTTGAGAATTCAGGTCAAATGCAGCAAGGAGTCTAGGTGGAGACGAAAGGAGGGCGTTTTGAGAGAGAATGTCAAAACATTTTCTCTTTTGTTTTTTTTTCCCCCGTTACAAAGTAATTCTTTTTTTTTTTTCTTCAAAAATTGCCCTAATTTTCGGAAGACACAAAACAAAACACAGACAAACAAACCCGTCTGCACAGATTGAGTGGAAGATGAGGGCTGACTGGAAGCCACCTTTTCCTATCTTTGTTTTCACTTGGGGAGCAGAGGGGACTCAGGGAGAGGGGGCTGCTTTTGGAAAGTGGAAAAAAACCCCCACATTTTTAGCTCATCCAAATCATTCTCCACAGCCAGACATTGACCTTACCACTCTGGTAGTGAGCCAGCTCCTGCCCTGGAGTGGATAAGGATGGAATAATTGGGACAATGCCCTATCAAAGACCTCTATTGCTAGGCTTCTGGGATGTCTATAGAAGCAAAGTTCATCATTTTTTTCCAGGAAAAGAGGACAATTTGCCAAATTCATTGCTGGGGTGGCAGTGACCTACTCCCTGCAAACCCCACTGAGCTGGCTGCCTGGAGAGCAATGCCTCTGTTGTCCCCATCCCCACAGCATGGCAAGGGAGAGGATTTCATTCCTCCCATGCTGTCACCTCAGCACCATCTACCCCTGCTAGAGACTTGGAAATTAAAATAATAAACAAAGCAAGCAACACTGCGTGTGGAGGCTAATGTACCATAATGCTCTGACACACAGGCAGCCGCTGCCTCACGCTGAGCAGAGAGGACGTGTTTGAAAAATGTATTTTCCTCTGACAGCAGTTATTTTAACATTATCTTTCTTTTTTTTTTTTTTTTTTACTGGAAATAAGGCATTTACTTTCCCCCAGCTCATAATCTCCTTACGGAGGAGAGCAGAGGGTGGTGGGGAAAGGCGGAACAATTACACTTTTTAACACAGTCAAGGTTGGTGGGATTTAAATCATGGGAAAACAAACAGAATTTAACTGCCTGGCTGAAGTCACATTCGTGTCATGGGTATTTATGGCAATCACCACTAACAACAGGAGGAGATGAGATGTAGCTGAGAGCCTGAGTGCCGGCTGGGGAGCAGGGGCGGGCTCTGCCCATCAAGGTGTGATCTTTACAGCAAGGGTGGGATGTGTGCACGTGTGTCCCTGCCTGTGCCCAGGTGTGTTTTTAGTTGTGTTTGTTCCATGTATTTGGTGGCTATCCCTGAAAGACCTTTGCCGGGCTGCCAGGGAAGTCCTCCTATAGCAACCGCCCCAGGAGCCAGGTGAGCACACAGCATCCCTTGACATGGCTCTGTCTGCACGCTCAGGCCGAGTCAAGACCCAGCTTACCCTTTCCCTGCAGTCAAGATTTGCTAAGGAACACCAAAGTGACCCCGTTTGTGGAAAGAGGCAGCCTGGACACCTTTCAAGGTCCAATCCATGAGGATGGAGTGGGTATAGCTGGGACCATGGACACAGCAGCTTCTAAATATCGACTGCTGGTATTTCACTTCCCTGAGCATCTCCCCTCAGCCAGCTGAGCAGTGTCCTGATGGGTCAATTCCCCAGCGAAGCCATCTCATCTCCACACTGGGAAAATAAACCCCATACTGCCAGAACCATTGAATTGTTTCAAAGAATAAAATCTACTTAAAAATCACCCTTTTCCAATTCCCAAACAGGTATTCCCCTTATTAATAAATAAAAGTGCTCTCACCCAGAACGGCTCCGGCAGGTGAAAGGGTTTTAATGCACTGAGTGGGAGGGAAAAATCAACTTGCAAGAGGAAGAGTGGTGGCTGGATCCCCTGGGCCTGGGCAGGGGCATGGTTTACAGACCTGTTTTAATCAAATTGCACTTAAAAAGCAGAAAGGGAAAAGCTCTCTGAGAAGTCTGACCCTTGGGCAGCTCAAAGATGAGGGCACAAAATGTATCATATATTGAGTCAGAGGAAAGAAAAGGGCACAGAAGGGAAAGGGCACCTCTCATTTTGGAGGTGGAAAGTAAAGGAGGGAAGGGGCCAGACAAATCATCTGCTGGCTGGTGGAATTGGATTCAAACCCATCTCAAGGCACGATGGCTCCAAATGGGACCCATAAGTCCTCCCCAGTGGGAGCAGCTTTCAGCTGGACCTCAGCATCCCCTTATCCAGCTCCCTGCTGTGATCGTACTCTGTGCTTGGGTTTATTCATGTTGGAGGCTCTGCAGGGAAGGAAGAACATGAGGACTCACTGCACCTGAGGAACTAGACAAAATAATTAATAACAATATCAGTGGAAAATCAATCAAACATTGACCAAAAGAATGGGAAATCTCCATTCTGTCCTCTGGACAGCACTCTGCAATGGAGATGTTGGAGGTGGAGGCTGGTGTAAAACTTTCTGTTGCAATGTGAATATTGAAATTCCAGAGGCACCCAGCACATCTGCACAGACGGGAAAATTATAGTTACTGCGCTAGGGTGGTATGACAAGTAATTTTTTTGCACCCCGAAAAACAACTCAATTGTGGGAGGAATGTGTCAGTTGCAATTTTGTAACTTAATGAAATAAATCAACCAGATGGAAAGAAGACATGAAGATGAGCCCACACAGTCTCGTGGGAACACAAAGGCCACATGAAGCCAGTTGCCGGGAAGCCGAGAGTTGTCTGGAAGACTTTGGAGCCACCCTTGGGGTGATGACAACAAATTTCCCAAGTGAGGAAGCATCTTTGAACTTTCTCCAGTCTCTGTAGCTGAGGTTTCAGGAACACATGGCCACAGAGCTACAAAAAGGCAACTTCTTTGCTCAGCTCAGCAGTGATCTTAGGGAACTCTGGATGGAGCCCTTCTCCTCCTGACGTGCTGGGATACTGCTGTGTCTCCTAATAGGAGCAAAACCTGAAAACCTAGGAGGCTGGTATCTGTAGGATGAGCAGAGAGTGGCAGCAGGAAGAGTCAGAGCTGTGCAGAAAGGCTGGGAGAAACCGCATGGCTTAACCATGAGCAGATGAGGAGACACTGCCAGCACTCACCAAAGTCCAAGTAGACTGAGTAAACAGAGAGCAGAAGAGTCAGAGCAAGGCTTGGCAAACCCCACACTGCTCCCTTGTCACGTAAAGGAGGCAGAAAACGTGTGGCAGGTAAACAAGGAGCATCTTTCCACAGCAGAAGCCCAAGCCAGCACGTCCTTTGGCCAAGGGTACCTAACACTGCCTGCCTAAAATAACCTCCAAAGGCCCACAGCACCCGCTTCTCCAGAGAGGAGATTTTACAGCAGGAAATTGATTTCCAAAGGCTCCCTCATTAATTTTCATGGCACCCACAGTGTGGTTTTAGAACAAGCAGAATTATTAATGTTCAAAGTTGCCCAAGCACTGTCGGGAACACAAGGCCCTCTGAGAGTCAAAGCGGGACTGACAAATTGGGGAAGGAAAAGTCAGAACTGAGCGGGTGCATCCTTCAGGGCTCAGCTGGGTTTGTCTCCAGAGACAGGCACGGGGACAAAAGCAGAAACTTTGGAGAAAAAGTCCCTTGCCCCTCGATTTGCTCTTTTGTTTGGAAGGGGAAAAAAAAGCATAGATATTTAGCTTTTTAAAAGTGAGAAAATTGTCTAACTGAGCTAGTTCAGGGCTGCCCTGCTTCTAAGCCACCCTGGGCTTCAAGGGAGTGGGAGACCAGGCAATTAGGAAGGGTTAAATATTCCCCAGGGATAGAGCTCGCCGCTGCCTGGTGATGATGATATTGCCCTTGAAATCACATCTGAGCTTTGGTGACATCTCAGCTAATTAATGAGCAAACCAGCCCAAATCTCCCAGATTGAAGTATTAGCTCTGGTCAGACATATACCAGTATCCCCCAAACTGTCCTGAATTATCTCCTAGCTAACACAGGAGGAGGGATAAGAGCCTAGTGACTGCAAAGGCATCTCTGTCCATCTCTCCTCCATCTTTCTTGGCACAAACAGCCCCCTTGCCAAGCACCTCAGTGATTTTGGGCTGCCCCATGCCCGCAGCCTGCTCCTGGCCACCCCCAGCAATCCCTAACACCAGCCCCTTCCTTCCATCTCCAAATGCAAGACCCAGCCACAGCAAGCTGGAGGATTTTGCTGTGCCAGGGGATACTCGCTGACTGGCACCACGTCGCCCGTGATCTCGCCCCGTCGGAGCAAAGAGAAAATAAGTACCATTTGTTAACATGCCAATCGTTCCTTACACTGGCTGATTAAAAAATAATTACCCGCAGCCATTATTGAGCACTCTTGCAAATGAGCTGTGGGAAGCTGCGACCATGTGCTTAGTACACAGTGTGTCTTGCTTGTTTCAATATTATTTTAATTAAGTATCTGGGTAAAAGGCCTTTCTAATGTAACTTTCTTTTCATAAGCAGAGAGCAGGGCTCTGCACTCGGCTGAGCAGTGTTGGACTGATATAACTCAGTGTCCCCCCAGGCTGCTTCCAGTGTGGTGGCACAGTAGGACCCACTGCTTACTCGAGTTCAGAAATGATCTTACACTGACCCACACGGGGAAGAGAGCTCATCTGCACCTAAGGGACACAGCTGCAGCAGATAGCTGGAAGACATCACTGCCCTCAGACCAATGTGAGGTCTGGGGCCACCTAGGTTGGGCTGGGATGTGGATGGGGTGGAGGTGGAGGACAAGGACATCCCTTCTGGCTGAGGAGCTTTGGGCCAGTTCTCCTGCAGGCAGAGGAGACCAGCACTGCTGAGGTGAGCTGCCCCTCCTGGCCAGGTGAGAGGAGAGGACCTCAGTCAAAAGAGCTCTGGGAGAGCTTCATCCCACTGCAGGACCTCAGACCCCCAGCACAGCTTCACTTACCATGGACTTTTTTTGTTCTTTCCACAAAACAATTCACAAAAGAAAATAGAGAAGGGGTGGAGGGAAACCCACGTGTGATGGTTGCCCATCCACCTCCTGCAGCTGCCTTCATGCGTGACTCAAAGCAGCCGCGTCAGGCAATTCCACCACTTTCTTATTTATGTGTTTTCTCCTTCCCAAGTCCCATCCAGGACTGCATTTAGCACAGCACATGGTTACCATCCTTTATTTGGGGGGAAGAAACAAGAAGGGGAGGGGTTGTTTGCCCTTTCACATGTGCTCACATTCTTTCACGTAGACTTTAAGCTGCAGTATTGGTTTCAATTATCTCTTGTTTGCAAGTGAATTAACTCAGCAAACACGTTTTGGATCCTCAGCCGGTGTAAAACTAACATTGTGCTGGAGAAATCGAATTACTGCACTGATCCAAGCAGCACAAAACAGCCGCAGACGTTCCTCTTGATCTCTCAACTCCCTCTTACCAATCAAAATTCCCTCTCCACTTATTTCTATCAGGATAAAAGGATGTCCCTGAGCAGATGGACTCTGAAGTCCCTGTTGGACCCGGTCTCCCTGTTGCAGCCAGGCTGGGGGTCGATGCTGAGCCCTGGGCTGGGTCCCCACCACAGGCTCTGTCTTGGAGGATGCAAAACCGGGGGGGAGGAATGAGATGTCAGGAAGGGTGCTGCTGTAGTGGTCCATCACCACATGAAGAGCTTGCAGCAGGGTGGATGAATGATCTCCAGCTGCTTCTTTGGCAAAGAGTCAGGCTGGTCGTGCTCTCCTCCTGGAGCAGCGCAGAAGTGACAAAGCTTTTTGATCAAATGGGCACTTGCTTTTCCCCAGACAATTCCTCTTTGTGGGTTGAGAAATGCATTAATTCCAATAGACACTCCAGAAACCTGAAACCCAGAGCTTCAGACTTTGAATAGACATAAATAAATAAAAATTGGAGGGCTTTTCTCTTGCTTCAACAAAAACATATGTTCCCATCAGACTTTTCTTGATGGAAAAAAATAACATATTTCCCAAACAGCTCTGGTTACTGCAGATGACTTTATTTCCCATCTCAGACACAGCCGTGGCAGGAACGTAGAAAGCAGAATTGATTAGAGCAGATTCAGTTAGATGGGGAGCCTGGTCATGAAAAGCTGCTGCTGCCACTCCTTCTGCACCCTTTTGGGGCCATTAGCAACCCCATTCCCTCTCAGCCCGGGGATGCTGCCCCGTTGTTGAATTCCGCAACACATCTCTCCCTTTCTTCCCACAGCCTTGGTTCCCAAGTGGATTTTGGCCCCATGTGTGCTTCCCCTGCCAGAGGTGGACCTGCGGAAAACCAGGAAGGAATTCCTGTACGCAGAGTTTGGCAACACATTCGGGGATCTCTCTGGATAAAGCTTGCTGGATCAGTGCACTCTACTATTATGAGGATGCTGATGACTACCCTATTCTCCCCTGAAAGCCAGGCTAGCAATTTCCAAAGCCTTTTTTATTTCTAATTTTTTTTAATATTCAATAACCCTTCCTTGTATCTTCCCCCAGATAATTGCTGTTTCCAGTGTAGCTTCACACTGGGTTACCAGATAACCTAGAAAGAGACATTTGCCAGCCCCTCCTGTCTTCAAAATAAAACTACTATATTGTATTTGCCACTGCATTAAGCCAGCTGAGAGGGGAGCAGGGTTGTGGGCGCAGTGCAGCTTGCTCTAACAGTTCCTTTCTTTTTCCCTTTCCTTGGATAATTTCATGGTCCATTAGCTTCCTGTAGCTGCTCCCCGCAAACACACACACACACGTCACCGTCACCGTGGTGTATGAGCTTCCCTCCCTCTGGCACAGGCACCGGGCAGGCTGCACGTCGTGGTCGCGCTTGCTCAGGGGCTCGGGGGAAGCACTCCTGCCAGCTCAACCGTGGCCAGGGTGCTGTGGAGCAGGATCCCTGGGGATGCTGATGTCCCCCTCGGTTGGTACCCGCTAAATGCAAGCATGCAAGCGAGTGCTGAGCTGAACCGGTGGGTGAAGACTGGCCCAGGTTGCCAATGCCCCTGCACGCTTTGCGTGACACCCACCTGGCAGAGGCACTGCATAGAAAATACTGCGGGGAGAACACAGAGGGAGCAGAGGGGTCTCCCCCACCAGCCAGTCCCAGTGGTACAGCAGGAGCTGGAGTACCCCATCAATCTCCCCATCCAGAGCAACCTCTGGGCTGCCCCAGCTCACAGTAGCTCACCCTGGGCAGCCAAGCATCCTGCCCTTGCAAAGGGACCAGCTGCAGCCCCACAGGTGACGCCTGCACTGAAATGGGAGGCGCAATCTGTCCCTCATTTTTAAATCACCTGGGAGCAAAACAACAATAACAACAACAACAAAATAATCTGTGCCTGAGGATTTTGTGGCTGCATTACACTGGCCACTTCCGAAACTTGCAGAACTGGGGAACCTCTTCCCAACAGCAAAGTCTGTGCCTCAAAGCTGCAACCCTGAATTTGCAGGGCGAGCCTGTCCTGTCCCCCAGGCAGAGGTTGGGGGCAGCAGGACTGGCAGCCCCCCTGAACAGGCACAGTGTGGGTGCAGAGGACTGATAAGATCAATGTCTCTCCAAAATTATAGGTTTTGCTTGGAGTTTGCTTTCTCTGTCTGAAAACTGAACTCTGAAAAAAAGAGCCAGAGCAGAATTGTGAATCCTGCCTGGAAAGGAAAAAAAAAACAACCCCCAACAAAACCCCAACAAAACAAAGGAGGGGGGGTTGGAGATTTGGTGGATCTAAAACACAAAGAAATGTTATTCATGGGCATTATTGATTAAGTTTTCCTCACCAACACATACATAAATACTTATCTCTCAAATGAATAAGAGGCTCTGTAATGCCGGAGGGAAGAAGGGAAAAGATTATTGAAAACGTGAGGGTCAGAGAAGCATCCGGCTGCAACGGATGCATCGAGAAGATAAACGAAGATGTCTTTGTCAACACATCGGTCTGCTAAAGACCAAGTATGATAGAAGACTGCGATTTTCGGGTACTGGAAGCAATGCTTGTGCTTTGATAACAATGAAATAGAGATTACGGAGCAGATCCTCACCTGGGCTAATTCAGTGCCAGGACCCTGACCACAGGGCAGCTGCACTGATTTACATCACCCGAGGATCCTGCTTGTTCTGGACAAAGCAGCCCATTAGCAGAAGAGCAGAAGCAGAGATTTATGGCAATCTCTGTAGGGCAGGGAGAAAAGGGAAGAGCAGCAAAGGGTAGGATCAAAGGAGAAACGGGGCTCTGACCCATGAGCACCACCAAACCTGCCCCAGCCCCTGGGTACCACATCATCCACCGGGCTGCCTTGCCTGCTGCATCTGCTGAAGAAGCAGGGCAGCACATGGGTTCTCGTCTGCACACAGCTCCTGGGGCTGGCTGGGACACTGAAGAATGGTGTCAAATCCAATAAGGCTAGATCTGGCCCATGAACCAAACACAGAGTCTCATGTAGCACCATGAAAACCAGGTTTAGCGAGCAGAGCTGGCCCCCACACACCCCAATAGGAAGAAAGCAGGCAAGAAGGTTTGGTGCTGAGCATTTGGCCATATCAGCCTAGCAGCACTTGAGCCATCTCAAGGCTGTGAGGGACCCTGAGGATAATCTGTTCTGGCATCCAGCATCCCCATGGGATCAGCCTGTGTATCCTGTCCATAATTCATGGCTCCATCAAGATTACTTTCTCTCAGGGCATCAGGACTATCTCAAAGCTATATTCAACCTGCTCAGGTCTTCACCTTTCTACATCTCTATGTCTGCCTCATGTGGGGAACAAACACTGGGCATCGTACAAGGAGGATTCCCATTGAATGGGACATTGCAGCTGGTGTGCTGACAAATGCTAACAGTGGATGCCAGGCAAGGAGTCAAGAGTCCAAGCTCCCACCAACCTGAGGGAGCTCAGCAAACACCAGCACAGGTGTTGGGCTGGTAGGGGTGTGCAAGTGCAGGATTGAGGGCGCATGAGCACCAGGAGACACTTCAATTCCCCCAAAGAAGCTCTGCTGCTCCGAGTCAGTTGCCAACCATCAGGTCTGCCCTGTTGTACCCACAATCAGGTCCCTCCAAGCTCTCTCACCAGGTGGGTGGAGGTGGATCTCACCAGTTACCCCCCAAACTCTAGAGTTTGCTCCCACACCAGCGGGCAGGCAGGAGGGCATGTCCCCTTGTGTGGCAGCAGCTGGACTCTGCCTGTGCTAACATCCCCCTCGCCCTGAGCTGCACATCTGGCTGGCCTGGGGCACGGCATTTCCATGCAGCTCCCTGAGCCTCAGTTTCTCTGCCGATGAGCAGGGACTCAAGCCATATCCCTGACGGCCCAGGTTTGCTGCGGCACCTGCTCAATCCACCCACAGGAGAAAGGGGAAAAAAAAAAAAAAAAAAAAAAGACTTTCGGGGCTTTTCCTGCCACCTCCTCTCAGTGCCTAAAACACAGGCAGCGAAGCTGATGCTCGTCCGAGCGAGCAAAGGCTCAGGAGCTGGAGCAGGGCAGCCTCTAGTGGCTGCAAGCCAGGAAATGCGGGTCCCCAAACCCACGTTGAGGAGTTGTTTGCTCTCCAAAGCAGCCAGCCTGACTGAGCCATGCCCTCTGCCTCTTTGCCCCATAGCCCATAACTATTAGTCCTTGTCCTCCCTCTCCCTGATTTACCATCATTGCCTCCCTGCTGCCGCAGCCGTCGCTCACATGCTGCTGCCATTTGCTCCTCCAGAAGCCTCTGACCCCACAGGTACCAAGAGACACACGTCCCAGACCTCATGAATGTGCCACATGACATGTCCACGGGGCTCGTTAATGTCACTGGAAATAGCTCTGGTCCCAGCACAGATTCGTACATGCAGTTAGCTATCACATCTGTGGTACGGTCTCCAATTGCTGGAGCTGGCTATTGACAGCAGATCCATCCAAACTCACTAATGCCTCCTCTGGAGAAGCAGATCACTTTTTTTCTGCTCTGGCTTTATGGGGTGCACAGTGGTCTCCATTGTGCAGGGAAGGCAGCTCCTCAGGCCTGCCCTGGGAAGGATATTCGGGACCTGAACGACCAACCCTACTCCCATCATCGCATCTACGGCCAGAACCACCAATGCCTCCTTTGCTGTCTTGGCCCCCTTCTGCCAACAGAACTTTGTCTTCCAGGTTGAAGTCTCATGCCCTGCAGCCATCTCACAGTTCCGTCGCAGGCCTTCAGCTTCCCCTCCCACAGGACATAAAAATGAGTAGAACAAGCCAAATGAGACAAAAAAATCCTCCCAGCTGCCTCCAAGAGCCATTTGGATTCACCTTAGCATATGCCCACTCCCTGCCTCGTCCCAGTTTTACTGGTGAGTCAGAGCTCTCCAGCTAATGGTTGAGCATCGGGGTGGGGGTGAGATAAGAAAGGCAACCAGGGAAGGCTGTTTGTGGGACATATCAGAGGACAGACACCTAGACAGAGAGACAGACATGTAAATCAATTGGGTAGTGGATAAAGCAAAAGAGGAGCTCTTTACACACCAGTGTGGGATCGTCACTTGCCATGAGCTGGACAGGATGTTTTCCTGTCCTGTGTTTCAGGGCAATGACCAGTAACACAGCACAGCATTGGAACAACGGGCTGGCTAACCCCTGGCTGCTGATTCATCAATTATGCAGGCAATTTAAACATAGTTTATGTCAATAACTCAGGAAGCAGTTTTTCTTTCAGAACATCCTAAAATGAAAATTGGGTGGGGAGAGAAATCAGAGACGTCTCTCTGCAGCAAGGACTGTACCTCATCCTAAGTTGCAGGCACCCAGGGCCCCAGCACCCATCCTCCTGCAGCGTTGCCACCAGGAGCTGCTGGGGAACCCACATCTGCCATCACTTCACTACATTTTTGTTGGAGAGCTCAGACTGTGGTATAAGATTTGGGGTCAGGGCAAGGGTATATCTGAAGGTAGAAACGAGGAAATGCCTTGGAAATATGGCTGACAAATCCCATTCATGATCACAAGAAGGTTTCCTCCCCACCTTTGGCTGTTTCACTAGGAGATGCAGGCTCCCAGGAAGCAGCACTGGCCCACATGAGGCCACGCAGAGCATCAGAAACTTTTCTGCTGTTCTGGACAATCACATGGAAAGTCCTTAGCTACAGCACAGCCAGGCTGTGTAGCTCCAGACACTCCATATTTAGGTTATAGGATGAACAGCTTCCAATATACAAATTTTTTATGCACATTGTCATTCCTTAACTACAGAGGAGACATTAATCTTGCAGGGGGAGAAAGCACAGGGTCTCCTAGTGAGGAATAAATCAGTCAAGTTCAGGTTTGAAATACTGAAAAGAGGGTGAGATGATTATCAATTGGGACTCGATTGATGTGGGACTGAGAGCATCCTCTGTTAGAGGCTTAGAGTCCAGACAGGCTGGGCTGCATCTGCATAACATGAATCACTTGGCCAAAACGAGCCAGGGAGCATGGAGATATCAGAGAAATTTTTCCTTCTCCCTGCTGAGTATCACCTTGTTCCTTTTGACTGTTTCGCCCCTTTTGTCTAGACAAAATAGAAGCTGGAAATGTCCCAAAAGCCTCGGTGGATTATTTCTTAAAACCCCAGATCCTTCTCTTCGCTGCTCTATAACTATTATTTTCTGAAATCATAAATGGTTTCAAAGGCATGATGCTTCAGAGTGACAGATTACAGCCACCCTCTCCTCAGAAAACGTTTCATGGGCAAGATAAGGCAGGACAGCGGCCGAACAAGCTGCCAGGGTTATAGGGGAGGAGATAAGAGGAGGATAGGGGCAAGATACAACCTTTCATCCTCTGCATTCACTGAGACATTCGTCCCTTCTTCATCGAACCAGACCTCCTCTGACCAGCAGCATCTGCACCAAATGACCTGAGCCCACCTTCCCCCGGATGGTGTTGATCAGAAAGGCAGAAGGGGGCCGGGTGGGGGGAGGTCATTTTCAGCCAGATCTCTGCGTTCTGCCACCGGGAACGCTCAAGGTTGCCTGGGTTGGCTCTTTGACACCGAGGCAACAGCAAAATTAATGGCTGTGCTTCTGAAAGGGATTTAAACGTTAATAATGAAGAGGGGACACGGCTCCGCAAGGCACATCAGCAGTCATTTGGGTTTTCGTTCGCCTCAGATGATTGTGAAATGGCATGTGTAAGGCAAAGGTCCTCTTGTGATGGGGACCCATCTATTAGGAGTAGGGTAGAGACGTGAGAGAACCTGGGCTAGTCTAACCTGTACCAAACTGATCCTGTCCCCCCTCCACTGTCTTCCCCCAAAGCCATACTGGGTCCGGGTATTTGGTTTCTCAAGAGCATGGAAAGACTTTGTGTTGGATCCCCATCTTCCCTGACATCACACAGCTTTCCAAGTCACACATAGATTACCTGATCTGTCCCCAAAATTTGCTCTCCTTCCAAGACTGTATGTTCAACTGTTTGAAAGAACAGAAAAGTTTGTCTTGATCAAAACAGGAAAGGGGCCAAGGCAGTTTTGTTTCAATGGGAGATATCATCAAAGCTGTTCAGAGGAAGAGGGGGAGCTGCATCCCATTCACCCCATTCATCTGATGACAGCATCAGGGCAGAATAAAATCAGAAAGCTGATGGTCTTAGGGTCTATCAGCTCCCACAACATCTTCTCCTGCCATCACTGCTAACTTTTTCCCCTCATTCAGTGAGAAAAATTGCCCATGCGCCCCATTCCCCGCTTTCTGTTAAGATAAACCTGCAGAGATGCTGCAGAAAAATGAGCTTCCCAGAAGTCTGGTTCTGTTATTATCATCCTACGTATCCAAGACTTAGTTGTCTGTAGACATTGAGACAGAGCATATTTGTCTCTGTGATCACTGTCTGTACTGCACTGTGGGCAGAGGTGTTCAAAGAACCCCCTGGCCCAAATCACATGAAGCGTGCCCTCCGAGTTTTCCTTACTCACTTTCTGGCTGCTGAACTTCTGGAGTCAATCTCAGGCCACAATTTTCAAGCTGTTTTTCATGATTATGAAGCATATAATGTCCTTTTCTTTACTAAAAGCTGAGAGTCACAAGAATCCATCTAAATCCAGAATCCAAATCTTTAGAACAAACGCCCATTCTTGCAAACATCACAATAAAATTATGTGAGCCAGCGATACTTGAAATAACACCCAATTTATCTTCCTATTTCCCCTGTATGATTATGTCTTTTATTTTGCTGGGGTAGAGAACCTTGAAAACAAATGAGTCAGTTTGATTTTTGTTTCATGGAGAAGTTCATTTCCTGGCTCCATTGCTCGGTCCCGACGTTCGGCTGACAGTCTGCATGTTTTCTGAGGAATGGAAAGACTTTTGAAACTTTGGGCTTTGTGAGCCAGGAGGAAGAGTTCCCAGCACCCTCCAGTCACCCTGCAATTTCACAGTGGCCTCCCAGTGCCAGGACACAACCACAGAGAATCATTTACCCCCTGGAAATGAAGGGGGACAGAACCTTTGACCCCATCCTGAGGAACAGCCTTGCATCCTTGAAGTCCACCCCTTGACTTGCTTTTCAAGGCAACTCCATGGGGTGATGGAGCAGCTCAGGGATTTTTGAACTTTTTTGTTCCCCAGATCTTTGATTGTTTACCTCCATCCCCTAAGTTGGTCCTGCAGACAAGCCCATCACCCTTGCAAGGAGGTCAATTGTATCTCAGAGGACATCCTCAAAATACTTGTACTTAGCATCACTCTCCATACCTGTGGGAGCCCTGCATCACTTCAGCCAAGGAGGCACTTGAAAATCTGTCTCCCCTCCAGCCTCTCCCAAAAAAGCAACACTTCATCTCACCCATACAGCAGCTACCACGGTCTCATATGCACTCCTCTCCAGTCTCGCGAGTAAATACGACCAATTTAGCAGTATAATGAATGTACGTACATAAAAGTTCTGATTCAAACACTTTCATTAGATTTAGTCACTGGCTCCCAATACAGAATGATGGTGACACCAATTCCTCCTCAGCCTGAGTGACTAATTGTGACACAGAGGCAATTAGCTTGGTTAAATGATCCATGTCCCTTCAAAATAATGGTCTGTCAAACTGCATTCGCCCAAAATAATCTGGGATCGACTCGACAATCAAAATATCTGTTTCTTCAAAATTAATAAAAACCCAGAGCTCCTTCTTTCTCCACGGTGCAGCTGCAAAATGAAAGGGCTGCCTCACTGCACATGGGGGAGGATGGGCCACCACAAGGGAGGTGGGAGCAGACATTAGAAGGCAAGATGCTGTTAGAGGCATCAGCCATCGCAAGCTACTTGCTACCGGCAGAATACAGCCGGAATAGAGCTGCAGAGGCTGCTCTGGCCTTTCGCAAACCTCCCTCCAAAAACTCCAGCACAGGCAACAGCCAGAGAGACAGGCAGGGGTCTCTGATCATCTGCATCAGGCTGTTACTGCAGGTCTCATGAGAGGCCCCAAGACACCAACGAGTGCTCTGTTGGTTGCACCCTAAAGGCAATGCTCCAACTCTGGGAGCTTCCCTCTAAAGAAGCCCCACAAACTGGTGTCTGTGGTCCATGAGGTGATCCTGCAAATCCACGGCCCCATGGGTCCTGGGAAGTGGATGGGCCACCTTGTGGAGCACAGTGCTCACAGGGACTGCATGACACCGTCTGCCTTGGGGACAGGGACACTCAGGAGAAGGGAGCTGAGTTTCTCCAGGGCTCAGACAGCAAATCCCAGCGCACCCGGCACACTTCCCCATCCAATATCTAACCAAGAGTTAATGAGGGCCGAACCTTTAGGTCATTAACTGGTTATCTGCCTCCACAAGGAGTTTCTGCTCATTAAGCACAGTGGGTTAATTGGAAAAACCCACACAGACCTTCCTAAGGAGCAAACCCCAGGAATGCACTCTGCCCACCCCTGCTGCCCCATCCTACTCCATGCGCTGCAACCCATGGAGGGTTTGTTGGCTCTCCCTGCCCACCCACCACAGTGGAGGGCACCTGCCTTCGTGGGACCCCAGCAAACGATCCCCCGGCAGCTTAGCTAATTTCTGCATCACCTCCAAACTGGGCTGATGCAATTTCCATCCACTCTGCACAGTTCACTGCACCCAGCTCTGAAAAGGGAATTACAAAGCAATTACCCATGTTAATGGAAGCAGGTTCTGCTGACTCTCCGCCCCCGAGATTCACATTCATTCTTCCACAGGCAGAGTCCACCAAGGTGGCTTTTCAGGGACTTTCCCAAGTGGATTCTCACATGTCTGACACTGGTGAGTTCTTTTCTTGGAGACACCAATTTGGGTCTTTCTCCTCCCCTTTTCACCGAAGAGGAACTTAACATCTTCAAGACACTGCCCCATGTGACGGAGAGCTTTGGCTGAAATAGGGCAATTAGTTCAAAGAGGCTGGGGTAAAAGATGGGGAGGCAAGCTCCTCATCTCATTCCTGGGACATGAAGCTAGAAAATGAGATTCCACACCCACAGCAAATTACCACCTGGGAAATAAGAAGTGGCACTGCCTCCTCCCAAAACATTGGTCCATCCCACACAATTTCCCCCTCCATTCAACTGCTTAAACCACTGTGGACTGAGGGCAAGAGCCCAGGGGGAGGCTGAACCTCATGTTTGCATGCTAGATGAGCTCTTGCCAGCAGCAGAAGAGGGAGGAGTGATCCCTGAAGCTTCTGTGATGTTGTGCATGTGACAGAATGGAGTCAGAGCTGATGATGCCGAAGGTCTCTCACCCCTGTGCTCCACGGTGAACTCAGCTGCCCTGTCAGTAGCAGACAGAAAAAGCAACTTACTACTGGGAGAGATTTTTCACCAAGCTGTCATTTCATCTGTGACTGGGCTGATCTGCAAAAGATGACTATAAAATAGCTCCAAAGAGATGTAGGAATAGAAACACAGTCCTCCTAGGAATAGAAACTAAAAATCCCTGATCTTTTAGGGACAGTGGTTTATTCATATTAGTGGTCACCACAGGTTATAGTCTCTCTCCCTGCAGCGTCCCCTCCGTGTTGCAACGGGATTAATTGCTTGTAGCCCTCATTTTCCAGTTGAGTCAACAGGCCTATCACTTCTGTTCTAGCTATGCCTCTCTGCTCCACAGGTACCAGTGGCTTTAGCTCTTAGACTAAAAGGATCAACATGCCCGCTGAAACTCAGGGAGGTTGCTTTCAATTTTTTTCCTAACTTCAAGGCTTCATTCTTCTTACACAGTGGCCTGGACACATCTCCTAGCCTTGGGTCTCCAACCCCTGATACCCTGAGGTTCCCACATGCTCCCAGACTTGAGCAAGGAGAAGAATTACCGCTCTTGGCATGGCTGGAGGTGGGCAGGAAGGTGTTAAATCCGGAGCTTCACTAGCTCTCCCCATCCTGCAGTGGGGACTTCATCCTTTATTTATGGGCCAGCCTCTTCTGGATAGGAGATATTTAAATTTTTCAGTAAGGTCTATGTCCCATCACCCAGGGCAGTTTAAATTTTCACTCGTTTCATCATGCACAG
>JAOTQQ010000052.1:11869834-11882496 GCA_026546715.1 Gallinago undulata | reverse complement strand
ATATTTAAATTTTTCAGTAAGGTCTATGTCCCATCACCCAGGGCAGTTTAAATTTTCACTCGTTTCATCATGCACAGACAGTGGCACAGGCATCAGCAGGAGGATAGTAATTACAGCAGGAAAAGGATGAATAAAGAGCCAGTTCTGTAGTGATTACCCCCTATGTAAAATAGAATTATGTATATTTTACAAGATGAAAATGATCAGCCTGTTGCACCATTTGGCCCTACCCACACTCAACAGAACAGAGACATAAAAAGAGCATCATTAAGGTGTTGTCTCAGCCAAAGGACATGGCTGCTGAAAACAACCACTAAACAGGAGAAAGCCCCACGTAGCACTCAACTGGTTTTGAGCACAATGTGACCAATAACATCTGATTGCTCATCAAAAGGCAACTCAAGAACAGAAAGTTGTTTGGCACAGGAGTCTCCAAGCAAACAGAGTTGTAACATGGGATGTTTCCGTGCAGGGTGCTGACAGCTGACTCTTAAGGGCTCCAATTTTGAAACACTTGTGAAAACGCGGCTCTGAGACAGTAGGAGTCATTACAGTCCATGGGAAGTCCCCAGGCTTGATGCGTTTTGTCACCAACCACAAGAGCAGAAGCCACCACTGCCCCAGCTGCCAAAATGTTGATAGGGGAGAGCTCATCTCCTCACTGGACCAGGTTTGATTATCAGGCATGCTCAGAGACTGGTTTTATGTGTCAGAGAAAGTTCAGGCTCCCAGCAGAAGCTCCTGGGCAATTTGCAGAGCTCAATATAACAATTTGTTCACAGATAATGCTAGGGGAGGGAGAAGCAGTGCTGTCTGAGTGTTCAAAGGGAGAGCTGGTCATTGCCTTGCCATCAAAGCATCACTCTATGATCATCTTACCAGATTTGATTTAAATGGCTGATTACTGCTGCAGGAGAACAGGGAGACTCTGAGCTGCACAAGGGCAGGAAGACCATGTCCAGTCAAAAGGGAGGGCAGGCAGCGCAAGCGGTCCAATTCCTCCTCATTTCTGGGGAAACCGAGGCACGGAGACACAGTGACTTATTCACACCCACACAGGGAGGCTGCTGCAAGGGTAGAAATAAAAATCCCATCCCACAACCCCTGACCTGGAAAACCCAACTGCTTTGCCTTCTTCACCAAGCCACTTGCCCCCCTCCGATGGAGCTGTGCGTTTGCCTCCTTCACACCCCTCCAGGCCACCGCCCCATGTTGAAAAACTGCAAACAGCTATCAATTTTGGTGGACTTTTTTGTGTTCCCTAACAGCACAGCAAAGGGGTAACGCTCTGGGCAGTCCTGCACAGAAGTCTCTGCTTCCAGGCCACCATGGCAGAGGGAAAGGGGATGCCCCTGAGAAACCTGCTGGGCACTTCTGGAAGGGGGGACAAAAAAGTTTGTTTGTTTTCTTCCATGCACTGGAAGCTCTAATTGCACTAGACTGTTTCCCGTAGAAGTGTGTAATTAAAAGTGAATGGCTCCAAGTCCTTTATCATCATGAATATTAAATAAAGATAAACACTACATCAATATTCATTTAAGCAGAAACAGAAAATGAAAGGCAGGACTTGATCCCGGCTGGCACTTCAGCATTTCATAAATGAAATTACACAGCTAGGAGAAAAAAAAAAAAGTCCAAACAAAACAACAACAAACCAATAATGACCTTAGCACAAAGCAGCTGGGACAGGCTATAATCAGCAGCCACCCCATGTCATGTCCTTCTTCAACTTATTAGTTACTTCAGGGGAAAGTACAGGACATTCCCATGTTGACAGTTCCAGCACTAAGTGGCCCAGAAGCTGGGAGTCATCTCACCTTTGCTTGCAGCACGGATGCACGAGTGTTTGGTAAAGTGACTCCATAGATGCAGAGTTCAAACTGGATGCTCTTATTGACTAGACCAATAGCCCATCATGCTCCAGTGCTGCTGCAGGCCAACCCAAAATGTGCCAAGTGAGCTGATCCCATCCCCTCACAGTCCTGTAATACATTCAGGATTTTCTCACTTGAAAATAGATTTAAGTCACATTTCCTGTCCACGTTCTCCCTCTCCATCTCCGATTTCACCTTTTGCTTCTCTTTTCCAGAGCTCCCCCAGCACTGGTGAGACATGAAGCATAGCTCACCACTAGCAGCTGCTGCAAGCAGTGGGGCTGGATGGTCCTTCAGTCTCTTGTTAATGCTGCTGGAGCCTCATCAGTTACCTGTTTTTGTGGGTTTGGTAACTTTCTTACTGTTTATAACATGGTAGCACACAGCTACCCACACCTACATTGGCTACAGATACAGCTCAGCCCCTGCACAGGACACTCTCCACCCTTCAGTCATCACAGACTGGCTTTCCCCAGACTCCCCAGGAGGTGAGCAAAGGTTTACGTGTCCCAGCTCAGCCCCTACAAGCACTATAGAGACACCATTAAAGAGAAAACAGACATAGATGGCTTGCAAGAAAAACCTCCATGGCAAGACAAGCCTACATCCTTCTCCTGCAGGAGGTCACAGGTGTCCACACACACACACCACCAGGCTTTCCTAAGCACCAGGCTCACCACCACACCTCACCCAGAGAGCATCCCTCAGCTTCCTGAGCAGCTACTCGCGCATACCCTGATCCCAGTGGAAACAGCAGAGGAAGGGGAAAGAGCACAGGGATCATAGAAAAAGAAACCCTTCCCAAGGCTCAGTAAAACAACACAACACCCAGCTGCTCTGTAGCTATTTATGCAATTTCCAGGCTCCCTCTAACTGGTCCCCAGGCAAATCCACTGCACCTGAGTCAGACCAGCGAGCAGCATTAACCCCTGGTTTCCAGCCACCCTCAGCACCTTGATCTGCCATGGGAGCGCAGTCCTAAACCATGTCCCAAGGCTGCAGAGCTTTTTCTGAGGTGTAAAACTTAAATTTCTTCTATCTGTAAGCAAGGGCACACATGTGTCTGGGTGACTGCCTGATGGTGTCTGAGAGAGGTGCTGGCTTCAGATTTCTCCCTTCACCATTGTGCCCCCACTTTGTTTCTGCACCAGTAATGTGCTCTTGGTACCTTTAACCTTTCTCAGATTTGGCTCCATCCTGACAGAGAGTGAAATCACACGTGTGCAAAGAGTTTTGCGATGTTATAAATACTCGATATCAACTTTTGTGCTCAAATACACCCCAAAGAGCTCACTCATGAATGAACAATGCATAAATTGTGCTTCATAAATACAGCCCAAGACACCATCCCTCTCTGCCCACTGCTGCCCTCAGGACTAACAATCTTCTGCTTTCCCCAAACCTACAGCTCATCATCAGCTGAGTTTTTGTGTCTTGGAAGGGTTGGTTGGGGCATGAGTAAGAACCGAAACATGACTTGAATAACATTGTAAATGTGGTTGTGCATAAAAGCACGAGCCACAGCAGATTTTGGAGGTAACTAATGGCCCATTGCTGGTGGGCTGTTAAAATCCACCCAGTGCTCCTGTCTCCAGCTATGTGATCTATAAGATGTGTTCCCCCTCCAGCCTAAAGAACATGTTATGCATTGCCTGCCATTCGCGGGGTCTCTGCACACCTCCTAACAACAGGCGGCGGGTGATTAACAGTTTGTTAATGAGAGCAAAGCTAGTGTTTGTCGATAATCCTCCACAGTGAGACCCATGCAGCCCACATGAAGAATGACTGCTCCCTGGCTGGTTTGGAGTAACGCACAGAGGCAGGCAAACAGCCTGCAGTCTTCTCCCACCATCCCTCCTTCACCGAGTCCTCTCCTACCCTGTGCATTGCCATGAGTTTTCACTCCTCATATTGCTGCTCCAAGGGGTGGTCAGTGGAAGGGTTAAATGTCCAGACTTTCCCTGGATGGGGGTGTTCGGAGGGCTGGGACAGCTGGCCCTTCAGCTGGCCACATTAAAGGCAGCGGCTCTAGGAAGTCTATTTATCAGTTATCGGAGAAATGACTTCAATATTTGTAATGCCATTATGACTAATGGCCTGGCCTTTCCGAGTCCAGAGCATCTCGCATGCTCCACAGTCATCCTCACAGTGAGGAAGTGACATGGAGGGAAACTGAGGCAGGGGACATGGGACCCCCGCCACGGATGCCACACTGTGTGTGAGGTGCGGCTTCTCAGGCAAGGCACTCACCCAGTTGTGCCTGCGGGGACCTGGGGGTCTCTCCAACAGTAACAGGCTGTGCACTACCATCAACGACCAAAGGACCTGTCTGAGATACCTTCTTCTCGCCATGTCTCACCATGTCTGTATTACCTTCCAGCCTTAGCAGCTCTAAGCTGCCATGTCCCACCCCTGAGATGGCCATATGTCAGGAGCAAGAAGGACAATTCCCAGAGTGACTGAAGGACCCTGCAAACATGTGCATTTCCATGCTGGCAGCTTCCAGCTGGGAGATGTTTCCCCCTCCTGACTGGGAGCAAATGAGTCACTTGGCACTGGTGCCTGTATAGGAAGAGCTGCCACGTCACCGAACTGGTTCAGCACGGGGGCTTGCCATCACTTTTGGTCTCACCAAATCCAGAAGCACTGGATGTCACAGTGACATTTCTCCATACGCCAGACCTTACTTGGGTCCTTTTCTTTCCAGGCCATGTGGCTTGAGGTGAAAAACATCATGACAGCAACACCATCAGTCTTGAAAATCCTTCCTACCAAGGAGACAGCAGTGGCCTGAAGCATAAATATGCACTGTCCCCAGCCCCAGTTTCACACAGCAAATTGCTTTCCCATCCCAGCTCCACCAAGAACTCAACAGCACCACCGGGAGCTACCACTCATGGAAAATTTCTCCCTGGTCACCATTCCTACATGATGCCACCATATGCCAGACCACAGCCGGCAGGCGGACCCAACACATCACCTGCAGGGACAGGATCATTCATCACTGCAGCTAGCAAAGACCTGCCGGCTTCTTTCCATGTCCATCACAGCCTCACCACCACCACATCTATAAGTGATTGCTGCAACTCATCAGAGTTCTTCCCCTTGGGAGAGCTTTGAAGGGTCTACTGGCCCTGAGGGAAAATGGGCACCCATCTCCTCTGGTGGCAGGGAGCTTTGGGTTCCCCAGGCTATTGCTCTCCCAGCTTCCCAGGAGGAGAAGCAGGCTGCATTTAGGGCAGAGAGTAACACACGCCCAACAAGGGCTGCAGACCCAAAACCTGGGAGTTATGAGCTATAGGAATCACAGTGAACCCTGAGCATGTGAGCAGGGGCTGGTGCCATCAGGGCCAGCAGTGACTCACACCATGGTTCAACACCCACCAGCTTCAGCCAGGCCAAGCTTTTGGAAATGAAAAAAGAGCAGGAAACAATGCGCTGAGATTTTTCTGGGTCTTTCTTTTTTTTTTTCTTTCTTTCTTTTTTTTTTTTTTTTTGCCCAGGGAAGCAAGGTCCTGCAAACAAACTGTTGATTGAGCTCATGTTATCTGTGCTCGGGAGCACGGCACAGCGTGCAGTCCCCTCCAACGCCGCGGATTTGCTATCATCCCCGGCCACCCGCGTAATCACTTCAGTCACGCCACGCTCTGCCCCCGCTGCAATTTCATGGCCGCTCGGTCAGGGGGAAATCACAGTGATTTGGGCTTCTCTGAAAGCATTACAGCTGCGCGCTGCCTTTTTAAAGGACAGTGGTTTGCACGGGGAGCAGTTGGCCACAGTGGGACCTTCACAGGGACCAGAGCTCCCCAGCAACCTGCTTTCCACCCATGGAAAGGTTTGGACAAGCAAAGGATGCTGGGTCTGGGCACTTAGGGATGGAAAATAGACCCTTCCCGTGCCAAGAGCCAAGAGCTGAGAAGGGTGTGAAGGATCAGGCTGCAAAGCAGGACCATAGGCTACAAAGTCTGTTCCTACCCCAGCTTTCCTCTTTCAGAGGTCTTTTTCTCTCCAAGGTGTGCAAGGGATGCCCTGCTGCCTGCCTCTGTGGGAGATAAATGTCTAAACCCTTCACAAGTTCTTGTGCCTGTCCCTCAACAGCAGCATAAGCACAGCCAAACCTGTATCCCACATGGTGGATGATGCTTCGGCACCTCAAATCTCACACTCTCAAACGCATTTAGGGGCTTCCCTCCCAGTGAAATACAAAGGAGAGAAATGTCAAAACACCCATCAAAGTCAGGGCCAGCACACATGGTAAAATACCAGCACAAAGTCACAGCTTTGGGAGCTGTCAGGAAACAGTGACACGGTGGCTGGGATCCAGCAGTAAGAGGAGATATATTTGAGTGGGCCAATATGTGACACAACATTCTGATTTATCTGGGTTTGTTTCAGTTCTATGCTGTTGGTTTTTTTTCTCTCCACCCTTTCAGACTTCCCTGAGCATCCCCCAGTCTCAGGAGAGGAGGGAGTGCCAGGCTGCTGAAACAATCCTGACAGTCTCATATTAGTCAAGAACGTGCTCTGACAGTCAGGGTGCATACTGTGACCTGTGTCTCACAGTGTGCATGTAGGGGCAGACAATAGGGCTGAAAAGGGGAAAAAAGCAGTTCGATATTTCCATCCACAGCGTTATGGATCTGATTTTCTCTTGCAGTCAAACGAAGCATTGATTTATTGCAAATAGCCATTGGGCCGGGCTAATAGCACACTAGATTTGGTTTTTTTAGGTACCTTTTAGTCGATGCTGTGTGCTACCTCAGCAAGTTACCCCTGCAGAGGGCTGTGGTGGGAGCCTTACTGCAGGGCAGATGCCAGATGAGGACCAGCATGGCCCAGGGGCAGGGAAGAAAAGCTGGATGCAAGTCATCTGTCCCAAAGAGCCATCCCACCTCTACATTTTCCCTTTACCCAGCCCGCAGGGCAGAAGAATTACCGGTGGGGATTGCCTGGAAGGAGCAGTTTTGAAGCTGCCCGGAGACCCCCCTGTGTCGCACTGCTGTCCCCGCCAGCCTCCCCAAGCAGAGACTCAAGTGCCATCTAGTGGCACGCGGGGCCCCGAGGGACACAGGGACGGTCCCCACCTCCAGAGCAGCAAGCCCTCCATCTGGCTGCCTCCAACCTGCTCTCCCCTCTTCTCCGCAGAGCCTCCCTTGGCCATCACCCCACAGCCTCCTTTCCCCATGTCCATGTTCCTTCTTTTCCCCATTGTCATATATCCCCCTATATCCCTGCCCATACAGCATCCCTCTCCTGCACCCCCAGGTCTGGGCTGTGGCCACCTCCACCTGGGACTGTCACAGCACACCGCGCAGCAGATTCCAAGGGCAGGGGACTGCAAAGCCACTGATGGATCCGTCTCCTCCCAGGCTCACAAATCAGGGATATGGTTTTGCAATGGGACTATCTGCCCTGCTCAGACTCCTGAGTGTCTCTGTTGTCACCTCCATGCCTTGTCCCCCAGTGACATGCCCAAGCTGGGTTTTGCTGTCTCCCTAGCTCTAGGGCTGCAAAGAAAACGTGCAGCAGGGCCCTGTGGGTCTCATCAGCAGCTCCCCAAGAATGGCTTTGGTGGAACCTCGCCAGTGGTAAGAACCACGAGGGGGCTCCAGGAATCCATCTGAGCTGGAGAAGAGCTGCCAGGAGCAGAACTCACATCTCCTATAGGATGGGGTCTCCTCCAACATCCAGGGGGAAGGAGAGATGGAGAGACCCTGGCATATCCTGTCGAGGAGCAGGATCTGCTAAGAACTTTTGTCTCTGTCACATACATCATGACAGGGAGCAGTGCACCTGTCACAATGGGCCCAATGTGAGAGACTCTGTGATACAGTTTGTCCTGGCCTGACCCAGGGGACAGCAAGGCCACAAGCTCTTGCAGGACACTGGTATTCAGTGTAGGATCATTTACACCAGCTGTGGATTCATCCCACAGCCTTATTCCTGCAGGTCCACATTTATCCCTTGCAGCTGTTTCATCCCTGTCTGACTCCACTGAGTGAAGGGATATTATTTCCAGGAGGTGAATTTGACCTCAGCATTAAAGAAATTCTCTGGATAACACTACTGAGCTCCCTCCTTGGCGAGCATCATGGACATGCAGAAGTAATTCCAGGGATGACCTCTTCAAGTACAGGGGACACTGGTGAGAAAGCAGGTCTAAGTCTGCCTGCTGCTCTGTCACAGGCTAACTCCACTGTGCCATGAGCACCTGGGGAAGAAAATGCTCCTCATTAAAGACTCAGCATGCCCACTCCTCTTACTGCATGGTGAGGCCTCAGATAACATTTTTGCAAGTCTACAAAGGCGGGGGGACAGGACTTGAGGGACAAGACTCAGCACCCCTGACATCACTGAGATAGCTATGTGTTAGCTGGATGTTTCAGGTAAAGAGCAGGTAACAGCGTACATGAGACAAGGTGACCCTTGCCTGGCACCTTGCCTGACACCAGCCCTTGGTCCTCCTCTCCGTGACCTTTTTTTTTGCCTTTTTTCTTGGTGGACACTTCACACAACCCTGTGAGCAGCCAGGCCTGGCCATGGTGTACTCTCCTCTTGGATGAGTGGGAATAACTCTGGAGAAGGCATTGAAGCAGGAGCAGATTCTCCACCACCTGCCCTTTGTAGGCCCCTGTCTCCCCAGCAGCAGACTCTGCGACACTGGGCTTATAGCAGTATGAAGGCTGGGGACAACCTGGAGTGCCGAGCCCGCACTGCCAGATGGCACCATGGCTCAGTGGGAAGAGCCCTGCATGGCAGCCCCAGACCCACAGCAGCAGTGGGATGCAGAGTCCATTGGGGCTGACCTGCTGCAATCAGGGAGGCAGTGCAATTACCCAGGCCAGCTAAATAGGTCTCAAATAGGACTAGCTTGGAGACCTGAGCCGCTTAGGAGAGGACTGGGACAGTACAGGTGCTGGGCCAGGGGTTTGGAGCAGGAGGGAATGGGGATGCATAAGGCTGCAAATAGCTTTAGACACTAGGGGACAGCAGAAACGAGGTTGTGGCATTCTATGATCACCTCTCAGCTTTCTTTAGGAGCTGACCCTGCCTCAGGTCAGATTTGGCCAGAAAAATCCCTGATCCCTAAACTGGTCAGCGTGAGGCTGCAGGGAGCTATGATTCTGCACACCAAGGGGTTTGGGGGGCTGGTGGATGGGAGCAAGCCCCGGGGCGAGGAAACTCCCCCAAGATATGGCAGTCTGGCAGGGAAATCAGCTCAGAGAGCTGCCGATGGGATCTACAATGACATGCCTCTCTCTTGGGCATCCTCTCCCGCCCTCTAGAGCCTAGAGGGTCAGTGTGGATGCTTTAAGCCCATGCTGCACCCAGCAACATGGTCCAAAAACCACACAGAGCTTCTGTTGCCTCTTCACGTGTCCCATGTCAGCCTCGCAGTGTAAACACAGACCTTGACCCTCTGGCTTGAAGAAAGTATCGACAGGCAAAGAAAATGTCACTTCAGAATTAAAGTTTAAAAAAAAAAAAAAAGTTCCAAAAAGCTATAGAAGCTGTTGTGATGGAAAAATGAGTGTATGAAAGACCCACCCTGCAGAACAGGCAGGGAAAAAATAGATCACAATGTATTTGGGGCTCAGACAAGACCACACTTGCCTGCAAAAATAAAGCCTCTCTTTTGACACATTGCTTACATATTAATTAGTTTGATCAACTTGCCTGGGTGTGTTAACATGAGTGAGAGCTCGTGTCTGTACAGTGACGAGCTGTTAAAACTCCCCAAACAGAGCTACAAATAATGGCAAACTGAGATCTTCCCTTTGCTCAGAGCCTTTCTGCTATTTTTCTGGTGCTTTTCCACTTATATTTTTCTATGTGACTTGACTGAGTCTCCGAGGTACCATTTCTTCCCCAGCACAAAACCAGAGACCCAAAGAAGCGTCTTCTGCATGGGAAGACAAGGAAACATCACTTCACCCCCCGACCCCCCTCCAGAGCACAAAGGCAAGAAATGGAAAAAGAGGAAAGCCCTCTTTTCTTTATTCCCTTCGTTTCCAGCTTCTCTGGGATGGGTGGAGGGGCAGCAGCCACCGCAGAGGCTGGAGTTAACATCGTCCCTTTAACTGCGGCGCCGCAGCCTGACATCAGCGAGATGGGGAGTCCGGGGAGGGCTGGGAGCTGCTGCTCCAGGAGCGGTGCCAACACATCCCTGTTTCCCTGCTCCTTCCCTGCTCTTCTTTGTGTGCTCCTTCTAACATGCCGCGCATGCATCCGCCCCTGCCAGTGGATGTCTGACGGGGTTTACATTAACCAGCTCGAGCTGAAGCTGGTAAACAGCCATTCAAGTTTTGCTCTTCATTGCCTCCAAGGGTGTCATTTCTGGATGAGGGAGTTGCTTGCATCCTTTGACTTCCTATGGGCTATCCCCTTGTTTGCAGCTCAAATAGATCCTCTTCCCGCTTAGCTATGCAGACAAGAGGGGTTTGGGTTGGTTTGTGCCTGGCACAGGGAGGGGAAATTAATCTCCCGTGGCTTAGCAGGGAGTGTTCATGGTTTTACCTGTTTCCTCAACAGGAGGGAGTCACGCTCAAAACCTGTAACTTTAGTGTTTAAAGTTCTCGCTCCTGGGCAGAGTCCACATCTAAAGTCGCTCTTTCACCCTGGGACAAAACGCTGAACCCAGCAATTCCTCAGTTCTGCAAGAGGCTGCAGACTAAGTCTTGGATTGTCACAACTCAAAAAGTTTCTTGGAAACCAGATTCCCGTCCCAAACGCTGCGCAGGACTGAGCAGAGAAGCCGAAAGCACCGGTCCCAGCTGCAGCACCACCACTACAGCTATTTATCCCCGCACAGGTTTTGGCTTTTTTCACACGTTTCTTTGCCTTCTGTTTCTGCTGGAGCCTCCAACCCTATTGAGAGGCAAATTTTAGCCGTCTGGCAAAGCAGCCTGTAAGGAGGGGGGGGGGGGAAGAGAATAAAAATAAAAAAAAGAAAGCTAAAACACAATATGCATGGACACACACACCCCCCACATACACACAAAACTCTGGAGATTAGGGAAGACAAAAAACTTCGCTGAATGGCGCGGCTGTTGCCGGAGCGCAGGGGCAGCGCGGCGGAGGGAGAGGAGGGAGCGGCGGGCGGGCGGGCGGCGGGGAGGACGGTTCCAATGCAGGCAGGTCTGCCTGCCCGCCTGCCTGCCCGTGGGGATGTGGGGAACGGCTGCAGGCAGGGGAAGGCGTGACCTGCATGGAAAATGCCAGACAACTCCAGACGCACACACACATCGGCGCGCACACGCTCACAAATCTCCGGACAGAGATAAGGCGGACAGCCCAGCGGTCGGAAGGAGGCAAAGCCGTCCCTCGCCAACCCGCCCGCAACCCTCCCCGCCAAACCCACCCGCCAACCCTCACGGCAGCAAAATGAGGTGAGTACCTCCGCGACGGGCTGACCCCCCTCAGGGGTCCCACACGCTGGGAGCACAGCCGGGGCAGGGGGGCCAGCCCGCCGGGGAAGGATTTCTCTCAGATGACCGTGGCTTCGGTTTCCCCCATCTGCGGGCAAACGAAGCGTTGCTCACGCCTGGGCTTCGTGCCGCAGCCCGGCTTGCGTGCCGGCAGCCCGGCAGAGCCCGAGGGGAGCCTCGGGTGATGGGCACGCAGCCCGGGCGTACGGCTCTGCCGCGCTCCACGGGCGAAAGAAAGGTGTGAGGGAGGCTGGACGTGCTGCACCCTCTTCAGGTCTCTGTGCACGCCGCGGCCGTTTATCACTTTTACGCGAGGTTAGGACTTCCCTGGCACGGGGAAGAAGTTTGATGTTGTTTTGCTTCCCCTGTTTAAAGGGAGAGCGGAGAGTTGCGCTGGCAAATGGCCCGTTCTGGGCGAGGCGGTGATGCCCATTTACACCAGCTGAGCATCCAGCCCCGCGCATCTACTCTGAACAGAGGAGAAACAGATTTTCTCTTCGCACATTTTTGTGGTTTCAGACAAGCTGTCAGAAAAAGGCATGTTCGACCTCAGTCTGAAAGAAAAATCAGTACCCATTAACTTGGCTTTGTAATGAAGAGCTGGGAAAAGTGATGGCACTACACAAATGAGCCCCAGAAGTCTACTGCCCTGGTTTTGAAAGAACACAGACAGGTTAAAAAAAAAAAAAATCCACTTATATAGCTTCAATTTCCTCACCAGCATACCTAAATCAAGCCCTGATTTTGAAACCGGGTGTACGTGTGAGTAGTTCCAGCGCCTGTAATACACACCTACAAGCCTTTGCCAAGTCTTAGTACCTATTTTAGAAAGTGGAAATTTTCATCTCTAATGGCTCTAATTTCCTGCATGCTTTTTTTTTCCTTTGTGCGTTCCACCGGGTGTAAAGAGCCTGAGGTCTGCTCCTCCTTCTGCAATGGCACAGGCTTTTGTGTTCACACCTCCAGCATAGGCAGTGTTCTAACCTGGCATGGAGAAATACTCAGTTTGTGCTCACTTTCATGGTCAAATGGAGCTCGAGGCTTGTGCGAGGTCATGTGGACTGCCACTGATTTACCTGTCCTCTCTGCCCTGCCCTGGGGACAAAAAAGTTGGTGACAACTTTGTTGGGACAAATTCTTCAGGCTGAGTTATTTTAAAAGCAGAGTTTGATGACAAAACATCTCTAAGGAGCTCAGCCTCTGCGTGCTTCTCCATCTGGGGTGAGTTGCACCCCAAGAATTGAAGAGGAAAAGAAAGGACAGGAAAAGAAAGGAGAAGAAAGGAGAAGAGAGGAGAAGAGAGGAGAAGAGAGGAGAGGAGAAGAGAGGAGAAGAGAGGAGATGAGAGGAGAGGAGAGGA
>JAOTQQ010000052.1:11825364-11869248 GCA_026546715.1 Gallinago undulata | reverse complement strand
GAGAAGAGAAGAGAAGAGAAGAGAAGAGAAGAGAAGAGAAGAGAAGAGAAGAGAAGAGAAGAGAGAAGAGAAGAGAACCGGAAAATAGAGGAGAGTACCACACTGGGTTACACTGCTGGGGCCCTGGAACATCCTCACCCAGTTGCACAGACATGCGCTGCTTATTGAGAGTCAAGGATCCCAGTTTGGCAGGATGAGGCTAAGCAATAATAATAATAATGATACTTAGTAGTTATTGCCATGATGCTTTCATTAAACTGATTTAGAAAGCATCATTATTTTATTAAGTGTCCTTATGTTTATTCTTCCATTAAAGGAAGATTTGCCCATCAGAGCCCCATTAGTTAAAGGACGTGTTGCCAGCAGCTGCTGCTCCCAGAAGCGTGAGAAACACCTAGCTTCTGATGCTGCTTGGAGCTGTGGAGGTACCTTTGCACCGTGGATGGTGCCTGTGTCCTTACGTGTGTGACCTTACATGACCCACTTGGGGAAAGAGACTGAGCTCTCAACAGGCTTTAGCATTGCTAGAGTTTAATTTTATCTCCTCGCATGTGTTTTTCTAGGTACCCCCTGACCTGGTCCTTTTGTGCCTTGCTGCTCTGCGTGGTGGATGCCATCGAGCTGACAGACATGTTTGGGGAGATCCAGTCTCCCAACTTCCCCGATTCCTATCCCAGTGACTCGGAAGTGACATGGAACATCTCTGTGCCTGATGGATTTAAAATCAAGCTGTACTTCATGCATTTTGACTTGGAGTCATCCTACCTCTGTGAATACGACTATGTGAAGGTGAGCTGTCATATCAGAGAGCAGATGGTGGGGTAGAGAGCAGAGCTGTCTGGCCAGCTGAGAGAGGGTAGTTCTAGAAAAGCTGGGAACAAGGTGGTTTTCCCCATTTATTTGGCACAGGAGTTGTAATCCCAGTGGTCAACGGAGAGAGCACAGGTAAGCTGACAACATCCATTGGACTGACAGTGAGATTCAGAGCCTATCCATGGAGGACTAGATTTCTGAAAGTATTTGGGCACCTATTTCTCAATGGACCCACCTATGGGTTGATGTGGTTGGGCGATGTGATGACCCTGTGGCTAAGGCCCCTGCCTCTGCCACTCTGATGTGCAAAGACAACCTCCAAGCTGTGCACCCTTTGTCAGGCCATGGCTGTGGGTGCACCTTGCTGGCTGCAGCTTGCAGGCTCTTGGGACACCTTGTGAAGCAGAAGGGAAAGGTTAGACCTGAGCTGCAAGTTGGGATCTGCAAGCAGAACCTCCCACAAGCCGCAGGGCACAGACCCAAAGGCTCCCTTGGGGTTCAATGCAAACCCATTTCACAGCTGAGATACAAATTTTGAGGACGCTGCTGGCAAATATCTGCAGCCCAACCAAGCTCTGTAAGTTCCCAAGGAGCTGTAATGGCCAAAACCACAAAATATTTCAGTCTGCTTCATTGCTGGGTAGTAACCCATCAGAAAATGTGGTGGGTGACACACTGTAGTACCACAGATCATCCTTGCCTCTTGTACCACAGGTCTCTCCAAGCAGGGCTCTCCTTTGCATCCAGGACAAGCTGCCCTCTCCACATCTTTGAACTTGCTCAAGTTTGGTGCTTTCTAGCAGACCAACAGGTGCTTTCTAGGTTTGCCTGGCTGAACAAGCCTTATCCCATCGCTGGGCATGAGCCTCACCCTGCTTCTTTGCACAGAGAGAGGTGGAAGTTGCACCCAGATCTGGAACAGAATTCAGCTCTGGTTGTGTTCTGCTAGTTGCCAGCTAATTGAAATTATTATTTCATTCTTGCCATAAGAAAACAAGGCAAATGTTTGGTTTTTTTTTTCCCTCTAGGATCTGTTGTTCACTGCTTTAATTTCCCCTTCATGCTGGCACTCATTCTGCTACTAACAGCTCTCATTGAGGTTTGATTAGTTCTTTCTGCTTCTCCTGGATCTTCTCCAAGTGCAAGGGCCAGGGACATATATAGAGATATATTGCTTTAAAAACCCAATAAGCTGAAGGAGCGGATTTCTTGGAAACTTTCCCCATTCCAAGCTTTACCCCTCCTCCCACCCTTCACCCCCTGTTCATTTTTCCTTTTTCATAAGGCTCCCTGTTATTTGGCCATGGTGCCAACTTGGCACCATAGCTCTCCCTGCTGCTGGATTTCCATAAGAAGGCGGTATTTTTCACAGGGATTTAGGTCTCAGCTGTATAAATTTGCTCAAGGCTGTAACTCAGCTTGAGGAGCCTCCACCACAGAATTACATTTGAAAAGTGCTGAAAATGGATGGATTACAGGAGATCTGTAGGCTACTCTGCTGAGTAAGGACGCAACCTTGATGCTGCTAAGCATCTGCTGAGCTTAGAAAATGTTAAGGAGAGCAGCAAATGACTCCATGGCTATTTTCCTCCTTGTGTCTGTGTATCCAGCCTCTGTCTGCACCAGTGCAAGATGTAAAAACAGAGTCAGACCACTCTTTGGCAGTGGCCAACAGTTCATGGCTATAGAATACCATTATAGACCCACCACATATAGGTTCTTCCTCTACCAGTCCCGGTGAAGATGCTCAGAAAGCCACAGGTGGTATCTCTGCGTTCAGTGGCACTCAGTGGATTCCCCCTCCATGAACTTTGCTTTCTGAATTCATGGGTGACTTTAATCTCTTCAGCATCCTGTGGCAGAGAGTTGCACAGATTAAATATATCATTATACACCTGTGCATCTGAAGAAACACCTTCTTGTTTGATCTAAGTACGGATCTGACGGGGCTTTCCATCAGGGTCTTCATTATATTGACTGCTGTAAGAAGGAGGTCAAAATGGGGGCTGAAGAGCCCCAATGCAAGGTGGGGACCCAGCTCAGGAGGGGCAGAAAGCTACATGCCCTGGCCTTTGCTTTCCTCACCTCCTTGGTTGCCCACACACCCGGGACTTCAAGCAGTGTAGAAAGTCATTCTGAGTGGCAAGCTCAGGGTGAGCTGAGCTGTAAACCCGTGCAGATCTCTGCCTTCGGGGTGGTCTTCAGAAGGGAACAGTTTCCAGAGCTCTGAAACAATGGCTAATTAAAACAATAGCTGTTTATTTATATATATACACATATATGCATGTGTGTGTGTATATATATAAAAAGAACACGGCTCCGAAAGAAATGCTCACAGGCCAGGAGGCTTGTTTGTGCAAATGGGAGTGACACAGAGAGAAGGGCAGTGGTACTTCAGTAAGGATGTGAGCAAGGAGGAACAGGAGGAACAGCCACCCCCAAAATACCCACCCAAAGAAGCCTCATGCAAGTAGGAAACACACGATGCCTTGGGAAGCCAAGCTCTGGGCTCCAATGTGTCAGAGACAGCCTCTCCCCAGGTTTTGGATGGCCACCCTCTGCCAGGTCCCAGGGGAATGGGGAAGGAGCAGCCGTCCATGCTGTGTTTTTGGCACCTGCCCTCCAGCATGCTCCTCAGCAGACTCTGGTCAGCTCATTGTTGTCCCCAGGGAGCTGATTTGGGGGTTCCTCATTTGCAGAGAGTCTCACTGCACTTTGCCCAGCTCCTTTCTGGGGTCACCAGCACTGAGCACACTTCTGCACACAAGTCTCCAGCACTGGCTCGAGGCACCTCGAAAGCCACCACTGTGACTGGGGAATCAGGTTAAGTGGCTTGACTAGTGCCACTGAGAAGTGCTGTGGCAGAGGCAGGGAGATGCGAGATGAAATCCCAGTGGAGAGCCAGAGATGGGAGATGAAATCCCGACTTCTGAGGAGCCTTCACAAGTAAATCCCTGAGCTTATTAGGGAGATCTGAGCCTGGAGTCCTGTCCATGAAGTTTTGCATGTCACTCAGTCAAGCCCTGGAATGAAATCAGCCCCTGAGTTCTTGGGAGCCAGCTTGGGACCAGCTCCGTGATGGAAGTGAAGATGTGGCCTGTGGTGAGAGGATTTCCCTCCAGTCAGCCCATGACAAGTCCTTGCTGGCTCCTGGTCCTAGGGGAGTTACATCTCTTCACCCCAGTCCCTACCACTGGGTCCCGATTCAGGATGCAATGTGCTTAAGACCTGGCAGGTTTCAGCACATGCCACAGGTCTTTCCCTTCACTCCTTCAAGCCCAGGGACTGTGTGTGACAGGTCACCTCCAGTGGGTCCCGTCTCCCCTGACACAACCCAAGCCTCCCTTGGATGCATCTCTTCATGTTGTGTTCAGACTCCTGCCCACGTGTGGCGTTTGGGACATTTTTCTGCAGCTGCTGTTCACACCCGTGTTCCCAGGGAGGACCCGTGCCACCCAGACAGGACTCCTACTAACCACTTGTGTGGGTGCCCAGCATCTGGGCAAGCGTCCCCAGCAAAACCAGTGGCTGCAAATACATTTGCTCGAGGGTGTCCAGGGGCCCAACCGAGCACAGGAGGCAGCTTTTGCCAGCCCCAGTGAGGGGAAAACAGGAGCATGGGGCAAGCTATGGAGGTAGGGCTGCAGGCAGAGCATCAGCCCTGGGAAGTGGCGCTCGGGGAGGGGGATTATGAAAGATCAGCGATATGATGGAGCAAGGTCCCCCGGAGGCCTGGTGTGGCAATTAGGGCTTGTAGCAGATTGGTGTCCTGGGCTCGCAGCCCGCCGTGCCCTGCTGCAGGCAGTTCACAGGGGCAGGGCTGCCTGCTGGGCTGTGCAGAGCAGCCATGGCACTGTCCCCAGGGACACCCGCAGTGCTCGAGGTGGTGCTGGCAGGGACCATGCCGGGCCAGGGAAGGAGGTCAGGGCAGTGCATTCCCAGCCTGGGGCTGCAAGAAGGGTGCACAAGATCCATTTACACCTTCCTCTGCTCAGAGGAGGGGGGAAACAGCACAAATCGGGGCTTGGCATGAACTGAGGGGTCAGGAGAAGAGCATCCTCTTTCAGTGTTATCATCAGCCAGCTTCAGCCAGGGGTTAATCCATGCCTGTGGGGCGTGGGGTCCCAAGAGGAGCACTTCAAATCCCAGGAGGCAGCTGGGAGGAGAGGATGGCCCAGAGCTTTGCTGCTCGCCTTTCCCATCCCGTTTTCTCTGCACAGAGGAGTCTGGTGGTGCCAGCCACCCTCTGTGCTGCTGGGGGCCAGGGTCAAGCCCTCTGCAGGGGTAGGAGGAGGACCAGGCATGGGAGGGAGCCAGCAGATCCATCAGCAACCTAGCATGCTGCCCAGGCTCTCCTTGCACCCCCAGCCCCCCCAGGAAACAAGCCTGGCCCAAGTATAAGACATGAGGGTGCAGCAACCGACAGGAGGGGTCAATCTGCAAATGCTGTGCCAAGTCCACAGCAGGGGAACCAGCGACCCTCCCCTTCGCCCCACAGCACAGCTCCCATGGATGTTCCTGTGGAATTCAGGTGCACGTTTGCACAGGGAAGGACCCTTAATATATATCGGGGGGGAGAGAATGCACGCATGTTGGGAGAGGATCTCCAGGAGACTTAGTTGGAGGGTCCTGCTGGGTCTCTCCCGCCCCTGCAGCAGTCATTTTGCAAAAAAAAAAAAAAAAAATCATTCATCTGGGTGTTGCCTTCTTGCATGCACTCTAACTGCAAGGCAGCTCGGCAGGGGCTGTTTCATGCTCTTCCCTGTCTCTGAGTGTCTCCTCCCCATGTCATGTTCCCAGTGTCTTCAGCCCAGCGCTGCGATTCCTCTGCCTAATGAGCCATTTATATATATTACAAGTGGTATGTTTGGCCTTCATCAGTCCAATTAGTGCATTCCTGGAGGGCTGGAGGGGAGGGGGGGTTGGCGGCTGCGTTTCCGTATTGCCGGCTGCCTGCTCCTCTCCGGCAGCAGACACTGAACCTCCGGCCAAATTCCCCTTGGCCTTCGTGGTGTTTCGTTAACCCACCCGCTGCAGGAGGCATCTCTGGAGCATCGCTGCTCCAGTATCCACAGCATCCGTGCCCTGCAGCATCATTTGCTACCGAGCTGGGGCACCCCAGTCCCTGCCTCTTGCCCCGAAGGGGGAAATCAATATAGGATGGGGTGGAGTGGGGGGAGCACACAGCTTGAGTCACCACTTCTCTTAAGCCACAGCCCAAGTCAAAATGCAGGGGGGGCAGAACCATCGCCAGGGAGGGACCCCCATCTGCCTCCATCCAGAGGGGCAGAAATCTTAACGAGGGAATGAAGAGGCAAGCAGAAACAGGGGAGACGGCAGGAGGCAGTGGCAAGGGTAAATTTAAGGCACGAGAGTGTTGCTATATTTTATTTTTCAAAGGAGGATTCTTTCAGCGTATTTTTATAGGGAATTTCTCTGCGGCAATTGATATTTCCCTCAGGGACACATCTTCTCTAGTGAAAACGTCGACATCGTGACCCGAGAGGGAGAAACTCCAAACAAACAACCAGGATTTAATTACCAGCCTGCTTGCTGGATGTAAATGATCTATGAAAAAGTATACAGTCCTCAGCAGAAGCAGCAAATATTAACCAGGGATGATGACCTCTCTGTTTAGTTTACTGCCGGAGGGCTGTCTCTGCTCCCCGTGGCTCGGGGCATGGGACCCATCACAGATAAGGGGCCGTGGATACCTTCAGTGAGGAGAGGGAGGGTCTCTCGGGCCTCATCCTGCCACTCCGGGGCTGTATCCAGGGACGCTGGGGGTGGTGTTGGGGCTGGCCCCGCGGTGGGAGCATCCTTGGGACAAGACATGGGTCACCAGGCAGTTTTCCTCACGCATCAGTGATGCTGTGCTACAGGTCCCACACCAGCTGGGGATAGAAGGGAGGGATGGGAGCTCACTCCATGGCTCGTGCATCCCTGCAGAAGTGACAGCCACCAGCCCCGCACGAAGGAGCTGGCTGGAAGTTGCTCCTTCCCACAGCTTTCCCCTAGAAAAAGCAGTTTCTCCAGAAAAGGCTGCGTGTCGCGTGCTTGTGCAGCCAAGACTGTGTGTTGGGGCCGAAATGCCGTTTTCCTTCACTGTTGGTGATGATGCTCTGAAACACTATTTCATTTCAAAACAATCTTTCTTTCAAATTTAAAAGAGATTCTAAAGCACCACAGTATATTTCAAAGGGATTGAAACCAGATGGATCCCAAATTACTTGTTTTCCTTTTTTTCTTTTTCAGAACACTGCTTCACAAAAAGAAAAAAAAAAATCAATTGGTTTTTTGTCCCAATGTGGGGCGCATGTTTTTTTCTCCAAATTCTCGAAATTTATCATCGGAAAGTCTCTCTCTTTTCTGGCCAGCTCCAGCTCGTATGAGAGGATGGAAAATATCTGGAGGCAATGTCAAGGCATGCTGAGTTGCCATTTCCACATTGGCTTTCCCTGGTGTGAGCGAGTTTCCGCCCGCTTGTTCAGCCCCGGGAAATTTCCCTTTCAGCCCCAGCGTCTCCCCAGGCAGCACATACCGAGGGTCTCCAGGAGACAGGGATGCAGCTGGAGGAGGGTCTTGCCTCCTTGAGGCCATGCAAGCCGGGGATGGAATTGTGACACCTCTGGGACCCTGTGGGTCCCCAAGCAGGCGGCTGTTTTCCCCAGGCATGGGCTGGGGGGCTGCACACTGTTGGCTTGGCATGAGCATGAGCGCCGGGAGCTGGGGTGGTGATGTTCATCGCATTCCTCAGCTGAAGGGTTATTCATATTCAAATCTCCTGGGGGAAAGCAGGCAGGGTGCTGGGAACAGGCTGGGAGAGGTCGGGGTGGAGACAGAGGCTGGGGATTGGATTTGCAGGAGGAGATTGGGTCAGCGCTGAAGTAGTCCTGGGGAAAACAGCAAGGAAAAAGGAAGAGAGGGGGTTTCTAGGGAAAAGCAGAGAGTTTTCCAGTTTAGAGTGCTTGAAGGCACGGGCATGGCTGTGCTTTAAAGAGATGTGCATGCTGACGTGACAACAAGGCACATTGGCCCCTGGGTCCTCTCCTGTAGCCCTCTGGGCTTGTGGCTCCAAGTCCAAATGGTGCCTGGTACTGCAGGATTGGAACCAGACAGGGACCCTAAGTGGCAGGGACAGGACCAAGACTGTCCAAGCCAGCCCAGAGGACAGAAACACCATCCAAATTACAGCTGCTGCTTTGAGCTGATAGAAAACTGACAGGCAGGGGCTCCTCCGGGGACCCAGCGCCCTCCCAGCAGCACGGCCCTCACAGATTCTGCTGCCTGCATCAGTATTTGGGCTGAGGGAGGAGGCAAGGGGGAGCATCTCAGGTACCAACAGCTCAGAGTAGGCACCACACGGCCTGGGGCTGATTTTCACATCTTCTCCTCTGCTTGTCACCTGCCCACGTCCTCACTCTACCTCCTGAACAGGCTCCCCCCCTGCATCCTCCCCTTACACCCCTGAGCTCCTCCCTATGATCAGGATGCTGCCTGCTCTCAGCATCTGCTTCAGCGGGTGACCACAGGCAGCAGCAGGCAGACCCGAGACGCTGTGTTCATTTTGCAGAAAACGTTTAAATGCTTTTACTGCGTTAATGGCATCTTAGAGAGCCGGAGCAGCGGGAGTCAGACCTGCCATGCTCGGAGCATCCCCAGGGTCACGCTTGGCTGCGGAAGGTGAAGCGAATGCAGCAGAAATGGCTGGAAATTGATTTTTAGGGCCAAGGCAGCACAGGCTGAGGAGGACCCAGGGGTGCAGAGCTGCACCCTTAGGCTGTGGCCATCAAAGGCTGACAGATGGGCAGCCTGCTCCATGGAGACATTGCAGAGCCCTGGCAGGGGACAGGCTGGGCAAGCGCAAGCAGAGACCTGAGCTCTCCAGATGCAGAGCTTGTCTCCAAGCCCAGCCTGACCTCCCCCAGGAAGGCAGCACAGGCTCTCCAGGTTTGCAGACACCCACAGCCCCACACAGAAAATTCAGAGGTGACCAGCACTGGGGGGCACCCCAGGCACATGTCAAACTCCTGTGCTGGTATCCAAGTGCTCAGCAGAGCCCAGGGGACAAGTCCCAAGCCCTGCTGAGTGCTCACACATGCTTTCTGCTTACAGATTGAAGCTGAGGACCAAGAGCTGGCAACCTTCTGCGGCAGGGAGACAACGGACACAGAGCAGGCCCCCGGCCAGCAAGTGATCCTGTCCCCGGGGCCCTACATGGGGCTCACGTTCAGGTCTGACTTCTCCAACGAGGAACGCTTCACTGGCTTCGATGCCCATTACACGGCTGTGGGTAAGCAGTGGTTAAACCTGCAAGGCTGGCTTGCTCGGGTAGCAGTATGAATTTGCTAGGATAACATCCCAGGCCAGCCTTGGGGACCCTAGCAAGAGAAGTCCTCATGGGCCATATGGTACTTGCTGGGTGCTTGTGTGACCCACTATATGGGACAACTAATTTCTCGGTGCTGTGGCAAACGTCCCCATGAGGAGTGATGTGAGGGGCACTGCATGGTGACATCCCTTCCTTGATATCTCCGTCCTAGATGTGGATGAGTGCCTGGAGAAAAGTGATGAGGAGCTGGCGTGTGACCACTACTGCCACAACTACATCGGCGGGTACTACTGCTCCTGCAGGTTCGGCTACATCCTCCACTCCGACAACAGGACCTGCAAAGGTATCGCCCAGGCACGGCTCGGACATGGGGATGGTCACACAGAGGGGTCCCTGTGCAGGCAACAGACCTACCAAACACAGGGAAAACTGCCCTCTCTTGCTGCCGGAAGGGACAAGGTGCCTCTTCCCCTACAAACCAGTAGCTTGAGTCTGGAGAGTGCCCAAGGCCTGCAGTCCTCTTCTGTGGGAAGGAGATGTTGTTTCTCCCAAGGGCTGTGTTCCTCAGCTAAGTGCTATAGACCTCCTCAAGTGAGAGAAATTAATACATTTAGTCTCTGCTCTGTATTTGCATCACAGAGATTAGCTGGATTAGCTCTCAGCCCAGGACCCTCTATGCCACAGGCATATTTGGAGGTTCTCCTTGCATGGACCCATTCAGGGTCCATGAACCACCCAGAAGACCCCACTCCACTGGGAGGGCTCCTGAATGTGGTCAGGACTGGGATGTGGCTGGCAGGACCCTGAGAGAGCCATGTCTGTGTTTCAGTGGAGTGCAGTGACAACCTCTACACCCAGAGGAATGGGGTGATCACCAGTGCTGACTTCCCCAGCCCATACCCCAAGAGCTCGGATTGCCTGTACCGCATTGAGCTGGAGGAGGGTTTCTTCATCACCCTGAGCTTCGAGGACAGCTTTGACGTGGAAGACCACCCTGAGGTGACCTGTCCTTATGACTACATCAAGGTGAGCTGGGCTCTGCACATCTCTTGTTGTTTCTCCGGTGCCCTGGTAATGAGAGCAAAATTGCCCCACTCCAAGTGGGGTAATGAAGCCAGCAGAAGTCCTGTGCTTAATTGAACCCGTGTCTCTTACCATGTCTGATTTTCACCTTCTCAGTCAATGGTGACCCTCTGTCAGTTCACTTCCCCCAAAAAACCACATAGTGCTTAAGCCCCACCTGATCCCACTTCATCAGCTTCAGGGTGAAGTGATCCTCAGGGATCAAAGTTCCCCCTTGGGACACTGACTCCTCTTTCTCTTGGCAGATCAAAGCTGGCAAGAGGGAGTTTGGCCCTTTCTGTGGAGAGAAGTCCCCGGGACGCATTGAAACTCAAACAAACAGCGTGCAGATCCTCTTCCACAGTGACAACTCGGGAGAGAACAGGGGCTGGAAGCTGTCGTACACAGCAATTGGTAACTCCTGCTGCTTTCCTCTGTGTGCTGGGCTTGGGCAATGGGAAGGGCTTTATAAACCCTGCAGGTGGAGACCATGAGTTTGGTGGTCCCTGACAGAAAGTGTCTGTCCCAGAAATCACAAGAGAGGAATAAAATAACATGGAGCCCTTCCATCAAAGGGTGTTGGTTTTTTTGCTATGCCAGATGGGCCCTGAAACAAGGCATTTGCAAAGCAGGGCAGTTTTGGGCAGGATAATTGCAAAAGCTGCTGTTACTAACTCCCAGCCTTGCAATGTCCAAAGCGAGGAGCAGCCCAGAACTGGAGGAAAGACCTGGCTCCTTCACCTTTTCTAGAAGAGTCTGGCTGAGCCATGTTAGTGTAGGTTAATAGCAAGAGCAGGGCAGGGATGCTCAGACCCTGGGGTGGGGACTGGCTGGCAGAACTGGGACTCTTCATTTCCTCCATTTATTCAGCTGAGTTTTGTTTTTCTTCATTTTCTCTTGATTCAAAGGAAACCCGTGCCCATTGGTGCAACCACCAATCAATGGGAAAATCGAGCCTTCCCAAGCCAAATACACCTTCAAAGACCAGGTTGTCATCAGCTGCAACACAGGATACAAAGTACTGAAGGTATGGGGTGATGGTGTGGAGCTGGGTTCCTGGGTAGGAAAGGGGGGGATCCTTCCTTGCAAAGCCATTGCATCTCTGTTTGAGAGCGAACACAACCCATATGCTATCCTTACCCCCTTTCCAGGGGCAAGGACAAAGCCTCCTCTGAGGGCCACCAACTTTCCTTACCTTACCTTCCCCAAGACACAGAAGAAGAGAGGGCACTTTCCTGAGCCATCCTTTCATCATCCCTTTGGAACCGGTCAGCTCACAGGATGCCAGACTTGCCACCTGTGCCCAAGAAAAAGTCAGTAAAAGCCCCAGGGATGTGCCAGGGCTCAGCCTGCTCCCCACCTCAGCAGGCACGGGCTCAGCTTCCTGGGAAGCCCTGCAGAGGCCAGCTTGCATAGACCAGGAGGTCCTCTGGGACTTTGGGACAGCTTTGGCAAGTCAAGAGGGCAGGGATTTTGGCAGGCCCTCTTCGGGAAACAGCTGAGAACCACGGGGAGCATGGGTGACTCACGGGATGGCTGTCTTCCCTCCAAACCAGTAGCCTGTTTGACTTCCAACATGGAGCCGGATATTTCTCTGATCTCTTCCCAGACTAATCCTTCACTCAGAGCTGCCTCCTTACCCAGCCCAGTACCTAGAACAGGAATAAATGTCTCCAGCTCTTTTGCATTCAGAATGCCACTGAGTTGCTGGCAACAAGAAAACTCTTCAAGTGTTTCATTATGCTTTTATTTTAGAGCTAGAAAAGTCCTCTTCCAGGAGGATATGGCTGTATCTTGACTAAATCACCAAGGAATTGACTTTTTATGGAGAGAAAAATTTCCCTGCTTTGTACATTGATGGTGCTTTTTTTTGCTGGCATCTTCTGCACAGGATAACCTGGAAAGCGACTCCTTCCAGATCGAGTGTCTAAAGGACGGGACCTGGAGTAACAAGATCCCCATCTGCAAAAGTAAGGACACCCTTCCCCACCTTCCCCTGCCAATGTCCTTTTCCTGCTGAAATCATTTCATGCTAAAGGGAGCTGCCCTGCCAGAGCGGAGTTCCTTACTCAGAGACACAAACCCAGCCAGAGAGGCTACGTAACTCTGCAAAGCTCTTTTGGCTCGTTCTTGGATAACATAATGGGGTTCGCTCCAAATGCCACAAGCAGGAGGTGGGTGCTTTTATTTAGATTACTCATATAATTTGATTTGTGAGCAGCTTAGCTGTCTTCCTGTCAAAGAAAGAGAAACCCTGGCTCTTGAAAGCTGGCTACATTGGATAAATCTGGGACAATTTGGGATAATTTGGTTCCTGGTCCAAATTTCCTTCCCAATGGAAAGGCTACTGAAACCCAGGGCATTACAGAGGTCCCAGTACTAACCTAGATTGAGTACTGCTCAGCTAAGTGAAAGGGGAGAGAAAAGTTGCTCAAATATTTATAGACCTCAAAGTGGGAGAAAAGGGGAGAAAGAAGGGGATGCCATTTGAAAGGACAGGTGATAATTGGCATCATCTCTTCTTCACCTCACCCATCTCGGCTCTCGGCTCAAGCTTGGGAGATGTACCTGATAACACCTTTCCCTTTCCCCAAACCACCCTCTGCCCTCAGAGAAGCTCTCACTACTGCTCAGTCTGCTCTAAGGCCAGCCCAGAGAGAAGAAAAGCAGCAAATATGCTCAGAGAAGGTCCAAAAACCTTCCAAGAGAGGCAGGACGAAATGCTCTCAAGGGATGTTGGGATGCAGGTTCTCCCCAACAAGTATTTTTTTGAGAAAATTTAAATGATTACCTGCATTATTCCAGCCGGGCTGGAACTGGTCCCTTCTTCTGTGATATGACTCACCACACTAAATTTCTAAGACTTTTTTTGGAAAGCCAAGAAGACCCTACATGGGCAATTCAGGCCTCCAAACTGCAATGCTTCCCACCTCCCCGGGATGTCTGGGAGAGGCAGAGCACAAGCAAAAACAGCTTTAGAAAGCAGTGCAGAAAATAGAAAACTTCTCAGCCAAGGTGGATAAAATCCAGCTTCATGGTCTGGCAAGGCTAAACACAGCCCCGTGACGGCTTCTCCCAGCTGCTGTCCCCAGGTCGCCCCGGCCGAGCAGAGCGAGATGTTTCCCATCATGCCATCATGCGGCACTGTGGCAGGGCTGGCCAGGCACTCATTAATGATTTCTGGTGTTTTGGGAGCTGGGTTTTCCTGCATGCCTCTCTCTGCTCATCTACTAATTGGGCTTTCTCTCTCTGCTCTCCTCCTTCCCCTCTGCTTTCGGTGCAGCTGCAGATAGAGCCGACAACCAGACAGAGGAAAGAGCCGGCTCGGAGCAAGTGGCCGTGTGAGGCCGGCGCTGGCCGCGCCGCCCCGGTGGGCAGCCTGTCTCGATGCCCCTCTCTGATCTGTCCAGTACCCAGGGCAGGTCCCCTTTGCCCCTGGCCAAATCCATCTCCGTGGCTTGTCTAACCGGCATGGCACTCTTAACCCCCCCACACCTGGTGCTTTCTTAACTTCTCCGTCTCGAGAAGGGGGGGAAGGAAATTTGGAATCGCATCCCCCTTTCCTGCTGCTGCTGTGCCGCCCCACGGAAAGGGGGTCTGCCCAGCCCCGGCACCGCTGCCCAGGGACCGTGCACTGCCGCCAGCTCCCGGCGCATCCTCCGCATCCCTCCCTCTCTGCTCAGATGCCTCGTCCCAGCTCGGCTCCCCCTCCAAGGCGGCGGCTGCGCAAGGAGCACAGCACGGCTGCCTGGTTGTTTGTTTGTTTGGATTCAGCCTCCCACTGCCCTTCCTCCCTGGCCCAGCTTGGCAAATAAGAAACACGCCTTCCTCTCCTCTCTCCGAGAGTCCTGGTGCCTTTCAGACCCTCCGGGCAAGGAGGCCTGGAGGATGGGTTGGTATCACCAGCCTATTCCTGCAGCCACCGAGCCCTGGCACCGGCACAAGGGGATGGATGCTCCTCCCACTCCCTTTTTCTTCCCAGTGGAGGTGAGAACAGTCTGGGGTCAGGCTGGTTGCAGCTGAAGGAGGTCAGAGCCCGGTGTCTGGCCCCATTCATGACCCCAAGAGCCCAGAGCATGCACCCTGGACTCCCTGAGGCATCGGAGGCATCGTTGGGAAGATGCTGAAATGTGGACCAGAGAGAGGAGGAGGTGTGTGTTGGGGAGCTCTGTCCACCTCTGGTCCTACAAAGACAGAGACACTGAATGGCCCCTTTCCTAAGGCAAAAGTCTGGGAGGGTTCATAGCACGGACTCCCTCCCCTCACCCTTTTCAGCAGGACCCAGGACACTGGTGGGGCAACACCTCGGTGCAAGAGCCCATTCAGGCCTGACCCAGGATGGGGGGACACAAAGTGAGAGAACGGGCTGTGCAGGCCAGTGGATGCTGCCTTGCGGTCCTAAACAACCCCAGAGCAGATGTGCAAGCCAGGTTGGGCCCCCAACATACAATTCCTCCTTCCTGCAAGCCCCATCAATCCCCCAGGGCCTTACAAAGGTCCCACGGTTGCTGGCACCATGGCACAGGAGCACCATGCACCTGCGGAAAGAGCAGGAAGCCTCAAGCCAGCTGGGGACCCCCAGGGCTGGTGGGGCTAGTGAAAGGGGTCTGTGTCCCCTCCTCTGCCCCTCTGCAAGTCACAGGTACCCAGGGCCTCCACCCAACCTGACTGCACCCACACACCCATCCCATCACCTGCTGTCCCTACAGGGGGGTTGGAAGGGACCCCTGTGAACAGTGAGCTGCAGCGTTTGGCCATAAACCAGGCTTTTTTCACTCAAGCAGGTGGTTAACCCTGAGCATCAGTACATGTCCCTGCTGCTTCTTGTGAATTGTCTCTTTGTTAGCCTGGATCACTGTGTGAGTCCTGTCCTTGTGGCCTTCATGTCCTGGAGCACATGGAGACATACAGAACTCACATCATCCCTCATCCATGGGATTTCTTTCTGCAAAGTCACCCATCCCCGTCTCAACTCCTCATCTTAAATGTGGCAGAACCCAGCTCTGCAGCACTGCATTTCCTGGCAGGATCAGACCCCAGTTTCTGCCCTCCTCTGGGGCAGATCCCCCGGAAGGGTACAGGGGGAGACTGCACAGCATCACCCAAGTGTGTGGTGAACTGTCCATGTGGTGGGGAGCTGCAGCTCCCATGGGGTGGCTCTTGGCTTTGGTGGACGGACCACCTTGCAGCCTGGGTTCCTTCCAAGGGAGGGTGGCACAAGACCTATCAAGGGGACAAGCTGGGAAGCAAAGGCTGGGCAGGGCACTGTGAGGGATGTGGGGGAGAAAGGGGACCATGGACAGGCCATGGGAAAGAGCAATGGCATCTTCTCCCTCTACCAGACCCTGAGCCCACACCAGGGATGGGTGAAGCAGAGCCAAATCTGCCTGTGTCCTGGGGGATGGAGCAGGCAGGATCTTGCCCATGTTTTCCCTCTGCCTGCACACCAGCAAAGCCGTGCTCTCAAGGTCCCTCATCTCCTGCCATCGCAGGAACAATCATGACCTAGGGTTGCTCAGCCTGAGCTGTAAGTGCTTATCAGCACTGTTTGGTGAGCAAGACCCAGAAAAGGAGAGATGGGGTCATGCCCTCAGCAAAGCCTTATGCATAGAAGAGCTCCTCTGATGCGTGGAGTAGGTTAGTGAATTGCTGCCTGCTTTTTCCTGCCCGTTGGTAAGGGATGCAAAGCCACACTCCAGGAGAATCTCCCAATGGCTCTCACCTGCTGGTGCAGGTTTCTTCCCCTCTCAAACGTATAGCAGAGACATCTTGCACTAATGAAGTGCTCAGGAGGGGCTCACAGCATGAGGCCTCCACCAGCATGAGTGGTGTTGGCCACGGGAGCATGCCACTGGTGTTCAGCTGTGCCAGACACATGCCCTGACTTTGCAGGGTGGCCATGGTGGAGTTCCGTGGGAACAGCCTCCTGCTGCCATCTGAGGCTGTGTCAGGCTGTGCCCCCTACAGTGCCCTAGAGAAAGGGGATGCAGGACTATATGGGCCCTTGCTCTGCCCCATAGGACCATCATCACACACCAAAGCCCAGCATCACCTGCCTGCTGGTGGGCTGGGCACCCCAACAAAGAGAGCTCAACCCCCACTTCTGTGTTGGCTTTCAGTTGCTGACTGCAAAGCGCCGCCGGAGCTGGAGCACGGCTTTGTCACCTTCTCCTCCAGGAACAACCTCACCACCTACCGAGCAGCCATCCAGTACCACTGCCAGCACCCCTACTACCACATGGCCCCCAACAGCACCGGTGAGCGGTGGGGCCGGGCAGCGTCCCCCATGGCACAGTGCGGGTGGGTGTGTGGCCGTGCATTTGCAGGCTGGGGGTGGTTGGGGGTAGCTTGGGATGCTCTGCAGGCAGCAGGTGGTGGATGAAGCCTGCACAGGCGGTGGATGTAGCCTACAAACATCATCTGCACCACCTGGATCATCAGACTGGCCACATCCTGCTCCGCAACGAGGTGGGATAGAGTTAGTGCTGCCTGGTGCTTTGCCCACGTGTTCCACAGCCCCAGCAGAGCAGCGTGGCTGCTCTCAGGCACTCTGCCTTCTCACCCTGCCATCTGCTGCCTGCAGCAGGTGAGATTTTCTGTGTCTCTGTGAAAGAGCACCAGGTCCAGCAGCCCTGGAAAGGGCTTTACAAGGCTTCCCATCCCAGCACCCAAATGTTCAGTCACCGAAGCTGAACAGGCAGCAGTGGGATCATGGCAGACTGGGTTTCCACCTAACCACCACCCCCCCTCCACCCCCCGTCCACAACCACAGGGACAGCACAAGGTGCTTTGCCAAGCACCACGGGTCTCTGCACCCTTCGGACTCAGCTCTGGGCAGCAGAAGGGTCGTGCACACACACCCCAGCCCTCCTTCCTCCTCCTCCCTCGGCAAGCGAAGCCAAAGGATTTCCTCATATTCCCGACTCCCTGCTCACATCCCCTGGCACACGTGCCGGCCCCGTGTGTCTGGTCCCAGCAGCTGGCATGCATTAACAGACCGGCCACCGGCCACAGTAATGGAGCAGCAGCTCCCAGCTGAGGCTGAGGGTGCAGCACAGCCCTCTGGAGGGCAATGAAACTGAGGATGGCAGCATGTCCCCCCACTGGGGACAGGGCTGCCAGGGTCCCCCAGGGAGTGGAGCCCAGAGGGCGAAAAAGGGAGATCACCTCCTGCTCTGGAAAAGGGTCCTGATGGCTGGGCAACCTCCTGCTGCAAGAGACACCCCCTTATGCCAGGGCCACAGACCAGCTAATGCTTTGCTTTCTTCCAGCCACCTATACGTGCGATGCATCGGGGGTATGGAGGAGCGAGGAGCTGGGGACCAAGCTGCCATCCTGCCTACCAGGTACTAGTGCTGGGGTGGCTGGTCCCACAGCGAGGGGTGTGGAGCAGGGACGTGCAGGATGGGGGTGCCTCCATGCCCCTCGTCAGGGACCTTGCTCCCTGGTGGCAATGCCATATGTCTTGGCTTTACATACCCAGATGCTGTAACATGTGGCTAGGAGGGCAATGGGGACAGAGGCCTCCTGCTCTCCTGGCTGGCCCAGATGGCAAGGGTGTACTGGTGGCACTGGGCAGCAGTGGAGCCACAGCCATGGGGCTCCCCAGGCTTCCCACTCCAGCAGACAAGGAAACCAGCAGCCTCAGCAACCCAGGGCCAGCAACCACTGGCCACATTCAGCCTCCAGCACCACCCGAGATGGCTCCAGCCAAGGGCAGAGCATTACCTGCTCAGCATCGCTGGCTGTCAGATCCCATTAGCAGTGAGTCCACACACAGGAACAATTAGCACCTCTCTCAGCCTTGCAGAAAAATCCAGCCACTTCTCAAGGAAAGAAAAGTCCCAAGACCTTTAGCAGTGTCAGAAATGTTTGCAGCCAGCAAGTTTTCAGGCCAGATGTCCACTCAGGATTAAATAAAAGTCCCCAAGACGTTGGCTGGCCATAGCCAAGCATGGAGCCAGGTCTGGCTGCCAGGGACGGGGGGGCTGGAGACAGCCCCAGGTGCAGGTTGTGGTTGGATGTGCAGGGAGGGCTCTCCAGCATGGTGCAGGGATCCAGCTGCTGTGGAGCAGCTCCAGCCACCCCAGGGTTCAGGAGATGGCTCAGCCCCATGGCAGGTCTTACGGGGCATCTCTGGCCAGGCTGAGCAACTGCAAGACCAGAGGAGGGACCCCCTGAGATTCCCTGAAGCCCACAGAGCTCCGAGGCCAGGGCTGTGGCTGCTGTTGTTGTAGCGGCTGCTGCCTGCATCTCTCCTTGATGTCTCAGCCTGAACTAATTTGAGCTGGGAGCATATGGGGACATCTTTTGGGGCCATAGCTGGTTTCATGGGCCATTTCCAGACCTCCTGATTAGTGACAGAAGTCAGAGAGACTTCAGGAAAATGGAAAATCCCAGAGAGAGGGTGACGCTCTCCTGAGATCGGGATCCGCAGGCAGCAGCTGGCCAGCTGCTCTTCAGATCTTCCCTCATGTCTCACGCCACCTCCCCATCAATAGAAACTCCTCTTCCAGGCCACTCCATGCCTTCCTCTGCCATTAGTGGGAGCATTTGCAGCCGGGTCAGCATTTTTGATATGTAATTTAACAGAATAAATATTTGCTTCCTCCAAAACCATCTCCCTGGGACCGCCATCAGCTTCAGTGCAGCAGACCAGCTGGGCTGCGACGCAGGAATTATTTGGCCAAGCACATTTTCTGTTCCTTGCAGCACTGGGAAAGGCAGGGGAGTGAAGCAGGCACAGAGACACTCACCACGCTCCCTTTCTGCCAGAGTCACAGATTTCCTAGTGGCAGACCCCAGCCCCAACAAATCCACGTTAGCAGCTCCTGGCCCTCCTGCCCTGGTTGTGAGGCTGACTCTCAGGGTGATCCCATCACCCTGCGGGGGGCAGACCCTCTTTCTGTGAGGCTCTGAATTCTCCCCTTCCAGCATAGGGAGCACGGGGGAACTTTCCGCAGAGGACATGTCCTTGCAGTCCTTGTAGACTCAGAGGGATGAGACCATCACCTGTGCTGCTGAGATTCAGGACTCTTCCAGCTGTGGAAGGGAAAGCCCAAATCAGCTCTCACAACCTCCCAGTCACATTAGCACCCTTGAGCATTGACCACCCTGGGAGTCCCACTCCACAGTGCTGCCACAGGCATGAGCCAACCCCACCAACACCACCCTTGTCCCAAGGCTTAAGTTCTTCAATGTCCCTATCCACCCTGTCCAGCCCTCTCAGAGCCACCTTCAGCATGCTGAGTGCCTCCTCTTCCTCACACCAGGTCACATTGCCTGAAGGCAAACCAGGCAGCACATCAGGGCTCTTCAGACATTAGTTCTGGGTTTGTTGAGGAGCTAAGCAGAAGGATGCTGGTTTAGCTGCCAGAATTGTGGGGAGGACTTGAGACGGGATTAAAGCCCATGGTGCTAGGCAACATCCCACAGTCAAGGCTTCTCCAGTCACAGCTCCTCCGGGAGGGCGAATGCCATGGCTGTGAGACCACAGACCTCGTGATGGGTCTCAGAGCAAGGGGTGAGGCTGGGCTGATGTCAGGCTCCAGTCCTCCCACTAGCGTTCCCCTGGCACATTGAGCAGGAGCCGGGCAAGTGGCTGAATGATCTGGGAAGAGCTGAGCAAGCTCACGGGGAATGGTGAGGCAGAAGGATTACCCATTTGGCCTTTCTGCTTCTGAAGTGTTGTGGATCCAGCCAAATCACTCAAGAAACTGAGATGAAAAGTGAGGAACTGCAAAGTGCAGGCTGGCCCTCAAGCCATCTCTTTGGCTTGGTCTCACCTACCAGCTCAACTGTACAACAATCCTTTAAGTCACAGACCTGTTTTGCTGCACTCCAGGCTTGGCAGAAATCATAGCATCCACCAGGTCTTCTACATAGTAGAAGGATGCCTCCACTTCCCCTTCCCTAAGGAATCTCGAAGCGCCATGTTCCTCATCTGGAGCATAAATCACATAGGTGTAAACCAAGACAAAGATCTAATCCTATTTAGAGTGCTTAAAGTCGCACCTTGGCTCACATGTTTTGCTGGATCCATGCCTGACTTCTGTGTCAGGAGATCTGGTAGAGCTGTGGGGCAGTTAACCCCAGATGAAAGCCTCCATGGCCCCATAGTGTGTTATACGCAATTCTGACTGTCCATATTCGTGCCCAGTGGGCAAAAGCCCATTCTTTACCGCAGAGTAATTGCAGAGTAATTATGTGGGAGCAGGTGCCAGGATTGAGGTTTCCATGGGCACCCGGGGAAAAGGAACCCAAATCCTGGAAACCAACAAGTTCCACTGATCCATAGACAAGGCACTTCTACAATCTATGCCTCGTTCACAGCCCCAGAAAGCATGGGACAGCCAGAGGGCTTGGTATGGAGACCTGGACCAAATTGTCCTGGGACTATGAGAAAAGAAAGATGCTCTTGCTCCAAAAGTATTGCCAGAATAGCTCAGCCAGCAGAGAGAGGGGAAGAGCCCAAAGTCATGTAGCAGGTTGGTGACAGGGGCAGCACTAGCACTAAGGACTCATGGTCTCATGTCTGAGCCATCAGACTTAGAGGAACATAGCATGGCTTCTACTTTACAGAAGAAACTGGACAACCCATGCTCAAGGGCTGAATAACGTCACCTCACATTCCTTATGGAAGAGCAATAGCCTGCTCCTTTCCCAGGAGGGCAAACCACGAGAAATGGCTCCACCAGGCAAGGAAGACATGAAAGGATCTGGGGCTGCCTTTAAGAAGTAAAATCCTTCAGAAGGACAGATGCGTTCCTTTCCCAGAAATACCTCCAAAGACCTGTTAGCATAGGAGATGGGGTGTAATGCTCACCCTGCTCTAAGCTCTGAAGCACACTCTGCCAGGAAAAGATGGCAGGGAGGATAGGCTTTATCCATGGCGAAAATGAGAAGAGTTGCCCTCTACGAAAAAAAAAAAAAAAGACACAAATCAGCATTTGTTTTGAAGATAGCCAGCCATGTGGTGTAATCTACAGGGTTGTCCCTTTTCATTTCTTCCCTAGGTAAGTGCTGGGAGTAACTGTCCTGTCCTTTTTGTCCCCAGTGTGCGGCCGGCCAGCTCGTCCTCTGCCTGGGATCATCAAGCGCATCATTGGCGGTCGAAATGCAGAGCCCGGCTTCTTCCCCTGGCAGGCCCTGATTGTGGTGGAGGACATGTCCCGGGTGCCCAACGACAAATGGTTTGGCAGCGGGGCCCTGCTCTCAGACTCCTGGGTGCTGACGGCTGCCCATGTGCTCCGCTCCCAGCGGCGAGACAAGACTGTCATACCTGTCTCCAAGGAGCACGTCACTGTCTACCTGGCCCTTCACGACGTGAGGAACAAGATGGAGGCTGTCAACCGGACAGTGGAGAGGATCATCCTCCATGAGGATTTTGACATCCAGAACTACAACCATGATATCGCTCTGGTCAAGCTGAAGGAGAAGGTGACCATGGGGAACTATGTCATGCCTGTCTGCCTGCCCCAGTTTGAGCATGAGCTGGAGGGGCCTCACCCTAACACACTGGGGTTGGTGGCTGGCTGGGGTATCTCTAACCCAAACATCACGGTGGATGAAATCATCAGCTCGGGCATGAGGACACTGTCTGACATCCTGCAGTACGTCAAACTGCCGGTGGTGCTGCACGCAGAGTGCAAGACCAGCTACGAGTCGCGGTCGGGGAACTACAGTGTGACCGAAAACATGTTCTGCGCCGGCTACTACGAAGGTGGGAAGGACACTTGCTTGGGAGATAGCGGAGGAGCCTTCGTCATCCAGGACCCAGGAACCCGGAGGTGGGTGGCCCAAGGGCTGGTCTCATGGGGTGGCCCAGAGGAGTGCGGCAGCAAGCAGGTGTACGGTGTATACACCAAAGTCTCCAACTATGTGGACTGGGTGGAGAAGAAAACAGGCTCCTCAGAGAGGTGGACATTTCTGGACCCAAAGCTGGAGAGATGAGTGACTAAGCGGCCCGCTGTCACAGCTCCCTTTCTTGTTGTTATTGTTTAATATGCTCCAGACTCTGGTCTTTCGCAAGCAGTCGCCACAATGCCTAGCGCACGCCAGGCCTTTGCCCGCCCTCCACGTCAGTTGTTTCGCTTGGTCCCACGTCCCTCCGCTTGCGCTCTTAGGAAATGCTTGCTAGGGAGCTGGGGGAAGGGAGCGAAGATCTCAGCCGGCATCCTCGGCTTGTGCTGCCCATCTCTAAACCTCACCCACGGTCCCGGGGAGCCCTGCATCCAGCCAGCCCAAAGGCACAGCTATGGAGGCAGCATCTCCCTGCCACCAAAGCTTTGGGCCATGCACAGAGAATTGCCTCTAACCCTGTGGCTCTCCAGACAGATCTTCCCTTCAGATGACACAACTGCAGGAGCTACAGAGGCTACGGACAGCATGGGAAACCCAGCTGGGCAGGCCTGGACCTCACAGATCCCCCACCTTCTCTGTGCAAAGAGTAGTGAGACACCCCTGGGGGTTTGCTACTATTTTCATTTGTAAACAAATGTCCCTACCTGATGGCATCTCAGGTAATGTCCACCTGGCCGCAGGTATGTGAAGACGCATCCACATTAGCCCTAAACTTCAGTGATGGCTGGCAAGCTAACGGCTGCCAAGACAGCACCAATCTAAATGGGCTACCTTTACCCCACCATGTGGGATGGGTGCCCCACAGAGGACACAAGGACAGGGAGGGGGGCTTGAACTCAGTGTCACCCTCACTTCTAGCCACCAAAACTTCTCTGACCCTCCATCACCTCAAGTTCTCTCCAGTCCTCTCCACAGACTAGCTCTTGGAATGGTTTCCAGCCACAGCAGACCTCCCAAGGGAAGTTTTTCAACACAGGAGACAGCATCACATCTGCTGTACCTATTTTCAGCAGAATTATTTCAGATAAAATGCCTCTTCTTTAGGGGCCTCAGTAGTCCTGCCTGGCAGTGCATTCATTCTTGCAGGAACCTAGTCCCTTTTAACTGCTTTTAAGGCCATTGATTTGGCTGAATTACAGGTTATTGATGGTGTCATGTGTTTGCTCATGACTCCTCTGGCCTATTGCAGGTGTCTCAGTCATTCTAGACTGACCCCAACTCACCCAACACAGAAGGATTCATATCTCCCCAGCCTCCCTCCATGGCCCATGAGACAAATAAGCCCCACCAAGGAAGAAGGTCAGGTGAACTCACTTCCTTCAGTGGGGACATCATCTCCTTCACTTGCCAGCAAAGCCCTCCTGTAGTTGTAAGCAATAAGCAAAAATTGCCTGCTGTCCTCTCTGCATGCCTGTAGCCTCCTTTGGGCCTCTCCTCCTCCTCCTCCTCCTCCTCCTTGGGTTTGCCATGCAAGATAGGAGTCAACAGTGAATGAGTCACTCTGCCGTTTTGCTATCGTCCAAAAAGCCATTTGCTGAGAATGTAGAGGAGCAGAAGACCTAAGGAAGGTCGAACTTGCAGACAACTAAGAACTGTACTCTTGGCTATGTCATGTAACTGCAAGGTATTTTTTATATATATATATACATATATATATATATTTCTTTTTTGATACTAAATTCTGTAAAATATCCAATGTCATGTAAGGATGGTTCGATGGAATCTTCCTCCTGAGAACAAAATAAAACTTTGATATGTACTGAGTTTGTGCCCTGAGGCTTTTATTCCAAGCAAGACACGACCAAGGCTGTTTGCAAGTCTCTGCCATGGACACCTGCGCTCCCAGGGGGATTCTCACTCTGTCCCTCACCCCGACGGCTGCTCAGCCATGGCCTGCACAGCTTCATGGGCTGAGACAGACCCTGTCCGGCCGTGAATACCAAACAGCAAAAAATGAGATCCTGCCCTTCAATTATTTATAGCCTTGGCACATCGGTGAAGACAGGGGCAGTGACAGGAGGAGAATGCAGCAACCTGTATGCTGAGAATAGCAATTAAACCTGGGCTCAATTGACATGCGGAAAAAATAACAGGTATGTGACTTCTGTGTTAAAAGAGGTAAAAATCAGCCCGTCCATGCTAGCTGTTGGACTGTGGGAGTGCATCTTCACAGCAGAGCCCCCGCAGCAAGCACAGGTGGGAGCGGAGGCAGGGACCCAGCTCTGCTGGGCGCCTCTTCTCCACATCCCAGGCTGTGAAAATCCAGCCTCTGGAGAGATGCTTAAAATCATGGGCACTGTTTGTTTCCTACCATGTGCCTGGATCCAGGGCTGAGAGCTGGGTTATTGATCCCTATTTTCCCGTGGCACAGAACTGAAATAACAGCAGTGGGGTCCTCTGGGCCACCAGCGGGGAGGAGGGCGGCGAGTCTGGCTCTCTCACTCACGAGTCTAACATGTCCAGAGACATCAGAGAAATAAAGGGGAGGAGAGAGAGAGAGAGAGAGAATGAAAAAGTGCAAAATCAAGGCCTGGCACCCCGAGCGTTAAACCATCAGCTCTAGGATCTGAGCATAGACAGCTCCGGGGCCAGTTTAAAAATACTGCTGCCCTATTACAGATCAATCATAGATACAGGCTCTCCTCCGCCTCCCATCGATAGCTCTGCCGGGAAATCCCTGGCACAACCCAGCCCTCCCCACCTCCTCGCCAAGCCACTGGGCTGCCCAGTGCCAGCCCTTCATGCCCCACGGCCACTGCGGCCAGCTGCAGGGAGGGCTGGGAACCAGCAGCAGAGAAGAAAAGCGAGAGAAAACAGCAACGGGCTTTGCATTTGCTGGCACCTTGCGACCTGCCAACTGGTAAGAGCTTCTCTCCAGGGAGACAGCCCCGGAGACAGCAATTTATCAGTCTGGCCTCGGTGAAAAGCCGGAAAAAAGACCCTGGGTAAGGTTTGGCTGTCCCTGGCCACGCGTGAGTGCCAGGCATGAGCTGAGAGCTGGCTGCAGTAGAGCCCAACCGCAGATAGACCAGGGGGGACAGCCAGGACCTGCCCAGGACCCACAAGGAGAGAGAGCATCCTTCATCCCTCAACCACTTTCCCTGGGATGGGCTTGCTGTCCCTATGCCAACTGTGGGACTGGTCACCGTCCCTGGGGGAGTGAGCTGAGCCGTGGGGGCTTGCTCTGAGCTCCAAAAGTGCCAAAAGCCATGAAAAGCAGGACTTTGAAGGCAGTTTGCTAAGAAACAAATGGGAGATGGGCACAACTGCACATTGAAAATGGGTATCCTGGAAGGATCCCAAAAATGAGGCTGTGGCTGAGTATGCATGAGGGTCTCTGAGTTAATGGGCAGGGGATGAAGGGGCATGATGGAGGGGACATGCATGCACAGCACGAGGAGACAGGCAGGCAGCAGCAAGGAGGGGACCAGGGAAAAAGGACGCAAGGGTGGGGGAGCACAGTGTGTGTGCAGAGGGCATTGCAGGAGGGGTGAGGGGTGGCTCTGCCCTTGTAAAAGAAGCAAGAAAATAAGGATCCCTGCAGGGATGTGGTCTCCACCAGAGCTGTCTTCCCAGTAGGAGGCAAGGGAGTTCCCCCTCAGCCGCTGGGTGGTTGAGGAGGCTGCAGACAGCCAGACATGATGACTGAGGCTGGGAAAACCTCAGCATGGAAAGAAGAGGGTTATGGGCAATGGCAGCAAGAAACTTGGCCATGTCTCTGCTTCATGACATAACGCCGGCAGGGAGAGGGTGGGCTGCTCCCAGCGCGGGAAGGACTGTGCAGGAGGGAAGGGAGTGGGTTCAGGCCGCAGGATCAGCCTCCTCCTACCCAGCAGAGCCACTCAGCCTCCCCCACCATAAACAAGGAGATAGTTCCTCCAGATAGACAGCTCCATTCAGACACGAGACCCTTTGGGTCCCAAGCACTCCTTCAGCCATGGTTCCCCTGCCAAAAATTCTCAGATCATCACTGATGTTCATTCCAAGGGAGACAGGTCATGCTGGCTCATATTACCCAGGGGAGTCCCTGCTGGTGGCACCACATGGTCCCCAGCCCTGCTGCCATGGCACCACTGTCTCTCAGGCAGAGTTGAGGACCAGGAGGGGTTTGAGGCCCAACACTTTGCATCATGTGTGACTCTCCAGGGCTCTGAGACTGGAATATCACACTGAGAGACCAGTTCATCCACATACCCATATAGGATATGGACTGGGGGGACCATGGTACAGGGAAACTGCTGGGCACGAGGACAGGCATCCCCCATCTGGGGAACACTGGCCCGTCCCAGTGCTGGCGGGTCCCTGGTCCCAGTGCTTCCCAGTGCAGTGCCAGAGATCTTGCAGCTCCATCTGCTGGCTTCATGGCCACATCTGCAGACACTACAGAATAGGGAAGGGACTAGTGGGATGAGCAGGACAGAGCACTTAAGAAACAAAACCCACATGACCCCTGGATCACACAGGGTTTTCTTGTTATTTTAATTTTTTTAACCAGTAACATGTATGTTGCATATATGAAAATACAGGACAACCTTACCCCGGCAAAAATATCAAACCCAGAGTGAGCAGTGCAAGCAGGACACAGCAGAGAGGAGAAGCACTTGAGAAGCACAAGAGAGAGCACTTGAGAAGCTGCGCAGCCAAGGCCAGACACTGTGCAAGCTGCGCTGGTGACACTAGGGTTGGTTAATTTCTTTCCTTCAGCCCATTTTTCTTCCATTAGTTCAGTCATGAAATCTTTTCTACCGTGGCAGTCTTCAGCACCAAACCATTTGCAGTCAGGAGGGGTCAGTTGCAGCTGCCTCGGTGGCTCTGCAGGTCTGGCCCTCATTTGCCAGACAACCCAAAGAGCGGTCTCAGTACCCGGAGCAGTTTAAGGGTTGTTCACTTCAGCTCTTGCTACTCGCGGTGAGCAGCAGCTCCCCCAGTGCCTGCGTTTCTGCTCCTCAGCCACCCAGGCAGCGTATGAACCCTAGAGAACACGGCAGCAGCAAGGTTACCCTGGGGGTCTCCTCGCCACAGGCTGGGGTGTATAGTGGGGTCAGGAGAGCAATCGGGCTCTTTACATGAGAAAGAAATGCAGGAGAGGCTCTAAACTTCAGGTCACAAGGGAGATCATACCGGAGCAGTCCCGATCTCTCCTGCCTCGCTTCTGATTTTCCCTACCACTTGTCCACCCCAGGACCCCAGGGAAGATGGACCTTCGTAGCCACAGTTATATTTGAGGCTTACGATGTGTAAGCTATTTCAAAAGCTTTTTCAAAGTCAGGCCCCCAGCATGTGCTGTCCTTATGGGTAAGTGAGTCCTGCAGGAGCCTAACAGCTCCCCTGCAGGGAAGGTAAGAGACCGAGGGTGACAGGCTGCAGGGGAACAACAGTTTTCTTCGTAACTTTATGATGCCCACCAGGTCCCCTGAGTTCTGCAGGGTGAAGTAGCAGCAGGCAGAAATCAGCATCCTCCCCTTTGCCCAGACTCTGTAGCCCAATAAGTGCAATTTCCCCACGATTGACCTGACAGGGCAGAGACTTGGGACTTGCTGCTGCAGCCTCATTGCACTTGCCAACCTTGAGCACCCTTTGCCCCCATGGCAGGGTGCCCAGCCCGTTGGAAGGGGGTTGTGTTTGCCAGGGTGTTTTTCAGACACATAGTCACATAGAATCATAGAATGGTTTGGGTCAGAAGGAACTTTAAAGATCACCTAGTTCCAACCCCCCTGCCATGGGCACAGACACCTTCCACTAGACCAGGTTGCTCAAACCCTTATCCAACCTCGCCTTGAACAATTCCATGGAAAAAGCATCCACAGCTTCTCCAGACAACCTGTTCCACTGTCTCACCACCCTCACAGTAAAGAATTTTTCCCTAATATCTAATCTTAATCTACCCTCTTTATTTTAAAACCATTACCCCTTGTCCTATCTCTCTGCTCCCTGATAAAGAGTCCCCTTGTGAAAGCTCAGCACCCAGGTGTTTTTGGAGGACAAAGCAATCTCTACACCCCTGGTGACACAAGGAACATCCACAGGTACACGCGGCCAGGGAAATGCTGCTGTACACAGCTCATAGGAGGCAGTGCCAGCTGCCCAGTTGCCCAGTTCCACCAAGGCCAAAGGCAGGAGAGCATCCGGACGTGCCTCCCTGAAAGCTAAGTCCAGCTGGTGGAATAAGGCAGCCCACAGCTTCCCACTGAGCTGCTCACACGCACCTAGAAAAGGCTTTGGAAAAATTAAAAAGCACAAGTGCATCCTTGGGGTGAGGAGAAAGGCCTTGATTTATTCTTGCAAGTACACTCCAGCCACCGCATGGGGCTGGGGGGCCCTTCCTTACACTGAACATGTCCCATAGGAAACCATCAGACCCACCAAGATCCCCGAAGCTGTGGGAGGAACTGCCAGGCTGAGGCACCTCAGTGTGTGCCTGTCCCCGCCATGAGCCGAGGAAGCCTCACCATGCCACAAGAGAGGGCTGACCTCGGGCACCCAATTTTCCAGGTGCTCCATCAGCCTCCCCAACCATCCCCTCTGTTCCTCTTCGGGAGCCTCAGCTCCCACTACTTCCTGGTGAAATAAAGCAGGACGAAGAGGAGCACTGCCAATCCACAGAGCAAAGTGATGCTGAAGCCGCACCAGCGTTTCCAGGGCAAGTTGCCATTGGAAGGCGAGGCGGGGTGATGGGTTGGGGTTACATGGGGCCTCCTGCCCTGGCGTTTCGGGGTGTGATGGGCTTTGGTCATCAGGGGCTTCCGGTCATCAAACTCTTGAGCTGGCCTTGACTTGCTGCAAACACCGAGCTGACAGCCCTCGCAGCGATCGCTGTCGTGTGGCCCTGCCACTGGCGCATCCACCACAACTTCCAGGAGGTCAGAGGGCTGGACTGACACGCGGTAGAAGTACTGGAGGATCTTCAGCACCAGGTTGTGCAAGAGCCTCTCCACAGTCTCGTGGTTGAATTCAGCCTCCTCCAGGTGGGGCTCAGGGCACCGCCGGCATGCCTGGCGAAAGGCTCGCATCCGCACAATGCCCTGGCCCTGGCACCGGCACATGTGGAACAGGACGTGCACTTTGGCCGAAGACCACTCCTGCAAGCACTGGGAGCACCGAAACCTGCCAGGGCACAGAAGAGACCAGCTGATCTTAGGATCACCGTGCTGAGCTGTCAGCTTCCCCTGCTGTCAGCAGGGACCAGGGCAGCCAGGGCTGATGGTTTAACTTCACCCATGCAAGTTTCATACTGAACTGTCCTCCCCGAAACAGCATGATGCCAGCCTGGGCAGTTCAATGCAGATGTGAGATCAAGGCCAGCCCCAGCATTAAAAATTTTAGGAGCCAGGCTGCCTGCTGGGACCATCCTGGTCCCCTTTCCTAGCCCATCCTGGCCCCACTGCCAGAAGTAGGGGTTCTTGGGGTGGAAAGTTTCAAGCCCCAGGTCTATTTGGGGCTCCAGTCCCTCACCTGTGCTGGCTCATCACAGCTCAGCGGAAAACCGACGTCAAGCCCAGGGTTGGGGAGGTACAAATAAAGAAGAAAAATAGAAGGAAATTGTGGGTGGAAGCTGCAGAGCAGGTGAGAAGATGTCTTAAGGAGTCAAAAGGTGTGTAACTTGCAGCTCTTTGTCTTGCAAAATCCATGGCGGGGCTGGAAGCCAAGGTGTCCATTTGCTACCACCTGGGTGGGGTGACTGGTCAATGCCCTGGTGTCCTCTCTGGGGTGGAAAAGGCTGTGATGGGGCCCCTCATCAGCTGCGCAGAGCCACAGCCTCTCTCTGACGCGTGTCCCCACAGCCTGGAGAAGAGGCAGGGGCTGCTCAGGCATCGCCCCAAGTCCCATCAGGCAGAGCCTCTCCCTCTCCTCACCCCCAGGCTGCCAAACCAGAAGATTTGGCTCTAGTGTGGTATAACTACCCCTGCTTGCTGGAGGAGCTCTTTATATCTTGACACCAAGATGGAGAAAAACTGGCCAAATACCATCTGCCCTTTGGCTCTGTGGAGCTGCCACACACCCCTCCCCTCCAATTATCGTGATTTTTTTCGCTTGGCAATAACACACCAAGCTTGGAACAAAACGGGAAAACCCCTCCCAGCCTCAGCCACCACCAAACTGCCCCTTTTGTGTCAAAAGCTGTTTCCTACAAGCAAACTCTGAGAAAGGGAAGGTCCACATGGCTGCCCATCATCCCTGGTCCTGCTTTATCAGGGACCGAGCTGGCAGCCCCCTACCTCCCAAGAGCACGGCGCTGCACAAACTCCTTCCAGCCAGGCTCAAGGACATGCACCTGCAGGGTATCATCCTCTTCAAGCATCCATGGCTCTGTTAAGTGCACATCTGCGATCTTCTCTGCAAAAATGTCCTGCCAGGTCCTCATGGTGCCACCTGGAGCTGGGGAAGAGGCAGTGACCAGACTTGCTGGGTCAAGCTTAGGGCTTCTAAGTGCTGGTAGATGCGTGCCACTGCCTTTTCCCCAAGCTTTTCCTCTTTGCACAATGTCTTTGTGCTTGGAGAGGGGAACCTTTGCTCCCACGTGAGCAGCACCGCCCCATCCTGATCCCTGGGCCAACCGCCTCTGCTGACGCTGCGCCAGGTCCTGGCCAGGTGAAATGTCCCCCAAAGCAAGGGCAAGGTGGGGTTTCCCCACCCCACACATGAACCCCTGACTCTGCTGAAGCCATGCTCTCGTGGTGCTGCTCTGTCCATAGGCGGAGAGGTTGGAAACGAACCCCCCTGCCAGGCTGCCAGTCCCCATCACTATCACGGTAGTGGCAGAGTTTATGCCCAGCGTAGGTATAACAGAAGCAAAACCCACCAAAAATGCAGAACTCAGCAGCTGATAAAGCACCAGGGAGCCTTATCTCCCTCGATAGCTGCCACCAAGTGCAGGCTGTTTTTAACTACTTTCAGCCAACTCGAGCAGAAAAAAGGCCTGATGTGAAACCGCAGGGTGGAAAGTCAGGGAGGATGGCACCACACGTAAAACCAAAAGAGATGAGGTGTGCTCTGAGATGAGAGCACCCAGGGAAGGTATAAACAGTGGGGCTGGGGCTGCCTGCAGCCCTCTGCCCCCCAGCTGACCCCTCTCCAGGTGCGCAGGTTCTCCAGGACATCCCATGGAGAGCAATGCAGGATGGGGACCAGGTTAGATCAGGTGCCAAATGATAACCGGTATTGAGTCAGGGGAAGATTTGCAGCTTGATAAAGCAAATTCAGTTTGCCATGGAAATAAAACAATCTCATCTAGGGTAAAGCTTTCAGAGGACCATCTTGTGCACAGAGAAGGCACAAAGCTCCCCAGAATGCCTGGCCTTGGAGAAAATGTGCCAGGTGGCTGCTGAGGATGAAGGCACCATGGAAGGTTATGGAAGCTCCTCACGTTGAGTGTCTGGAGCAGCACTCAGGCTTCCAGAAGCAGGGAGGGTTTAATGCAAAGACTGTGGGATATTAAAGCCTGCAGTAGGACAGAGCTCTGCTGGGGAAAAAATAAAAAGGGCAAAAAAATAAAAAGGCAGAAGGATCTAGAAATCAGATTTAAAATACTTCATATTAGTGTCAAATGAAGCATGTTCCCCTGGCACCCCAAAAGCCCGGATGCCGCAGGTAGCGGTGCCAGTGGCTGGCCCTGCTCTGGAGCTGGCTGGGACAGTGGGATTGCTGCGGATGTAGGTGACAGCAGCTGTGGCCTCACAAGAGGGGCACAGTGGCTGCCGGCAGTAGGTGACAGTGGCTGTGAGGTCTTAAGAGGCACCAGTACTTCAGGCTCATTCTGCAGATCCCAAAAGGGAAGCAGACAATGTAGATAAGTCCCGATAGCCACAGGGTGGCAGGGAGCCTCTGATCTTTGCTGCTGGTAAGTCATTTGTACCAAAAGCCCTCCAGCACCTTCACAGTGTGTGCTGCTCCTCCTGTGAGAGCAGAGGGAGGTGACGAGGTCCTGGGGCAGAGATCATCTTCAGCTTCGAGGTCCTTCCACTGTTAATTATGCCTTGATGCTATGATTTGGAGCAGGACTAGGAAGAAGGAAAGGAGGTTTCCTGGAAGCAGAGGAGCCAAGCCAAGGTCTTCAGAATCTTTATGGAGAGCTAACAAAGAGCTAACCTGTGGACAGGACCTGAGTCACCCCTGTCCAAGAGCCATGCCATGGGGACATGGGGTTCCACTTGGGCTGGGGCAGCACGCTATAAGCAGGACAGTGAAGGAAGGTGAAGGAAGGGTTGTCCCACCAGCATTTCCAATGCTCACAGGTGAGGACCCAGGGTTATTTCTGGCTCAGATCTGATGCATGAGGAGAAAGAGAGAGCAGGAGATCTCACTGGCCCTTTTCCTACTCCTTTTCCAGAGCACAGGGCCCCCACTTCTATAGGTTCACTATAGAAGACCCCTTTGTGCACCCTGCCACAGAGAGGTCTCCAGGACAGCAAATCTCCTAGTGCAGAAAGCTGTCACGGTGCAGTGCCTGGCATTGCTGTGCCACAGCATGGTATGAAGAGCCAACAAGCGACAGGGATGGGATCACCTGCCTGCAGCATCTGCCATCCCCTTGGACCCCTGTATTAGGGGCTGAGATTTACCTAAGGGTGGCTGAACGCAGGAGAAACCTATAGGTTTTGACATCTCCCCTTTACTTTGAGGGCAGCTGTGCCCATGTTAAACACCTCGAGCTATTTTGAGGAGGAGGAGCCCCCCAGGGAGGCAGCCCTCTCTCCTGGTACTCTCATATTCACCCAAACAAACCGATCGCTTTATCTGGGGGATCTGTGGTTTCAGCCCAGCCCTTCCTCCCCAGGACTGCTGCCGCAGGGCAGAGGGATGCTCCCCACTAGGGCAGACACTGCTGCCCACGCTGCCCACCCTGGGGGAGCCCCTCAGGCACGCAGCTCAACAGGGGTCCAATGGCACCCCTGGCAAGGGGATGGGCCCCTGCCTCCAAAACCCGGCTGTGATGGAAACCAGCCCCCCATTACGTCATGGCAACACAACTCAAATCACGACTCACGAGGCACTGAGCCCTCACATTCATCTCTGAGAAGGAGCCCGGCGCTGGTCCCTCTATTAAAGCCTTTGACTTGCTTTTACTAAAGGGACTTTCCCAGAACCACCCACAGAGCCGAAACTGCTTTGACGTCCTGTTCCACTTCACACACACCTCCCGGCGCTGCCCGAGTACCTTGCCACCTACCAGTACCCACCTAGCAACACAGGTTGCTCCTGCAGGTCCTCCTGCAGCCTTGGCCTCCACAGGGACCGAGGACAATCTCTGTTCCAGCTCTGGCATGGCTGGGCTGGCCAGACATGCTGAGGACAGACCCTGCCGACCTTCTCCATCCCAGCACGCTGGTTGTGGCTCCTCCACGGGATGCAAGAGGGAAGTAAACACATGGTGCATCCCAGGTGGTAATTCCCCTGCCGCTTTCACACAGCCTGAAATTATTTTTGATTTTACTTCCCACCCCCGGCTGAGCCGCCCAGGCAAGAGGAGGAAAGTTTCCCAAATTTCTTTCTCTTCCTCTCCATCTCTCACTGTGTGTCAGCCTCCCCAGCCCAACTCCTCCAGCTCAGGGACCAAGTGCCCACATTGTCCTGCTTGGCCTACATGCATCCCATCCCTACTGAGACATCCATCCCTTCCCTTTGGAGTCACCCCACACCAGGTGGCTCTGTCCTGCCCGCAGTCCCCTGGAGGAGCAGAAAGAGACATTCAGCCCTGGTCCCCAGGCAGCACTGTAGAGCAGGACATCCCCTCAGCAGCAAGGATGTTGTCTGTGGGCACAGCAAGGCTTGCAAGACAGATCGGCTGCCATCTGAGCAACAAAGTATAACCCTAAACACTTCTCTGTCTTCCACCATTTGCTTCACACCAGAGCTTTTTCCCACCCTGAAGACTTCCCTCATCTTTTCCTGCACTAAATATGCCCAATGCTTTTCCATCAGTCATTCTTTCAGGGCATTTCTGATCTTTTCTCTAGGTCATCTGGGGGACTCTGATTTCTAACCCTCCTGCCAGATGGTCCCTACACCTTTCCTCAACAGCATATTGCCTTCATTTGAGCCATGCTCTCCCAAACAACTTCTGTTTGATGTGTCTGCTGCCACAAGCTATTGATAAGTGCTCATAGGATACAACTTCTTGGGTAGCCATCTACCCACAGGGGCAGAATTTCCCATTCCCCTAATTTGCTCGTGACAACATCGCATAAGCATGAAGATAGCATCACTCCCACTTTCCCTGCAGTACCCAGCCCGTCACCCTAATGAAGAGAAAATGAGGTTGATTTGACACAATGTGTTCCTGCTAAATATATTCTCAGCCCCAGTGCTGCCCTCTCGGTGTTTACTGCTCGGTGGCCTTACTAATTTGTTCCAGTGGCTTTCTGGGTACAGAGGCAGACTGACTCATCTAGTATTTCCTGGATCCTCTTTTTTCCCCCTTCCTTGAAGCAAATGGTGAATTCGGCATCTGTATCCTCCTGGGACATGGCTCCATACTAGCTCTCTACATCTCTGTCCCCCTCTGACCTTGCCACTGTTGACCGTGAATGGTTGTCACCTTGTCACAGTGAAACCCACCACCTCTAGGGACAAGCAATGGCTGTAGGATTCCTTCCAGGATGGACTGTCGTCATAGACAAGCCTTTACAGTAGAGGAGTCCACGTGTCCCAGGGTGGATTTGAAGCAAAGGGGATCCTCTAGAAACGTGGATATGCCCAAGCTGGACTGCAGAGGGGACATTGCCTCATCACTCTCTAGTTCTGGGATGGAAAGGGATGCTGAGCAATGTGGAGAGATTAAGGGGGGATGTGGCTGTGAAGATGCAAGCAGGTATACCACCCCAAAAGGGTTTGGGCTCCCTGTTAATCTAGTGGGCCTCAGCCTCGTAAAGATCCCTCCAGATGTAAGGAGAGAGCTCAGCCCCCTCCAAAAAGGCTCTGCCCTGGTGCCATGGGCAGTGGGTTTTGTCTTGGAGATGGTGGAGTGGGTGCATCTAAGGCTTGTTCCTGGCTCTCTGAGTCCCTGTGTGCCAGAATCCAGCCTGCCAGCATCCTCCTCAGGCAGCACATCCTGGCAAAGGGAAGAAGAGAGAGAAGGAGAAACGCTGGAGCCGACTCAAAACAAAACTAGAGAAAGCAAAATGAGGGCGGTGGGAGGAAACACAGATGTTCTGCAAGCCTACAGCAGGCTCAGCGACAGGCAAGTTGAGGTTCTTGGTGGGACAGGGCGGAGGAGACGCTGTGGACCTGGACCCCTCAGGACATACCAAGACTGTGCAAACTGTCCATGGTTAGAGCTCCAGTCAATCTGCCCAGCAGTCCATCGGTCCCATCACCAACCAAGGCACCCACCAGCTCATCCCAGCCTGTCTCTTCCAGAGCCAACAGATGCTTTCCCAGCGAGTCAAGGCCATGGCAAATGCTCCCACACCACAGTGCCCGACACAGCAGTCCTACCCACAGATCACTCCATTAACCCAGGGACCAAATAACCCACTGCATCACCTCCAGCCCAACCTCCCCCAAACCAAAACACAGCTCTGACATCTCCCAGTGACCAGACAGTGCTCACTTGCAAGTGGCCTTACTGCCACAGGACCTGACCACTCCTTCTCCTCCTGGCTTCTGCAATGTCCCGTTTTGCAGGAATAGCATGTGGCTGCTCTGTGCCATGGCTCTTATGGAAGATGCTGCTGCAAGCAGCAGGAGAGGACTTCCACCCCACCTTCATCTGCCTGTCCAGTTTTCTCAAAACCTGGGTATTGGGCTCAGGTGTCTTTAAGGGATGCTTGCTCACATGTTGTTACCAATCACCTTTAATGAAGTCCAGGGTATATAAGGGACCAGGCTGGCTTTAAAGCACCTGTATAGGGGATTTTTCTTGCTTAGGTATAGGCTGAAGGTCCACACCTGCTTCCTGCAGATCAGTCCCAGCTCTCTGAGGTCTCCCAGTGGGATCTGGCCATTCCCCATCACCAAGACCCCAGCAAGGGACCAGGTGTAAACTCTGCTCTCTGGATGTTCCGGTGTGGTCCCAGGGAGCTGACAAAGCATTTTTGGCACGCACAACATGGCAGCCACTCTTCGGGGGAGCACTGGGTGGCCGTGGTCGGAAGTGGTTGCTTTAACTGCCAGACCGGAGTGTGCAGGAAACACAGCAGCTTCAGCGCCCGCAGCCACCCCCTCGGCTGTGGCTGGGTCCTGGCATGGGAAGAGCTGCGGTATGTGGATGGGGGGAGCTGGGGGGCTGGTTGTCCGCTGGGGTGTTTGGCACACAGTGGCTGTGCAAATGTGGGGGCGTGCACACAATTTGCACGGGCAGCTGTGTGTGTGTTTGTGAGCATTTGTGTGTGCTTGCACAAAGGGCTGCATGGCCAGGCTGGGGTTGCTCACTCTGGGGTGATACAGGGAAACAAATATTGTAACCTCCCCAGTTTGGGTGCTGTGCACTTGTGAGCACAAAACATGGGGTAAGGGGCTGTCAGGAGCATCCTCCATCACTCACGTGGCAATGCTGGCAGGAATGAGGTGGGCAGAACCAAACCTATAACCTGTCCCCTCTGGCTTTGCAGGAGTCACTCCCAGTGGTGGCATATGCTGAGAGCACGGAATAGTCAGGTCCAGGCGCCATTTAACTTTATAAGGCCTTGTTCTTCTCCTGCCTGTACTGCTGTAAGCCCCGGCTTTCCCAAAACAGGATGCTGACCAGGACCAGGCTGGGGCCCTGCTCTTACTCTGTTGGTGGCCAGTGGCTTTAAAGCACATGGGTTAGCTCCAGTGGCTGTGACACTGCAGGGAATGAGGTCAAAAAAACAGAGCCAGCTGGTGGGGTCTGCCTAACCACCCTGCAGCAAACCTCTTCATAGCCTCTAAACCAAAGGCCACTGAAACTGTGCCACCCACACGCCTCCAGAGCCAACAAAGCAGCTGTGGCAGAAAGGATGTACCCCAAAACCATATGAGGCTCATTGAAACCCAGCCCCTTCTTGGTACAGGCAGGGAAATCCAAAGGACTTGAGGGTGTAAGCTCAGCCCTCCCTGGAAAACCTGGCATAAACCTTAATATCATAGGTGGAAATGAGTTTGCTTGGGTCCCTGCTTCATTTGGAGTGGAGAAAAAGGGCATAAACCTGCCGGTTGGTGCAAACAGCAGGCAGACAGCTGTTATGGGTGCAGTGGTGGGCAAAAGCAGGGGGGCTGTGATGTGGAAGGAGGGGCAGGGGAAGGTGAGATGGTGGAGCTGGGAAAGCCAGAACTGGGGACTTCTCAGGAAGTAAGGCAACTTCCTCCAGATCTCGGGCAGTGACTTCAGGAAGACTAAACTACAATCACCACGCTGGAGGGAGAGTCAAAGCAGTCAGGAGCCGCTCTCCTGGCTCGCATGGAAAGATGAGAGTAGCTCCTGCACACAAACGTGTTCAGGTCCCCATCCCCAAGCACGATTACATCCATCTCAGGGCACTGCTTGTTTTGAGGATGCTCAGTTTGAGGCTTGAAACCTGCATCCCACCCAGAGCTCATCCCAGCCCTGTTCCTGCTCTGGCCAGCACAGCAGAGCATATCTCAGGTGTCTCCTGGCACCCAGCACCTTTGTCCTCCAAACAGGGATGGGGAACAGTGTCTGGCAGCATTCCCACCACTCCCCCCATGTACCCCTGGCCCTTGCTCTCTTCAAGGGGCAGGATCACAGTCAGGCTGCTGGGGAGCTGGAGGGGCAGAGATACTGCCGCAGACTGTGTGCTCTCCCATATCCAGTGGCAGTGGGAGACATTTTTCCTGCACCTGCAGCTCCACCACCTGGCTTGGGAGCCTCTGGCTGGCTGCAGACCACTGTCTGCCAAGAGGGAAGGGACAGAGCCGTGGCTGCAGCTGGAGGATACAGGAGGGGATGAAGACCCAGCACCTCCACTGCCCAAGAGGCAGGATGGAAACTATGAAGCAGGGCCCACCCTCTCGCTGGTGTCATGTCTGATGGGAAAGCCAGAAACAAAACTGCTGACTGAGCTCCCACTTCTCATCTGCTGTGGCTGTCTCTTGCCTCGGCTTTCCGGGCGAGCCGAGCCCAGCTGGCCACAGCAGGTGTCTGCCAGAGCCACGGGGGCAAGGAGCAGGGCTGCCGCTTGCTAAAAAGCCCCATCGGGCTGAGCCATGCCTTGGCATGAGTGAATGTTGTGAGAGTTACAGCACTGCCTGTGGTGGCTTCTGGAATTCTTCACTGGCACCAGGGACCGAGGCTGGAGGGGGACACCACATCCACTCTCCTGCTCTGAGGAAGGATGAAAACCATCCCAGATGGATGTTCATTCCATCTGGTCTCCTGTGGAGGTTTCTTGGGGATTTTCCAGCTCCTGTAGAGGACAAACTGTGGTGCCCAGCATGCCTCACCCCTTCACCCAGGTCCTGGGCTGGCTCCCACAGGGCTGCACTGGTTTTACTGGGGGTAGGGGAAAAAGAAACCTGCTGACGGTGCCACCAAGGTGTGAGATGCAAGTGACTCTTCTCTGTTTCCGCTGGGTTTTGTGATCTCCTGGCAGGTCTCTGTTGCCTCCAAAGCTACTCCTTACTGAGGTTTCTCCCCTTTCAAGCAGCTGTCACTTTCCATTCTGGTTTCTGGCAGGCAGCACGGCCCCAGCATCACTTTCAAGAGGGAAAATGGAAGTTTGGAGCTGGAAAGCTGCACCGAGCAGCATGCTGTGAGCTTTCTTTGCCCTGGCTGGTAGCACTCAGGCCACCAGCATGGCAGTGACGCTCATCCCCAACAAGTTGGGTGAGAGCCCTAAGATAAGCCTGGTAAGAGGGGTCTTGGTTTGCAGCTGCACCTGGGTGACTGGCTCAGATGGGCGACAGGAAAAAAAGTGGCAGCTTCTCTAAATTATTAAGAGCCACTTTGTGGAAGAGCAGCTTGCATATCACACGGAGAGGCCCAGGAACCACAACAGACACTGCTGCCTCCCGGCTCTCGCCTGCGCGTTGCCAAGAGCCGTTATTTGCCTGCCCACGCGCTTGCCATCGCAAGTCAACAAACAGCCCGGACATGAAACCCTTTATTCATCCCACAGCGCCAGACCCGTCTCCCACCTGTGGAGGGAGGGACGTGGGGGTAGACTTCCCCTCTTGCAGAGGAGGAAAGTGCCTGGAGACAGGAGGAAAACCAGCCGCCCGCTTCCCAGGGGGTTCTTTAAATAACAGTACACGAGGCAGTCTCTGCCCAGGGCAAGGAGAAGCCCTCAGCTCTGGCGCCCCACGAGCAGCATCTCCCAGGATCCACTCTAGCTCTGGCCTCTGGATTTTTGTCCCACAGTTGTGCTTTGCTAGTTGGGTCAGACCTGGGTGGAAGGAAGCAGTGTGGCCAGTCCAGAGAGCCCCAGGTGGAGGTAGAAAACCAAGACATGATGTAAAATCACCTTTGGGACAGACCTGTTGGGCTGGGGCAGAGCAGAAACACCATCATCCCTGCCCTGAGTGAAGAGGCTGCAGATGAAGCCTAGTAGGGACCTTCCTCATCTTGTGGTACCCACCCCACGGTCATGATTCCACCATGGCCAGGACTGTCCAATATCAACTCCAGCAGCAGCACCTCTGTCACTCCAGTCCTTGCACGCTGGATTTTTCCCAACAGTAAAGTGTGGTGGGAGCAAGAGAACAGGGCAGCCTGTCCCTGCCCACATCCCCCCAGCCAGGAGGGTCCCCAGCCCTCAGCAGGGCTGCAACTGCAGCTGCCGAGTCTTCTCATCCCGGTGTTTCTTCCCCTGCTCCAGCGTGACGGGTTTCTCCTCTGGGAAGACGATAGTGGCGTATTCGGTCTGATCAACAGGTCGGGTCTCGGAGGGCACCTGGGTGCACTGGTCCCGCTGAAACTCCAGCACACCGTAGTCCACAGTGGACACACACACCACAGGGGGCTTCTCTTCCTTCTGCAAGGAAAACCCATCAGGGCAATTGATCGTGTGGAGGTACCCACCATCCCTAGCACAAGCCCCCTTTTTACACCAGGTGCCAAAACCAGCTCTGAAGCATCCCAGAGGGTGAGAGAGATAGAAAGCAGAAAGATGCACAGACCTGGGATAGCATTTGCCAAGAGAAAACTGACTGTGAGCCTTGGGGTCACTGCCAAGGCTGTGTGGGTCTCAGCTCTCTGCCTCTCAGGGAGGTGGAGCTCCCTGCCTGCCTGGCTATTGAAGGCAGGGTCATGCTGGAAGCCTTTTTCACGTTTCTCCATCAGGTTCTGAGTTGACACAGGAGGCATAAGGAGAGCCTGGGACTGAGTTTGTTCAGCCCAGATAGGGGAGAGCAAGGGGGGACCTAATTGCTGCCTTCAAGTACATCATGGGGTTGGAGAGAAGACAGAGCCGGACTCCTCCTGGCAGTGCCCAGCAAAAAGAAGAGAGGAAACAGGGGCTAGCTGCAGTAAGAAAAAATTCAGCTTAATATATTGGGGGGGAGGGGCATTTTCTTGCATTTTCTACAGCACACGATCCGCTGTCAAAGATAACCCTGCTTTGAGCAAGGGTTGGACTACAGCGGTCCCATCCTATCTCAGGCGGTTTTTTGATTGTGTTGTGCTGCAGGTGCAAAAAAAGCAGTTGTAGCTGTGCAGAAAAGATCTTGCAGCATCAGAGAAGACAGGAGAAGCGAGAAGCCTGTGAAGGGCTGATAAAGGGAGGCCCTGCACCCTCCGCACCCCAGCGATGCTGCGATGCTCCCCTGCAATGTGGCAGGGCACCTGAGACGGAAAACTCACCACTGGCACGTTTTCACTTCGTGGCTTCTGTACATCTGCAAAGTAAGTAACACGTTTTGTTAGAAGTTGCTTGTGTGCCAAGACAGTGTGAGCATCTCAGGCTGGGGCTGACCAAGCCCCCATGTCCCAGGAGAGAGCTGAACACCACAACCATTGCACCATGCTTCCTCTTTCTCCACCCAGGGTCTAACACCCTGAGCATTACAAGGACAAGTGAGATACCAGCCATGGTCTACGGTTTGATTGGGTTTAGTGGGGTGCCCCCCTAGCTACCCACAGCATGGCCAAGGCGATGCCCAGTGCTGAAGCAAAAAGACAAGAAGATGCCCTGAAGGTGCCCAGGCAAGGTGTATGTGGGGGACTTGCCTGCATCATTAAGACACTGTGCTAACAAGTGGTTCAGAGCCACAGCACATGGCCTGGGGGCTCCATGAAGGGTGAGAATGGCCCAAAGCACTGTTCTCCTGTAGGCACGGAGATACCTGTCCCGTGAGGACATGCCACAGCTGTGTTTAGCATGTTGAACCTATGTTGAACCTGCCTGTGTACTCAGGTACTCAACTGTCTCTCTGCCTCCCTACCCAGCTGCAGGCATCCAGCTGCCCCTGGGTTCATGCTGGGTTTGTTGGATAAGCATCACCCCATCAGGTTCCCTGGCAGGTTCCCAGCCCCTTGGTACATCTTGGTGCAGCACAGTTCCCACAGGGGATCATACCTCCTCTCCTGTACGTGACAGTGAGGTAGCCAAAGATCAGCAGCACAACTGCCCCAGCCAGCAGCAGGATGCCCAGGAGCACAGCCTTGATGTGGTCTGGGGAATTGCCTTCCTCCAGCTCAGGCTCATCAGTGGCATTTGTCTTCTCAGGGGCTGCTGTAATATCCACCCAAAAAAAAAGGGGTACAAAACAGCAGGTCAGAAGTATAAAATGGCCTCTATAGTCCCTGGGAAAGTCAACAGGGGAACACAGGGGCTGTCCCCAGAAGAGCTCAGCCCCAGGCAGGCTGCCACAGCCCCACCATCTCTCCAGGGACCCTGAAATTGGGCTGACATGGTAGATGTTTTGGCCATGTCCCATTCCATCTCATTGCAGGAGGTGCTGAGAGCTGGGGTGCAGGGGGCCAGGGCCCTGCAGTCCTATAGCATGACTCCATGCCCAGCAGAGCCCAATGGAGGAGGACATGGCTTCCCTAAGCCTCCCAGCTGCTTCCATGTTCTGGGGACAGCACAGCTTCAGCTCAGCTCATGTTGGGAGGAGATGTTGCAAAAGACAGTAACTTTTACAGTGTTTTTCCTTTTTATGAAAGGCTGTCTTCAACCCCCCAAAGCCTCCTTGATGCCAAGCAACTGCATGGCATATATTTCTGCAAGACCTCAGTCTCTCACAGGATCCTCCTAGGGCATGGTTTTGCAAGAACGCTAGCTGTTCAAAAGGGTGAGCCCTGGTTATCACCCAAGTACAAGCCCTATCCCCAAAGGAGCTATTCAGGAATGTGGGCAGTTCCCTACACTGGTCTCCTGCCTCCATCATGGGTGAAAGCAGCTCCCTACATGGGTCTCCTGCCTCCATCCATGGCTCAGGACTTGCTCCTCCCCACAGCATTGCTGAGGACACAGCCCCAGCAGGATGGAGACCTCCTGCCTCAGGGCCAGGTCCAGCCACAGTGCAGATACAGGAGGACAGCCTGTGTCCCTGTGCATCAATCAGGCATGCAAATGAGAGGGGAAAGGGCAGAGCTGTGCTCTCCTGACCCACATCAGGTCCTCCCTTATGGGGAAGGACCTGCCTTGTGCTCTGGGGCCTCAGGGTTGTAGCACCAGGGGACAACACCAGTGACCTGTTCCCACCAGCTCAGCCCAGGCTGACCTGTGACAACCAGGTGGGCCCGGTTGCTCTCCATCACTTTATCAAGTTTAAAGAAGGTGATCAGCCCACAGTAGTAGGATCCAGAGTCATTCTGGTGAAGGTTCAGGATCTCGATCTTGAAGGCAGGAGCGTGGTTGGTGAGCAGGTACTTCTCTGTCTTTGTCTGGGGTTTGTTCCGGCTGATTTCAGCAATTTTTTGGCCTTGGCTGTGGTTGATCTCCTTGTACCAATTGAGGCTGTACTCTGAGTCAGAGTCCTTCTCCATGGAGATGTTGCAGAAAAAGGTGGCTGAACCACCTGCAGGGACAGTTAACATGGCTGGGAAGAAGGTCACTATTTGGGAGAGAGGAAACAAGGAAAAGACATGGTCACAGTGGGCTCAGGTCTCAGAAACAGCCCTGTGCAGGAATGTAAAGAGGGTGATAGCCCATGGAGAAGTGATGGGCTCCCACATCCCAAACCCAGAGGTTCCACGAGTTCCTCAGCTGTTTCACCCTCAGATCCTGAGGCCCCTATGGGGATTTACAAAAACCTGCCTGTGAGTGCTTACAAGCCCAGCCCCATGCTATGGCCAGCACCCAGCTCACCTGTGGCTAGGCTCTGGGGTTTGCCAGTGATACAGGTGGCCTGATGCTGGGCCAGTCCACAGCGTCACACTGGATCACAGGGAGGTACATCACCCCTTGTCTCTCCCCTCCCAAGTGTGAGTCTGCCAGCCGCAGGGCAGTTACTGCAACGTGAAGTGGTTTCAGCAGAGCAAATTGTGCTCTGGGCTACCTAAAATTAACCCAGAACACCTGTACTGGGGAAAACAGACTTTGGGGGTTGTGCTATTTTTAAATCTATGCCATATTTCAATGTCTGAGTCATCCTTCCTCCAGCTGATGTTGCCTCTGAAAGTGAGGAGAAGGACTGAGTCCCAGGCCAGGGCAGCACCTCGCAGTGCAGCACATCTCCTGCCCCGCTGCCTGCCAGGGTGCCCCAGCTCTTCCCACCCCTCCACGCTGAGAGCACAGAGCAGGCAGGGGCTGCCCAGGGCATGGTATTTGCCACCTCCAGCCTGAGACCAACTGACAGGTCTGAGCCACCTGGAGCTCACCATGCCTTCCTTTTCCAGCTGCCTGTCCCCTCCTCGCGTGTATGTGCACAGGCAGGCACCCACCCCAGTGGGTCCTGGCCAAGCTTGTCAGGCTGTTCCTGGCACAGAGGGCAATCAGCCATGGCCGCGGGGG
>JAOTQQ010000052.1:11744054-11817803 GCA_026546715.1 Gallinago undulata | reverse complement strand
AATACCTCCAGGGATGGTGACTCCACCACCTCCCTGGGCAGGCTGTTCCAGTGCCTGACCACTCTTTCAGTAAAGTCGGGGTCGGGGGGGCGGCCCTGGGGATGTGGGACTGTCGGGGAGAGAGTCCCTGGGTATGGAGGGCTGGCATGAGGCTATAGGGCTGGGAGAGGGTGTTGGGACTGGGGGAGTCCCCGAGGGTTTGGGGACTTGGGGGGAAGAACTGGGCTCCCAGAGCAACTTGGATATGAGGTGTAGGAGGATGTGAGTGGGGAAGAGAGGGGAGCACAGGTAGGGGATGGTGCTGAAGGGGTGAAGCTGAAGTGGAGCTGGTTTTGCACTCGTGTTTATGGGTGTTTGGCTTTTGGCAGAGCTGGTTAAGGATCTCTGTCTTCGCTGGGCTTTTTTCCCCCCATGGTTTTTCATTTATCTTTATTATGTGAAAGCTAAATTTTCCCATGTGGGGTTATGTATGTTTCTACATGTTGCATGAGCTTTCTGGGCGTTCTGTTGCTGGTTTTTTTTGCCCTGATAGATTTAAGTCATCCACAGTAAAGGAATGCATCCGTGCAATACTGAAGGAGAAGCTGGCCAACGTACAGTACGACCCAGAAGAAATGCCTCAGCTTACAAAGTCTTTATCAGAGACAATAAAAGACAGACTGAAAGGTAAGGAGGTTTTCCAGGGAAAATGTTTCTTTAACGTTTCTTTAATTACTGTGTCGTCTCCCTTTGACAAAATCCCTCTTTCCTCCTTTATTCTTGAAATCTCTGTTTCTTCTCCGTTGACTGACTGGAGTCTACTGTTATGAAACATTCTGGCCTATATACATACGTTCCTTGCTTGCAGAACTAGAAACCTAATTCAAGCAGACAAGATTTGTTTTTGTGTAGACTGGCTGGTGTGGGCTGTCAGCCTTGAGGAAAAAAGCTCCTGTCAGCCAGGGGTAAAGAAGCTGCATTAGAAAGAAGGAAGAAGCAATGTTCATTGCTTCTTACTTCAATGAACAGAATCATTACTGCTTTTTTTCTGCTGCAAGTTAGATCAGAGTTGGGTCAGAGTGGAATAGCAGGGAGATCAGAACAAGGCCCAGCAGGAGCAGCAAAGGGAGAGTTAGGAATACAGTGAAGGAGGGGTGTGACTACAGCCTTACTGCACTGGAAAAAGGTCGTAGTGATGTTGCCCAGGATGCCCTCCCAACATTTTTGAGTTCAAGAGCTAAACTTCAGGCTCCAGCAGGTGTTTCCCGTGTTCAGTGCTGGAACAAGTACATAGATCTGAGTTGGCATGGTCACTTTTTATTTGCCTTCTTCCCGGGGACAGTCTGGTGCTCCATCTGCTGGGCTGCCCTGACATGGTGCGACAGACGTACCTTCACCCTCAGCAGGAACTGTGGATTTATGCTTCTCCCAGAGTTATGTATCTGCTTTAAAACCAGCAGTAGCTGTAGTCCCAGCACATGTTGATGCTGAGTTAATAAGCACAGGACTTGGCTTCAGCAATCTGTAAACACACTTGCAGTAGCCTGAAGGGAGGCTGGACTCGTGTGGCTGTTTTATCAGCTGGCATCTCTGGAAAGCATTGACATGGTGGATGTTACCAGATGCAGCATGTTGTGTTCAATCCTCCAGTGGAAAGATTGTGCTGGAGTCTTCCTGGGACACTGCTTTGTTGGAGGCAAGCATTAGGATCTATGTTTTATTCTAAACATGCTTGCTCTGATTTGGCTTCTGGAACGTTGCCGTGGCCTGACTGGATCTGGCCTGTGGCCCCAAGGTATTTCTTTACTATTGTAAAACAACTGCATATCTTTGCAGACACATAATGGAGATCTGAACATGCTTTTATGTGGCCTTTTATCCCAGCTCAGAAGCAAAGGAAACACCTATATGGAATCTCTGCAATACTTTTGCATGAGAACAGTTTTAAAATAAGCCTTTTTTTTCAAATTGGATTTTGTCCACCAGCAGCCTTATTTACATACTTTCCATGTGTTCAGTTCTTGAAAGCTGTCAAAGTGGAATGCTGACATACAGTGTGGCTGTTCAGGGGTGTCTTCTGCCTTAGATGCATCTTTTGATGGATGCCAAATACCCTGTTCACCCCTTAACTCCAAAAAGACTGTGGTAGTCTGTACCTAGGAAAATGAAGCCACAAGGCAGTATGTCCACTTTGCCAATTTCATGGTTTTGTACAGGACACTTGCTTTGTAAGCAAAAATCTGTAGCTTTCTGGGCTTTTTGGGGGGGCTTGTATTTTAAACAAGTTGTTGCTCTCACTATTATTTTTTTTTCTCTCTCTCCAGAGGAGGGATTTGACAGGTACAAAATGGTGGTACAGGTTGTGATTGGAGAGCAGAGAGGAGAAGGAGTGAAGTAAGTTTTTCATCTGCTAACTGTGTTACTATTTCTGTTGAGTTAGGGTGTTTTTTTTTTATTTTGGAAGCTGCTTCCAACTTTCTTAGCTACAAAGATCTCTCTGCAGATGATAAAGAGTAAAGCAGTTTCTTTTAAGTGGAAAGTGAGGGCTTGGAACTGTGGCTGATTGAATTGTGCAGTGATAATTGGCTGTATGGTGGTTCTTAGCAAGGTGAAATGCTGAAAAGCATTTGTGAGGAGCGGTTGCAGAAAGGCATTTTATGTTGTACTCATGATGAGCTAGAGCACACACCCAGTCCATGCTCAAAGCCCTGCTGGAGCACAAGAGCCATGGTAACTCACTTCAATCTAAAGCCATATTTCCTTAAGTACTTGCATTTAATCCCCCCAGGTGGGCATTTTTCAGAAGTTTAAATATCTGTAATCCACATGCAATACTGTCCTGGGAATTGAGCCTGGGCTGTGGGTGCTGAAAACTTGCAGTCCAGCTCCAAATGCCTGCAATCAGGCAAAAGAATTCCTCTTGGCTGCAGTAGTAGGCTGTAGCTTTCCATTACTAGTGAGTAGGGAGAAGACAAAAGAGAAGAGACCACAAGGTTTATGTGTTTTATCTGCTGGGCTTATCTTTATTATTGTGCCTGGTACTCCAGCAGAAGATAAATGCAGCAGAGCTGTAATCAGATCTGCTACCTCAGTGTTCTGGAGGCCTGGAAGGAATGTCTGTACCTGCTGCTCAGGATTTTGTCAGGAATGTCTGTCTGCAGGCAGACTGCTCCAGAAGCACTGTACCAGGGTGAACGGTTCAATGAGGTGGTCTGATTTGAAACGTGAAGCCCAGCAACACAGACTGACAGAGCAATTAAGGAAATTCTCTGGTTTGCAATAGGCAGGAGGCAAGACTGAAGCATGATCACTAACATCCTTAATACAAAATATTGCGTAACCAGAGTATTCCAGAGGCAGAGTGCATTACTGGACTGGAAGGGGGGGGGGAAGGTCAGAATAACCCTGAGAGGGCTAAGGTAATAGGAAAAAAAGGATGAAATTCAACAGTCTTATAACAGTAAGTCGTACATAGAGGGACTAGGAACAACACACTGTGCCACAAACAGGGATCCAGTTAGCTGGCGCAGGCAGGGAGGCGGGCATTTGCAGCAGAGAAAGAGGAGTGTCAATGACATTAAACAAGATAGCAGTGAGGTCTCATCTGTAATATCCTGTCATTGTTGTCCCCAAACTTGTGGGATCGTTTACCCAGTGTGCAAGCCAATAACATACAGTCGAGGTATTAGCTATTTATTAGCATTTCGGTGAAGGAAAGGGTGCTAACACACCCTGCATTGAAACAGTCATTCATTTATACATTGTAAATTAGCATAATTAACATATTCATTGTTTATCACCTTTTTACTGGTGCTCATAATTCCTTATCTTGAAGCTGATTGGTATAAAATGTTCTCATCTTCAATTAAAGGTACAATATCTCTTAATCTTACTGCACAAGCTCAGTGAGTGAGAGTCTTCAAGCGGAGGCAGGTATCCTAACTTCGGGAGGACTGGTTTTCATATTATAATTAGTCAAGTTCACCTTCAGGACACATTTCAAGTGGAATAGCCAAGTTTCTTGGGCAATCAGCCCACAGACGTTTCTGCTACTTGGTTTTAGACCTGTTTGTTCCTTCTCTCCCATTGTCTTGTCAAGAATCATTTACCCAAACGATTTACAGAGTTACCATCATAGAAGTTTCAACATTATTATGTTCTGGTTGCTTCTCTTCAAAGTAAGGCTTGGACTGAACCAGGTGTAGAAAAAGGCCAGCAGGGTGGTCAGGGAGCAGAGAGTACAGAAATCAAAGACCTTGGCTCGTGGTCTAGTAACGCGACGTCTGCCAAGGAATACGATAGCTCCCTATAAATAAATTGAGAGTGTGTACCACGAGGGTGCAGGAGGTGAAGGACAAGCAAAAATAAGCTAATTTAGCCGCCAATACATATAGGCCAGAAGTCAAATATTCTTAAACAGCATAGCAATGAGCTTTCAAGCTCTGTTGCACAGGGTGTGTGGCAGGGTTGGTAGCTGATGAGTTTGAAAATGGAGCTTGACCCACATACAGAGGGGGTTACAGCACGTGGGGGAGTTCAGCAGTGAGGATCTAGGCTCAGGATTCAGGAGAATGCTTTATCTTTGAAAGAAGCTCAGTTTGCTTTTTGAGGAGAGTATCTGGTCACTTAGGTCCTTACACATGAACTCTATGGGTGATGGCTCCGCTCTGTCTCCTTTGTCTAGTATGGCTGCGCGCTGTTTCTGGGATGCTGACACTGACAGCTATGCTCATGATGTGTTCATGAACGTAAGTATCAGCTGGTTTACCATCGGCAAGCGTAAAGCTACTTGCTTTTGTATGGGGAGTGCGTTCACCTGCAATGTGGAGCAGACAAAAAACAACCACTAGAAGGAAGGAACCAAGACTCTATTGAAACAGCATGATTTACATCCTCATTCACAAAACTTACATACAATATCCAACACAGTAAAATTTATTTCCTGAGCAGGTCATGCAGTACTGTACAAAAGTCATTATAGTCACACCATTTTACAGGTGGGGAGAAGCAGCACGGGAGATAGTCCTTTCTTATGTGCTTTGCTGACCTGCTGTCATGCAGTATGGCTGGAATCCAGGACTGAGAAAAAGCCAAGGTTTTATTTCATTATTATCTTATTTTTATTTTATTTTAAGCGGATACCTAGACACCTGCAGGTGTGTGGATGGGGTAAACTGAGGCACTCCAGGCATTCAGACACACTGACCTGGCTTACACCACAAGTGAGGTGAATAAATAACTAAAATACAGGAAATTGCAATATGTTACAATATAAGGTTATGCTCTGGTTTAAATGTTCCCTTAGGTTACCCTTTTCAGTTAGGCTAGCAAAGAGCTTGCCTTTACTAACCCGGAGCCTTTCTCTGTTTTCCCCAGGACAGCCTGTTTTGTGTGGTAGCTGCGTTTGGCTGCTTCTACTATTGAAGACGGTAAAGATTGCCCAGAAGGACAGAGGTGGGGGAGAACACTTTAGGGTATTTTTGGTTAACTTGCACAAAAAACATCATGTTCTTCCTTTAGTACCTAACAAAAAAAACCAGCTCTACAATGTCCTGCACCTGTTCCACACACTACAACTTTCCTCCTTCCTTGTGGATATTGATGTAGCTTTAAGCACAATATTATTATGTCCTTTATTTAAATAACCCTTTGTTTTTATATAACATATTGGGTTTGCCCTAAAAAATGTATTGCCAGTAGCCCTTGTTTCCAAGGCAAACTCAACTTTTGTCTTGAAAGGGTTCGGTTGCTTTTAGTTAATTTTCTGAAATGAACAAAATATTTATAAGAAATGTAACATAATAAATCTATGTATTTCACATTTCCTCTCCTGTGGGTTCACCAGGTTGCCATTGCCACTGTTGTCCTTTTCCTTCCACTCCACAAGATGCACTATCCTTGACTGCTTGTCTGTGCTTCTCAGATGAGCGTTTTCTGAGGATTCTTTGAAAATTAACCCATAAAGCCAACCTCATATTCTGATGTCCAGAGTTGTTCCTGTGACTCCTGTAACAATTGGGCTGTGAATCCCAGCTAAATGTCCCACGAGATGATATTAACTGATAGGAAAGTAAAGTATTTAGGACATCAGGTCAGGCCAGTAGCTTGCACGCCCACTGACGGCCGCAACTCCTCCCTGCTCTGACTCCTCATTAGTTTGGTGCAATTTGGCACCACGGGCACTGTGAGTAATCACTGCTTGTTGCCCTCTTCAGCAGATACTTCAGTGTTTTCTCAATTTTCTCAATCCTTGCCTCTCTGTAATTGTCTTGGCATACAAGGGTGAATGTTTAGAGCCCAAATTGGCTAGGACTCTAGCCTCAGAGAGGAGCAGTAGTAAAGGCTGCTGTAGATCAGAAAAGGGGTGCTAAAGCCTGTTATCTCCCCAAAAGTTAGAGGACAGGGCTGGTTCCTGAGAGAGTGGGTGCCACCAGCATGCATCTCAGGTGCCCTTCAAAAGATGGGATGTGCTGCTCTGTGGTGATGCCTCTTCTCTCTCTGCTGGCTGAGGAGGAAGCACAGCTGAGTAATTTCAATGGCACGAATGGCTTTCAGAGTGCTCCAGTTGGGCGAGGTGAATCCTGAATCCTGCCCTCACTGGCTGTTAGAGCAGAACATACTCTGCCCCTGCAGCTCTCAGAAAGCAAGGACGTTACAAATAACGATGCATCTTTTAGAATCACTCTTTTGGCTAAAATGCTGGAGGCAGCGCACTCCTGTTTGTTTGTTGTGTTTGTTTGAAAGTGGTTTCCTCTGATGGGAAACAGAGGGTGGCTTCCCTGATTGCTGCCTGTGGCTGTGGCTCGCTAATTAGGGGAGCCACAGAGAGGACGCAATCACTCTATCTGGTTTGTACGTGAACCTGGGAAAGCAACTTTTGGGGAAGAGCAGAACCCTCCACACAAAGACACCTGCCAGGAGGCGATATCTGCCCTCCGACTCTTGTTTTCACTCTTTTCTCAAGTCACAGCGATTCTGTGACATTGCCAGAGTTGGAAGGGACCTCTAGAGATCATCTAGTCCAACTCTCCTGCTACAGCAGGATTGCCTAGAGCACATTAAATCACCGGTTTTCACCTTGCGCTCGCTCTGTTGTTGAGGTGTTTAGCAGCTGTTTCCCAGAGGCATCGTACAAAGCAGGTTTGAGCCTGCCATCGTTCCGTGAAGCGGGGTGTGCTCTGGGGGTGCCCGGCTCCCTCCTTCCGCAGCCCCCCGAGCTCATATTTGGCGGGTGAAGGGCCGCAGGGCGGTGGGTCTCGGCAGCTAAACCTCTGCCGGGCCCCGGTCTGATGCGCGGAGCCCCAGGGGAACCCTCCATCCTCCACACGAGACCGGGCCCCGTTGCCAGCCGGAACGGAGGTTGCGGGCGCAGTTTCCCGGGGCGCGGCCGGTCCCTTCCTGCCGCCCCGGCCCGACACGCAGCGGCTCCGCCCGCCGCCCCGTTGGCGTTGGCGGGAGCGGGGCGGGGCCGGGAGCGGCTCCGGCAGCGGCGGCGGGGCCGGGCCAGGCTGCAGAGGTATCTGCGACCGGCAGAGCGCTGGTAGGGGGGGGAGCGTGGGGGCACTGAGGGGTGGCGCCTGGGTGGCTGTGGGGGTCGGTCGTCGGGGGAATGTGGGGGGCACTGGGGTGGCTGTGGGATCTGATACTGGGGAGTGTGGAGGGGACACTGGGGTGGCAGTGGGATCCGTCACTGGGGGTTGTGGGGAGGACACGGGGGTGGCTGTGGGGTATGTTACTGGGGAATGCCGGAGGGACACTGGGGTGGCTGTGGGGTCTGTCAGTGGGTGATGGGGTGGGGGGAGGGCACTGGGGTGGTTTTGGGGGGTGTCCCTGTGGAGTGGCTCAGGGGACAGGTTTCTCCCCTAGGGTGCTGTGTGGGGAAGGGTACGATAGGCTGTGAGGAGACAGCAGCAGATGCTTAGGAAAACTTTTGGAGCACACCCCCAGGGCTTGGAGTGTGGGGGCTCTGGAGGACATCCCCTCACCTAGGGGACACAGCCAAGGCCTGGGGAGAGAGGAACAGAACAAGAAAGAGGTGGCCCTGACTGTGGAGAAGAAAGGTGTGACCTAGCTGCTGTACAGGCACACATCTTCTCCAACCCTCTTTTTGTGTCCACCAAGGTCCTGGCTGCGCTAATTAGTGGTTTTGTAATTAGAGTTAAAGTCTGCAGGAATTCCGAGGGCTGCAATGCTCCTCGGTAGCCCTGGCTTGCTGCGGAGAGAGGTGCAGGAGGCTGCAGGTGGTCTTCCATCCTCTGTCCCCACCCTGTGCCATTGCACCAGGGCCCCCAGCCTGGGGCTGGCAAAGACTGGCGTGGTCAGAAGCAGGTACTGCTGGGTTTCCATCCGCAGGGCTCGGGGGCTTGAGGACAGCCACCGTATTTGCTTCGGAAATTCAGGTGGCGAATATGTGTGCTTTATTTCCTGAAGCAATTTTCTCTAGATACAGAATTATTGAAATTTGTGACTTGGAAGTTTCTGCGTCCAAGATCTGGATTGGAGTAGACTTGAAATTACTATAGAATGAGCCACAAATAATTGTTGGAGTGAGGATTTGGAATTGATGTGTAAACCAACTTCAGGTTGCCTCCTGAAGTCTCAAAAGGCTCTGGTTGTTAAGCCCTAAAAACAAAACACAATGCAAGGCAGCACAATGCAGGGCAGAACAACCGCCCATCCTTGTACTTCATTGTCCCTGGGCGGGCTCTAAACCTTTTCTGATATTCTGCACAAACCCGATTCTTGCTGCTTCCCTCACTGCAGCAGAGACTTTGTCACCTGCCAGGAGGCTGGGTGCCTTGGGGTTCTGGTGTACCCAGAAGGGCCATGAATTCACAGAGAGGTCTTGCCTACAGCTTCTCTTTTTTGTGTATTTCCTAGCAGGGCTGCACTGATTTCAGTTGTGGTGGCATTAGAGAGAATTATCTGAAGCCGTTCAGGACTTTGTTGGTGAAAAGAAGCATCTTTTCATCAATTGCAGGACACGGGGAGCTTCTGCATGCTTGGGTTCTGGTTGAGCAAATATTATCCATCTGCCTGGAGCTGTAGGGGATGCAAGATTTTAGCTGGTGTAGCAAAAGTCTGGGTGCTGTTGGAGCAGTGTGTGGCACTGGTTGGACTGGAATCCCTTTTTAACGTTCATGTGGCTGCAGGATAGCTGCTTTTGCTCAACCAGGGTAGCCAAGGCAGCCTGTGTCTTCAGTGTAGACAAGACTCTGCCTGTCACATCCTGCAGTAACCTTCGCAAGGGGCTTAGACCGTCTAAGATAGAGCTGATGCTGACTGTTGGGAGAGCAGCCGTCATGGGGAGAGTCGCAGCCTCCTGGAGGGGATCAGGCTGGGTCACAGCCATCAGCACTCCGTTTTTAAGCAGATGCCCTCAGTCTGGAGATTAGGGCAAATCGGGGCCTCACAGGCTGGCACTGGGAATTAAGTTGCCCTGGAGATTGGGCAAGATTTTTAAGCACAGTCTGAAGAGACATCCTGATCTCTCCCAGTAATTATGTACAGGTTAACCCTCATCTTGTAAACAGGCTTTCATCAGTTTCTCACTGTACGTCTTCTGTCATTAACCTCATCTGAGTCTTTCTGTCTGCAACAGACCTCTGGAAGGGATGCCCACCAGTAAGGTTAATTGTAAACCGGGGGTTGAAGGTGAGGGAGAACAGGGGGGAAAAGGATCCTCTTCTCCCCGTGGCCAAGGGTCATTTGGGTACTTTACAGCCTGGCAGGGGAATTATCTGAAATGACAGGACTTCTTTTTTCCTTGAAGCTCTCGCTGTCCATGTGTCAAGGCAATTCTCTGCAGACAGCTGGCAGAGTGCAAAGTTTAGTAGTGTTTGCCTGCAGATGAGTCAGCAGAAGAGAAATGGCTTGCTCCTGTAAAGTGGAGTGATCTTGTAGGCAAAGCAGCACATGACAGTCACATCTGACTGTGCCAACGCCTTGAGTTCAGCAGGACGATGGGGGAGCCCCGGAGCAGCCAGTGCCACCCGGGGAGGTCTGATGGGGTTGGAGGGACCTCACTGCCCAAGCCTGCCTGACATGGATCGCTGGGAAATGCAACAGCCTTGGGCTTCAGCGTTTACAGCTCTTGTTTTTCACAGGCTTCGAGTTTAAGTAGCAGGATTTATTTTGCCTCAGTGCCTAAATCTGCAAGTGAAAAGCAACGGAAGTGGCCAAAGAAATCCTGCTAAGCTATGGCATGTAGATTTGCAGATAATATCCTTCTAGAAATTCCTTGGGGTGTCAAAACACAAAGAATGCAGATAAGGAGAATGCAGATGGGACAGGTCCTCATGCTGTCAGTGTGCTTAGGATGCAGGAATATCTGACCTGCCTGTAGTGTGAGGCAGGCAGTTCTCTGGCACCACCAAGGCTAAACAAAACGTGTACTGGCTGTGGAGATGCAGTGAGATAAGGCTTTGGCTAAGCAAGAAGATTTGTGGGGCCTATTCTGACCTTCTCCATCTGCCAGAGGTTGTTAACTTGGGTGTTGTAGTTAAATTCCAGCTCCGACAATGGTGTGGTCAACTCACACTAAAGGAGAAGTTTTTGATTTCTTCTCTGCCTATATTTTTTTCTTTTTTTCTTTTTTTTTTTTTCTTTGTGGTAATCAATGCTTGTGCTTCTTCCCTCCCAGAAGCAGCTGCATTTCAGTGGGAAATCACTTGAGCTTTGTAGTATTACTCTTGGCAAAGTGCTGGATGATTTCTGAAGGCCATTGCTGCCACAGTTCAAAGAAAACGCCTATTTCTCCCTTCGACTGCTTCCCCTCCTTCATCCCATGTCTGCACTTGGGGACTGAGAGGAGGGATTCCCAGATGGGAAGAGCAACCTTTCTCCCATCTGACAGTCGGCTCCTCTTTGCAGAGCCCATACAGCTCTCTCTCGAGGTGAACTCACTGGCAGGTGATACAAGCGCTTCTTTGATAAAGGATATGCACCTGAGAAATAAATTTCAGAAGCAAAGGCCTGAGTGTTTTGTAAAGTGGCACAGAGACTCTAATTTGCCCACCACTTTCCCAAATGGGGCACTTCTTAACTTTGCTCCTAGCGAGCAGTTTCTCGTATCCTCAGTAACACGGGAGGGTGACGCTTTAGACAGAATGATGTTAATATTTTACAGGCTTGCTGTTCCAATTATGTCTGTCTTTTTATCTTGGAGTTTTTCTGAGTGAGCTTTGAGAGCTATCTTCTCTTCCCCCTTCCCCATCTGCTGCAAATGTAATTAATTTTAGAACAGTCGGTGTTTTACGCATTTGGGGAAGCAAGGCTGTGTACTCATGTATTAAGCTCAGCTACAGATGCTGCATCCCATTGTTAGTGAGTAATTGTTTGGTTGCTATTTTAGTCATTTGGGTCAAAATGAAACATTCTAAGATTAGTACCTTTATCACAGTAAGGTATGGTTTGTTTTCAAAAACAACGTGTTCCCTGTTTTTGATGAAGGTGTTTGATGCTGGGAGGACTTCCCGGAAACGCACTAGCCACAGGATAGAGGTTTTAAAGCTCTGAAGAGTAGTAAAATTATTGTTTAGTTTCTGCATTAATTTGAGTAATTAGCAGAGCTGTGTCACTTATGAAGTGCCCAGCTCTCCAGACACTGCAGAAGCGCCTTCAGCAACATCTAGCCTGTAACATCAGAGCAGATTAAGCATATTTATAGCATCCTCAGAGCTGGTGTCTCCCTTGGTACGTCAGGCAGAGCTGCTGCTGGTGCTGGCTGACCGCTGCCGCTTATTTAATGCAAAGCAAATCATAGAGTCATAGAATGGTTAGAGTTGGAAGGGACCTTAAAGATCGAGTTCCAACCCTCCTTGCCATGGGCAGGGACACCTCCCACGAGACCAGGTTGCTCAAAGCCCCATCCAGCCTGGTCTTGAACACCTCCAGGGATGGGGCATCCACGGCTTCCCTGGGCAGCCTGCTCCAGTGCCTCACCACCCTCACAGTAAAGAATTTCTTTCTGGTGTCTAATCTAAATCTCCCCTCTTTCAATTTAAAACCATTACCCCTCGTCCTATCAGCACATTCCCTGATAAAGAGTCCCTAATCTATTTGCTTAAGCTGTTGTTTGCATAATTTGACTACATATACCCTGAGAAGTGGCAATGTGAGTTAGGGTGGAGGGAAGCGGGTGGCTGGGTGTAGGAGGACTTGGAAGAAGCCGTTGGAGATTTCTCTTGGGCTGGGCCAGTGCTGCTGTACATCAGCATGAAGCCCAGTGTTGCCCTGTGTTGTAACCTGCAGTTTTTGGCTGGCCCTGAGCTCTGCACCCAGCAGCAATGTGCTGGCGATAACTCAGTGGAGAGTGTACTTCTGTGCAGAGAAGTCTGGGTGCTCTGGTGGGCCAAGCTAAATCGGGAAGACCTTTACCTGTGTGCGTGGAGGCTGCCATGCCCGTACTTCAGCACCGAAGCCTCTGCCAGGGATTTTTAATGTTTTACTGGGCGGTGGTTCAGAGAGACCGCATTCAGCACTTTAACAGACCTTTTAATTCTCTCCGAAGGGGAGGAAAGTGAGTGGTCAGAGACCCACAGGTGACTTGAAGCACAGTGAAATTATTTTGACCAAATAACAAGGAAATCTGCTGCTGTTTCCCCCCACTGTTTCCATGAACACTGGCGTTACTTGAACAAGAGACAGAGGTCTGCTGCTTTTCGTGAACAGGGTGGTTCCTAGTAGGACCATGGTGGTGAAGTGAGTAACCGATACAGAGCGTGCTTGCGAGGTGGCACCTTGCAAAAGCTAAGAATTACTTGTGTCATACCCTGTGTTTTCACAGAGGCCCTCTGGAACCTGCTGCATTTATAGCACTGATCTTCCCTGAAAGTTGAATGTTTGCTTAAGCATTGGAAGACTTGGTGCTCAGGGTTGCAAACTCTTTTTGCCTGAAATTGCTTGTGCACACTCCTGTGCATTTGTCTGTTGTTAGGAAATAGTAAATTAATTACTGGAATGGAGGAAACCCGGCAAACTTGGCTTATGGAGCGAGTAGTGGTGCTGAAATGTCCTTGTGGCTGCTCTTCACTGTCACTTTTGTCTTCTCCCCAATGTTTTTTTGACTTCTCACTCACCTAAGATTCTTTTTAGCTGTTATGGGTAAATAGTGCTAGGTGTAGCAGAGCAGTCTGGGGTACCCGCGTGCATGTAGCCCAAAACCAGCTCAGCTGTGTTTGGCCCTAGTGCTGTTGGTGAGGTATCACTGTGTCGATGCTGGGTGGGGAGAGGGCTATGTTCGTGTCTATTGAACTGCCTTTGACTCCTTACTTTGGAACGTTCCTTAACCTGGAATTACTTGTGCTTGAGTGAGTCTGACCGCTCAGTGATCTCTTTGACAAAGGCCACACGCTTTGGTTGCTGAGCAGCCGGGCTTTGCTCAGAAGCCCTTACCAAGGACAGTCACAGCTCATCCGGAGCGGGAGCACTCGGCAGGGACTCCCTGGCAAGGAGAGGGGTGGTGTTCAGAGGGACATCTGCCCTTTCCCATACCTCCTGCTTGCCCCACCTAACGTGTTCCAGCACACCTACTGCATGTGGGTGGGGAGACGTTTTAAATTCCACACGGCTCGTATTATTAGGGTGTTGAGGCATGCACATAAGCATCATTCCTGGGCGGAGGGGTCATGCTGCTCTCAGGAATGCCAGTCAGAAGTGCCATTTGCTGCACTTGGAGAGCTGGACACTTCAAGTGAGCAAGAGAGATAATGCTGCTCTTTAGTTACAAACTTCACAAATCTAGCACCCATTTCTAATTCCTTTAGCAGCTGAAAAGGGCTGTTTGCTGCCGTACCTTTCTGTAAATCCCTAAATTCCTATAAATCCCTTTGCTTCAGCTGTGTGGAGTGCTGGGCTTCCTAATGCTCCAGGGGCCCTTTTGGGAAGATACGACGACTCCAGTTCAAAAGCAAGGATAGCTCATTTCCAGGTAGCTGTCACGATTTCTGTCCCAAGCTGGTGGTCAGTCTGTCTGTTCGTCACGGAAACAGTTCAGCTGAACCACCGCTAATTACAACCTGGTACGTAAAGTGCCAGAAGTAAGTGTGCCCTAATGTTGGTGTCAGCAGCTGCCTCACCATCAGCTGAGTCACCACTGCAGTGGGGACAGGGGACAAGAGGGGAGCACAGTGGCAGCCGTCCCGAGGTGAGCTGTCCCTGCTGGGGAGATGCAGCTTGGTTTTACACAAAGAGGTAAGCAAAGAGCCAGCCAGCCAGTCATTTAAGTTATGACCATGGGTTGCACCCTGTCCCTCACTCCTATCCATCTGCTCCTTCCTCTGTTCAGGATTGTACAGGGATGTATTACACCCCCTGGCTGCCTTGCTGGGCAAGGGGGAGGTACAGAAGGGTAGAAGAGTGTTTGCATTCAGCAGAATGAGAGCTGGGGGAGGGCTGAACGCAGACTGGGCATGCCTTAATCCTTAGGTTGCTTTTCAGATGCTAAAATAGCATAGTTAGCCTTGTAGTAATGATTTATAACTTGCATTGCAACTCTTGTGCGAGTGTCTCTCCAGCCAGCTGACTGCTGCAGAACAGCTCCGAGTTGCATTAAATGATTCAGTATTCCCACCAGGCACTGTTTGTCAAGCCTTGGCAGCTGATGCCAGATACAACTGGCTAAGCCCCTTGTTAGGTGGCTGTGTCTTTGCACTGACCTTCTGTACACTCTGCCTGCTGTTGACTGATTCTGCTTTGGAAAAGCTGAGAAATATCTTTTTGTTTTCTCTCTTTTTTTATTTTTTTTTCCTCCCCTTCTCCTTCATTTTGTTCCAGTTCTGACTGGACGTGCTTGGCAAGATGGAGCCGCCGACCTCCTCCAGGCTGAATTCCCGAAAGAGAAGAAAAGATGGATCTGGCCCCAATGGGGCCACAGAGCTGGATGGTATCCCTCCAAAAATGTTACGACGCTCATTCGTAAGTAAGCAGAGATAGGAGCTTTAGGTGCCTGCGAGATTAGGACATTGAGCCATAGCAGCAGAAAGATAAATGTGATGGTTTGTCTGTGGACCCAGAAAACAAGGAGGGGGGAAAGAAGCAAATGACATCAGTTATCCTTGCAAAGCCAGTTGAAAATTTTCCTTTGTTCATACTAATAACACACTTACAACACGGGCTTAAATTAGGTCTGAGGCAAGCATTGCTAAGCTGCTTTTGTGGTGTGTCCGGCTTGTTTGTAGTCACTTAAGCTGAACCATAATGGGCAGGGATATAGATATCCATATCCATGGAGAAGTAAGCATTCAGTTCTCACAGGTGGGTTTTCTTAAATGACCCAGCAGGAGGGAGGAGTTCTCCAGGCAAGCACGTAATAACTCTCGCACCTGGCAGAAAGCAGTCCTGTTCAGGTCAGGGGAGCTGCAGGAGGATCTGAAATCCTAAGCACCTGCGAGAGCAATCTATTGAATCCACGCTCTGAAACACTGGGAAGATGACTGTTCATTTGAATCCCCTCATCTGGCAGGAGTCAGCATTTATGTTGCTGATACTTCAGGAGTGTTCATAAAAAATAAAAAAAACAAACCAAAACAAAAAGATTTCTCCTTCTAGATCGACCTTGAGACAGCTGTAACAAGCTGAAGCTAGTGGGGACTGTTCTAAAGGGGGTCTGTGCCAGTTAATGCCAGTGTAAAGAGTTGACTTTAACTTGTCCTTGCCACAATATTGCGATGATGGGCTTTATACAGCTCTTCTCTGCCCTCTTCCTGAAGTACACGCGTATCATGTGTACCCTAGTTGCTCTTTCCTTATCTCTGTCAAAAGCCAGCTACCATCCCTGCCACGTCATATTGGGGTCATAGTCCTGGCAAAATAAGGTGATGTGTTGCAGCTTTCCTCTTTAATAACAATGTTTTGTTCTTCAGGAGTACTTCAGTCCTGTCCCAGGGCATTTGGCAGATGGTAACGAAGTAAGAGCAGCACAGCAGTGAGAACTGGGAGGCCAGCTTTGGGAATGGAGGCTTGAGCAGTTCTGTGACTTATCCCACAGAGCCTTAATATCCATGATTGTTGTCAAAACCCACCCTGTCCCTCTTAAAGACCCCACATATTTTAGTAAGGAAAAAGAAGTGCACAGCTTATCCTACAAGAATCACTTGCTCTTCAAGTTGGAGTCTGTCCTGTGTTAGAAATAAATCATCCATCTATGAACACCACAACACAAGTAATGTCTAGCCACTGTCTAAACTTCCTGACAGTTTTTTAGCCACAGGGCTAACGCAGACCTCCTGATGAAAGATTTCTTTTTTCTTCCTTTTGAGAAAGTTTTATTTATTGTAGCAAGAGTAATAGCCTTGCCTAACGGTGACATTGCCTTGGAGCTTTTACTGCTCCCAACTAAAGAGCTGGTTGGTAGAGTGTTCCCCTAAAGCAGTGGGTACTGAACCATGAACCTGCTGTGTTGTGCACATCAGGTTGAGTCCTGACCCGTGTAGGTGCTTCAGAGGAAAGGCAAGTCTGTGTCAGGGGCTTTTGAGGGCATTCCTCTGTGATCCTCTGGTAATTTTGATAGGCTTTCTAATGCTTTTATTCCTAGCTTCGTATTGGGTATGGGGCAACCGAGCTGCAAAGAATCTGGTTTTATTCACAAGTCCCAGATATAATGGCAGTGATGGAACAAGAGACCTGCAGGCCTTAAACTAACAGTCAGGATCCTGCTAGAGGAGGTGGTGTGTGAAGTGTGGGTACTGGTGTCTCAATAAATAAAAGGATATTTTGGCAGTATCAGTTTGCTTGAATTTAGTGGTCAGTGGTTATTTTCCTTCACTAATAGGGAATGACATTAACAATAAGAGCAGTGGTGTTTCTGGTTGCTGTGGTGCTGGGCACCGTGGCAGGATACTGCAATGGGACAGGAAGCCAGAGAGGAAACTGCTGATTAGCTTTTTGTAGTTTGAAGGTGTTACTGTAACGATCTGCAAACTTGCTTCCTAGTCTTCTGGCTCAGGAAAGAGACATCCATTGCCACCCCACACCTTCCTGCTAGAAGAAAATTGAGCTATTTGTTCTCTTCTGGGAAGGGCAGATGTTTTGGTTCCATTTAGAGGAGAACAGAAATGATATCTGGACTTCAGCTACTGGTTAAACGTACTGCTGTGGTCAAGCTAGCAGATTAGAGGGGTTTTCCTGTGGCAGCTGGACATATTCTGCCACAGATCGAGGTCAGTCTCTCACTGTGTATGGCTCAGAAATGCGTGACGATACGCATGCTCCATGGGAATTTGTGCAGCTGTTGGTATTGCTCTTCTGCTCGTTCATATACTCAAATGGAGGAGCTGTTAAAATTTGTACACCACAGCACAAGCAGTCAAGCACAGCAAAGCAATTGTCTTACCTGGGTGGGCATAGCTGGACCTGCGACAGTGAGGTTTAATGAAGCTTGGCTTGTGCTGCTGTGAGCTGCTGTTTGTCAAAAAAATCTGTTTTTACCAGCTACAGGTCTGAGCCTCCAGTTTTTTTGGGGCCAGTATGACTACAACAAGTCGAATTTTCCCTCTTTCTCTCTCTAAACTCAAGCTTATTGCCCTGCAGGGCTGTTTTGAGGTTTAACACTAATTAGTCTTTCAGTACATGTGTTTGAACCTTGCAGAGACACAGTGAGTCACTCGGTGACTAGGATGCTGCAGTTGCAGTGCTGCCGCTACGCATTCACCTTTGTGTTCTCACAGCTGACCTTCTCTGGCTGTTTAGGGACTGAGGGAACCGGCTCCATTCTCAGATGAAGTGGAAATGGATTACAGCAAGCCATACATCAGAGTAACATATGAAGAAGCGATGAGAGGGACTCCTTGTAAGTAAAAACCGGACTGGAAAGGTTGTATAAATGTTGAGGTTTGGGAAGGTCGGGGGGGGGGGGGTGATTTTTGATATCTCTGAGACTGATCCAACCTTGTGTGTCACACCAGGTTTTCAGCCAATGACTTAGTTAATGCTTTGTTGATAACTGTTCCCCGTGAAACTGGGCCTGCCAGTACAACTGAAGTTGGAGCCTTTGTGTGTGAAGAGCTGTACCTTCACCAGTAAGACTATTTGAAGCAAATAGATATTTGTGTTTAGCTCTTCCTATGCCACTGACAGCTATAGAGTTGTATGAGCACTGACCATTTTTCTGCACTACTTTGTCTGCGGTAGCTTAAAGTTAAGCACTTTAAAAGTCATGTCTTCTGAAACTTCATGGGCAAGTAAAACCAACATACATTGTTGGCGAGAATGTCCCATTCTAGTCTGGATTTGAATTAAAGTCAGTGTTATTAAGCCCACTAGGCCATCTACACAACAGGAATGTGTCCTTTTAGTCTTTAAAGCAGACTAGGAGAAACACTGCTCTCTTTGCAAATCCAAAGAGGAGGCAGAGGCAAGATTGACTCCCGATTGAAGGATGGCTGCCTTCTCTTGCCAGAGTGTGCAGATGGTGTTGTCTTACTTGGCCTCTCTGTTACAGAAACCGAGACAATAAAAATGCTGCAGTTCTACCTACCTGACTGCTGCTGAGAGATGATCCTGCTCAGATTGAGGCCTGGCAGTGGTTTCCTGCAGGAGGTTCTGGAAAACCAATGCTTTTCACAGTCCACAATGATTTCCCAGTTGAAAATCTCCAGAGCCTGCACAAAGGTCTCTGATTTCAACAGTGATGGCTCTCCTGCCTGCTAAAACTGAAGTGCACTGCATGCTTCCTTATTGCTATTTATGCCTGTGCTCAGGAACTGTAGCTGCTGCAGGTGTGGAGCAACAGGGAAGGATGTCCTAGCCACTTTCCAGAACGTGATTGCACTTTAGTAAAGGCCTTCCAGGACCAGCCCTCTTCTGGCATACAGAAAGCTTTTGTAGTCTCAGATCTCTAGATCCTTGGCTCTCCAGAGTCTCCTGACATCGTCAGGCTGAGGTGGACTTGCTGAAAAGAGATTTAAGAGGCTGTCCTCAAACTGACTGCTCTGTTTAGTTGGAATTTAACAACCCTACCTTTGCATCAACTCTGTCTCTAGGAAGGTTCAGGGCTCTGCTCAGACTCATGGGGTTTCAGCTCTCCTGCTAGGTCCTATCTCTTCCCTTTTGTTGCTGCAGCTTTGGTGTGCCTCCACTCACACCACTCATCTGAGTCTGCCTGAATTGTGCCAGAGAGCAGCAAGCCATGCCCAAGTGTGTTGGATACCAAGAATGTGTGGCTATCTGTTAGCAGCAGCAAGAGAGCTGGGGGTCTCCTGTGTGGTCCTGGGAGACCAGAAGACAGGAAGCCTCCAGCTATTACGTGGCAGTGCTACACTATCTCACTTTACCTCTGTGCTGACCTCAAAGAGAAGAGCTACAATTTCCCCTGGCATAGGTGGCCTGAGGAAAACTTTGTTCCTCCTTATTTATCTATGGGTTTAGCTGATGGTGCCAGTGGTTTGGCAGAACTGTATCTGCTTTTCTTTCAGTAGTCCAACTGGGGTTTTGGATGAAGTCACACACCTCACAGGCCTGGGGGGAGCCAGTGATGCTGATAGGGAATCGAAACAGTCTAGTCCCTCAGCCAAACTGGTAGTCTGTATCAACAGGCTGCAGAGGAGGATGCTGAAAAGGTCTTGAGGTGCCATTGTGGCTGGCAGGGATAGATTGGGTACTTCTGAAACATTTTTGCCAGTTCCTCCTGGTAGCTCACTGCTTGTGCGAAAAATTAATACTGCACTTGGATTTCCGTAGGAGGGAGATGTCCAGGGTTTGCTTTTCCCTTGGTCCCCCTTCATATCATTTTGGTGGGTACGTGGTAGGTTTTGAGTCTGTCTTTGAACATGGTTATATTTCAGTGCTGTGCTCAGCAGCACTTGTTTCTGTGTGGGAAGGCAGAGTGCCAGCCATTTCTCTTCACAAATCTTTCCTGGCTGTGGCTCTGCATTCTGCCAGTTTTCTGCAGTGCCCCAATGAGTTTCCGAAGGTTCCCAAATGCAGGCATGAGCAACAGCTGCTTCTCCAGGAAGGAATCTTCACAAATGTCTCTTTGTCTTTTTGGCACAGTGGATCGACCCGTCAGAGTTTATGCCGATGGAATATTTGACTTGTTTCACTCTGGACATGCCCGGGCCTTGATGCAAGCAAAGAACCTCTTCCCAAACACATACCTCATTGTTGGAGGTAAGGAGTGACCTTGTTGACTTTGGCTGTCGTAGGAGCACAGTTTACCTCCCTCTGTGGTTGTGCCTACAGGTCACATAGCAGGGTTTTTGTCTTTATGGCCTTAGTGGCACTCTCTGCATTCCAAATGTTCTTGGAGTCTTATTGCAATATATTGAGAGTTAATGTGTCTGCAGAAAGATGTCCTCTACCAAGTGAGCTCTTGAGAAAAAGATTCTGATCAGGCTGTTCTAACTTGACCCCTCTATTTTGTGACAGATACCGGTGAGTTGCACATCAGAATATCAAAATATATTAGGGGCAGTCAAGCATCTTCCTCTTGAATGAGACAGTTAATGAATGAGGAACAGTCCCTCTGTGGCTGGTTCAGCTTTGTGTCATCTGTATTGCCCTGCAAGTCAAACACCCCCTCCCGGCTCCAGCTCTCTGCTGGGGGTTGCTTATGGCTAATCCCAAACAGGTCCCGCTAGGAGCATGGAGATCAAGGTGGTTCCTTGGGCGTGGTGCCTGGAATTTCCATGCAATTTGGAAATCAGTGAGGCTTCATTTCTGCAAACAAAAGTTAGTTCCTCATGTTGTCTGTTCAGTTCACAGGACTTCACATGATGCCAGGAATGTCCTGCTGACTGCCCGAGGGGATCTAGCAGAGGTGTTTCAGCCAGGCCTCCTTCAGGAATATAGGGAAAGAGGAAATCCTTTTTTTCTGGCTGCTGTAATATGCTGGCCTCTGTCTACACGGTGCCTCTGAGCCTGTACCTTCACCCACCTTAAAGACATTTCAGGCTGTGCGTGTTGTCTATCAGGAGGTGACCACTGGTCAGGCTGCATAATGATGTTAAAGTAATAGAGATGAGAATGCCTTTAACTAGTTTTCTTAACTACTGTTAGCTTTCTGAAGCAAAGTGAAACTTTAATCCTGTGAGAGAGCCACCATAACGTCTTTATGTGGTTTTTTCCCTTATCACAGTTTCACTTGCTGCTGAGGGCATTTTTATAGTGGTACTTCTGCATTTTTTCTGTGTGCCATGGTAGTGTCTGGAAGGGGAAGAGAGGGAGGAGAGCTGAAATAGTTGCTCCAATCTACAAAACATTCTGAGCTTTGAAAGCTTGGAAGTGGAAAGACACCCCTATGTATGTAAATGTTGTGCATCAGGCAGGAAAATAACTTCAGGTCAAGCTATTAACATATTAATGTAGCAAGGTTGGAAATCATGTTCTCTGCCTCTGGGAGACTGGCGAGGAGGTGGAGGGCAATGAACTGATCCTTGTGCACCAGGAACTGAAAGGCAAGAGGCCTGTGATTCTATGAACATTAGCTCCAGGCTGGGAGCAATCTCACCCACTCTTTATCATTTGTTTGTCTAGAACATAAATATGTCCAGTACCAGTGAGACTGTTAATGCCTTGTTTGCTTTTGAGTCTGATAACCAAATAAAACTCCCTCCTTCTTAATATCTTACATTGCAGATTATGAAGAGTTGATCATTTGTTTTCTGACAGAACATAAAAATTAAGCTAAGTTGATTTGCTCTGAACTCACCCTTTGTTTTAATACAGCTTTCCAGGAACTAGACTGTGATACGACATTTTATGAAATCAGAAGCTTTTTCATGAGCTCCAGTTTCCAAGCCTAAGACATCCAAAGGTTTAAAAGCAGATTTCTGCCCGATAGGTCCCCAGGTGCTATTTCATGCAGGAGAGTTGTCTTCTGTATTGGCTGGTTTTCTTGATAAGCATTTTAGGCTTTAGAGATCTTCAGGGCATGGGCTGTAAGTCCTCAGCTTGTGCAGAAATCCCCCAAACAGCCTAGAATTGTGCAGGAGCATAATGCCCTGCACTGCTACCTTTTCCTGGTGCTTTGTTGCTGGAAAAGCTGGGTTTGAAAGTGCCAGCGTCCATCAGCAGCTGGAACTGCCTGGTTTAGCCGTGGGGGGTGTGCAAGGCCGTTTTGCTGTAAAGCACTGGGGTAAGTTCCTCGAGTTCACTCTTCTCTGTGCCTCTCTCTTCAGTCTGCAGCGATGAGCTAACCCATAACTTCAAGGGCTTCACGGTAATGAATGAGAACGAGCGGTATGACGCTGTGCAGCACTGTCGCTATGTGGACGAAGTGGTGAGAAACGCGCCGTGGACACTCACCCCCGAGTTCCTGGCAGAGCACAGGGTAATTTGTGACATCTGATCTGTTCTGAATTTTGATTAGCCTCTGTCCGTGCTCGCTATTTACAGCAAGAATTCCTCCATGGGGATGACCTCTGCCTGAGCAACCGGTTTCTGTTGAAACTCCTTAAATATAGAATGAGCTGGGTTATGGGAAGTGAGTGGGTTTCTTGGGAAACTAGAAGTATGTGCTGAGCTGGCAGGTAATGTTAAAATAAGGAAGAGATTGTGACATGGTGAAAAGTCCTGAGAGGGTTCTTGCACTTCCAGGAGAAGTTGATGCTCATTACAGATTGGTGAGAAACACACAGCAGGGAGAGGATAACAGGGGTTGGAAAGGATTTTTGGAACACATCTAGTCAAACTCCCTGCATGCAGCGGTTTTAGGTCTACAGCAGCTTCCCTGCAGCAGGAGACCAGGCAAGCTGTCTTGAGAGTATTTTATCAGTTGGAAAGATAAAGTGAAAGGAGTCTCTAACGTGTTGAACTGCTTTGGGAGGTGAAGGAGTCTCCAGGGAAGTTTGCTTAGTTTACTCTTGTTGCCATTAAGAAGCCATTTCTCTGTGGAGTTTAAAACAGCTGTGTCCTTAGTCCCAGCCTTTCCTCCCTGGTGTGTGCTTAACAATTGATATGCAATTGCCAGTGAGAACTTGGCATTGGCATGAAGTGTATTTCTGTTCTCTGTCACACTCCTGCATGGAGGTTTTGAGGAAAAAGTTACAATCCTTTTGTCAGAAAGGAGACCTGTGCATTCCAGATAAAATGTTAACTTGCATTCCTTTCTTAATTTTCAGATCGACTTTGTTGCACATGATGACATCCCCTATTCTTCTGCTGGCAGTGATGATGTTTATAAGCATATAAAAGAAGCAGGTGGGTCTGGGTCAGATTCTCCAGGGCTTGCTTTTGAAGATCTGCTGCAGTTTTTCCTGTATCCCTGTATGTCAAGATTATGCCCAGGGAAGTGGCAGTGGCCCTCTGGGAACAAGGTCTGCCCAGGAGGCTCTGAGGGCAGAACAACCCCTACTTTGGGCCCTACTTCACAAGGCTGGGACTGTTCAATGTCCAGTCTAGTTATTGTGATTGAATTAAGAGCCACCTTTTGAAAAAATACTGCAGTTTGGCTTACAGAGTCTCACAAACGGAGAATCTCGTGAACTTGGCAAAGTGGCTCCTCTAGTTGTTTCTAGGAAATGAGCTCTCGACAGGAGGGATTGTTTCCTAATAGCAGTGGCAGTGGCTTTTTGCCATGTGTCTTGCTACAGCTGTCCTGGGTCCTGTTCCCCAACTTTAGGCATGTTTGCGCCAACACAGAGGACTGAGGGGATTTCAACATCAGATATCATCACCCGGATAGTGCGGGACTATGATGTTTATGCCAGACGGAACCTGCAGCGGGGCTACACTGCTAAAGAGCTCAACGTCAGCTTCATAAACGTGAGTTGAAGCCACGTGTCTTGCTACAAACTGCACGAAGCAGAATCTTAGAGTGTAGAGACATAGAGTCTGATCTAGTGGTAGCACAGTCCTGCCATATGCCAGTAAAAGTCTGCAGAGGTAAGCAGTTGCATTGAACCAGTGGCTTTGGAGTAGAAATTCAGCTACTTCTGCCCTTGAAATTGCCTCTGGGACCTACCCAGAGGAACTGGGGTTTTGCTAATACTCCTCCATTGTCAGAAATGTCTTGGTGACATTTTACCTGTTGAAAGAGCTGGAGACAGGGTGTGTGGTGAAATGTGTGTTTTCTTGAATGAAGTGTGGGTTGTTCTTGGCAGCAGCTGCCATGTTTCATCGCTCTTCTTCCCTTAGCCGCCTTCTTCAGGTAGAGTCATTTGCTAGGATAAAATCTGATCTTGCTCTCACTGTACTACTCCCTTCCTGGAGCTGCAGGAGCAGCAGTGCTTGGGTAGGAAAGAAGGTCATCCTCTGATTCTGTGCTGAGCAGCTCTAGCCTACAAGCAGAATACATGTCAGAAGACACTTCTGATTTGGAAGTGAATTAGTAAACTTTTTTTTTTTATCACTCGGCTCCTGTGCTTATTTTTATAAATAAAATCAAATACAAAAATGAAACAGGAGAGGTAATGGCTGCTTGACCTGTAACTTGCCTCTGTTTAAAAACACCCAGCAAAAAGACTTGTGCAATTGTGATATGCAAAGAGACTTTCAGGAGGTCACTCAAATCTAATCTGTGCAATGTATAAATATTTCCCTCCTCCATGCACTCCTATTAGACAGTGTTTATCTCTGGATTTAGTCTTGCTCTGTGTGCTGTGCCAGTGCCTGCTACAAAGCATCTTGCAGCCCCAGTGTGTCTGCCATTTAGTCTAGGGAAGAAGTGTCACTGAACTGAAGGAGGTGACACGAGACTAATGGAGATGCTGAGTCTTAGGCAGCAGTTCAGTGTAATAACACAGGGCAGAAGTGGTCACCACTCAGATCTGGTGAGCTATATTCTGATCTGCTTACTGTACAGGAGAAGAAATATCACCTCCAGGAGCGTGTGGATAAGGTGAAAAAGAGGGTGAAGGATGTAGAGGAGAAGTCAAAGGAATTTGTCCAGAAAGTGGAGGAGAAGAGTATTGATCTCATTCAGAAGTGGGAAGAGAAGTCCCGGGAGTTCATCGGCAATTTCCTGGAGATGTTTGGCCCAGAAGGTGCATTGGTAAGGATCCGCTCTGGGAAAAGAGGAAAGGCGATTTTGGAGAGCTCGGCAGTCGTTGTGTGACTTCTGGAGCCCATGCTCTGCAGAGCAAACTGCAACATCTGTTGCAGTGCTTGATGCCTGTCTCCAGACCAGTTGTCCCAGGCAAGTTGTCCCAGGGCAGCCACTTTACAGGGAGCCTTCACCCTGCCAGCTGGATATCACCAGTTACTTTTGTAGTGTCAGAAGTCCCTATGTCCTACAAGCTGGCCTGTAAACTCCAGCTTGTGTCCTGCAGGCCACTGAGCAGCCAAGAGATTGGCGGTCACTTTGCCACTGGCCTGGGATAAATGTGAAGCTACTTGTTTTTGCCAGTCTCTCCTGTGCTGCTGGGTAAATATCACAGGCACTTCATGCTAGAGGTAATTCAAAATGGGTGATGATTATACTGCGTGCAGTTTCCAATGGCTAGAGCGATGCTTGGGGTTTTTCTGCTCTTGTATTGCATGAAGCATTGAAGGGACACAACGCAAAATGCTGCACAAGCTGTAAGGAGTGTCCATTTCCATCGCTGTTTGAGCCACGCTAACTGTCTTCCTTCTTCCATCACTAGAAACACATGCTGAAGGAGGGCAAGGGCCGGATGCTGCAGGCCATCAGCCCAAAGCAGAGTCCCAGCAGTAGTCCCACGCATGACCGTTCCCCATCTCCATCCTTCCGCTGGCCCTTTTCAACCAAGACTCCTCCTTCCTCACCGGCCAACCGCTCCAGGAACGAGTCTGCAGTCACCTACGACATCAGTGAGGATGAAGAGGATTAAGCTACCAGCCAGGATTTGCTGCGAACCACTAATCGCCGAATCCGAAGTCCAGACCCACTGGGGAACTCTAAATGTGCAAGAGAGCCATAGGAACAGGGCTGACAGTGAGCACAGAGCCTTGGAGGCACCCGTTGCTCTTAGCGAGGGCTACTGCCTGGAAGCACATTCAAACCTCCTCTTCCTTCTCCTCCCCAAATCCCCTTTTTATTGTTTACGTTCTAGTGGTTTCCAGGGGGAAGATGGTTTTTATATTTTAAGAAAATATTCTTTTAAAGCGCAAAGAATAGCACTCAAGCGTGGCTTTTGTTTTGGGTTCTTTTCCCCTGTAAAACCTCCAGGCAAGAAGGAGAGTGGGAGGACCCATCTGTCCCTTCTTTCCTTCAGCTCCTCTGTATTACTCCCCCGCGAGCCCAGGCAGTGTCCGTGCCACTGCCAAACAAAAGGCCCCTCAGTTCCTCGACCAGCATGACCTCGAGAGCACACAAGGAGCAGCGGCGTAAAGAAGCTTCTAGGAAATAGAGACATCTCTGCTGCCCTGGAGCTGATAGGAATCTTGTCCAGCAGCCCCTGCAGTGCTTGCACACCTCTTATCTGAGCTTCACAGTGTGTGGCAGTGAGGACGTGCTGGGGAGGGGGCTACCAGCTTAGCATGCAGGAGTTGCACCCTGGAAGAAGTCACAGCACCATAGAGTCGCACTCCCTGTAAGCATGTGGCATACACGGGCTGCAGGGGAAAGGCCTTTCCAGCCTTAACAAGGCTGCTAAATCTTGAGCTAAAATTCAGCCCTCAGTTGCTGTTGGAGAGAAGAGAATTTGGGGCACTTGCTCCCTGTGCGTTTCCTTGGGTGTGTCAGAGCCCAGGTAGGAAATGAATGTGTGTACTCCTTGGAGAAGTTCCTTGTCCCAGTCTCTGGTGTGTAGTAAGTCTTGCTGTCTGTCCAAATGGCTCCTCAACACTGTGCTCTGTGCGTCTTTGTCTGTGTTTCAGTTGCTGTGCTCTAGGGACTGGAGCAGTCTTTTACACTGGTGCCGTGAAGTCGCTGCTATAAGGAGACACCATGAATTCGTGTACAGCCGGTTTTGCTGCCGGGTTGGTGTGTGCAGCTGGACAGATGAAGGGCATGTTTTACCCCAGTGAGGGGTCCCAGTCCCGTGTGACAATGTCCTGCCTTGCGCACTCAATGCACAAATCTGTGCCCGCTTACTCCACTCCTTGAGGTGGGCCAGAAAGAGCATCAGAGAGCGCTGCAGCTTTTTAAGATTTTAAACGTGTAATCTGCTCGTTTGAAACCATGGTCCAAGTCGTGCCTGTTGTGTCTGTAATGAGCACTGAGCTTTGTGGCCTGCGGCTCCCCGTGGGCAGTTGCCCTCCCCATGCTGCATGCCCGTGTACAGAGCAGATCGGTGCCCTGTCCCAGCAGCCAGCACTGGAGGGGCTGGACTGTCTGTCACGTAGCTGTGAAGCTCCCACTTGCCTTTCTGTTTGGGTTTGGCTGTGATATCCATTGTCTCTGGATGGAGCTGCTGGGCTGAGTTGCCTGTATCCTCCTACCATGCTGGTAGCAGCTGAGAGCCCAGTCAGCCATGCTGCAGGGAGGTCTCCAGAGCAGGATATGGGACCTAGAGAAGAGCACGTGTAAGGAGGCTTCCAGGGGACACAGGAGCCCTGTGGTAGGAGCAGGCTGCAGCTTCTTTCCAGCTTTTATCTTGCTGATCCTTTGGCATGCTGCCTTAAGGGCTTGACAGAGGCTCTGTGCTTCTGTTGAGGCCAGAGCTGGTATGGGAAAAGCTATTCTGGGGATTCCTTATCTGCCACTTGGACCTCTCTCAGCAGGGACCCACATGGCTCTGGGAGTGTGGCTGGCTGCTGTGGATTTTAAGCTGTAAGAAGCAAATAACGGTCACTTGGAACAAGCCAGTTAATCCCTGGTTTATGAGTGGTAGAGCACTTAACTTTGTATCACCTACATTCTTGCTTCCCTCTTCCTCCCCACGTTCCCTTCCTCACCCGTCCCTCAGTATGGGTGTTGCATTGCTTTCCCGAGCCGGATCACAAAGGTCAGGCTGCTGTAGAGCCTTACTACTGTTTTAAACACAGGTTATGCAACAGTGTTCTGTAATTTTGGATTACAATGGTGGTTTATTCTGCGGAGACCTTAACGTATTTCTTGATCTCCCTGCAAAACCTGGGGTGCTTGGTAAGAAGCCAGCCATGGTTTTACATGTAGCTTGGAATAACAGAGCTGTTATTATTATTGTAACCAATAATCCCTGCTTCCTCCTTGCACTTAAATTAAAATGGACACTCAAATCCCAGACTAGTCTCTTTTTTTTCCACCCACTTTGTTTTTTGTATTTCCTCCTGGATTACTGCACCAGCCTTATTTCCAGTGCTGCCCTGTCCTGTCAGGAATAGGACAGAGCTTGGTCTCTGAACAAGATATGTGAGCCAAGTTCTCCAGGAACTTCTTGTTAGCCATAGATATACCCAGTGCTGGCACTTCGGGGCTCTCCAGCACATCCCACACTCTTCAAAACAAGCATCTGGAAGAGACATGCTGGAATTAAGCAAGAAGTAAGAGGTAGAGTGGAAAAACGAAACTTTACTAGCATGCATTGAAGAACATGTGGAGTTTGATGCTGCTAAATCCAGAGGTGTCGACTCCTGCAAGGCAGCCCTACCTCAGTTTCTGTCTACATCTGGGATGTGAGGCTGCTGGCACCACCAGCCAGCCCCTGGGAGAGGATTTTCTTGTGGAAGAGAACAGCAGCAGCAGGGCAAAGCTGAGAGGTGCCAAGGATGCTGGTAGAAGCAAGGCATGGAAAGTGTGGCACTCTAACATCATGCTGCTGAGGGTTGAAGGCAAAAGTTTCTCATCTCTTGAGGAAATTACAGGACAAAGCTGCACTGATGTGATTTTGTGCATTTCATAGAGGGTCATGACTTCATTTTGGGGTCTGGTTCTTCTAACTGGAGGCAGGTGCTGGAGCAGTGAATACACTTGGCAGTAGCGGTGACTTTGGTGGGACAGACCCTGCGTCTTGCCCGCTGCCTTCAGGGAGGGCTTCTTGCTGCTGTAAAGATGTGGGTTTCCTACCTGGCCTCAGAGAAGGAGCTAGGTTTGGCTGTCTGACAGCAGGGGACAAGTCCCATATTTTGCTTCTTGGCAAAACCGGGAGATAGATTGTCCCCAGCGCTTCTGCAGGGGCCTAGAAAGCCATGTTGGTAATGGCAGTGCAGTGGCAGTGGTTTGAGTGAGAAGATGCTTCAGTGGGGAGAAAAAGATAACCCAGAGGTTTCTGCAAGTTGTCATTGCTCCTGATGTCCATCCCCATCTCTGTTGCAGGTGTAGAGTAGATACTACTTCTGAACCTGATCCTGTTCAAGACTGGTTAAAACTTGTGTTAAGGCAGTTAAGTAATTGCCTGTGTTATGAAGGTGCTTCAAGGCTGCTTCCTTTGCCTAGCACTAGGCTGGCAGGTGTGGATGCTCTACCATTCTCTCAGGAGCAGCTGTTGCTGTGGAGGACATGCCCCAGGGACAGGCCGGACCCACCCAGAGGTCTCAGGAGAACGTGCTGCTGCCCTGGCAGTGCCTTGGGCATGCCAGCCAGCAGCACCCAGAGGTCAGTGTCACAGCTGGACGTTGGGCACCTCATGACAGCCCCAAGGTGTGGCTGTGCTGGTCTGGGCTCCATCTTCTTCCCCCTGTGTGGGGTCATCTCCCACCCACCCCAGGGTTATCCAAGCCCAGTCACCAACACAAGACTCGGGTACAAATTTATCTTTATTCAGTGCCAGACAAGAGGCCCTCCAGGCTGAAGGCGGCTTCACAGATCCCTTTGGCCTTCAGGTTTCAGAGCCTTTCACCCCACGCCAAGATGCCCTTTCCCCCTCTGCCTCCTCTACTGCCGGCAGCTTCCCAGGGTTGGATGAGGAGGAGAGGTACAGGGTGGACCGCCCTGAGGCACAGGGCAGACCAGCTCCCTGGCATCGTTCTGCCCCTCGGCACCCACTTTGCTCCTTCCTGCTCACGCCTTGACCTGAGTGCCTGTGGGTGGGAAGCTGACAGGGTGGTAGCCCGGCTTGTTGTCCTGCCTGCGGTAGTATATGCGGGTCACCACGGCCAGGATGAAGGTTTGTGGGATCAATAGCTGCATGTTCATCTCTGGAAGAGGAGAAGGGTCATTTGAAACTGCCTTCATCAGCTGTGCCCGTTCCCTGGGCCCCACTGTGCAACGGAGGGGCTCAGCCAGGAGCAGGTGATGCCCCTTCCCCATCTCCCGACTTACGCTGGGACCTGGCCTTGGAGGAGAAGGGCGGCGAGCAGGCGATGTTTCCGTTGTTGGCCAGGATGCTGAAGATGGCAGGCTGCAGTGCCGTCAGGAGGAGGAGGATCTGCAACCACCAACACCCGAGATGGTGAGTGCCGTGCTGCTGCCAGGCTCCTGCCCTTCACCTTCCCCACTCTCCCACAGCTGGACCTGGCTCTTGCCCACCAGCAGGTCCTGCCCCGCCATCTCCTCCCTACCCATGCGGGAGGAGCCTTTCACCCAGGGAGAAGCTGGGCAGGACAGGGGCTCACCTGGAAGCAGGAGAACTTGGCCTGGATGTTCTGCTCAGCCAGGTGCACCCGGGCCTGACGGAAAAGGATGCCCAGGGCCCACAGCCCAAAGAGGGTGGAGACACCGACCACGGTGTTGATCCAGAGGGCCACGCTCTGTGCCGAGATCTGGAGGGGGTGGAGGGGGGGGACACAGAGAAAACACGCCTGGGCTGATAAACCTGCTGGGCAAGGTGAGGGCTGGTGGAGGCTCCCTGTCTGGGACGTCACCCTGCCCATCCCGGTGCCCTGGCACTCACGTCAGCGGGGTTATAGTTCCCGTCAGTGAACAGGACCAGCCCCAGGAAGACAGCGAACACCCTGCAGAAGGCGTACTGGAAAGTCCCCAGCAACATCAGTTGAAGCTTTCTCCTGGCACAGCAAGAGAGACCGGTAGCACCCTGAGGTCCCCGAGCCCCTGCCCAGGGACTTCTCTTCCACCCCAGCCAAAACAGGGTGTGAAAGCCCTCCCCAGGGGCAGGGGGTTACCCCAACTATCCCTCACCTGCTCATAGTGATTGGGGGCAGGCAGGGGCAGCAGCAGCAGCAGGGCCCGGTGCTGACCGCCATGGGCACGTCCTTCAGGGCACTGAGCACCGCCTCTTTTCCCCCGAAGCCCTCCACCATGACCAGCATCATGATGTAGAAGCAGATGGAGAAGTACCTGGAGAGGAGGAAGAGGAAGCCAGGTCAAGCCCCATGGGCTCCCTGGTGGCCCTGCCCAAGGGAGGCACCCAGTGTAGGTGATACTTACGCCGTGGTAGCCATCTCCACCACCATCATGGAGCGTGGGAACCACAGCCCGAAGCAGCTGACCACGGACACAACCTGGGGGAGATGCAAACTTGGCACACTGCTGCCCCCCCCCTCCTATGGGCTGGTACACCTTGGGTGGCTCTGGCCCCCCGGCGTGATGCCCCCCACCATCCCCACACCCCAGCTCACCGTAGGGGCCGAGCTGCTCCAGCGGAGGGTCTTCATCTTGATGGGGCAGCGGATCTTACGAGTGAGGTAGAAAGCCTCTTCCACGTAGATTGCAACTGACAGCAGCGTCATGATGGTGGCAAGGCCCATGATGGTGAGTTGGGACATGTCCAGATCTATCATGGAGGGGTGAGAAGCCATCTCCACCCTGTCCTGTCCCCCCTAGGGCCACCACAGCAGGGAGCTGCCGCCCAACCCATCACTGCGCAGGTTTGGGAAGCCCCTTGCCACATCCTCAGCATGTCTGGCCATGCCAGAACTGGTGCTTCTATTCCCATGTCACCTGTGCCAGTGCTGGCCTTCCCTGGGGCACTTCCATCCCAGCAGATACAGCTATGGGGTGGGAGGCTGAGACACTGGCAGCCCTCTGCTGCCTTCCCATTCCTCGGGGCTGCTTCCTGCCTGCACTCACCACAGCCACCCTCCCTCTATCATCCCTGTCCTGCTCCCACCAGTGGCAAGAGGAGGGTCCCCCCCCACCCCATCTCCCCACCTACACTGCAGCAGCTGCCAGGAGGTGGGTGGCAGGGAGAAGCAGGCTGCTGGCACGCTGAAGTTCCTGATCAGCATCTCCACCACCGAGAGGGGGAACCTGCAGAGAAGAAGGGGAACGATGCATGTGGACGGTAGGGTCATGGGGACACACAGCCTTGCAGGGGCCCTGGTGTCCTCTGGCTGGCTCGCCTCCCCCCCAGGCACCTCCCTCCCTTGACAGAGGGAATAACCCAAAATCCTAATCCAAAAAAGTTGGATTTGCCCAGCTATGAAGTGGCACAGGGGGTCCCCGGCACCCACCTGGGGTCTTCTGCCAGCTCCATGGTGGGGTCCATCCTGCTCTGCTCCTCCCTGCCTCTGTCCCCAGCGCCCGCGGGGCTGCTCGGCACCGGCTGCTTTGGCTCCCCTCGCCGGCCCACGGGGTCAGAGTCCCCAGGGCAGGGACCGCGGGGAGGCCGCCGCGCCTTGTTCCAGTTTAACCAGCAACTCCCAGCGCTCCCCTCCCTCCCTCTCCCGCTGCTGCGGGCGCCCATGGCCGTGCCCCCTTGGCCGCCCGGTTATTGACCCCAGGGTGCCGGGAAAGGTGGCTGTCACCCGTGCTGGCGCTCCTGCGTGTCCCCAAACTGTGGGGAGCAGGGGGCACCTGTGCTGGGGGTGACGCTGCCTACGCACCCCCTCGGGCACCCCAGAGGTGGGCTCGTGGTGCCAGGGGTCCCCAAGGTGCCATGCAGGGTCCAGGACTCATCCTCGTGTCCGTCCATCCCCGGCAGCGGTGGCTGGGTGGGAGGTGATGCTGCAGGGCTGTGGGAAGCCTGCCAGACCCTGCCTGGCTCCGCGGGCCATGTGAGGAGTTTGCAAGGGCTCAGCTCCCAGCGACCCGGGACTGAGCCCTGCTGAGAGTGGCTCCTAAGACACTAGAGGGCAGGGCTGGCCCAGCGCTCAGCGCCGTGGCCTCTTGGGACAGAAGCAGAGCCTGGGCGTGGGGAGTGGGACGGTGGGTTGGAGAGGACACTACAAGTGGGGAGTTGGGGTGTTAGGTGTGGGAGCAGCGTATCCTCGCCCTAGATGGATCCCAGCATCCTCAGAGGTCTCAAAAGTGCTGACGGCTCTTGGTGTCCTCCCAGCACCACAAGGAAAATGAGCACTGGTTTGTACTGGGTTCCCAGGGACTTCCAAGCCCCCACCCTTTGCCCTTCTGGCAATGGGTTCCTCCTGAAGCCAGAGTGGTACCAGCACCCCAAACAGGTCCCCAGCACTCTGCTGGGGGGAGGAGGATGCTACAGTTGCCATGGGAATGGGATGGGAAGGCAAGGAAGGCAAGGAGGAGGGGGGTGTGCTGTGGTTACCACGGGAATGGAATGGGGGGATTTGTTGTGCTGTGGCTACCATGGGAGCAGGATGCCCTACATCCCAAGGGTGGGGCCCTGCAGCTGCCCAGCCCACCACAGAGCTTCTCATCCCCCTTTGTTGCAGCACCATCATCTACCTGAGCTCGCTGGTCTCCTTCCTGTAAGTCACCCCATAGCCATGGGTCAAGCCCTGTTCTGTGGTTGTGAGGCAGCAGAGCTGTTCTTTCACACCAGTGTCCCCAGCTCCACCACTGTCCTCTTCCTCCTGGCTCTCGCCAGGTTGGTTCTGCTCAGCTTAGTCAACCCTGGGGCTCCTCCAGCTAGTTGGGGTGGCAGGGTATCAGGGGCTGCTCCGTGGTGGGGTGGTCCCAGGGGCCTGAGGGGACACAGTCCCCCCATGTGTCTCCTGCAGCAGTGGCCTGGGAGGACAGGCTGAAGCAGGGGCTCTGCAGCACAGTGAGTCGGTGCTGCTGGCACGGGTATCACCATCACAGCTGGCCACATGTCCTCTGCCTCCCCCACTGCGGCTCCTCTGCGGAGGTGGGGCACCCTGGGAGGTGGGGGGCTCTGCGTGTCTCTGAGATGCTACCCTCCCCACCACATCCCCCCCCCTCAGCCCCATCAACCCAGTCCTGTACCCCTGTCCCTACACACTGTATAGCCTCCTAACCCATCCTATACCCTATATACCGTGCCCCCACACCTACTGCACCCCCTACACCCCATCTGTAGCTTGCTTGCTCAGTCCTACATGCTGTGCCCCACGTTCACCCATCCCTATAGGTTACACCTTGCACACCCAGCCCTGCTCCCTGCAGCCTCTCCACACCATACCCTACACCCAGCCCTATGCCTTGTGCCCACACAGCTCCCATGCTGCACCCTGCGCCCCTCTCCACGCTTTCTGCCTGCTGCACACCCAGCCCTGTGCATCCAGACACCCCTTGCACGCCCCGTGTGCACACACACACACACGCTCCCCCCCTCACCTTGCACAAGAAGACACCTTCCCTGCACGCACAGCAGAGGGCAGCCCCATCGGGGTGCATGGGACCTATAGGGGTCTCCCCACCCAGCACCCCTGTGCCGCACCAGTTTTACCAGCATTGCCTCCGTCTCAAGGAACACGTCAGCTCCCACAGCACCTGGTGCCTCTGCCTCTTCATGATGGTCACCATGAGCTGCGTCATGGCAGTCCTGCTGTTCTGCTTAATCTACCTGGTGATCATCCCCCTGTGGACCATCATCATCGTGCTGATGTGCATGTATCCTTGGCTGGGGGAGGCAGAGCCCTGCCCTGGCACGCAGGCAGTCGTGCTGCACCACCCAGGCTGTCACATGCAGGAGCCTATTCCCCTGCCTACACGTGGCCCCAGGACCAGCACCACCCATAGGTGCCCACTGCACGGGGGCATGCGGTGACCCCCTTGGCCAACCCACCTGCATCTGTTCGTCCTTGACTCACTGCTCCAGCATCATGATGACCTTCCTTGCCAGTGTTTGCCTGAGCCTGATTCAGCCCTGGATCCCTTCCATCTCCCAAGTACTCCATACTTCGTGGTTGCAGGTATGGCTGCAGGGCATGGAGCATCTTGCCAGCTCAGCAGGGGGACGTAGGATATGGACGGACCCCAAGCCCAGATCAGGGGGGCAGCCCCACACATCAATGCTCTACATGAGTTGGTCCCACCGTGCATGCACACACGTGCCTGAGGAGCTCCATCGCTGCACACACTCCCCTCTCGGTGCCGGATGCAGGGGTGACACCCAGCACCACTGACCCACCTCCACCTGCACCGAGCCCCCAGCCTCATCACCATGCCCAAGCCCACCCTCACCACATGGGGCCAGGAAAAGTCCATTGCACCATCCTGCTGTGGGTGGTATGCAGTGGGGCTAGGAGTCACCACCCGAGAGCTGCCCCACGGTGACACACAAGGCTCTGGCCCCTGCAGTCCATGGCCCTAAGCCCTGAGTTGGCAGGACAGGACATGCCTGCGACTTGCTTGCTCTGACCTGCCCTGGAAGCTGGAGGAGATGGGTGTGGAGAAGGAAAATGCAGTGGGATGGGGTAGCCCAGGGTACCCCCAACTTCTCCTGTTATTCCAGACCCTGTACCCACTTGGGGTGGGCATGGACCACACCAGGGTCCATGGCCACTCTTGTCCCTTGTCACTCTTCGCCACACAGGTTGCTACCATGGCCAAAATCTGGCACGACAAGCAGGAGTCAATGGCAGGTGAGCATCCCCTAGCATGGGCAGGACATGGCGGGTGGGGGGGCAAGGCTCTGGGCAAGCCCCACCAGCTCAAACTTGGCCCCAGACCCCTGGCAGAAGAGCACCAGGCATGGGGAGCCCCTTTCTTTCCCCAAACCCCTTCAGCAGAGAAGGAAAGTGGAGCACTGAGACAGGAGCTGTGGCACCTGGGCCATGGGGGTGGTTTAAAGGCTCACGACTCCATTAGCATGGCGGGGGGGTAGCTATTTTGCCCCGAGGAGCTGGTGAAGGGGCCAGCAGCAGCACTGGCCAACCTCCCCATTTGCTTGGTCAGCTTTTTTATTTAAAAAAAGCAACCAACTGTTTGACCATTGAAATCCTGCCCCCCCCAAAAAAAAAGCCAAGCGGACCCTCTCGGCGTGCCTGCATTGCCCACACTGCTGCTTTGTCAGCGTTCCCCAATACTTGGAAAAGTAGCTGCTCAAAATGCAAATATTTGCACAGGTTTTTAGGCAGTTTTCCACCCGTCTCTAATTCCCTGCGGTTATGGCTGGAGGGGCTGACCCCAGTGGGCTCCCAGACAACCATCACTGGCTTCCCCATGGCCAAGACATGGCAGGGAAGGAAACTCCTCATTCAAAGCCCTGGTAGGAGCTAGTAGGAGGCCAAAACGTGTTCCTCCTCATGCTCTCCTCTCCCACCCAGGGCCTGGGGCCATGGTCGACAGCGAAGACTCTGAGTGAGACTCTCAGACCCAGCTCAGGCTGCGATCCAGCCAGAGAGGTGGATAATAAAGACCTTCACTCCCAGCTTCTGATGATCCATAGTCACTGCTGTCCCACGACACAGAGGGACAGACCCTGCGCAGCAGTACAGAGTGGCCAGGACACTCCCTCTCCCAAGGGACATCCCTCGCTGTGCCAGGCAGGACCGGCACCCCAAGAGCAATGAGGGCCCATGACGTGGGGGGAAGCCTGGCATCTGGGGGAAACCACACTCCAGGGGCACCTCATCATAGGGATTCCACCATCCTCTGCATGACCACAGATGTCCCTGGTACCCCCCATTCCAGGAGTTTAGGGAAGAGGCGGCATCCCCTTCCCGCCGGTGTCCCGGCAGCACCCTGCCGAGCCGCTGGAAGCAGGAGGGTGGGCGCCACTCAAGAGAAACAAATAAAATGTGGAACTCCACCAGACTTGTGAAAGGGACAGGAAAGCCTTTCCCAGGGCGCTGGCCCCGCCTGGCCCTCCCCCTGGCCCCCTGCAAACTTCGCCCCAGCGAGGAAACCACCGCTGAGAGTTTGATGGAAGTGGATGGGGAGGGGGAAGCTGGATCCTGGTGACAGTCACGGGAGGCTGCTGTCACCATCCGCCTTCACATGCTCCACAGCAGCTCACAGCCTCCCGGTGCCACGGCCTCGGCTGGACCTTTGCAAATCTGGCAGCGTCACATTCTCCACCGGGTTGGAGAGGGGTCCCAAACCCCTCAAGCGTCTCCATGGAATGGCCAGCATGGCGGGGGGCTGTGGCAATGCCCCCCCCCCAGCCCTGGCCCCAGCGCAGCAGGGATGGGGCTGGCTCCCCTTGGCCCCAGGTCTGGAGCCACCCTGCTGATAGGGACGGTGGGGAGCCCTGCCCATGGCTGGCCTGCAGGTGATAAGGTCCCCATCGATGGCCCCAGGAGGCAGCCAGCCGGGTGGGAGCCACCTTCCCGGGGAGATACAGCCAGGAGGGAGCAGCGAACGAGGAGGGCAGGGGGGCTACCACAGTGGTGTGAGGCACCAGGGCCCCTGCAAGCCCCCTTCTGAGGGCAAGGGAAGGCTCCCCGGCTCCCCCGGGAGCACAGCTGGGGTGGCACAAGGCATGGACCCCCCCGGCAGAGCAACAGCCCCCTCAAAGCCTCCTCTTCCCAGTGGGGAGCGAGTCTTCTGCCACTGGGAAACACCTCACAGCGCCCTGGAAACCCCCGGGGCTGCCCCATGGGCTCGCAGCGAGGCCGGGCCAAGGGCCCCACCGTGCCTCAGTTTCCCCATCTGTAAAATGGGGCAGTGTGAGGGCAGAGAGGGCTCAGTCTGTCATCGCTTCCGATGCCCAGGGAGAGACCAGTGTCAGATGCCATTTATAGACCAAGATGGCATTTCAGCTGCCAGCTGCCACCCCTCTCTCCCCCCCTCACCCCCCCTCAAGGTCATGGGGAAAAATGCTGGCCTCGGAGGGTCTGGGTGGCTTAGGAGTCCTGCTGGCCCTCAGCCCCCCTTCCTGGGCAGGGAAAATCCCCCTTGTCCCAGCACAAGGGGGTAAGGATCATTCCCAGCAGACACACCAATTGAGACCCTGTCCCCATCCCTGAGCCCCTGCCTGGCCAGGAGGGGTGGGACACACCAGTGGAGCAGCTGTGGGGCAGTGATGGGGAGACTGGAGGCGTGCGGCAGGCTGAGGGTGTCACCCCCCCCTCCCCGAGAGGGCTGCGTCACCCTTTCCCCTCCCCCCCCGCTGCGAGGGAGGAAGGGGATTTTCGCTAACCAGAAGGGCACGCCACTTCATGGAACAGCCGAAAGCCACCCCCGGCGTGTCCCATCATTGCGCCCTCCCCAAAGGCAGACGCGGTGTAGAGGGTGTGTGGGCAAAATCTTCCTCTCCACCACCCCCCCCATGCCCCATTCCTCGCCATTCTGGCTCTCGCTGCCCAGCTGCAGCCGTGGGGCCAGCTTCTGGAACAGCCCCAGTGGCACCCCCGGAGACCCTCCCTGCCCCCCTTCCCCAGGTGGCAGGTCTGGGTGCCACCGTGGATGCTGCCACCCTGAACAGGCTCCAGACTGGAGTGAGAAGGGGACGTCGGCACAAGTGGGAAGTGTCACGGAGAGGTCACCCCACAGAGGACTGGCTTGTGAGACCTCAGTGGTCCAACCCTGGGTCGGCAAAGTGCCTTTTCCTGAAAGTCCTGAGGCTTCTTGAGCACATACGTATTTTTCTTGTTGTTTTTTTTTTTTTATGGAAAAGCCATACATACGTATACATACACATACATATATATGTATATGACTTTGTATACTGTCTAGGATCTTATGGAGTATATTGCAGTGAGGTGGGATGGGAGTGACCTCCAGAGAGGAACAGCTCAATCCTTAGGGCCCCGCTTATCTCCTGAGCCCTAGCCTCAATCACGCTTCCAAACTAGTGTTCCCAGGGGACTGGACCTGCTGCTCCTGGTCCCCCCAAAGGTGACCGAGGGGAATGCTCAGGACAGGGTGCTGCCCTTCACCATGCCCAGCTTCCCGTTCCCGTCACCCCAAGGATCTATCTCCTGGCTGCAGGAGAGGAGGAGGAGGATGGGGCTTGTGTCTGGCGTGGGAGGAAAGGGAGCCCACCGTGAGAGGGAAGAAGCCCTGCAGAAACTAGAGGAAACCCTGGTCCCATCTCGACTGAGGCCATCAGAGCGGCTTTGATGGCTCCAGCCTTCTCCTCCCTTTTGAAGAGAGCCTCGCGCATCCGACGGTGCTGTGCTCGGCCGGAGCGGAAGCGGCTGAGCCGTGGGGCTCAGCCTGGTGGGGGGTTTTGTCTCCTTCAAAGGGGACGAACAAACGGCCGGTGGACCCCTGCCCGGCTGGGGGGACCCTGAGGAAATGCCGCAGTCACACCCTCAGGCGCCGCTTCCTCCCGGCTCTCGGGATGCAAAGAAGCGTTTTGGCGGCCGTAAGGCAACGTCTGCTTTTTCCAACGGGCGGCCCGGCCAAACGTCATCGGTTTTCTCAGAGCCACCGCCAGCCTCCAAATGAAAAGGCACCTTGTTTGAAAAACAGAGGGGCTTTTTTTCTGCCACGGCCACCTAAAATATTGTGCTTTGCTGCACATGTTTGCTTTTTTGAGAACGACGAGGTAAAAACGCACTCAGCGTGGGCTGCAGGTATTTGCTTTGGTTGGGAGTTTTATTTTCGTAGTTGTCTGTCTGTCTGTCTTGCAGGTGAAAGTGCTGAGGCTTTTAAAAAGCCCTGCCTCAAACCGACAAATACTTTCCCGGAGAGCCAGCAGAGAGACGGCGTGTTTGTGGAAGGGGGGGATGCTGCTCCCCTGGTGGCGCCAAGCCCTCCCAGCTCCACAACACCCACCCGCCAGCCTCGGCCACCCCATGGAGACACCTGCAACAGCCATGAGTGGGGCAGGGGGAGCAGTCCTGCTTGCCGGGGGACACCCTTCAACCCACCCTCGGTGGGTCGAGGCTGTCTCCGAGTGATGCTGCCTCCCATCGCAGGTGGGAGGTGGGAAGCATCCTGAGTGGGGCTCAGTGGGAACCAAGAAAAACACCTCCCTTCCACTCCTCTTGCCTCCGCCAGTGCCGGATCCACACCAGGGAGCCAGGCCAGCGCTCCTGCCCCCCTGCCCGCTCCCTCTTGCTTTGGCAGGATAGAAGGCAGAGGGGCAGGAGGGGGATGGACATGTCCAGAGAGGGTGGGCACACTCATGGGTGCCTGTGTTGGGTGTGCATGTGGATAGGGGCATACATGTGGGACTTAGGGGTGTGTGCGTGCCCATACTTGAGACATAGACATGTAGGTGTGTGTGGTTGGGTCCATCTGGCTGGTGCCCACAAGCACAGCACCCTACGGGGAGCTAAGGCAGAGGGCAGTGGGGGTCCAGCATCACCAGCTCTTGTTCACTGACAGCCAAGCAATGCTCAGCCCTGGACAAGCCTCCCTCCTGGGTCTCACTTCTTCCCCCAGGTCCCGGCTCACGGATAAAGTGAAGGGAGGATGAGGCATTTCACCCCCAGGCTCCAGTGGGGGTGAGGAGGAGGAGGAGGGAGGGATGGGGCAGCACCAGTTCCTCCAGAGAGGTGTGCATTGCCACACGCACCTTTGCCCCTTTTACATTCCAGGGTAATAAATAAAACCTCCAAATTCACATCTGGAGGAAGCCATAAAAGCCGCTGGGACTTGCAGAGGCAAAGAAAGGTGCTTTCTCCAGAGCAGAGCAATCACACCCAACAAAACCCACGGCTGCAGCCAGCTGAGGGCGGGTGCCTGCACTGGCACAGCGGGCTCAGCAGCCCCCGGGGCAGTTTTTGAGTTCAGGCTGAGCCAAGCAGAGCTAAAGGAGAGGCTGGAGCCAGAAACAGACCCTGTTGACCATTCCTTTACGGGCCAAGGATGGCTAAGAGTCAGGAGGTAAGCACAAACACCAGCCCGCTCTTCGGTGGGGGAGGAAGCAGGAGGGGTTGTTTCCATTGGCTTGGCCAAAGAGTTGTTTTAGCTGAGGGAAAGACTTCGACTTTCAGGCCACATCGAGACAAAAATATAAACTGACATTTTTTTGTCCCCCTAGGGTAAAGTCAGCTTTTCCCACCAAGCAAAGGCCCTCCCCCACCGTGTGTGCATCCCAAGGGATACCCACCAAAGCAGGGGGGGACAGGCAAGATTGTGCCTCTGCATAGCCCACCATGGACACTTGCCTCTGGCACCCCATCCCTTGGAAGGGGACATGGGGGGACAGTGCCTGCCCAGGAGTGGAGACTGTGGCAGGGCATACTGTCTGGGATGGGAAGGTCAGCAATTTGGCAGAGGCGCGGGGCTAGCTTGTTTTCAAGAGCTGGGACAGTCTCCCTGGAGACTTGTCCTCGGAGTGCTGACCTGCTTCACGTGCTCCAGGGAAAACGACACCCTAGGCCCACATTTAAATCATCTGTGCCCGCTGCCTGTCCGTGCCCGGGAGCAGGGGCTGGCTGCAAACTGCATCCCAGGGATTTCAGCTCAGCCCCCTGGGACCCCGCAACAGCCCAAGGGAAAGGCACGAGCCCCCACCACCAGCTGAGTGCCGAAAGCATCCCAAAAGCATCCCGAGTCCTCTGGCTGACAGAGCCCCACATCTCACCCTCTGCTCCCCAAATAAACCTACAGGGCACGTGGCAGTATTGCCTGGGCCCCCATGGCACAAAGCTGGCACGGGCAGGTGTCGCAGCCGCTGCCAGCGCAGATAAGAGGCAATTAGCCAGCAGGGAGAAAGCTCCCTCTCTCCCTGCTCAGCCCGGCTGTGCTAATCCCAACCCAATTAAAGCCCCTTCTTTACTTTTCAGTTATTGCTGTGAGAGATTAATCCACCCTGAAACAAGGCATTTCCAGCAGGCAGACAAGACAAAGCCAAATCTCAGGTTGCAAAAGGCTCACTCCAGCACCTGCCTGGGAGCGTTTAATTACCCTGACAATGGCTTCAAAAGCAGAAAAGCCACTGAGGCCAGGAGAGCCCTGCAATCAAAAACCCAGAGAGGAGGCACTGGCTCAGCCTGCTGCTCCGGGGGCCAGCGCCTGAAGGTTCCAACCATTTCCCAAGAGCAGAACCATCCTCCAAGCCCCTCTTGGGGACACATTTTCCCTGCAGAGCTGCACAGGGGGCTGTCTGCTTCCTTACGTTCTTTGGTTTGTGGTTTGTTGTGTTTTTTGTTTTTTCATTTGTCCTTTGGGCTGCTCGTTTGCCAATAAATGCACTTTATAAAAACACAGAGCAGCGGACAGGTCTAATCTCCGGAGTCACATGTGCCCTTATCGTGGAGGGTGGTTCCAGCCAGGCTGCCCTTTATCCCAAGGTGGCAGCGTGTGCAGCACGCATTGCAGAGCAGATCAGAGGTTCCCCAGGTTTTCCAGCCCTTTCCCAGACCCTTTAGGGAGCACAGGAGAGAGCAGAGGGGGACTCTTGCAGGACTGATCCTGCTCCAGAGGTACGGCAGGTACTGCAGGACCCCGTAGGGCAGGCACACAAAGCAGACCCTTCTCACCACCTTCACATCCTTTCACAGCTCCATCTGGACAGGGCTCAGACCTCACCTTCCCAAAGCTGTCGGGTAACAACAGTCACTCACTTTCCTTCTGGCGGCGTGGGATTCTTGGGCGAAACACCACACTTTGTGGATGGCATCCCTGGCTCTCCAGGATTCAAGCCAGCAAGTCTGGAAGGGAAAAACCCTGGCTGTTCTGGCTGTGGCAATCGCTGATTCAAGAGAAGTGCTTGTGAAATTGCACAGAAATCACTTTGCAAAACTGACTTGAAATGCCTGCCCAGAGGTGCACTAAAAGAGGAAAGAGAGGGGCTGTGTGCTGCGCTCCAGATAAAGATCAGCAGGGGCCAAAAGAAAGTGAGACCGAGGAACTCGTGAGAAACCCATGATCTGGAGGCAGAGACCCTCGGGGCTGTGTCCCAGCTCCCGCCTGGGTCCTCTCCCCGCTGCCGTCTTTTCCTTTTCTGCTTCCCACCCCTCCAACCCTCTGCCCCTTGTGCCAACGCCGCGATGCCAGGGCCAGGTCCACGGGCAGCCACCAAACTCATGGGCGGCGCAGAGCGAGGGGGGACCTTTGATGTGCCCCAGTGCGGCCGCGCCACGTTCCCCCGCTTTTCAAAGGCCCATCCTTGACTATTGTCCTCACATCCTGAGCTTGTTTGTACGCTCCTCCGAGGTCCCCAGACCCGCAGCCGCCCTGACCGCCAGATAAAAGCAGCCGGGCTCACCGGGGCAGAGTTGCTATCAGAGCAAGGACAAGCGGCACAGCCCCCGCGGTGCAGCCCCAGAGATAGCAGGAGCTTTGCCGCGCTGACCCTGTGCCACCAGAGGCTCCAGGTCAACAACAAGCTCCTTCGAGATCTCCGCCGGCCCCGGCTGCGGGTCCTGTCTGTTGGCAGGAGCGGTATCAGCCCCCCACACGCCAAGGATTTGTGCTCGTCTTGCTGCTCTCCCCCTTGGCTGCACCTGGGAAGGGTCAGCATCTTGCCAAAAGACACAACCGATGGGCGGGAAAGAACTCTGAGGCCAGAAGGAACTCAATTTGCTAATTGCCCCCTTTCCCTCCATCCTCTGAGCAGGGACAGATCATAGAATCATAGAATGGTTAGAGTTGGAAGGGACCTTAAAGGTCATCAAGTTCCAACCCTCTGCCATGGGCAGGGACACCTTCACTAGAGCAGGTTGCTCAAAGCCCCATCCAGCCTGGTCTTGAACCCCTCCAGGGATGGGGCATCCACAGCTTCTCTGGGCAACCTGTTCCAGTGTCTCACCATTCTCGCTGTAAAGAATTTCTTTCTAGTATCTGATCTAAATCTTCCCTCTTCCAATTTAAAACCATTACCCCTCATCCTGTCACTACACTCCCTGACAGGGGGAGATGAGCTTCCTCACTGCAGGGAGGCAAAAAAACCCTCCAGAGGACTCTGAGGAGGGGTGTCCATGGGGTACCCCAGGTCTGTACGTTCACAGGGACAAGGGAACCACAGCCCCGTGTCTCTCCCCCAGGTGCTCAGCATTCCTGTCTCCTCTCCAGCTGACAGACGGGAGCACCAGGGCAGCTGTGGACAATGCAGGGATCCAAGCCAGACCCAGGTGCTTCCCCAGGAAGGATGCAAAGTCGGGTGTTCTTTTGAAGGGAAGACAGAGCCGTGGCCAGTGCTCAGTGTTACCTGCCATTTCCACTCTCTCAAACGCCTTTTCCTGGCTGCACTTGGCCCACCCTTCGCCTCCTCCACAGCCCCTTGGCTACAGGAGAAGAAGCAGCAGATCCTCTGCCTGATGGATCCCCCTCCTTCAGGGTCAGATCCAGCTGCCTCACCCTTCCTGCAAGAGGGGAATTGAGAAATGCAGCAGCAAAGGCCAAAAGCATGAGGATCTTCTAGAAGATGGGGATTCTCGTTGTGTTGTGAAATTCTGATTGCACGCCGGTGCAGCCCACGTGCTGAGCAGGGAAAACAGCCATTGCCTGGTTCAGATCTGCTCCCAGGAAGGCAGGAGCTGGCACTGCCACTTCTCCCAGTGGCTGTGATGCACAGACAGTGCCTGACACAGAGGGCAGAGGACCGAAGTCTTTCTTTTGTCCCCAGGTGCCAGTTGTCTGCCTGGCCCTGCACCCTGGGGTTCCTCACAGCCTCTGTTTTGCAGAGCTCACAGCCCATAGGAGCCCTTCGACCACCTCCCACTCCACGGGCCATCGCATCTCCCCAGTCCTCAGCCTCAGCCCAGCACCTCCAACTTGGCACCACGTTCCAGCACTTGGTTCTTGGCTTTTCCATCCCTTCCAGATTGAAGAGCCATGTTAGTCCCAGTATTTCTTGTCATAAAAAGTGCTCAAGTCCCAATTTTGTTCTTGATAAGGGGCTCACGAAGCATGGGGCATCCTTTCCAGCCTGTTTATCTCTGTGGCTCTTGTTTTTTAACTGCCTTCTCAAAGTGCGGGTAGGACAGCTGGTCACACGAGGGTCAGGCACGCTGCAAAACTGAAGTGAAATTCTGCTTTTCTTCCTACATTCAACCTGCAGGAAGGGTCACTTGTCCCATCATGGGGTATTGCACACAGGCATGTGAGTCATTTGAGTCCGAGTCAGGGGACTCATGAGCCCCTCAGGAGTTCAGAATACACAGGGACAAACATCTCCTACTCTGCCAGGGCCAAGTCATGATGAGGAGGAAGGCGTTGGTGGAAGCCAGGCTGAAGTGAGATGTTAGGACAAGCATGGAGGCTCCTGCACTGAACTGCAGGCAGGGAGCGGCGCAGGTAGGAGCAAGCAGGAGCTTAGTGCAAGCTGCAGATACGTATGGCACGGTGCAGCAGGGCTCCCACAACCTTCTGCCCCAGCCAGCTTCATAGTTTAATGCTCCTGGTCTTTGGGAACCAGAGATCTCCAGGTGGGTGGTGATGTCTCTTGATTTTTATGGGCCTGAAATGTGCTAAGACCGTGCACACAGAGACCCTGCATCTTGCTGGGATGAGGGATCAGAAGTCAGCAGTCACCAGTCCTGCATCCCTTTCACTCCTCGGCCATTTTGGCCATTTCCCAGGTTCGGCTATCTCCGCTCCTTGCAAAAACTTTTGGCCAAGCTGGGCAGCCTGAGCACCTGGGCTCAGCATCACCCACTTTGTGAAGAAGGCAGGCACCAGGGCCCCAGGGAGGTGGCACTAGCCGCTGACAACCAGTAGCCAGCCAACTCCTACTCCCTGCCTGCAGCCGAGACAAGGTAAAGGGCGCTCAACTGCTCTCAGCAACCACGTGGCATTTGAAAAAAAAAACTCACTCTAAGGTATTCCTCTGCTAACGCTGGCTGCGGTACAAAAATATCAGAGTTTCTAGAATGTCAGCTTTCTTCTCTTTTCCTGGCAGGTGTAGAAATGGGGAACTGCTCAGCAACACGGTCAAACACACTGCGAGAGGGAACAGAAAACACCTGCAGTGCATATCTGTCAGGGCAGGTCGGGGCTGGCACAGCGGGGCACAGCACCCCTCCTCTGCTGGCTGGGAGGGAGGCACAGCCGACACCGGCCACGGGGAGAAATAAATCAGAATGCCCCTTCCCTGGCTTGGTCCTGCAGGTGTCCCTGTTTTAGACTGAAAGAAGGGAGATTCAGACTAGATCTAAGGAAGGAATTATTTACTGTGAAGGTGGTGAGGCACTGGAACAGGTTGCCCAGAGAAGCTGTGGATGCCCCATCCCTGGAGGGGTTCAAGACCAGGCTGGATGGGGCTTTGAGCAACCTGGTCTAGTAGGAGGTGTCCCTGCCCATGGCAGGGGGGGTTAGAACTTCATGATCTTTAAGGTCCCTTCCAACCCAAATCATTCTATGATTCTGTGATCACAGCCCTGTGCCTGGCACGGTGTGCCAGCCAGCACAGACCAGTATTGGCTGGAAGGTGAAGGCGTGGAGGAGGGAGCCTAGGAGGAACATAACAAAGAGGGCAGGGCTGGGGCTGTCCCCTGGGTTATGCTTTCAGGCTGCATCCAGATGTTGTGTTGAGATACAATTGGAGGATCCAGTCTGCAAGACTGATCTAATCCCCTTCTGAACCCCTTCCACACCTTCTGCTCCTATGGAGGCACCTGGCAGCAGCAGCCCCAGGTGATGGCAGTGTCCCCCCCATGACTGGCATCACCACATCTGGTGATGGATGGAGCTGGAGAAGGGAGAGCCTCAGCACTAGAGCCTGGCCCAAACCTTCTCCAGCAAACAGAGCTGGCGGGTCCACCAGCACGTCTTGTCTGAGAGCCACTTTACTGAAGGCTTGTCTCCAGAGAGCCACATCGAGTTTCACATCTAGTTAATCCCCCCTTCATCAGCACAGGCATGTATTGCTTTTCACAAAACATAATCCTCTTTGCAATCATGTGTTCTGCCAAGCTACAAACTTTCTGCTCCCATCCCTCTTTCCCGGGAAAGGATTTGAGGGCAATAACGAACGCAGGCCTACTGATTTCTTTAATGAGCAAGGGACAAACGAGCACAGCATCGCAGAACAAACCAAAGTGCCCCCCAATTTCCAGCACGTCTTCGAGGGATGCCCTGAGCTGAAGGACTGAGGCTGGAAGCGGTGACCTCCGCTCATGCTGCAGCCCAGACAGTCAGGGCAGAGGAGCCCACTCATGACCATGGCCAATTCTGGAGGCAGCAAACATCAGTGGGTGCTCAAGGAGGGTAGGGATGTTCTGCGGGGTCCATGCAGCTGGGGTCTTTATGAGATTAGCCACCTAGTGAAAGGAAGCAGAGTGGATATCACAGCCCTGGTAGACCTCAGGAAGCTACAGCAGAGAGACCCTGGAAGGGGGAGCAGCCTGGCTGAGCTGTGACCCTCAACTTGGCATCATACAGACAACTGGAGACAGACTCACCAAGGGCACGGATGCCTTACTGGTTCCCTAAATACCCTCTAGTATATTATTTACCATTTTCACTCTAAACCCACTGAGCTTCACCTTATGAAGCCCACTGAAAGAAGATGCATGCTAGAACTTTGTTTTGTCAAACGACCGCTATGTTCTACTTCTCCTTCAGGTTCCTCAGAAACAAAACAGAAAACCTCATAGCTGTGCACCTGCTGGCTTTTCCAGGCGGAGCTCTGCACACTGGGGTGCTCCCACCACAGCGTGGGGTCCCTCTGCCTGCCCCAGGGAGAGGGCTGGGGTGAGGAACAGTAAATTCAGAGCTGGAGCAACCCTGCGGTGTCCACCAAAGAAATGGTGAGCTTTTGTGAGCACAGCCTGGGTGGCCACAGGAACTGCTCTGTAGACCACCAACATCCTGTGGCCTGACATGGGCTGTCTGTGCTTCTTGTGTTTGTGCACTACTGGTGCTGGCTCCCCTGAAGGTTTGTCACACTACTCGTTGTGGAAATGCGATAGGAATCTTGGGTGGCACAGCAGGAAGGGAAGGCACCTTGGGTACTGCTGCACCTCCAGATCTGAAAAAGCAGTCCCGAGCACACGGGCCTGGAGAACAAATCGTACAAAGAACGATTGAAGGAGCTGGGACTGTTTAGTTTGAGGAAGAGGAGGCCGAGGGGTGACCTTGTTGCTCTCTACAACTACTTGAAAGAACATTTGTAGAGCAGTTGGTGTTGGTCTCTTCTCCCAGGTAATCAGCAATAGAACAAGAGGGAATGGCTTCAAGCTACAACGGGGTAGGTTTAGACTGAATATTAGGAAAGAGTTTTTCACAGAAAGAGTGGTCAGACACTGGAATAGGCTGCCCAGGGAGGTGGTGGAGTCACCATCCCTGGATGTGTTTGAGAGTTCTTTAGATGTGGTGTTGAGGGATATGGTGTAGGGGAGAACCTTGTAGAGTAGGGTAGATGGTCGGACTCGATGATCCCAAGGGTCTTTTCCAACCTAAATGATTCTATGACTCTATGCTGAGCGCTTCCCAAGCCGCAGCGAGCCCCACCTCCAGCTCCGCATCCCCCAGGGGAGCACAAATATTTTCGCGAACGGGGGTTCACGCAAAACCGCCCGGGAGGGCGGGCGGGCGATAGGACCCAGCTGAAAGGCGCCGTCGGGCGCGCTGATTGGCTGCGGGGCGGCAGGGGAGGTGGCAGCGTGAGGTAGAACGGCGGCGAGGGGGCCGCTTCGCAGTTTGGCCACGGCGAGGCGAGCGGAGGGGCAGCGGGTGAGCTACCCGGGGAACGGAGGGGCGGGTGGGCGAGCTGAGCGACCGACCGACCGACTGGGAGGCCGCTCTCCCTGAGGCGGCGCGGCGCGTGAGGCGGGAAGGCGAAGGCGGGCGCGGGGCCCGCACCGGCGGTGCCGCAGCTTCCCCGGTTGGTCGGCGGGCGGGCGTGCGTGCGCGCGCGCACGCACGTGGCGGAGGCTGCCGTTGCCGCCTGACCTTGAAAGCGGGTAGGGCCCCGCTGCGGCCGCCCCGGCCCCCGCCGCCCGGGAGAGGGAGAAGCGGCGTGGGGGGGAGCGGTGAGACGTGTCCTTGGCCGGCGGCGTATCGCCCCCACCGCTTATCTGGCGACCCGCAGCCGGGCCCTGCCCGCGATAGCGGGGCTGCCCAGCCCCTCGGCGGAGGCTACTCCCCTCCCCCGCCCTCCGCCTCGCCGCCTTTTTGCCTTATTCTTGAGGGATTTGGGGTTGTTGGCCGCCCCCCGGGCTGCTTGGCGGGAGGAGGGAAGGTGCCTTTCCTGTGAGGTGCCCGGCTTTACCCCCCGGGCGGGTGGAGGGGTTTGGGCCGTGAGGCGGTCGGGAGGGCCCGGCTTCCCCGGGTAGCATCCGTCCCTGCCCGCGTCCAGGAGTGCCAGGCCCTCTGCCCTTCCCTGGCTCTCCCCCTGGCCTGGCTCTCGGGATCCTCTCCGTGTACACACCCTGTTGTGCCCTGCCTGCCAGGTGTCACTTGGAAAAGGCTTCTCAAAGCTGCCAGGGATTAATCTCCATGTACCCTTGCTCTAAACACAAGGTGAAATGAGCGGGTGGCTGCTGTTAACCTTTGATTGCCAGCTAAAACCTGCTTATATTGCAGAGCTCCCAGGTGTAAAGCTAATCGACACGCACCTGAAGACCGGTTCAAAGCCATTTTCTAGCAGCATTGCTTGAGGGCATACTCAAGTTGCATGGTCTCAATCTAAATGCCTGTCCCAAGCTGCCTCGTTGCTAACTTACAAAGCTTTTTCAAGCATCTTTTCAAGAAAAAATGCTGAAGTAAATAACTTACAGCTTACCTTTCAGATAAGTTTGGTGTCTAGAGAAATCCAAGTTACTGAAATGCTATTGGGCAATTGCTCTTGGCTCTTCTGGGAGACTGTTCAAAACTGAAATTGCCCTCATAAAGTGGTAAAAAATGTAGCCATCTAGAAGGGACCGTGCACTTGGAAGTGGTTTGGCAGGATAGGAGGTTGTGCTGCTTCACTTTACGGCATTGTGTCTCTTCTGGCTGGCTGCCTGTTAGACTCTTGTCTCCATCCCATCCTTGAAACAGACCCCGGCAACCTTAAATATGTGGTTTCACATTTGAGCATGTGCCTCTTGCCAGCACTCCCTGAGTAGAGGTAGCCCTACCATTGATAAGACTCTTGGGTGAAATTAGCCTTTTGAGACTGTGTTCCTTGTTTATACACACACACACACACCCCATCCCTGGAATTTGATAGAAAGGGTCAGTTTGCTCATCAGACCTTATATTTGCAATGGGAGTATGTGAACATCTCGCTTGCATTCAAGGTTGATGTGGTTGGCGCTGTGACTTGCGTAGAAGCGTGTGCATAAAATCCATGGGCAAGCATTGCACTAGTGGCAGTGACTGACCTTGGACACCTTATGGTAGTGCAAAGGAACAGCCTGACTCAACTTGTTGTGTTCTGAACTTCTAGGGCTTTGGTCGAGTTGGTGAGCACTTCTCCAGAAGGCAATGGACCATGCCAGAGCGGCAATCTCTAACTTGGTAAGATACAATTCCCCTGTGCTGTTTGTCTCTTGGTGGGCTGATGATACTGCAGAAGAACGGTTCAACATCACCTGTGTCGGTATCAGGAAATGACAATCCAAAGTAGTGTTCAGTGCTGCTGTGTGGGTTGTGAGCCAAAAGCCAATGTAGCTAGCTGGCTGTGATAAAGAGGTGGCTTAAGCGGTTCACTGCTGGTGGAGTTATCATTAACTACTACGGTGTCTTGAGTCTCTCAGGAAGCTGATAAAGGAGCTGGGTTGAGCCTTGAACAATGTTCCAGGCTCAGAACAATGTTCCAGTGCTGCTGAGGAAGCTGATTAAATGGCTTTCGGGACAATCAGCTTGTGTTCTATTATGTTACTTTGGGGGTGGGAATTCAACCACAAGTCCAGCCTTTGAATGTGACCTGTGCTTCAAAACAAATGTGCAGGAGGAGGTGGCTCAGAGCTTGCTCAGCCAAGCTCTGCTGGTCCTAGAGAGCTTGGACTGAAATGACTGTAGGCTAGGACTGTGAATGTGGTAGTTTGGTCTCTGAACAAGCATGGAGAATACATAGGGCTGAGGCCAAGTTCTCTGCCAAGATACCAAGCAGCTGAGCAGGGGGACTGCTGGGATAGACTTGTAGTTAGAGAGTGAGCTGAAAACTGTCAGTGAGCTGCTGAGAATGGAATAGGGCTTGGGCGCTTGCTACCAGCTGCTTCTCCAGTACAGTGGAGAGAGGCTATGGGACTGTTGCTCCCAAAACTAATTCCTTTTGCCTTTTATCCAGTCTTCTGCCTGTCTCCAGCACAACTGTGGCTGCAGGCAAATGCAAATTTCATTGCTAATGGAAGCTGAGTGGTTGTTCGCAGTGCCTGGCTACGTCTGGAACTGAGTTTAACTCTCTGTTAATTTGAGCAACTGCCACATGCACGGGCTGCGTTTGCACTGTGCATTGCAGCAGGTCAGAAAAGCGAGCTCCAGCCAGGAAGGTGCTCTGCTTGGGCACTGATAACGACTTGTAGAATGGTTCTGTTCACTGGTGGATGTGAGGGTTGGATCCTCAGCTTTCATGTTAGCCGAGGTAGCAGGATTCATATGGGTCATCTTTCTTCAACCTAGCTGCTTTATAATACTCATCAATAGTGTAATTTAAGAGTAGCCCGGGGCAGTTTAATAAAAGATGATCTAGATACTGGATTTACGTCAAAGTGGATGTGGCTCAAAGGCACAACATGGAGGGGCTGCCTTCCCTTTCCTCTGGCCTGATAAAAGTTCTCTTCTGTGTGTGTTGCACATGTTCAGGTCAGATCAGTGCACTCCTGATTAAGACCTGGAGTTTCGGCTTCAGTCAGCCTTTGCTCTGAGGTCACGTGGGAAATGCAAAGGCCGTTGGCTGTGTCATATCTGTATCTCCAAGCTAGACTCTGACCAGCGTGGCTCTGAACTTGTGTGGAGCAAGCAGATGCTAAATAGATTTTGGAGACCCTGAGTGGGTCCGAGTCCCACTCGGTGTGTTTAAAGCAGCCAGCCTGACTTCTTGACAGTCAAAGGCTCAGGCTGTGCTAGAGCAGTTTCAGGTGAACAAGCTGTATTTGGTTTGGACTGCAGGCTGGTGTAGCAAACCCTTCCATTGCATGACTGTCTTTCAACACAGTTTGGTGGTGAGCCGACGTCATACACGCGCTTCAGCATTGCCCGACAAATGGATGGAGACAACAGCCATGTGGAGATGAAGCTGTCTGCTGATGATGAGGAAGGAGGGGAAACTGGGAGACCAGAGCACCTGCATGCCAGCATGCCTCCTCCACGGAGGGTTGGCAGGCACCTCTGCTTCCTAGTCATCGCAGCTGTCCTCCTGCTCTTGATTGGTAAGGAAGGGTGGGAGGCAACCATGTGAAGTGGACTCTGGTATTGAGCATACCTGAGGCTGTTGTCATTTGAATGTGTATTGTTTCAGGAGAGAATTAAAGAGCCTGGATCCAGGCTGCAGCCTCTTGTCACTAATTCTGTCTAGCTCAGACTAATGGTACAGAATTGGCACAAAGAAGTGTGAAGTTTGACAGTGGAACTGTCAAACAAAGGGCATACTGGCCCATGTGGCAAGTGTACTGGTTTTCCCTCTATTAACTCATAACAATTCTCTAGAGCTGTGGGTCAATGTATCGGTAAAGCCTCTGGTGCTTGTGTCTCAAGGATTTTAATGCTGCCACTGACCTAAAGTAACCATTCTCCTTCCCAAATGGTGCTGGTGGGTCCCTGCCAAGCACAGGATCAGATTTATGGTATACTTGAAAACATGCCAGCTCGGTCAAAATGTCAGGCTGCATATCCCTGTCTGTCCTTAGGCATGCCAGCTTGTCAAAAATGGTGTGAGAGCAGAGATGCATCTTAACCCTGAAGCTGCTCTGTATGCATTTGTTCAGTGTGGGGCTGGTTTAGCCATCTTCCTGCAGCACAAAGACATACCTGTTTCTGCCCTTAGGGTTTCTGATTGGCTACTTGAGTTATCGTGGACGAATGCAGAAGGCTAGCAGGTGTCTGGATGCAAGTGGCAAGTGTGAGATGACTCCTACCACATCTTACTTAATGGATGATGATGAAACTGAGGAAGAAGAGGTTCCTGGACCACCTGTCTTCTACTGGCCTAAGCTCAGAGAGATGTTGTCAGAGAAACTATCAGCAGGACATCTTCAGGACAACTTGAGGTAGCAGTTCCAGAAAGTTTAGCTACAGTTATGAGAGGCACAGCCTGTGAGTAGAACTTGGGCTCCTTTGGAGAACAAGGGCCTTAAAGATGTTGTGGGTAGGCATGTGGCTAAACATGGGCTTAAATGGCCCATTCAAGCTTGGGTTTGCAGGCTGGAGCACTGCAGTGCAACCTGGTGCTGTAGCTTAAGCTGTACCTATGTTACCCACAGGCAAAGAGCAATTAAGTACTCGTTTGAAGCTGGCCAGAGTGAAGATGAGAACGTTGCCAACTACATTCATGAGCAGTTCACCAGCTTTCTCTTGGATGAAGTGTGGGATGATGAGCACTACGTCAAACTGCAGGTCAAAGGCAGGTATGTTAACGAAGAGATGCAGGTCTCTTCCTTACAACATAAACATCTGAAGTCGTAAATGTGTGATATCTGCTGAAAGCAGCGCTAAAATTGCAAGCTAGCTAGTTGCCCATCTCAAAAGAAGGCCTCAGTCAAGCCAAGCAATAGCTGTTCCTGTCTCTTCTCAGGCTTTCTAAATCCAAAGGACAGGGTAGCAGCCCTCTGGATTTTTTTGGGGACAGCTGTTTCCTCAAAGCAGATTCGGGAAGTGCAGAGAAAACAAACTTGAGTAAAAACTCTGCTGAAGGTTTCCTGTGTTTCTAAAATTGTGAATCACTTTCTGTGATGTTGCCCATGTGTTAGCATGGACAACTCTCTTGTCACCCAGGCAGGTGTTGCAGACATGGCAGTGGCTCTTGGAGTAGCTCAGGCTCCTAGAACAGGCATTGTGTTGGCTGACAGCTCATATCCTTGTGTCTTACTTGCCCCTTCATGTCAGGGGAAATTAATTTGCTTAACTCCTCTTAGGAGGGGACTGAGACTTGGAAGCACAGATTATTTCTGCTGCCTGTCTCATAAATTAGCCTTTGTTAATGTCTCTGAAGAGGTTCTTGCACAGATGTACTGGGATGAGTTTGCCTGTTTCAGGCTCTGCATTGACTTCATCAGAATTGCTAGGGCACAGACTGAAATACGGGAGCTGGTTTAATATGGAGTTTATTTATGAAAGAACATAATGGTGTCTCTTTACATTTAACAGTAGCAACAACACAGTGTCTATTCTGGAAGACAGTAAAGAAGAGATACTGGAGATCCCTGATGCATATGTGGCATACAGCAAGAGTGGCTCAGTTGTTGTAAGTGATTTCAAGGAGATCCTGGAAATGAGGTTGCATGGGTAGCAATGTCCAAACTATGTCCCTTCAAGATGTGGAATATATAAAGCCCTTCCCAGTTAAAGAACTGGTGGTGGGGAGAGAGGGGTGAGGAGTGGGTCTGTATGGTTTTATTACTTCCACAAGATGCAGAAGTAACTGTTTAAGTGTCTCTGCTGGGATCCGGACAGGAACCTTGACAGAAGTGCTGCTCCAGCAGGCACATTGTATGTGATCAGAGCTTACTGATTTTACTTACGTTGCTGAGCTGTTACCAGGAGTCACTATAACTGTGACTCTGTAGGCTGTTTCAGGTATCTTACTTACACAGGACTGCTGCATTTATAAGCAATGCTTCTGTTCCAGGGCAAACCAGTCTACGTGAACTATGGACGGAAAGCTGATTTTGAGAAGATACAGAAGCCGGGTGTTTCACTGAATAACACTATAATCATCTTCAGAGCTGGAAAAATAACCCTGGCTGAAAAGGTAAGCAGTCTGTGCCCCAAAGGCTGGCCAAACTTGGCAGCAGGAAGCTGTGCTTCCTCCTTTTGAAGACACACCTCTGTGCCTCAGCTCTAGAACTCATGTACGTAGGCTTGTCCCTGCAGGCCTAGTCTTGCTTGTTTGCACTAAGTCTCCAATGCAGGTCTGGACAGCAAGAGTGGTCAGAGCTGGTTACCATTCATGGTGTCATTCTTCTTGCCCTCTGGTGGACTTGCTTGGGACAGCCAAGTATCTGGAGTGATGGAGCTGGGAGGTAGCCCGGGGTGCAGAGCTGGCTGGTGGCATTGCTATATGCAGCAATAGGGCGGCTAGAAGCATTGCCTCAGAGAACCTCTGGCTGCTTATCTTGAGACTAACCTAATCTGGGGAAAACACATGGAGCGTAATCAAAATTAAATAACATCTTTCTTCTAAGCTGGTCTGAGGAACAATTTTGAGCTGAAGGAATCATAGACTTGAGACACTGTGGAGTGTCCCAACTGTTCAAAAGGATGTTGGACACACTATTGTGACCAGGCCACAGACATTAATGTAAAGTTTCAATTGCCTAATTGGAATTAAGGCACAAACAAACCTTTCAAAAGGTTGAAAACTCACCAAAACTATTTGTTTAACAGCGATTTGAGTATTTGCAAAGGAAAGAGAAAGTATAGTCACCACCTGTGGATCCAGCAATGTCTTGTTGGTCCTACCCAGGGCATCTCAGGTGATGGGAGCTCTGAGCTCGCCTTGTAGTCTGTTTAGCCAGCTTTTATGGTTTCCCTGTCCCCTCATTCGCATGTGAGGTGTGCAGGGATGGTTCTAGGAAGTGGGAGGGTCACACAGGAGTCTTTTGATGCCCTGTCCTGCACCATCCATTACTCAACCTTTCAGTTTGCATGGGTGCCCTCTATAGTGAAAGCAACAGCAGCAGGGAAGTCATTGCATCATCATAGAATTGTCTAGGTTGGAAGGGACCTTTCAGGTCATCTAGACCAACTGTCAGCCTAACACTGAAAGAAACCATCACTAAACCATATCACTAAGCACTAGGTTTACCTGTTTTTTAAATACTGCCGGGGATGGGGATTCAACCACTTCCTCGGGCAGCCTGTTCCAATGCTTGAAAGGGTGAAAAATCTTTTCCTAGTGTCCAATCTAAACCTCCCCTGCTGCTGTTTACTCTTGTCTTGGAAGAAGAGACTGACCCCCACCTCTCTACAACTAACTGAAAGGAGGTTGTAGAGAGCAATAGGATCTCCCCTCAGCCTCTTTTTCTCCAGGCTCCACAGCCCCAGCTCCTTCCGCTGCTCCTCGCAAGACTTGTGCTCCAGACCCCTCACCAGTTTCATTGCCCTTCTCTGCCTTTCTTGTAGTGAGGGACCCAAAACTGGACACAGTACTCATGGTGGGGCTTCACCAGTGCCACATACAGAGGGACAATCACTTCCTTTAGTCCTACTCACCACACTGTTCCTGATAACAGCCCCACCTACATGGCACCAAAAACTGACCTCCCACCCTGCATACCCCTGGCAGGCAGTTCCTGGGGCAAACAGCCCATGGGCAGGTTTTGAGGCAAAGTTCCAATTGTAGAGTCCCACACGTGCTTTGCCTGGAGTAGGACTAATCTGTTAGTATTCATCATCTTTGTGTATCTGTCACTGTTGGGTAGCTGTTAAAAATCTGTTCTGGGTAGCTGTTAAAAATCTGTTCTGGAATTGGACTTTGAGGGGATCAACCCTTCGCACCGTTACTCTATATACTTGTCTTAACTCCCCTTTCTTGCAGAACACCCGTGTAATTAATGTTCTTTGCTTCAGGTTGCAAATGCCCAAGCAGCAGGAGCAGTTGGTGCCCTGATGTACCTGGACCCATCTGATTATGAGAACACAGATACACTTGTCCCCTTTGGACATGTGAGTATGCAACTGGCTCTCCTCTTTGTGCTCTAGAACCTTTCTCACCATGGACTGCAGACTGCAGCAGTCCTTCTGCAGGCCTCTGGCTGAGCAGTGCTTCCTGCCCTTGTGTAGATGAAAACTGTTTGCCTCCTTTGAGACTTGAAGATTCTTCTTGCTTTTTACAGGCCCACCTTGGAACTGGAGACCCTTTCACCCCAGGCTTTCCTTCTTTCAACCACACCCAGTTCCCACCAGTGGCATCTTCTGGACTACCTCGCATTGCTGTTCAGACTATCTCTAGCAAAGCAGTAGGCAAGCTGTTCAGGTAACTGCTTCTCCTTGCTTGCAGGCTAGGCTGCTGTGGCCCTCTTGCAGGGGTGAGGATGGTATTGAGGTGCTTTGAGCCCAGGGAGCTCTCTGCTGGTCTCTGCTGTGTATCGCAGGGAGCGCTTACTTGAGCTGGCTGGTGAAATGAAACTTGTGTCCATATCTCATGTCTTAAAGACTAATCTTCTAGTGCTGGATTCCTCTTGGCCTCTGCATCCTACCTCTCCTTGCATAATCAGTAGGACAGGTCTGCAAGCTGTTTGCTGAGCAGGCCATGAACAAGGCTGCAGTTGCAGGCTTGCTTTTTTCACAGAATAGCTGAATGAGGTCAGAGCTGGATAATGAGTTCAAAGGATCTCTCTTTTTTTCCCCTCAGTAAAATGCATGGAGAGGAATGCATTCTGGAGTGGAAAGGTGGGGTCGTGGGATGTAAGGTGATGCTGAACAGCACGAGCAAGATGACAGTGAAACTGACCGTGAACAATGCTATGGTGGACAGGAAGATTCTGAACATCTTTGGTGCTATCAAGGGATTTGAAGAACCAGGTAACAGCAACTGCCTTGTGGCTCAGTCTTGGGCTGAATGTGGCTCAGTCCCATTCAGAATGTGACAGCTGCTTGCAGACAGACACAACCGCTTCCTCAGCAGAACCAAGACCCTTCCCTAAGGGTCAAGAAAAAGCTGAACTGTGCTGCCAGAGAAAGGCTAAATGAAAGCAAACAGGATGCCAGATTCAGGGGTCAGACTCCCTACTCTGGTCCTAGTACGGAAGCTCAAAGCTGCTTTTCTGATAAATGGTGTTTGCAACCTGAAGCTTGCAGCTCAGATCTCGATGTCTCCTTTTTAGATCGGTATGTTGTGATTGGAGCCCAAAGAGACTCCTGGGGCCCAGGAGCGGCCAAGGCTGGCGTTGGAACTGCCATGTTGTTGGAACTTGCCCGTGTGATCTCAGACATGGTGAAAAACGGTAAATATTTGTGTACAAAAGCATGGGGGTGGGAGGTAATGCGGGTTTAGCTCTGTGTGTGTTAATGTTGGAGAGCCCAGTTGCAAAATAATTATTTAGGAAGGCATAGGGAATCTGGCAAAGCTTCCCGAGATGCTATTACTTGTCCAATATAGACAACTTGTCTGCAGTGAGCACTTGCTTCCAAGGGACTGCCTGCTTGTATCTGATGCGGCTTAAATGCAGAAATGTCCTTAGATAACATGCGATGCAGATCTCAAACTTGAGCTGTCTATTGAACAGCCAGGCCTGAAAGTAGTAAAACACTGAAAAAGCTGACCAGCTGGAGCGGTGGGGGTTGCATGGTGACACTTAGTGTGAGTGCTTTTGTCTCCAGGGTCAACTTTGGGCTCAGGCAGCTAAATAAAAAAGGAGAGAGATGCAGATAGCATGGCTTTCTGCAGCGTGGGGGAGGCAGGGGGCAGTGTTCATGCAGCTGCTATTGTGCCTGTCGGCAGCAGCCAGAATGCTTCAGCGCTGTCCAAGGAACAGGCAATTCATCATCCCATGCCCTCAGTGCTAATTTACATCTCTGTGGGAAGGGCAGACATCTCAGTGTCTCTGTCTTTGCAGATGGCTACAAACCAAGGCGTAGCATCATCTTTGCCAGCTGGAGTGCAGGAGAGTTCGGAGCTGTGGGTGCTACTGAATGGCTGGAGGTACTGTTTCTTTGATAGACTTCTGTGTGATGACTGTGTGGCTGTGATTTCCTGTTGCTACAGATTAAACATTCTGGTCTTGTACTGCTCATCTTAAAATACTTGTATTTTTTTCTAGGGGTATTCTGCCACACTGCATGCCAAAGTCTTCACTTACATTAACTTGGATGCTGCAGTCATAGGTAACTTGCTATGCTACTTTTAAGTTTCTTGAAACTGAGTGGGACCAGAAAAGATTGACAGACATCCCTTAAACTCCAGGAATGAGGACTGTGCCAGAGGTTGATGCTGGGTGTTTGGCTGAAGGCTGGTGTGACTCCATTTATTCTGTTGTCATTAAAGCTGGGAGTTTGCTGCAGCCTGAGCTTGTGGGCAGCTCTGCTAGGTCCCAGTAGAGCATCTTGGGTCTGTCAAGGATCCTTTGGCAACAAGTTGTAGATCAGTTGTTGCTCTGTCACAGGCCTGAGCTGCTCTAGCAGTAATTTTTAATTGTGCCAGCACATCATACACTTTCTTTTTTGCAGGCTCCAACTACGTGAAGATTTCTGCTAGCCCATTGCTGTACACCTTGCTGGAGAGAACTATGAAGGGGGTGAGTTGAAGGGTCTTGGGCTACTCAAGGTGACTGGTTTTAAGGAACAACTGAAAGCAGCCAGAGCTGTACTGGGTCACTTTGCCCAGCTGGCTCCTTCTGAGGAGAAAGCCCAGTTTAGGAGAAAGGGCTGAGATACTCTAGAGGGCCTTGTCTGAAGTCAGCTGGGCTCTGGGAATTGCAGTTTATGCATGCAGAATCTAAAATCAGCAAATGCCACAGTTCAGTGGGAGCTGAATGCCAGTCTGGCATGAACTGTTCCTATGTGGAGAAAGGTCAGGGCAGCACACCTGACTCTGGCATCTGCACAGGCATGCAAGCTCCAGGATGGACCTGGAAGCCCAAGCAGAGATCAGAACAAGTGCAGTGACTGTCGTCTCTGTGCAGGTAAAGGATCCAGCAAAGAATTCGAGAACCCTGTATGACAGAGTTGGCTCTGACTGGGTAAAAACAGTGTAAGTATTGTCATCCTGCTCTTTGGGAAAGCAAATCTCCATATCTCCATAAAGGGTTTTTGCTCTTTGTGCTGGAGTGTCATACCACTGCCTGGGGTGGGATTTATCCGCTGCAATGGCATCAGGCAAGCATGAACAGTACAACACTAATTGTGCTTAATGCTGCCCCAAGCTGCCTGTAGGCAGCCCAGACACCTTTTTGGTAGGGCAAGAACAGCCTTGTACAAAGGCCGGTGGCCGGAAATGGACAAGCAGCTCTCGGCACTTGGCTGGGACTCCTTGCCAAAACCAGTCTTGTCTAGACAGGGTAGTCCATTTGTCTCAGAGCTTCATCTCTAGGGCTCGTAGCTTTTCTCCTGGGATGCCCAAATCAGTTAGTAACTACTCAATACTTGTGTTTTGCAGTGTTCCACTTGGTCTGGATAATGCAGCATTCCCTTTCCTGGCCTACTCGGGAATCCCAGTGGTTTCCTTTGGTTTCTGCAGTGTAAGTATTGCCTGCCTGCCTGGTGCACTCTTCCTGTGGGAAATGCTGTAAGATATCTGCTCTCCCATATGGCAGAGCACAAGGTGCTGTCCCAACCAAGCTCATTTTCCATGCAGGAGCTTCTCTTGGAGAGGAGATGCAGCCTCTCGACCTGGTGGCTGTGGCAGTAGTACTTGCTGCAAAGGCTGCTCGTGGGGCATTGGTTGGGCTGCAGTCTCTGTTCCAGAGTCCCGAGTGCTCTTGTTCTGTTGGGAGAGGGGACACTTGCTCTTCTGGAGGCTTGGATGTCAGTGATTCCTCAGATAGCAGTGATTCAGAAGCTAAAAGCACTAAAAAGATGTCAAGCTGTTGTTGCTCCAGTGAAAGATTGTGCTACAGCCTGCTGGTCAGCAAGCAGAGTGTATGGGGGAAGTGGTACCGTTGGCAGAGCGAGTACTAACTCAGGTGGGTCAGGGCTGCTGCTGCAGCTTGGGGCTGGCAAAAATGCATCAGCCAAGCAGCCTGTTCTGTTACTGCAGGTGTGCAGATCTGAGCCTTTCTGGTAATGCCTTTCTCTGCTTGTGAATGCCTGGATTTTTTAGTGCCAGACTTGTTCCATAAAAAAACTTGAGTTATCCTGCCAAGAAGGGTTGGAGGGTGCTGCTAGCACCAAATTGGGTGCTGGTGTTTGCCTGCCTGCACTTCTGCAGTGAACTATGAAGAGGGGAGGAAAGGTTTGTAAGTCTTCGGGTTTAACAAACTAGCAGAGCATGCTCCTGATTGCCGGAAACTCTGATGGACAAGATCATAGAATCATAGAATAGTTTGGGTTGGAAGGGACCTTAGAGATCATCTAGTTCCAAAGATGCAGGAGCTCCATTCCGTTCTCCTGTGCTTTGAAGTTTTGCCCCTCAAGTCTCTACTTAGCAGCACAAGGCAGTGGAATGTGGTGAAAGTAGCAAGCAAATTGTAGTGGGAGCAAACTGTAAAATCCTAGCTGGAGATGCACTCTTCCCTAATTTTAGTGCCTTCTTTCTTGCAGTATGATAAGGAATATCCCTTCTTGGGCACTACTCAGGACACTGTGGAGAACCTGAAGGCGACTGACAACTTGTATGCTCTTATGCGTGCTGCTGCAGAAGTTGCTGGACAAATAGCTCTCAGGCTGACCCATGATCATGAGCTCTTCCTGGACTTTGAGAGATACGGTGATGAACTGCTAGCGTTCCAGGAGAAGTTCTTGTCCTATGATCGGGATGTGAGGGTAAGAAAGTCTTTGAGCACACTGGATCTTTGTAGATTGTGATGGGGCAACGTGCTAATAAAGGCTCTGCTGCCTGTGGATACAGCAAGGTGGACATCTTCCTCCTTGGGGCACAAGAGTGTAGCAAGATGTGACCTGAATGGTTTTTCCTTAGATTGGTGCAGGCAGAGTACCTGTGGCAGACAGATTTAGCTAATTTGGCTGTAGTGAGCTCTTGAGGAACTGGATGTGGATGTTTTCTCCTCTAGTTATCATTCACAGCACTTTGCATCTCATTTGTACTGCTGCTGAAAGCCTGTAAGAAACTGTGGGTGGGGAGAGACGTCACTGAGCTCAGTGACCTCAGAAGAGTCTGCCAGGAACTCGCTCTGCTACTTGGCTAAACTGGCAAAAAAACCCAACACCTAACACTTACCTGCTTAGAGAGCAGCAAAAGAAGAAAATCAGGTTTGCTAACAGCTCCTCCCTCACAGGCACTGGGACTGACCTTGAACTGGCTGTTTTTTGCCCGTGGTGACTTCCAGCGAGCTATAGATGCACTGAGAGGAGACATCACAAACAGTGACAGGGAGAACAAGATCATCCGCAGAGCCCTGAATGACAGGATCATGAAGGTGAGTATTTATATCTGGTTTTTCCTCTCCTCATGAAGGGAGTGCTGGCTGGGACAGGCCTCTCCTTTCTAGGAGCCACAGGCACTGTGCAGACTGATCCCTCTTCTGCTTGCTTAGTGTCAATGTGATTGACTTCTGTGCTTGCTGCCAGGAGAGGGTCTGGCCCTTGCAGAGCTGCTGCAGGAAAGGGCTGGGTGAGGGTCAGAGGTTGGGAGCTCCTGATGGGGTAGATCAGGAAAGAAAAGCTTGGCAGGTGAGAGTACAACCCTAAATTTGCATCTCTACTGCAGGTGGAGTATGACTTCCTCTCCCCGTACCTCTCACCAAAAGATGCTCCCTTTCGCCACATCTTCTTTGGCAAAGGTTCCCACACCCTGCAGAGTCTGCTGGAGAACCTGCATCTGCTGAGAACCAGCAAGGACAGTGTGGATGTGAATATGCTGAAAGAGCAGCTGGCCCTGGTGACCTGGACCATTAAAGGAGCTGCCAATGCCTTAGTGGGTGATATCTGGGATACAGACAACGAATTCTAGAGACAGAAACCACCTGGTTAAGGTACAGGATTAGGGAAACCCACTCCCTAATGTGGCATAATTTTTTCCTGTAGATTTTTTGGCAACAAATTTTTTTGACCAAAGCTGATCATAAAATTTAAATTTCACCTTGACAAATTCACAGGAGGCAGTTTTAAAGCAGGTACTAAGATTACCATGAAATCTCCTCTGGCCAGGGTCCCATTTGACCACAGTCTAAACCGGTCACATAGCACTGCTTGTGGGGCTTGCTCTCCAGTGTACTTGAGAAATAACAGCTCAGGTGACTCCTGAACTGGTACCTTGAGTGGGGAGGTACCTCATCTATTTAGAGTTTCAATTGTTTGCCCTCCAAACCTAGCGACAGGATAAGGAACGGATTCCTCTTAATGCGTGTAATGAGGATCCCTTCTCTGTCAGGGAGCTGCAGAGACCAACCTGTAGTTCAAAAATTAAACAACGTCGTAGCAGCCCACAAGTGCTGATTATCAGCAAGCTCTGAAGTGTCTGGCCTGCCTTTACTCAACAGCAGGGTCCCAATGACATCTTGGAGGCTTGCTTCTGCGAAGGCCGGTCTCAATACCCAGGGAAAATAACCCAAAGATTATCTAATGCCCCCTTTATATCCTTAGCTGGCACCTCAGGGAGTCCTGTGGCATTGAGAAATGGCTCTAGACTGACACTTCAGACCTTGCTGCTCTAGGGCCTTTTGTGAAATCGAGTCTCTTGCTGGACAAACCCTGTTTGACTGATGCCGTTTTGATGGCTCTTGTTTGGCACTGAGATATTTATTTGTTTATTTATTTATCAGTGACAGTGTTCACTATAAATGGTATGTTTTTTTATAGAAGATAATTATCGGAAGCAGTGCCTTCCATAATTATGACAGTTATACTGTCGTTTTTGAATAAAGCAGCATCTGCTATTACAATCAAATATGATACTGGAACTTTGCATTTAAAATAATCTAAACAGGCCTCTCCAAAAAGAAGTCTTTGAAAACTAGCAATTAAGCTTTCTGTGGCAAAAACACACCTCTGGAAGAAACTTGGAGGTGTAAACCTGGTAGCAAGTCTCCAGGTTGTGCTCCAAAATCATCCCTGACATAATGAAAACCTGGATGAAAATTCAAACACTAGAAATTCGGCTTCCCTGTGGTGTCTGTGCCTCCATGGGCTTCAGACTCCCTCTCTTCCCTCCTTTTCTGGATGCTGTGCACTCGCATGGGGAGCACAGCTTCCTTTCTGGCCCCGCTGGAGGGGCTTGCTGTGGAGCATGCTCATGGCATGCTCACTCCACTCATGGCAACACACACAAACTTCTTGTACTTTGGATTAGGCATTGGCCCGATTTTTTTTTTATTTTTTTTTATGGCAGCTTCCTGCAAACTTCCAGTACCTTAGGTATCGTGAAACCTAACTGACATTATCGGGAGCAGTGTCTCCCATAATGTGTAAAGAACAAGGTAGTTTTTGCCTACCACAGTGTTATATCGGAGGCAGTGACCTCCATATGTTGCACTATGGGTGTACGTAATTATCGGGGACAGTGTTTCCCATAATTGTTCTATGCTTATCATGCAATGTCATCTGCAAAGCTTGATGGTTAGTATCTAACACGGATCAATTTGCGGCAGTCCTACTTTTTTCCCACTCTCCTGTGGTGATGCAGATACAAACTTTGGTCTGTTATGTACTTCTCTAGACTCTTACCTTCTCCGTAGGGTGAACTGTTTGAAATAGCTGTGCTGTCTTGAAGTGGCTTCCTGCCTCCTAGTCTGCCTCTAGTGCTTTTGAATGTTTAGTGGAAATTAGGCTAGTTAGACTGTGTGCTCTGTGATTTAGTAAACTTCCTTCAAATCAGTTGCGAAGACTTGGGGAATTAAAGATGAATGTGGGCCTTGGGGCTGACTGCTGCCTGGAGGGCTCGGGTCACTGCTCTAGGTGGGGGTGCGTGCTACCCAAGAGGGTGGCCCACTTTGGCACTGGGGGCAATGCTGGTGTGTGTGCCTGGGAAGCCGCTTGCTGCCCAGGTCTCACTGGAAACTCCAGCCTTGGGTGTTGTGTGGAGGGGGGGAGATGAGTGGTACCTTTCTTGTGATGCCCATCTGCTCCCTGACCTGGAGCTGAACGCTGCTGCTGTCTGACACCTGCTGAACTGTGCTGCCTGTTCCCAAAAAAAACAGTCAGCTGGCTGTCCCCAGCCGTGCGCTCTGCAAGCAGTTTGATCTGGCACTTAAACCTAAAGCAAGCGAGTGACCTGAGCCCCAGCAGCAGTCCTTGAGGGAAAAGAGCGCTGTTGACCTGGTGCAGAGACCTGGGCCACCACCAGGAATGGGCAAGCGAAAGCTCCCAGCCCAATTACTGAGCCTCAGCGCTCACCAGCTTGGAGGGATGGATTTTCATCCATCCTGGAAGCCCAGGCTTATGCAACTCCTTGCTCTTAAGTACCCTGCTGTCTCTGAGGCATGTGTACAACCCTGTCTGTGTTACTGCTTCCCAGTGACACTTCTCTGGATGGCATTTAAGAGCTGCCGTCTGGGAGTCCTCGTGGTAGACTTTGCATGCATTTTGATGTCAGACTTAAAAACATGGCGCTTTACAGGCAGCAGAGAAAGACAAAGCTCAGCAGCACAGCCCTGACTACTGGGATGTCTGGATGCCGTGCTGGTGTCTGACTGGGATGGGGGTGCTATAACTGTGTTTCTGGGTCTGTTACCTGCTGTCTGCTCGAATAAAGTTTTAAAGCCTGAACACTCAACTCCTCTTGTGGGTTCTTGCAAAGTCATGATGCTGTTGTGGCCACGGGTGAGCTCGGGTAGCTTGGGGGGGGGGGGGGAGAGAGGCTGCTCTCCTGCCCCAGTAGGGCTAGGGCAGCTCCAGTTCAACCTCCTTGACTTGCAGAAGCAAGTCTGAACTTCACCTTGCTGCTTGGCTGAGTCCTGCCTCACTACAGGTGACAGGGGTGAGGACTCTGTCCTGTCCCCCTATCCTTCCCCCTCTTTCAGGGCCAGGTCCTGCCTCTTGGTTACTCCATTGACCCTCAAGAGCTGGTAGGGGGTGATGAAGCATCCAACTACTCATGGGTCCCAGCTCTGCAGGTCTGCTGGTAAGAAGGTGGCTGGCAGGGTCATGTCTGTCCCCCAGTAAGCCAGAGCTGTCCCCTGTCTCCTTCCTGCCCCTCAGCCCCCCTGGGTCGAGGTGCGGGTTGATATGTGGTTACTGCTTAGAGCCCCGGGGAGCTCCAGCAGAGCGGGAGCTGCATCACCATCTGCAGAGGCCAGTTGGGGTGAGACTGCACTGGTTTGGGGCTCTGCATTTTAAACAGGCTCAGCTTTACTCATCTGATTCCCCCGCATCCCGGGTGCCAGTCTCGCCTCCTGCCTTCCCTTATCCCGTGAGGATGCACCGTTTGGGGCAGGAGGTGGCTTCTCTGGGAGCCCCGGGGGCTGTCCTGGGGTAGCTCTGCTCCCTCCTCTTCCACGGAGGATGATTTACTTGTTGGGAACAGGTTCTTTCCTGCACCTCCCTGCCCAGACCTGGCAGGGCTCTCCAGGAGACGCAGGGCCGGGGCTGCCCGGAGCCAGGCGGAGGGAGGTCGGGTGAGGGTATGTGTTGGGGGGGTGGGTAGCCCCTCTTCACCCCCTCCCTGCACCTGGGAGCAAGAATCTGGGCCGTGCCGGACCAGCCCGTGTGTCCCGTTCCCCCGGGTCTCTGCGGCGGAGCGCTCCCGCGGCCTGGCGCTGCCCCGCGGTGCGTCTGTCCGTCTGTCCATCCCCGTCCGTCGCTCCGTCCCACCTTCCTTCCTCCACCCCTCCCGCCGTTACGTAAAGCGGCGGCGCGGCGCCTTTAAGAGCGGGGCCGGGCTGGCGCGCGCCGCCCCGGGAGCTCGCGGCGGGGTTGGGGGGGGGGGGGCCGGTAGCGGCGGAGCCGGGGCTCCAGCGGCGCAGCTCGGGGCGGGGGACCGCGGCAGGGGGGCGGCCCCGGGGGGGGCTCCCCCAGCGTGCGGGACCGGGACAAGGAGTGGGACCAGGACCGGTGCGGGGACCGGGACCGCCTGCATCATCCAGGGGCAAGGGGCGAGCGGGGCCCCGGGGGTGCCGGAGGGCGGGGGGCTGAGCCCGGGGGTGCCGGAGGGCGGCGGGGTGGCCCCGGGGGTGCAGGAGCAGGGGGGGTTCTCCCGGGGGGTGCAGGAGGCCGGGCTGGGGGCGCTGCCCCGCGGTCAGGAACTGGTGACCGGAGGAGGCGGCGGCGGGGAACCGGGGGGCGGCGGCGGGGGGCCGGGCCGGTGGCACTGGGTGCCGCTGGGGGAGCGGACGGGCTTGCAGGAGTGGGGCGAGCGGCCCGGGCCGGTCACCGCCGTCGGTAGCCCTAAGCCGGGAGCGGAACCGAGGCGGCGGCCCCGGGAACGGGGGTCGGCCCGGGCGCGGCGGCGGGCGCGGAGCGCGGAGGAGGCGGCGGCGGGAGAAGCGGCGGGCAGCCCCGGGGCCCAGCCCCCGCGGCGGGCGCGGGGAGCGGTGCGGGGGGTGCAGGAGCGCGGCCCCAAAGTCGGGCAGGAGCAGGGCCTGAGCCGGCGGGCGCAGCAGGAGCGGGGCGGGGGGCGGCGGGAGGTGACCCCCCCGGGCCGCGCCCGCTGGTGGGTGCGGCGGGGCCGGCAGGAGGAGGGGGAGGCCCAGAGAGGGGTGCAGGAGGAAGGCGAGCTCTACCGGGGGGAGCAGGAGCACCCCGCCGGCACCCCCGGCGCCACCCGCACCCCGTCCCACCGGCAGAGCCGCAGGAGGGCCGCCCGGGTGTGAGGCCGGATCCGGCACCCCGTTGCCCCCCCCCCCATCCCCGCGGGGGGTCCCACCCGGTACCCGGCCCCGCCGCTGGCGTCGATCGGCGCACCCCGCCCCGGCAGGTGGGCGAGCGCATCCCGCCTGGCATGACACCCGCCCGGAGCACCCCGGCGCCCGTCCTCTCCCTGCGGTGACGCTGCGGACCCAGCGCGAGGATGCGGTGGCAGCGGCGGTGAGGACAGAGGTGAGGAGCGAGGGGTGACCCCCTTGTTTGGGGGGCAACGCAAGGTTTGGGGGGGGGGGGGAAGGTTTCAGGTTTTTGGCTCTGCGGCACTGCCCGGTTCGACGTGTGCCCGCTGCGCCTCACCAGGCACTGCTGGCACCGTGCCCTGCAGCACTGCGGGCTGCCGGGGCTGCCGTCGTGCCTGGGCACTGCGGGGCTGCTGAGCCCCCAGCCGGTAGCACGCCCGACCCCCCCTCACCACCACACCCCCCCCACCCCACCTCACCCCCCCCAGCTCCTGCCTTCCCCCCGGGGGCCTGGTGCGAGTGGGCGCCCGGTGCCTCAAACCTCATTGAACCGCCTCAAAACTGCAGCGGAAGACGGGGGAAGGTTTTTATTTTTCTGGAGAAAAGGCGGCTTTGCTGGGCTCTTCCTCTTCCCGGGGCCCGTGGGAGCTCTGGCGCCGAACAGAGGATCCTTGTCCTCCGGGGCCAAGCCCCACGCCTCGGGGTGGCCCTGCTGCCGCCCAGCCCCACAGCGGTGGGGAGGTTGGGGGGGAAAAGCCTCCGTCTTTGTCGGGTTTGGTTTTTATGTTTAATAAAACCTTTCAGTTAGAACTTGGTAAGGTGGCACCGACAGCCTGAGTGAGGATCCCACCTCGCCAGGAGGACTCGGCTCAGCTTCTCCTGGCACGGTCAGACCCCCCTCCCTCCCCCCAACCCGGGCTCTGCAAGCCGGGGAGGGGGGGCTCAGAGGCGGATGGAGGAGCCTGGGCAGGGGCAGCGTCTCTGCCCACGGAGCTGCCTGGGCCGTCTGGGCAGGACAGGCCGGGGCAGAGCCCGGCGCTGGTGCTTCCCCACGCACCCGCCTCCCTGGCGCAGCCTTCCCCAGGGTGCCCCCGGCGTCGGCTCGCCGCCCCGCCAGGTGGGGTGTCCCCCCCCTTCATCAGGTGCTGTGGGGTTCTGCATCACCCCCTTTTCTCAGGCGGCTCAGGGCAAAGCTCTTGAACAAAAGTTTGTCAGCGCAGGGCTTTGCAGAACTCTCCTTGAAATGCGACATGCCCGGGGGGGTGTCTCTGAGCAGGTGTGCGCCCCCCTCTTTGGGGAGAGGGTCCAGGATGGACCCTGGGTGCCACGGGGCCACCCTGGGCTGCAGCCCTGGTCCCGCTGCCGGCCCCGAGCCCGTTGCTCCCCACAGGGAGCAGGGCTGAAACGGCCTCCGCACCCCCCAGCCTGGCGCCCCGAGGCCTGGGGGTGCAGGGTGGGGGCCGTTTGGGCTGTGCAACCTGTTACCAACCCCTGGAGCTACCCGGGCCTCGTTAGCCCGGTATTCGTTAGCGCAGGGCGTGGACCAGCCCTGCCGGCAGGGTATTGTGGGTATGGCTTGGGGGGGGGCTGTCGATGCCTCCCTTCTTCTCGGGCAGCTGCCAGCCTGCTGTCCCACCGTGACTCAGCCTCCCCCAGGGCATGGGGGCATCCGTGGGCAGAGGAGCAGGACCAGGAACCACTGGGGGCTTGTGGCCAAACCCCATCCCAGCCACCCTGTGGACCAGACCTTGCCCTGTGCCTCAGTTTCACCACCCCGAGAGGCTCCATCCTGCTCCTGGAGCTCCGGGGTTTTCGCTCCAGTCATGCCCATGAGGGATGGTAGCCAGCTGGGCAAAGCATCCAGGGGGCATTAACCACTCATGTGGGTTTGGGGGGCAGGAGGGGGCTCTGCCCCACACGCAGCCCCCACTGGGATGGGAAAGCTTGAAGAAGAAAGTCTTGCTTCAGCCTTCTGCTGAGCGGCCCCAGGGGGGCACTGCCTGAGCGATGCAGCCTGGCTAATTAGGCTGCTGTCAGTGCTAATGACCAGCAGATGCTGGCTGGGGCACTGCTCCGCTCTGGTGCTGGGGGAGTGGGGGGGGTTTAGCCTTCACCCCCGCCAGCTCCGAGGGTCCCACCTCCCCTGCTCCCAGCACTGAAGGGAGATGCTGCGGGGGCTGGACGTGGCTTTGTGCCCATCCAGCCTGAGACCTGGCAAACTCATTTTGTGCCAGCTGTGCCACCGCTCCAAGGGCATGTCCTGCAGCGATGTGGGGATGGAGGTCTCACTGGCAGCACCCACAGGGCAGAGGGGCCATTTAGACCTAGGGCTTGTGCTGGTGCCCTTCCCTGGCAGGACCAGGGGCAAAGCCTACAGAGGCTCAGCCACCTGGGCAGGAGGTGGCCCTGGGTGCAGGGAGACATTCCCTTAGCCCCCAGGGAGTCTGGAGGGTCTGGGGTGGGCAGACCAGGGGGTGCCAAGTCGGGGGACCCATCCTGACCTCTCCTTCCCATTTTGCCCAAGGGGGACCCCCGTGGCTGGTGTCACCGCAGCCCTGCCAGCCCCATGGCTGAGCCCTGATGCCGTGCCCCCTTGCACACCGCCCGGCTCACGGCGCCACCGGGGCTGGCACTTCAGAGGGACCCCCGCAGCACCGCCACCGTGGCCCAGGTGAGAGGAGCAGGGGAACCAGGGAGTGCCAACCGGCCTTGCACTGGGGCAGGGTGGCGGTGTCCCTAGGGTCGGTGACACCAAGGCTTGGTGACATCAAGCCTGCTGCCCTCTCCCCCTCCCGAGCTTGGAGCTGAGGGTGGGGAGGGCGCTGTGGGTGCCAGGGAGGGTGTTGCTTTGCCTGCTTGTCCCCTAAGACACCGCGCTGTGTCCCTCCCTTGATGACAGAGCCTGGGGCTGAGGAGGTGGGGGTCAGCTATGGGGTCAGCAATTCCTGCCTGTCCCCTGCCTGCACCGGGGAGGCGGGAGGCACAGGGCAGGCTCAGCTCGCCCCGGCACGACCTGCAGAGGGGATTTAGCGGCGGAAAGAGGCTTAGGGAGGGGATTGGGGTTGCGCTGGGCTCTGCTGGGGTGGGGGCTCCCCCGCTGCCTGGCTGCGTCTCTCCTCCCCGAGCGGCCACTGCTGCGGGCAGGGGCTGGGAGTCGGGGACGCTCCGTGCCGGCCAGTGGGATCCAACCATGGGACCAGGCTCCAGGAGCACGGAGACAGCAGCGGGAGGGAAGCTGGCACCTCAGCCTCCCCGGCCTCCCCCACCACGGGGGTCGCCAGCCCTCCGTGCTGGCCCCCCGAGACCTCCCGCTTGCCCAAGCTGGCCGAGTGAGCAGCATCGTACGGCAGCGCCGAGGGAGGCGAAACACCTGCCGGTAGGGGGTCCATGGGGGCAAAGCGGGGTGGTGCAACCCAACAAGGGGCTGGGGACGGTCCCCAGGGGGTGGGTGGCAGCGGCGTGGCAGGAGGAGGCAGGCTGCAGCCGTCTCTGGCGGGAGCGGGGTGTGTGTGTACGCGTGGGTATGTGTGTGCCCGCACGCCTGCGCCGGGGCCGGGAGTGTGTCACCGCAATTTGGGGCCGCCCCGGGGGCCCTGCCAGGGCTGAGCGAGCCAGCCCGGGTGCCGCCACAGCCGGCCCCGCTGCCGCCACAGCCGGTGAGATCACTTCCAGGTGACACGGCCACCAGGAAGGTGGCAGGCGGGCTGTGACAGTGAGCAGGGCGATGTGCCGGAGGTGAGTGGGGGGACCCCGTCCTCCTCTGGGAGCTTGTTTTGGGGACCCGCCGATCCCCAGGGTCATCTGTGCGGGGTGGTTGGCGCAGGGCATGGGGGATGCGATGTCCCCGGGGATGCTGGAAGGGATGCGAGGCCACGCGTGGTGTCCCAGAGGGCTGGGGAGGTCTGGTGACCCCATAGAAGGGAGAGACACCCTGTGGTCAGTGTGACTGTCACCGCCTTGGGGGACCAGGGGATGGTGTGCAGCACCAGCAGCTGTCATTGTGGTGGGAGCCCCCCTGGGGTCACAGACAGCTGGATCAGGGGTGGCATGGCATGGTGCCATCTGTCCCCTCACAGGGGACCTCATCATTTGGGTTTCAGCTGAGCCTGGGCGGACCCAGGAGGAGCCGGCATGTTTGGGGGTTGACCTGAATCCGATGCCCGGGGCTGTGGGTACAGGAGTTGTCCCCTCTCGGCTTGAGGGGGAAGCATCATGGCTCTCCTCGGGTAGAGCCTGGCGAGGGTTTTGGGGCAGCTGGGGCCAGAGGGAAGGTGGCATAGCACGTGCATCAGTCACCGGCCCGTGGCGTGCCAGCGCGGTGACGCCGGCGGGCCGTGCGCGGGGGCGGCTCTCACTGCTCCCACGCCGCGGGCTCGGCCTGCCCCGGCTGAGCTCACCTCCGTGGTATGGCAGGAGGAGCCGCCGAGGGGCTGACCCTGCCTGGCCCCCTTCCCAACCCCCCCCTGGAGCTAGGGCGGGTGCCCCCCCAGATTGGGGGTGTTTCTCTGGGGAGGGGGGGAGCAGGATGGACTCATGCCCCCTGCACGGTGACAGCCTGGTGTCACTCCTGTGGCTACACCGGGGTCTTGAGGGATGGTGGGGGAGGCAGGTGTGGGGGGAGCAGTGTGGTGGGGTGTCGTGGGGGCACTTCTGGGGGTCAGGACAGGGCGTCATGCCCTGTGGCGTTGGCATGAGGAGCGTGTTGGTCCCTGGGTGCTGTGCTGTGCTGACTCCCCGGTTTCGGCCCCCCTGCAGCTCAGAGGGGGGGGGCTGCGGGCAGGCAGTGTTGGGGTACAGACCAGTCCCCATGTGCAGGTTGGGGGGTTCCCCATCCAGGGAGGTGGCTTCCCAGTGCCACCTGCCAATGCTGGGGACTCCGCTTGATGCAGCGCTTGGCAGAGCTCTAGGAGACCCCCAGCTCCCTGCAAGGGGGTGTGGGGGGAGAGGATTGATCCCAGGAGGAATCCTCCCGGCGTGCCCCCCTGGGCCCCCATCCCGGCAGTGCCCGGCTGCTCTCTAGGCCCTGCTGTGCTTGCGCCAGCGCTGCCGGGTCGCTGCGGAGCAGCCATCTTCCCAGCGCATCCCATCCCCCTCTGCCGGCACAGGGAAGCGGGAGGGATGCTGGGGATGCAGCCAGCCCCAGAGCCCCCCCACCCCTCTGCAGGTGCGCAGGAGGGGGTTACGGTGCCTCCTTGCCCACCTGGCTTGCCACAGAGACCCAGCTGCTGGATGATGCTCCCCCCTCCTCCTCCTCCGCCCGGCTGCCTGCGCCGCATCCCCGCTGGTGGGCTGCGCTGTGCCGGGGTGGGGGGAGAAGGGGGCTGCGAGCGCGGCGCTGGGGCTGGCAGCGATGCCACTGCCTCTCTGCTCGGGTGCTGGAGCGGGGACAGCAGGCAGGCAGGTGGACTGCTGAGCCGGGAGGAAGACTGCGGTGCCAGGCTGGGATTGGGGTGAGGACCAGCACTTGAGGGGCTGTCCCCCACCCTTTTCTTTTCCCCGTCTCCTCTGCATCCCTCCATCCCCCCCTCCCTCCCATCACGGTTGCGGTCACCTTCACCCTCTTGCTGTTTTCCGGAACTGCAGCAACTTTCTGCCATGTGATCCCGCGCCCGGCTCCAGCCCTCGCCACCCCCAGGCAGAGGCGGGCATCTCCGCAGAGCCCCCCGCTTGCCGCCGCGCCGCAGCCGCCGTTGCCACCCCGGCCATGGGCGAGAGACGCGACTACCAGCGCCTGAGCAGCGCCGAGGAGGAGGAGGAGATGCTCGGCCCCCTGCCCCACAGTTTCTCGGACAGCACCGGGCAGCGGGTCCTGCAGCCGGGCCGCGGGCGCCCCATGCCATCCCCCCGGCAGGACATCGTCCCCGGCATGCCGTGCCGGCGGGTCAGTGCGGGGGGAGCCGGTGGCGGGGAGAGCAATGGGGGGCGCTCAGCTGGACTGGGTGTCCCCAAGAAGGGCATGGTCGCGCTGTGGGGTGTGGGTCGGCGGCTGGCATGGGGCTGGGAGTCCCCCTGCATGGCATGTCCCCTCTCTGGCAGTCACGGTACCCCGTGGCATCTGGGGTGGCGTGGGAACAGTACCCCCCTGCATGGCCGTGCTCCCATTCTGACCCACGGGAGTGGGGCTGCCTGTTCCTTCTCGCTGGGGAAACTGAGGCACGGGGGGAACGATGTGCAGCGACGCAGCTCGGCCAGGCCTGGCACAGCTCGGGGCGGGGTGGGCACAGCGTCTGTCACAGGATGGTGGCCCTGCAGGCTGCCATTTGCATGTGGGGGTGTCACTGGGGGGGTGTCAGGCTGTTGCGTGGAGGTGTTGGGGGTGGCGGTTGGGGAACATGTGGAGGATGCAGATGCCTCGGGGTGTAGGATGGGTGTTGGCTGGGGTGTCGTTGTGGGTAGGAGTGATTTGGGGGTTCGGTCACCCTGTGCGCCAGCTCATGGCCGTGCATGATGCTGGGCGAGCACGGGGACCAGGAGCATGCCATCCTGGGGGTGGGCACCCCTGGGCGGGCGGGGGTGTGGGCGGCTCCAGGTGTGCATCAGGCGGAGGCGGGGGGATCGGGCCGGTGGGGTGCCGGCGGCTGTGTGGCACCGGTGTGTTTGCGCACGTGCGGCCGGGGGGGGCGGTAGAGGTAGGGGGGGTGCGTGGAGGTGACGTGTGTGCGGGGGGGGGGGGCGGCTGCCGTTGTGCAGGTGGCGGGAGCCGCGCGGGGG
>JAOTQQ010000052.1:11693528-11741164 GCA_026546715.1 Gallinago undulata | reverse complement strand
TGGGACCAGCTGCGGGATGCTCCTTAGCTGGGAACCGTTGCTGGGCACATCTCTCCTGAGGCTCTGCCCCGTCCTGTGTCCCTGGCACCACCACCTGGGGACAGCCCATGCTGGAGCAGAGGGAAGTGCAGGTGTTTCTATGGGGTCCTGCTGATGGGGTGCTTCTCCTGACCCCCTGGGGAGCTGGGGATGGGCTCAGGAGATGAGTCCTGCAAGCATCCCTCATGCCCAACCCAGGCAGCACCCCAGCCTTGGCTTCAGCCCCTCCGGGTGACTCCCCCAGGGGGGTGATGGGGCAGAGGGGAGCAGGGCAGAGTCCCCCATTGACCCGGCGTGGTGTCCCAGCAGAGGCTGAGCTGTAGCATGCAGGCGGAGGAGGGAACGGACTGGCTGCTGGAGCTGCTCACCGAGCTGCAGCTGCAGCAGTACTTTCTGCGCATCCGGGATGAGCTCAACGTCACCCGCCTCTCCCACTTCGAGTACGTCAAAAATGAGGATCTCGAGAAGATCGGCATGGGACGCCCCGGTGCGTATGTCCCCCCCAAACCTCCCCCCCTTCCCCCCCATGCTCCCGGCTGGCTGCAGAGCATCTTTTGGGGAGCTCAGAGGAGCATGTGGTCCGTGGGTGTGGAGGGGACCACCACCCCGTGCTGGGTCAGTGACAGTCGCTGTGTCCCTGTGTCCTGTAGGCCAGCGGCGGCTGTGGGAGGCAGTGAAGCGGAGGAAAGCCATGTGCAAGCGGAAGTCCTGGATGAGCAAGGTAAGGATGGAAGATGGGCAGGTGTGGCAGGGAAACTGAGACAGGAGGAGCTGGACCTCTCCCCATGCTCTTCCCGACTTCCCAACTCTCCCTACACCACCAGACTCTGGGTGGTAGGGACATGGGCAAAAGTCCCTGCCACACATGCCCTGCCAGTGGTGCCCTGGTCCCACACAGGCTTCTTGCTCACTTCCCAGTGAAGGATGGCCCTGCCACCCTGGCACTTGAGAAATTCATTTGCCTCTTTACCAGGAAAAACTCATTTGCAGCTAACGAGCCGCAGAGCCTGTGCATCTTGCCCCAGCCAGATCTGGTGGGCAGCAGCGCTGCCTGGCCCCCTACCCACCCTGGTGAGGGGACACAGCGTTGTGCCTGCAGGCTGAGGGCACAGCAGGGCAGGGGACCCTGGGATGCTTATGTGTGCCCCTGATGCCATCTCATCCAAAGCTGGTACGGCTGCCACCCTGGCACCCCCCAGCACCTTACACCCCCCAAAAGAGCAGGACACTTGCCAGCTGGGCGCTGGGTCATGGCCTCTCTCCCCTGTGTGACTCGTCTGGGCTGGGACAGCTTTTAATAGAAGGCTACTCAGCCTCGTACCGGGCACAGAAATGCCACCTCCCACCCCGGCCACATGCTGGGACCAGCCCCCACACACCCTGCATGGGTCCTGGCTGCTGAGGCTGGGATCAACCCCATGGGGCACATCACTGGTCCGGCTCAGGGAAAGGGAAGGAGAGCCATGTCCCCTCTGGGCTGATGGTGGCAGCAGCGCATATTGCAAGGCCCACGTCGCCACTGCAGGGATGTGTCACCGTACTTGGCCCAAGCTGGAGGTTTCTCTTGGCTTCATGCCCAGGCACATCGTGTGGCTGCAGCCTGGCCAAGGAGTGCCCAGGGCCCTCCAGCCCCTGGTTTGCCGGGGCTGCTGGAAGAAGCACAACCCCTTCCCTCCACGGGAATCACCACTCAACATGCAGGCAGATGGAGAAGCAGAGCCTGCCCTGGGTAATCACCAGTTAGGGGTCATCATTAGGTTCCAGAGTGTACAGCCCAGGCAGGGAGCCATCCTGACACTGCTCACTCGCAGAACCAAGGGCTTGGAGTGTCTTCATGACCACATCTCACCTGCCTCCGTGTCCTGCAGGTGTTCAGCGGGAAACGTCCTGAGTCGGAGCTGCCACCCCAGCCACAGAGCACCTTCCGCAAGCCCCCCACGCCGCCACCCCCCGAAGCTGGGGGCCAGCACTCCCTCACCTGCCTTGTACGGGAGCGGGACCTCTCGCTCTTCGAGAAGCTGGGTGATGGCTCCTTTGGCGTCGTGCGTCGCGGCGAGTGGTGCACACCTGCCGGCAAGACGGTGAGGGGCTGTTCGTGGTGGGGGGAGCCGGGCAGTGGGACCACCCAGGGGATAAGACACTTTGGGGCTCATCCCTGCTTTGGCCGTAGCTGAATGTGGCAGTGAAATGCCTCAAGACGGACGTGCTGAGCCAGCCGGAGGCACTGGACGACTTCATCCGGGAGGTGAACGCCATGCACTCCCTGGACCACAGGAACCTCATCCGCCTCTATGGTGTGGTGCTCTCCCACCCTATGAAGATGGTGAGTGGGGGGAACCAGGGCCGTCCCCAATGCCACCCCGTGGAGGCATCCCACGTGACGGGGTGATGAAAGCCAGGCTGCTTCAATACCCCGAGTCCTCTTCTGGTATCCCTGTTGGGGTACAAGAAGGCTGAAAACCAGCTCAGCCAGGATGCCCCTGACCTGACTGACCATCTCTCCCCTCTCCATGGTGCAGGTGACAGAGTTGGCCCCACTGGGCTCCCTCCTGGACCGCCTGCGGAAGAACCAAGGCCATTTTCTCATCTCCACCCTCTGCCAGTACGCCATCCAGGTGGCCAAGGGCATGGCCTATCTGGAGTCCAAGCGCTTCATCCACCGTGACCTGGCCGCCCGCAACATCCTGCTGGCCTCCAACGAGCTGGTGAAGATTGGGGACTTCGGGCTGATGCGGGCCCTGCCCAAAAATGATGACCACTATGTGATGCAGGAGCATCGCAAGGTCCCCTTTGCCTGGTGAGCCTTGGGGAGAGGGGACATGGATGTGCAGCACCCACGGCCTCCTGATGCTGATGTTCTTCCCCACACAGGTGTGCTCCCGAGAGCCTGAAGACGCGCACCTTCTCTCATGCCAGCGACACCTGGATGTTTGGTGTGACCCTCTGGGAGATGTTCACCTATGGGCAGGAGCCTTGGGTTGGCCTCAATGGCAGCCAGGTGGGTGCACAGCAGGGACTTGCCCCCACCCCGCCCACCCCCCCCAGCCCCTTGCCCCAGCAGTGCTGGGAAGGACACCTCGGACAACCTGACGGCACTCCCTGCCCCATAGATCCTGCACAAGATAGACAAGGAAGGCGAGCGGCTGCCGCGGCCCGAGGACTGTCCCCAGGATGTCTACAATGTCATGCTGCAGTGCTGGGCGCACAAGCCTGAGGACCGACCCACCTTCGTGGCCCTGCGGGACTTCTTGGTGGAGGTGGGTAAGCAGGAAGGGGGTCAGGGACCCAAGCACCCCCCTCCCACTGGATCTGCTCGAGCATTCAGGGTAGATGGGAGGTGACGTTGAGGGGGTTGAGCCAGACAGCCCGACGGACTGGGAGGCAGGCAGTGACCCCAAATACCACCTTGCCCTCACCCACCCCAGGGATGTCACAGTTGAGGAAGGGCTGGGAATGATGATGCTGTCCCTTGGCCATTTTGGGGGCTCTGCTGCATGGGGCTGGGCCTGGCCTCAAAATGGGGTAGGGATGGACGTGGGGGGCTGCATCCCCTGTCCTCACAGCCCTCTCCCCCCAGGCCCAGCCCACTGACATGAGGGCACTGCAGGACTTTGAGGAGCCCGACAAGCTGCACATCCAGATGAACGACATCATCACTGTCATCGAGGGCAGGTACTGCACGGGAGGGATGTCACGTATTGTGAGGGGGACAGGGACCAGCTGCCATCTTCAGGGATGCCAGCCCTGGGGGGACAGGGGACCCCAGGAACAAGGAGACTGTGGGCACTGGCAGAGCTGTGGGGAGCAGGGATGGGGAGGGGGGGGCTCTGCCCTCACAGCACACCTGGCCATGTACCCCCAGCTCCCCTGGGCAGGGCACGATCCCCCAGCAGCACAGGACCACAGGGACACCCTGGTGCAGGGGGGGTCACAACCCCAGCCCTGCCCGCACCGTCTGCCCCCACTGACTCAGCCCCAGCCTTGCCCCGGGAAACTGCACACCACAGGGCTGCTGCCTGCTGATAGTGGTGGGGACGTGCCATTGTCACTGGGCTGGGAGAGGCACTGGGGGAGGCTCGGTACCACGATGGCTGGTGTGCCCTGTCACCCCCTGCACTATGAGCTTTGCTCCTCAGTCCACTGCCAGCCACCCCCGTCTGCCACCCTGGGGGCCTGCAGACTCAGGGGGACCTTTGGTCCCTGCATCCCCATCCCTGGACGTGCCCGTCCCTCTCCAGCTCGGGGACATCAGGGACTCCCTAAAGGAGCTCAGTGTCCCTTTGCCCTGCTGGCACATGGGAGGCTGCGCCCCCCCCCCGTCCCCGTCCCATCCCTCCCCAGCTCCGGGGGGATGAGGAGTAAGGCTCCATCCTTCCCCCCCCTTGGCTCTCTCCATCCCGGGGCCGGCTCTCCGGGGTTAGTCACGGCCCGGAGGTGAATCAGGACGAATTTGTGTGTCTGCAGGGACCGGCTTTCTCCCCGGCCTCCGCCGCCAGGGATGACTCTTGCCCAGGGTCTGGCGGTTTAATTGCAGGGAGGGGAGGGGAAGCGGCGTCGGCGGAGGGAGGGAGGGAGGGAGGGAGGGAGGGAAGGAGGGAAGAAGAGAGGGAGGGAGGGAGGGAGGGAAGGAGCGGCGGAGGGCGGTGCGGCCGCAGCAGTGCGCCTACATCGTCCCCGCTGCCGCATCCCGCCCGCCCTGGGCTGGGGGTCCCGCTCCCGCGCCCCCCGCCGGCCCCAGGTGAACCACGGCGCGGGAGGAGGGAGCGGGAGGTTGGCGGGAGCGGGACGGGACGGGACGTGGCCGTGCCGAGGGTACCGGTGGGTCGGGGAGGGCTGGGAGAGCGGTGGAGCCGGGGCGCAGTCTCCCCTGCCTCAGTTTCCCTGGGGGACGCTTGTCCTCGGTGGACCCCGGTGCCGGGGACGTTTTGGGGGTGCGGGGTGGGCTCTGCAGCCGGGCGGGGGTGGGGGGTGGCAGGAACCCCAGAGGCTGCCGGTGCTCCCGAAAGGCCAAGAGGGGGGCCCCTTCCCCCGTGCCTCAGTTTCCCCGGGGGCGGCTGCCCCCCACCGCGCTGCCGGCGGTGATGCTGGGGCAGGGAAGGGAAAGCTGGCGGGGGGGGGTGGAGACGACACGGACGACGGACGACACGGACTCCTCCGGGGGGGCCCCATCCGGCCGCGCCGAGGCCGCCCGGGGCACTGTAAACACCCCCCACCCTTTTTCAAGCCCCTGCCTGTCGTTCGGCGGGCGCCGGGCGTGCGTACGTGTGTGTGGGCAGGGGCAGGGACCTACCTGAAAGCCCCCCGGGGAGCCAGCCGGCTGCGGGAGGGGGCTTTCGGGGGGAAGCCAGGGCAGAACCGGAACGGGTTCACGCCGGGGGTCCAAGCCCGGAACTGGTGGGATGAGGCTGGGAAAAGGAGGGGAGTGGAGGGCCCGGCCGCAGCATCCCTCCGGCGGGATGTGGCAGCGTTGGGGCGCAGGGAGGGTGAGGGGAGGTGCCCCCTTCCCGGCCCGTGGCGGGTGAGGGAGGGTGCCCGGTGCCGGCTGAGCTCTCCTGAAGCCCCTCCGAGGGGTCCCGGCGCTGAGTAAGGCGACTGGCTGGCGGTGAGAGGGCAAGGTAAACAGGAAAAGGGCTGAGCTGGTGGCCGGGGGTGACTCACAGGTGACTCCAGGAAACCGTGGGGCCCGTGCCAGCCTCGCCGGGCTGGCACCGCATGCCGCCCCCGGCCCGGTGCGTGCCCTCCCCGTGGGGAGCGGGGGGACCCCAGCTGGCAGGGAGGAGGGTGACCTGGTGGGAGCAAGAAGGTGGGGATGTATTTAGGATCAGAGCCTCCTCATTGATTTGGCACAGGCTGGGTGGGGGGCACAGCTTGGGGTGCCCTTCCTTGCGTCCTGCCTGCCCCCCCCACCCTGGGGTCCCTGGGCTGAGTGACCACCCTGTCCCACTCTGGAGGTGGCCGCATCTTGGGGCAGGCAGTCGGCTTCTGGGGTACTCTGGGCTCTCCAGGGGACCAGTAACGTGGCCACCCTACTCACACGGCCACAGGAGGTTTTGCAGCTTGAGTCCCTCAACCTGCCTGCCCGTCTCCCTCTGCCCATGCCAGCCTGCACGGGGCTCAAAGATAACATAGGAAGGGAGCGAGGGAGACTTCCCTGTCCCCTGTCTCTCACCGTGACCCCCCCTGTTTCCCCTGTGGGACTAGGATATTTGAGGGTTCATCAGCAGACACCATGCAGATCCCTTGGGCCATCCCCACCTGCGTGGGGTACAGGGGGACCAGCAATGAGCAGCTCAGTGCAGGCATCACCCCAAGGCTCCTGCATAATTTGGGGCAGCTGGGAGGAGGAGGAAGGGGTGCATCTTTTGGGGTGCAAATGGGGAGCTTTGTTCCCCGCCACCCACATCCCTGGCATCTCCTGTTGCGTGGGCCATGCAGGGTGGGAGGCAGAGCCTGCTGCCGGCATAGGGTTGGGATCCTGGGCGCCTGGGTTCCCCTCCCAGTTGTGCCACTGCCTGCCTGCATGGCCTTGGGCGAGTCACCTCGCCTCCTCCCCTGTCCCCGGGGCAGGCACATGTCCCCCTGCCATTTCCTCATCGGTAACAGGGTCCTTTTTATTCCTTAGGGCCGAGAATTACTGGTGGCGGGGTCAGAATAAGCGGACCCTAAAAGTGGGCCAGTTCCCCCGAAACACGGTGACCTCGGTGGCGGGGCTGTCGGCCCATGACATCAGCCAGCCGCTTAAAAACAGCTTCATCCACACAGGCCATGGAGACACCAACCCACAGCACTGCTGGGGGTTTCCCGATAAAATTGATGAGTAAGAAACTTTCTGACTTCTCTGCATCCCCTGCTTGCTCCCTGCCTTCCCGCTACCCGCCAGGCACGGGAGCGAGCTGCGGCTTGGCTGCCCCCTCCCTTAAAGCATCTCTTTCCCCCCCGGCTGTACTGGGGATGGTGGCTCCGGGTAGGGTCCCCACCGCTGCACTAACTCCTTTGCCTCTTCTTACTAATGGGGTCAGGGACGTGGGGGGGCTGCTGTGCTTGTGGGGGGCTGTCCCCAGGGGAGTGCACCTTCTCCCAGCCCCGCAGCCCCTTGTGGCTGTTTTGGGGTGGGGGGACATCAGTAAGCACCACCCCGGAGGTGGCCACATTACCCCAGTGCTTTTGAGGTGTTCCAGGGCTGCTAAACCCCCCACCTTTCAGCGCCTGCGTGGAGGGGAGCCATGGCGGGGGTGTTTATAATTTTAACAGCATGCATTCTCTTTAAAAATCCACGAAAAGGCTCTTCTTTCCCCCATGTTCCATCAAGAGACCCCAGTGGGTCTGTGATGGGGAGGGGAAGTCGGGTGCCCTTGCCCCAGGGCACCCCGTGCTCCCCAGCCAGGTGGGACTGGCTGTGCCCAGTGTGGGTGCTGGGCACCGAGGGGGTGGTCGCCTGGGGCACCTTGGCTCGGGGCAGGGAGCACAAGGCGGGGGGGGGTGTCTCTGCCAGCACTGGGCTGGGGGGGACGTGGGAGGGATGTGTGTAGAGGGCAGGGATAGGATTTCAAAGCCTGGAAAGACCCCGCTGGGTAGAACCAGCTCCTGCGCTGGGCTCGGCGCATCCCCTGGGATAGCGATCCACACCTCCACGGGGCATCCCAGCCTCGGGACAGCTCTGCCGGTGCCCCCAGCCCCAGCCTGACACCTGCCCCCGTCCCCCCTTCTCCGCTGTGCCCTGTGCCGCAGGTTGTGCCGTTGGCCCTCGGAGGGCTGAACCGCGGTGCCGCGCACGCGGACCCGGCTCGTGCCCCGGCAGGCCTCCCCGCGCCCCGCTGCGTGGGCACGGGCGCTGGGTACGTGCCGCCCGGGCCGCCGAGAACGCACCGAGCTCGGCACACGCCCAGGCCTTCGGGCTGCGCCGGCTCCCACCAGCTCCCTCTGCCTCACCACGCCTGGCTTGCGACGGCTCGCCCGGGCCTCCCGGCACCCCACCGGCGTTGCTGTACCGGGGCTGCGGCACCCCGGTGCTGGGAGGGTGTCCTGGGCGCTGCACCCTGGGGCACGGCACCCTGTTTGCAGTCCCCTGGGTCCGGCACATCCATGGCACATGGAGCTGGAGAGGGATGGGTGACAGCGGGATGGCACCGGGCTCTGTGCCATAGCATTGGGGTGGCGGGGCCCCAACGCTTGCAGGGGACGGTACTCGCCGGGGCATCGTGCGTGGCAAAGGGGCTGTGGGGTGTCCTGAGGGATGTGTGGTGGAAGCGAGGGGTCCCACCTGGCCCCTGCTGACCCCTCGGATGCTCTCCTCCTCTCTCCCCACAGGCTGTACCTGGGAAATCCCATGGACCCTCCTGACATTTTAGGTGTGGACCCGAGCGCTGCCAGACCCACCCAGCTTCCAGGAAGGGCTAAAAGTGAGTGGCTTTTCCCTTTCCCTTTGCTTGTTGGCTGCGCAAAGCCCTCGTCCCCGTGCCCTGCTGCCAGGGTGATGGGCTGGGACCCTCTTTTCTATCTCTCTGCTGCCACTTGCTTTTTGCAGACCTTGGGGGGAGCTGGGGTGACAGGGTGCGTTGTCACTTGGCCACGTGCCATGGGCAGCAGCGTGGGCGGCTAGTGGCTCTGCCCGGCTGGACTCTGCCCTGCTGCCCTTCGTCCGTGTCCCTTGTCCCATCCCAGCCTCCCGCTGCCGAGCCTTCCCAGTACGGGGGATCTCAGCGGAGCTGCCATAGGGAGGGAGCTCATACACCACGCGTGTGCCACAAACCCCCCTAAACCTGCAGTTTTCCCTTGGGTGGGCTTCCCACTGGCATCCGCGCTCCACTGGTGATGGGGGACACAACGAAGCATGCACCCTGCTAACGAGCGCCCCGGCTGCCACTTGCCTCGCGCACTCACCCCGTGCCTCCCCTCCTCTCGGGCTCTCTCTTCTCCTGCAGGGCAGCCGCCTCCGCGCCCGCCTCAGCCTACTGTCCTGCTCACCAGTAAGTTGGGCTTTTTTGGGTGCTTCTCTCCCTCCTTCCTGCCCCCCTTTCTTTGCTCTCTTAGCTCCTTTCACCCTCTCTACCCTCTGGGTGCTGTCGTGCACCTATGGGTGATGGCACCTGTGGTGGGGACACAGATGTGGAGCAGGGTGGCCAGCCTGGGGCGGGGGGGGCGGGGCACAGGGTGGGGAAGGACAGGATTCCTGGCCCCCCTGCCCTGGTATGTGTTGCTTCGTCCAAGGTGGGAGACAGAGATGGCTGAAGCTATGGGGGAATCTGGGGGCTTGGGGTTGCAGGTGCCCCCCAACTTTGCACCCCAGGGATGGGTGCCAGGACCCTCACCGTCCCTTTCTGTCCATTCCTAGAGCCCTGCTACGACCCAGTCAGTGAGGAGGAGGAAGGTCTGCCGGGAGGTCTCCGGAAGCTCTGCCTGAAGAAGCCAGGTACAGGGAAGGGTCTGCGACCAGTCAAGCCGTCGGCACGGGTACCGGGCACCAAGGTGGGCGAGCGGCAACCTGGCCGACTGGCAAGCGAGGGGCCAGCGGGCGGCGAAGTGACCCTCATCGATTTTGAGGAAGAGGTACCCCAAGGCAGCCCCTCGCCGGTGGGAGAGCTGACAGCCCCATCATTGGCCAAGCTGGCCATGGAGGCATTCTCCTTGTTGGACAAGACCCCACCACAGAGCCCCACACGGGCTCTACCCCGGCCCCTCCATCCCACACCGGTGGTGGACTGGGACGCTCGCCCTTTGCCCCCGCCACCTGCCTATGATGACGTGGCACAGGATGAGGATGACTTCGAGGTCTGCTCCATCACCAGCCCCCCAAGTCGGCGGGGTAAGACCAACTATGGCTTCGTGGATGAGGGCGAACGGGGACCGGTGCTGGAGGACAACCTCTTCCTGCCCCCTAAGGAGACCAAACAGCCCAGCCTGACTCAGACCACCGAGCTCTTTGAGGAGCTCCAGCAGGAGTGCATGAAGAGGCTTAACGTTCCCCTGGGACCAGCCACCCCGGCTGACGACAAACCCCAAATTCCACCCCGTGTCCCCATCCCACCCCGGCCCCTACGCCGCAATGAGCCCGGGCGCTGGTCAGGGGAGCTTTCCCCGGCTTCAGGGGGCGAGGAAGACCGGCCGCCCCAGATTCCCCCTCGGGACCCGCTGTCGCAGCCCACCTCCCGGACACCCAGCCCCATGGCCCTGCAGGTGGGCTCCCCCCAGCAGCGTTCCGCCCTCTGCTCCTGCCTCTCCACCTCGCCGGGGAAGCCCATGCCCACCACACAGAGCTTTGCCCTTGACCCCAAGTACGCTACCCCCAAGGTCATCCAGGCACAGGGCAAGGACTGCTCCAAGGGTCCCTGCATCCTGCCCATTGTGAAGGATGGGCAGAAGGTCAGCAGCACTCACTACTACCTGCTGCCCGAGCGCCCTGCCTACCTGGACAAATACGAGAAGTTTTTCAAGGAGGCCAAAAGCCCCGAGGAGGTGCCAGCATCCCGCCTGGTCACCACAGCCACTGTCCGTCCTATGGTGCAGCAGCCGCCACCACCGCCGGACTGCAAGGCCAACTTCTCCTCCAACAACAGCAACCCTGGACCCAAGTGCCTGGTGAAAGCCTCCTGCAGTCTCCAGAAGATCATCTATGATGGGCCAGATGGCTGCCGCCCTGCTGACAAGATCCGGCTGGTAAGCGGCATCCGTGGTGTCCATGAGCAACACAGGACATGGTGGCCATTGGGCAAGAGCCATCCCCACCCTGTGCCTCAGTTTCCCCAAGTTCAACCCTGGCAGCATGGTTACAAGAGGTCTCCAGATGTGTTGTGGGACAGATTTGTCACTGCAACTCCAAAATAGGGATTGCAGGCCCTTTTTACCCAAATTAGCCATATCCAGGGCCCTAGGGAGGGGGGAGGAAGGTAGCTGTCACTGCAGTCCTCTTGGGCTCTCTGGGTTGGGTCCATGGTGGTCAGGAGTCTGCACTGGAGCACAGGAGAGGCTGAAGATCCCAGGGATGAGGATGGTCCCAGCTCCAGGCTTACGGTGCTTCCCAGGGATGGAACCAGGGTGGGAGGCAGCCCTGGTGACCTCTTTCTCCAGCTGCAGGCTCCTTGCCTGCGGGTGGTGGTGGGCACTGACCACAAGCTCCTCCCAGGTACAGGACACAGTGCACGGTGTGACCACTGAGGAGTGCCAGGCAGCCCTGCAGAACCACAGCTGGAGCGTCCAGCGAGCCATCCAGTACCTGAAGGTACCGCATGCCCCCATCCCTGTGACCCAGCTCCCACAAGAGTGGTGGCACCCCTGTCACTGTGCCCTGTCCCCTTGCAGGTGGAGCAGCTTTTCTGCCTGGGGCTGAAGTCCCGTGTCGAGTGCCACCGGGTGCTAGAGATGTTCGACTGGAACCTGGCACAGGCCAGCTCCCACCTCCTCGATCCCTACGGCACCAACCGCCAGAAGTAGGGGCACAGATTATTCTTTGAGGGGGGGTTTCTCCATGCCATGCTGCTCTTGGCCAGCTGGCACCATCACCCCTCCTGAACTCATCTTCTCTCCTCCTTACAGGCGGTGACAACGGGGACGGGGTGAGCTGCGTCGGATCCGGAGCAGGCATCTCACCACAGGGCCACCCCCCCCGGGTCCCACCCCCACCCACGCAACCTGCTGCTGGACTCTGGCCTGAGCCCCACCTTGGGAGAAGGAGACACCCTGAAAGGGAGCCTGCCCAGTGCCCCAGACCTGCCAGGGTGGTTGTGCCCTGGCTTCGGCCATGGGCTCCGTCCCTTGGCTCCTTGTTGGATTGTTTTTGTAAAGAGAAATGTAATTTTAATATATATATATTATATATATATATAAAAAAATATTCTATTGAGAGGAGGGTGCCTGTGGCCATCTCCCAGGTTCATCCCTGCCCATGCAGAGGGACAGGCCGTGTCTCTCTCCATGGGTGACTGTTCTTCCCTGCCGGCGGGTGGGACAGTGACCTTGCTGCAGGGATGGAGCCCGGGCGCAGGGTGGCAGGGAGGGGATGAAGGTGTGCTGTGGATCCCCAGGGAGCTGTATGCCATGGGCACCCACAAACCCTTCCCCAGGTGATGGCTCACAAGCTGTTACAGGGGGCAAAGGTCTCCCCATCCCAGGCTGCCGGAGTCATCCCTGAAGGCTGAAGGATTTGACCCCTCTGAGCAGGCGGTGCTTGCCCACAGCGATGCCCCCGTGCAGGGGAGCCCCACTCGGCTCCCGGCCGCCGGCTGACTCATGCCCGGGCAGGGAGTGGCGGGCCCTGCCTCGCACCCCCACCCACGCGAGGGGCGTTGTGAAACTGCCTGCGCCACGCAGACGGAGCCAGGTGCCGTTGGGGGGGAAAGGGGGCCGGCCCCCATGGGGTCCCAGGCTGGGGGGCAGTGCTAACTTCTCCCCCCCTGCCCCGCAAAAGGATGTCAGAGCCCCTTAGCTGGGTTCCCTCAGGTGACACCTTGCAGCAGTAAGGTGTCTCCGTGCAGGTGGAGGAGGAGCTCAGTGCCCAAACCCACTGGGTCGGTGGGCATTGGTGGTACCTGGTCCCCAGGGTGCCCTCTGCTCCAGAGCTGGTGGCTTCAGAGGAGAGAACCCAACCACGCAGGGTGAGTTGCCTGGCAGGAAGGGCTGTCTTGGCATGGCCATGGGTCCCTCCTTGTCCCTGATGGTACCCAGCCATGCCACCTATGTGCACCCACAGCTGTGCCCATCGGTGGTCCCCTGGCCTTCCCTGAGCATGGGGGTGGAGAGGTTTGATGGTGGGTGCTGCTGCGGACATGGCCATGCATAGGTGCTTTGGGTGCTCCGTGCCTCAGTTTCCCCATCTAAGGTGCAGCTGCCATGGCATGGCGGCCCGGTGGGATGGGTGTTAATGAAGTGAGGAAGGCACAGCACCTTCACCAACTTACTTCCCCTTCCTTAAATGATCCTGGAGCTGGGCTGGGCCCTGTGAAGAAGCCAATGTGTGTTTGCCGTGGTGGCCCCACTGGGTCCCTTTGCACGGCTGGCTGCACCCGGCCTCTGTCCCTGCTGGAAGGTGACCTGCAACCCAGGGCAAGGCCCAGCCGCGCCGCCCAACGCAGGAACAAACCCACCCACCCCCCCCGGCCGGGTCCGCGTGGGCGTTTGCCGCGATGGCACAGATAACCACTGCACGCAGGTCCCCCGCGGCGGTGCCGGCAGTGCCAGGAGTGGGGCCGGGGCAGGGATCACACGCGGGACCCCGAGGCGGCCACGGGAGGCTGCTCCTTCCTTCTTCCTCCCTGGTGGCGAGCCAACCCCTGCCAGGGGTTATCGGCCAAGCGTGGCGGGGACCCAGCAGTAAATGGGGGGGTGCTGGGGGGGGGGGGTGGGGGGTGCAGGGCTCAGGGCTGACCCATCCCTCCCAAAGGTACTGGGAACCCCTCTACCTGCTTACCACCCCAGGGCCTTTGGACCAGCTGACTTTCCAGCCCCCTTGGGTGCTCCCTGTGGTTTGGGGGCACCAACCTTGGGGTGCCAAGGATGGTGTCACCCTGAGTTTTAAGGGCCTTAAAACCTCCCATGCAAAAATGGGTGTCCCCCAGCGTCAGTGGGTCCCCAGGACTGGGATGTGGCCACCTCCATGGCAAGCTGCGAGGACACTGAGCGGTCAGTGCCCCAGGCAGGGCACGTGGTGTCCCTGTCCCCCCCACCCACCCAGGGGAGTGCTCACCGGCGGAGCCACCCTGTTGCGTCGCTCCCCTGGGACAGCTTCAGCCCAGTCTCTGCCGCCGAGGGAGCACCATGGGGTGCTGGAGCCAGTGGCTGCTCTGGAGCTGGGTGCTGTGGGAGCTCTGGGTGCTGCCAGGTAAGTGCTGGGGTCACCCATACCACTGCTGGGCTGTCTGGGTGGCCGGTACCATCTGGGTGATGGGCTGTGAACATCTCTCCGGCTGCAAGTCCAAGACCAAGTGCCCATGGGGAAGGCTTTTCCCCGTCTCTGCTTGCTGGTCCCACAGCCTCGGCATGGTTGCCCGACTACGGCAGGGGAAGGGGTTTGGGGGGTGGCGTGTGGGTCAAATGGGGATTCTTGCCCATGGGGAAGGTGCCCGTCTCACTCTCGGAGTTGTTCTGGCTGCGGTGCTCGCCACCAGCCCCAGGGGCTGAGGACACCCTCCTCCTACAGCAGGGAGGAGGGATGGGGGCGATGGGGACCCTGGGCTGGTTTTTTCCCCTCATCCTGCCCTCACCTACCTGCTCTGCCATCAGCGCAAGCCGAGGAGATGAGGGAGCAGCCCCTTGTCCCTGCGCCGGCCCTGGCAGAGCCGGCCAGCATCCCCTCTGCATCCGACAGCACCAGCTCCGAGCTGCCTCCAGACCTGGGCATGTGCCGGGCGTTCCCCACCACCGCAGTCGCCCAGCCGGAGCACCCCTCTCCCACCGGCCGGGCCACCGCCTCCACGGGCAACCACAGCTCAGGTAAGGTCGGCAGGCAGCTGGCTGTGGGCAGGTTCCTGCCTGCTGGGGCCATGGCGGGGTTGATCCAGCTGGGGCCACCCTGTCTCGTCCCACAGGCAGCCCGGTGCCACAGGTGACGGCGAGAGCACTGGTCCCAGCCAGGACCAATGGTGAGCAGGGGGGACCTCCCAGTTTGACAGCTTTCCCTGGGGGTCTGGCAAAGCCAGGCAGCCCCCAGCTAGGGGCAGGGGCTGGGGTCTTCTCTCCAGGCACTGCCACCCACCCAACTGGTGTTCCTCCGGCTCCCACCACCACTAGGCATGGGCAGCTTCTGTTCCTCACTCCAATAGGGCACACGGTGGGTCTTGCTATGGATGGTGGCAGTGCTGGGCCAGCTAGAGCCACATCATCCCCAGCTCCAGGTGTCCCTGCCGTAATGGGGACAAGGAAACCACCACCAAACAGCAGCGCTGCTCCCAAGCAGGCTGTGGAAGTGTCCAGAGTGGCTTTGGACAACATCCCTGGAGAGTCAGTCCTGGGAACAACTGTCCCCATGCAAGAGGGAACTGCAGCTGAACCACCCATGGTTGCTGCTGGTACTCTGAGAGGTGTCCCCCCAGCACCAGGTGGAGTTCTGTCCCCACCAGTGGAACCCATCCCGGCTGCTCAACCAGTGCTAGGGACAAAAGTGCCTTCCTCAGTCACTGGCAAATTGGCTGATGCTAATGAGTTGGTGCAGCTGGGCAATGTTGCCATTGCAGAGAGGACACCAATGACAGCATGGACCAGCATACCATCGCTCCCCCAGGACAAGCACAGCACAGGGACATCACCTCCCAGCACCAGCAAGAGCTCTGCTGAGCCACGTGCAACCGCCGTGCTCCCATCCCAGGAGGTCACTCCAGGGTTGGACAAGGCCACCTCACCTCCAGCCACAGCAGCCAGCATCTCTCAGGACACAGGCAGCCCCATGAAGCCGGCAGCAGCCTCAGGCAGCCCTGCTGCTGGCCTCCCCGGGCTTCCACCCCACACAGCCGTGGAGGGAGCCAGGATGGCAGCCCCACCGTCTGCAGACCCCCCAAGTGCACCTTCGGCAAAGGTGACCTTTTCTTCTGCCACCGTTGGCGTCGGTGAGCCTACAGAGCCAGGGACATGTGCCTTACCTGACACCGGCCACAAAGCCTCGCAGGACCCACCTGTGGACCCTGCTCAGCAGACTCCAGCCCTTTCAGTCCCCAGTGCTGCTGTGCCAGCCACAGGAGAAGCACTTCTCCCCAGCCACAGCACGGACCTTGGCACTGCTGGAGATGGGCTACCTGGAGCCAACACTGTCACCCATCCCCAGGCCACTGCACTGGCTCCAGGCACACCGGCTATGGTGATGGATGGCACCACTGCGAAGCCCAACCCCACTGCATCGGTCCCAGCTCTGGGAAGTGCCAACGCTGAGCTGGTGTCTGTCAGGAGCGAGCCTAGTGCCAGAGACACAGCAGGCACCGCTTCCCCAGAGACCAAGGCCATGCAAGTGGGGCTCAGCATGAGGCTGTCCCCCCACGCACCTCCCAATGGCCCTGGTGATCCCTCTCAGGGACCCTTCGTGCACTCCACGGGGTCTCTGCTCCCCCAGACCTCCTCAGCAAGCCCTGGGGCCACAACGGCAGAGGCAGATGCAGGAGGATCCCCAGCAGCTGGACCCAGCGTGGCCACATCCTCCACATCCTTGTCCCTTACGGTCACTGGTGGAGCAAAGCCAGATGGAGCCCCTCCAGCTGCTGCTGCTGCAGCAACATCCTCCATCGCTGTGTATGGCATTGGGACTGGGACAGCTGCCCATTCAGCCTCCCTTCCTAGCAACACTCTAATTAGTGAAGCAAGGATGGGAACAGCATCTCTAGCTAGTGGCAGTGCCACCACAATGCTGCAGGACACCAGAGCCACACCAGCCATGCCTGATGCATCTCCCAGCCACAGCCAGCCTGGTCCCGCTGTGGGCTCAGCTCTCCCAGGAACTGGATCTGCACCAGCCCCACCGCTCCAGGCTGAGCCCCGCCGTGGGGCAGCTCCAGGGACAGAGACGTGGTCACCCAGCGCTGCACCAGGCACGGCTGTGCCGGACACCCCACGGGTACCCAGAGCAGCCAGCATCCCTGTGGCATCACAAGCAGTTATCCCCCCTCTCCTGGAAGGCACTAACACTGCAGGGATGATTCTGGGGGTGTTCCCATCCAGCATCCCCCAAGACACGGCAGTGAACATCTCCCCACTGTCCCAGGCCACCCCACTGCCAGCAACGGGTGCTTCAGGTGATGGCACTGCAGGGCAAGCAGTGGGGATGGCAACCCTAGAGGTGGACACGGAGCAGAACTCAGGTGCCAGTGCAGTGGGGTCAGCTCTCAGCCACACAATTGTCACCACTGGACCATCACCAGAGCCACCTGCTCAAGGGACTGATGCTCCTGAAACCAGGCCTTCAGCAGACCTGCCTCTCCTGGCTCCCAGGGGTGGTCTCTCAGCTCTGCTGGCTGTGGCTAACCCCAGCCCAGCACTGGCCACGGCCAGCCCCCTCCCCAACACTGCCACTGAGAAGACACCTCAGCCTGTGACACCACCACCCCCTGAAAACACAGTCGCAGAGGGAGGGGAAGACAGGTCCCAGCCAGCAGGAGATGGCAGCACCATGCAGGTGAGCTCAACCCTGGTTGAAAATACAAGAGTGGGTGCTGTGACAGGTATCCCCAGCAGTGGTGACGCTGCCCAGGTGATAGCCCTGCTGGTGTCGCTCTCTGCCACAGCCAGCATCGCTGCTCAGCCGAGCACGGCTGCATCAGACCACAGCTCTGACCACAGCTATGGCACTGCTGAGCCCACTATGGACATGGACACAGGCATGAACTTGGGTACAAACATGGCTTCTCCCACCACAGGGGATAGAGCTGGTGTGGCTGAGCCAGGCAGCAGTGATGCCACCCCATCGGCACACTCTTCCCCAGGCAGCAAAAACCCTGCAGCAGTGGCCATTTTGGGCACGGTGTCACCCGCAGCTCCAGAGCTTGTTGCAGCACCTTCCCCTGGCCTCGCTCACAGCACTGCTCAGCCAGATGTCAGTATGTCCCCTTCTGTCCCTAGGAACACCCACCTGGTGGTGGTGGCACCCTCTGTCACCCCCAGCATCACCATCATTGGTCCAACAGTGGGAACAGGTGATGCCAGTCTCATCAGGGTCACAACACCCCCCTCTGCTGTCCCCAGCAGTGCCTCGGCTCCACATGGCCCCTATGTCACCCTGAGGCCATCCCCTGAAGCCACCGATGGCACCCATGGCTCAGCCTTGAGGACTTTCAGCCTGGTCACCAAGGATGAGTCCATGTCTGAGGTCTCCTCTGTTGACCACACAGATGCGAGGGAGACTACAGCTGCACCTCAGTCAGATGCTGGGAGTACCACCACATGGGTGGACACCACCACCTCTGAGAGTGGAGCTGAGGGTGCAGCACCCCTAGCTGCCATCAGCAGCACCCATCTGCCTGTCCCCAGTGCCACCAGCAAACGTCTGGCCACCACGCCAGCTGCCAGCATGTTCCCCAGCAACACCAACCCACCTGCCATGGCAAAGGCCACCATCACCAGCAGTGCCCTGTCCTTCGCTGTAATACACGACAAGGCAGGTGGAGGAAAGCAACCTGTCCCATCTTCAGCAGAGCATACCCCCTCTGAAGAGACAACTGGGTCCTGGGGCACCCTTGGTCTCAGCCTGAACTGGGCAGTGCCCAGTTCACCCCTCCCAAGCCTGCACAGCTCAGCAGAGGAGACAGCACCAGCCTCTTTGTCCCTGCTTGGTGTTGGTGTGACTGAGGACCCAACAGCCAGACAGACACCCCCTGAGCTGACAACAGGCACCACTTCTCCCACAGTCATCAGCAATGATGCCATGGAACAGGCAGCGAGCATGTCACCTTCTGGTTTTCAGACACCTCCAGGGCCACCTGCCTGGGGGAAGAAAAGAGCCATAACTGCAAGCAACCCTACAGCCACCACTGCAGAGAGCACCATAGCCATCACTGTGGAGACCACCACAGGGGCCATCACTGCAAAGACCACCACAGCCATTGCTGCAGAGACTACCACGGCCATCGCTTCAGGGACCACTACAACCATCACTGCAGAGAGCACCACTGAGATCACTGCAGGGACCACCACAGCCATCACTGCAGAGACCACCACAAGGACCATGACTGCAAGGACCACCCCAACCATCACTGCAGGGACCACTACAACCATCACTGCAGACAGCACCACGGCCATCACTGCAGGGACCACCACAGCCATCGCTGCAGAGAGCACCAGGACCATCGCTGCAGAGAGCACCATGGCTATTGCTTCAGGGACCATCACAACCATCACTGCAGAGGGCACCACTGAGATCCCTGCAGAGACCACCACAGGGGCCATCACTGCAAGGACTACCCCAGCCATCGCTGCAGGGACCACTACAAGCATCACTGCAGAGAGCACCACAGCTATTGCTGCAAAGACCACCACAGCCAGCACTGCAGGGACCACCTCAGCCATCACTGCAGACAGCAGCAAGGCCATCGCTGCAGGGACCACCACAGCCATTGCTGCAGGGACCACCGCAGCCATCGCTGCAGGGACCCCCATGGCCATCGCTGCAGGGACGACCACGGCCATCGCTGAAGGGACTACCATGACCACCACTGAAAGGACCCCCACGGCCATCACTGCAGGGACCACCACAGCCATCGCTGCTCAGACCACCACAGCCAGTACTGCAGGGAACACCGCGGCCATTGCTGAAGGGACTACCATGACCACCACTGAAAGGACCCCCACAACCATCGCTGCAGGGACCACTGCAGCCATCGCTGCTGGGACCACCACGGCCATCGCTGCTGGGACCACCACGGCCATCGCTGCAAGGACCACCACGGCCATCGCTGCAGGGACCACCACGGCCATCACTGATCAGACCACCACAGCCATCGCTGCAGGGAACACCACGGCCATCGCTGAAGGGACTACCATGACCACCATTGAAAGGACCACCACAGCCATCACTGAAAGGACCACCCCAGCTATCACTGCAGGGACAACCATGGTCATCACTGCAGGGACCACCACGGCCATCGCTGCAGGAACTACCACAACCACCACTGAAAGGACCACCACAGCCATCACTGCAGGGACCCCCAAGGCCATCGCTGCTGGTCTCCTGGTTGCAGGCACCATGGCACCGGGGAGGCCACAAGCCACCACCAGCCCTGCCACAGCCCCGGCTCCTGCCTTTGGGACACAGAAGGGACTGACCACAGTACCAAGCACATCTGCCCACACCACCACTGGCCACAGAAATCCTGCCCCTGAGCCCCAACCGACCCACAGGCTTGTCAGTAAGTAAATTTTCTTCTTTGCAAAGCAAAGAGCAGGAAGGGATTATCAGCCGACCAAGCACTGTGATGGCTGAGGGTACAGCCCGGCCTGGGGTGACTCGTCTGCATCACACATTAGGCTGCCTGATTCACGGGGAAAGGCGAAATAAGACATCTGAGAGCATCCTATCCCAAGTTAACAGCTGGGTTAAAAATTGGGTTGCAAGCCAACAGAATGCTGGTCCAGCCAGGGGGGAGAAGGGGCACAGCATCCTGGTGGCAAGCAGGCGAGTTCGCCCTGGCCAAAGAGAGGATGGAGCAAACATGAATGTTTGAATATTTCACCTTTTTGATTAATCTTCTGCCCATGGCAGTGCCAGCAGCCTCGCTCTACCCCTTTGGCATGGAAGGAGGGGACCAAGAGTGCATCCAGAGGACAGTGGATTTTAACTCCTCCCTGTTCAAGCCAGAGATTGGATTCCCCTTCGGGAAGTCGCTGCGGGATGCTCTCTACGTGAGTTCCCCCCCCCCCCCTTGTCGAGCACATAAGGGATGTGAAGCCTCTTTGGTAGAAAAAAAAAACAACTGTGGAAACAGAGCAGAAACCAAATTTAATCTGAACGACAATTTTTTTTGGCAATGTAAAATGGCTGGTTTCTGCTCACCCATGGAGGATAAAAGCCAGTCCAGGAGCTGCCTGGGATTTCTGCGAATAACAAGTTATTTTGGTTAGTTTACAGATAACGGACAGATCATTTTCCCACCCACGGAAAACTATGTCCCCTCCAACCCCAACGCACCTCCCACGGGCTTCAGCGGCCGGGAGGATTTGCCAATGGTGGCTGCTTTTTGGGATGATGCAGATTTCTCCCAGGGTGTTGGCACTACCTGGTACAAGGTAGGGGCCACCAAAGATGTTCTCCTGGGAGAGCCCAGATCCCAGCCCGCCCATTTAACCCTCTCACTTGTCAACTGGCAGGAGTACTCCACCCTCGGCTCTACCCAAGACCCCCTTGTCCATGATGTGGAAGCAAAGATTAAGAAATACCTGAAAACCCCCTACACAGCAAAATGGACCCTGAAGGTGACATGGGAGAAGGCTCCAGCCTACCCATCCTGGCGTGATGACACTCAGGTGAGCAGTGGGGGACCCAGGTGATGGAGGGAACTGTCACCAGTTATGGCCACGGCAGGGATGGACTGCTGGTCTCCCATGGCTTGATGCAGGCATTTCAGGTCTCACTGCTTCAGTCTGTGCTGCAGGGAGAGCAGGGGAGGCTTTGGGGTGCTAAAAGGATGTTTTGGCTTTCTCCAGACAAGCACCTACCAGGCAGTCCTCACCACGGATGGGAACTGTTCCTTTGTCCTGCTCCTCTACCAGGATGGTGGGATGCAGTGGGACTACACCAAACTGGCTGCGGGCAATGTGCTGATCGGCTTCTCCAGGTGCTTTGTGCATGTGTGGCTGTGCTTTGGGACAGCAGGGATTTCTCCCAGCACTATGTTGGGACCGTTGGAGATGTTATCCCCAGTAGAGCCCAGCTCCCACCTCCGGAGCAACCCTGTCCCATTTAAACCCACTCTCCTGCAGCAGTTCCCATCCCAGCTGCTCTACAGGGAGTGGAGGAGGGTTGTGTTGGAAGGGTGACCACAAACCTTCTCTCTCCACACAGCGGTGACGGCTATGCCCAAAATAACGAGCTGACTCAACAGCCACCAGCTGTCAAGTACCGACCTGACCAGCACAGCAGCGCTGGCACTGGTAGGGCACTGGGGGAGGCCTCAGGGAGGGTGGTGATGGAGGGACCTGTGTGCTTCATGTCGGGAGCATATCCCCAGCATGTATCCCTGCGAGGCGATGGGCCAGCAAAGCCACTGAGCAAGGCTGGCCACCAAGACCAGAGCACAGGTGTCCCATGTCCTGCTGTGGCTTGCCACAGCCACACCAGCTCTAGAGGGAGCCTGGAGACCTTGTGTGAGGTCAATGGCCACGGACCGTTGTCCTGTGGGATTGCCCTCAGCACAAGGCGAGACCCCAGCAAAGCTGTGCTGTTTGTTCTCCGGTTGCTCCACCAGATGTGCGCGGGCTGTGGATATACAGGCTGGACAGTCGCTCCCAGGTGAACTGCAGGCTGCAGTGCCTGGAGTGGCTGGACACAGAGCCAGCGCCGGACACATGGAACAGGCAGCTGCTGCCGTGCCCCTGCTCCCAGCCCCAGGCAGAGCTGGACCCTCGCTACCGCCGGAGCAGAGGTGCCATGCATGGCCCCCTCCAGGGCCAGCTGCAGGGTGGGGGGATGGCAGGGGGTCCCCTCCTGCCCTGGGGACGGCTGTGATCCCTTCTTTTCCCCCCCTATTTCAGACCCAAGGAACCCCTCCATGAAGATGCTGCGCACTGCGTCCCCCAGCCCCACCGGAGCCGGGGTGCGGTGTCTGTACCAAGATGGGAGCTTGCTCGAAGGCTGGCAGGAGAGGGCTTGGAGCTCCCCCATCCACCCCACCGCTGGTAAATGGGCACCGGGGTTCCCTCGCCCTAAAACACCCCCAGCCCAGCACTGAGTGCTCTGTGGGTGCAGTGGGGACCCCAGCATCCCCCTGTACCCAGCCACCTTCCTCCGCAGACAGGGAGCTGGAGGCATTCAACTGGTGCTGCCGGTGTGTGCAGAAGCCCCTGTTCTGCGCCAGGTTTGCTGAGAAGAGACCAAGGGTCGGCTGTGAGGGATACATGCCACCCGCCCCTGGTGAGTCCCCAGAGCTTTACCTCCTCTGTGCCAAGGTGCCGGGCGGTTGGCAGGGCCCTACGCAGACCCCATGCATCAACCACACTTTTCAGCCTCCTGGTGGGGAGTGTTGAGCCCAGCTCTGCACTGGGGGCTGCTCTCGCCCATGCAATGACACCAGCATTTCCTTTTCTTCCTCCTTCCAAAATGACTCTGTCTCTTTTGGACCTCAGCTGGTGCCTTTGGGGACCCTCACATGACCACCCTGGATGGACTCACCTACACCTTCAATGGTCTCGGGGACTTTGTCCTGCTGCTGGCCAGTGATGCCCAGACCAGCTTTGTGCTACAGGGACGCACAGCCCAGACTGGCACAGCCCAGGCCACCAACTTCGTGGCCTTTGCTGCCCAGTACATCTCCACCACCACCACAACAACAGTGAGTAGGAGTGACCTGGGTATCAGTTTGAGCTTCTAATGGCAGAGACCCTCCTGTCAGATTGGGCATCCCCTCTGGATCACCTACAAGTGGCCAGGATCCAAGGACCATCCCCTCTCCTCTTTCTGCCACCTCCCAGAACACACCAACACAACCCCCAGGGCTGAGCCCCTCTGCTGGGGCTGGAGGAGAATGCGGTTTAGCTCAAGTGTCCCCAGTATGGGGGCATGGCATGAATGGATGAGCAGAGGGGCTGACTGGGACATCTGCCATGATTTGCAGGTTGAATGGACCTTGGGGAGCCAGGGTGAAATCCAGGTCCTCCTGAATAATGAATCTATCCAGTTTTCCTATTTCCAAGGTAAGCAGGATGTATTGTTAAATGTATCAAGAGGGGACAAAGGGTTGTCTCCATCCCCCTGCTCAGCACAAGGGCAGCCATCATGTCTCTGATTTGACCAGGGTGGATGGGGAGTGATCCCCTCCCCAAATTCAGGGGCACCGTTTGAGACCCCAGCCTTGTGTGGACTCTTTGTCTGTGCTTTCATTCTCTTGCAGATATGGATGCTAAGGTGTACTACAGCCCTGGTGTCCTGCTGGTCAACACCTCCTCTGTCACAGCCGTCTTTGATGGGGCCATCGCCACCTCCATCTCGGCCAACTCTGGGATCCTCAGTGTGGTCTGCAGCCTGCCCAGTCGGTACCAGAACCGCACCAAGGGCCTCCTGGGTGAGGACTTCTGGCACCATGCAAAGCCCTCTTCCCACCCTAAAGCAGTCTGGAAAACACTGGGGGAACATGCTTGTGAGGGCAGGGACCCCTGGGTATAAACTAAAAACTGGCCAGCACCAGAGTGGAGATGAACTCTGGCATGGGGGACTCCAGTTCTCTGGTCATGCTCCACCAGGTGTGTGGGACCACGACCCCGCAGACGACTTCCAAATGCCAAATGGTACCAGCATCCCTGTGAACAGCAGCGAGGAGGAGGTCTACAGTTATGGGATGACCTGTGAGTCCAGGCTCTGAATCCACCTTGACGATCCCCCAGTTCCTACACCTGCTGGCCAGGCTTCGGCTGGAGACATTTAGACATTTGCCTGAGCAGAAGTGATGCCAGTGAAGCCCTTTGGTCTCTTCACTACTCCATGAAAATGAGGCATAAACCTTAAAAACCCAAAGCTGTACCCATGGTGTGCTCTCTTGCAGGGGCTGTTGGAGAGAACAGCCTGTTTGCTCATCCTCTGGACTCACCAGTAATGAACTTCACACCCATCTTCTTGTCTCGGCTGCGGCAGGAGAATGAAAGCCAGTACCAGCTGGCAGTCTCGCAATGCCACGGCAGCAAGGAATGCATCTACGATTCACTGAGCACAGGGGATGTGGCCCTGGGCCTGGCCACCCAGAGCCTCACAGATGACTTCCAGCAGAAGAAGACAGCACTCAGTAAGTGGAGTAGATCCTCACCTCCAAGAGGGCACAGCTTGGGTAACTGGGCAGTGCCCTGCTCCCTTCCTGGGCTCTTTTCCTCCATGTGAGGCAGGAGAGAACTCACCAAGGTCTTGGAGTTGCATTGCCCAGTTGGCTGGTCTCCAAGCCTGGGAGATGCCACCATGCTCTGCAACACAAGGGCCTTGTCAGTAGGCGGTCACAGCAGCATCTGCCTGGGGTTCCATCCTCACCAGGAGGGTCTCAGAGCCAAGGGGTGCCAAGGCCACATAGCAAAAAAATAGCTGTGTGCTGGGCTGCTCTTTCCTCAGATGCCTTCCCTCCTGTTATCACTGGTGATGCATCGCTCACGGCCTTCAGGACAGAACGGGTCACAAGGCAGTACCGTGCCACCGGGGTGGGCACACACTTTGTCCCTCACCTCTCGCCGGAGCTCAACATATCAGGTCAGAGAGATGGGGCAGCTGGGACGGGATGGGGACCACCCAGCCCCTCTCCTCTGCCGCCTCCTCTAACGCCCACCTCTCCTCCCGTGGCAGAGAGCGGCACCCTGATGTGGGAACCCCATGGAACGGACCCATTCACCATCAACCTGGAGGCAGTCGGGTCCAACAACCTCTCCGCTCTCCTCCAGCTCCGCTTCACCCTTTGCAGCTGCAGCAGGAGCCAGGAGTGTGACTACAGCAACACCGTCACCCTCAATGGGTCCTCCCTGCAGGTAGCGTGCCGGAAAGCTCCTCCAGTGCCACACTGTGCCTGTCTTCATGCCAGCCGTGCTGGCTGTCTTCTCTGTCCACCCGTCCTCCTCATGTCCCCTAAGCCAGTCTCACCATACCCTTCCCAGCTGGCAGCCTGCAGGTGCGAGGGTGGCTACTCGGGGACCTTCTGCCAGGACCCTCCAGACCCCTGTGCCCAGGGATGCTTCCCCGGCGTGGGCTGTGATTTGCACACTGGCTGTGGCCCCTGCCCAGCTGGCCTCACCGGCGACGGGCGGCACTGCTCAGGTGATGAGGGCTCACCATGGCCACCGGGAACCTGGGGTGCCCACGGGACCCCGGCTGAGACATTTCTCGTGGTGCCATGCTGCATTGCCTTGGCAGACATCGACGAGTGTGCACAGGGGACAGTGTGCTCAGGGAATGCCACCTGCACCAACACGGTGGGCAGCTACGACTGCTCCTGCACACACGGCAAGGAGGGTGAGTACAGGCACCCTGGCAGGCACGGTCCTTGTCCCCATCACCCCCAGACCTTGGTAGAACCATGGGAACCACACTGGCCAGAGAGGAGAGGAGGGGGATCTGGCTGATCTCTGTACCCAAGCCCTTGCTGTCCTCAACAGTCGGGACCAGACTCCAGCTGCCCCTGGTGCTCCCAGGCTGCAGATCTCACTAATCCGTCTGGATGGGAAACTTTTCCCATGTAATTTTTCTCTTTCAGAAAAAAAAACGGAAAAGAAAGGTCATCCGATCAAAGTTCAAATGCATGCAAAGAGGTTGCAAGGGCTAAAATCACATCCTATTTTGAGATGGCTGTGGTGGGGTTGGGGTGGTGGGGTTTGCTCCTGTTATAGTACAGCAGGCTGCAATTTCACAAGGGCAAAAGGCTCCAGCTGGGCTTTTTATTGACAACCTGAATCTATACTAAAAGTTCTAACGTATTTAAAAAACTCCAAAACATAGAAGGAAGTCATTACAGAGGAGCTGAGGACGGGTCAAGGCACCGGCGCTCTGCCCCTGCAGCCAGGCTCGTGCCTCCACCTGACCTGGGCTCCCCGTCCTACAGGTGAGGGGCCAGGCTCCTGCCCCGAGGGCTACTGCGGCAACTGGGGACTCTGCAGCCTGCACCCCATCACCTGCACCCCCATCTGCGCCTGCCCCCCGGCTTTCACCGACCAGCGGTGCCTGGTGGCGGGGGAGGATTTTCAGCCGCTGTCCAGCCCAGGTGAGTGCCTGTGCCTGGTGAACACCAACCCTGCCCGCTCTGGTACTGGGATGCCAGAGCCACCCCTGCGGCTTCCCCCCTGCAGATCTCCCCCGGAGAAGCGTCCTGCTGCGGGTCAGGACACTGCGAAACACCACTGTTGGGGAAGTCAACAGCACCGTACGTCACCGAAAGGGATGGGCTCGGGGAGGGGGACGCATTGGGCAGCGTGGCAGGCTGGGGGTGTCCGTGACTCCGTGTGCCCCCTCTCCCCTCCCCCCTCAACGGGATCCCTGGGGATCCAGCAGATCCGCTGGGCCAGAGGGAGGCAGCACCAGCCGCGTGATGCTGGCTGTGGCCGTGGCCATGGCCATGTGCCAGGTCCTTGGCACAGGAACAAAAGGCCGAAGCAGCCCTTGGGGCTCAGCCATGGTGCCGGCATCATCCTCCAGACTCTCCCTGCGCCAGTGCCATCCTGCCCTCCTCTAACACCTTCCTGCTCCTCCCTGCCACAGGTCTCAGCCATTCTGGGCTCCCTGGAGGTGAAGGCTTTCCAGAGAAACACCAACATCACCCAGACGTGAGTCAGCTGTGGAGTGGCCTCTTGCCCACCCCGGAGAACTGGTGGAGCAGGGCTGGGCATGGGGCTACAGGATTTGGGACACAACAAGCATTTTCCCCCACCCCAGCGCCTGTTTTTCCACACAAGCCCCACGGCACCTTCCATCTCTTGCCTCACCCCTTCTTTACCACCCCGCAAATGGGGAAACTGAGGCACAGTGAGTCTTGGTCACTCTGTGATGCAGCAGTGGCTCTGCCAGCAGCCCCATCCTTTCCTCACAGGACAGATAGTGGTGGCCTCACCTTCCTGGTGGTGTCCAAGTTCACCTACAACAGCCGCGGCACCGTCATCCAGTTCCTGAACGAGTTGTTGCTGGAGGCCATCACTGGTGCCTTCAACAGACAGTGGGGGCAGCGGGAGGCAGGTGCACCCCTCCTCTTCCAACACCTGCACCGCGACAATGTCACTGACCTGGTGAAGTGTGAGTTTCTCCTGGCACCGAGCTGGGGAGAAGTCCGGGAGGAGCACCCCCCTGTGTGTTCCGGGGTGTGTGCTCCGGGGTTCGGGTAATGCCTGTGGGGGAGGTGGGTGGGAGGGAGTCCCCACCCCAGGCACAGACCCAGCTCAGGGAGACCTGGGGCAGCATGGAGGGGTGATGCTGCTGGGTGGCCAAACCCATGTTGTCTCTCCCCAGTGACAGTGGCTGAGCTGAGACGCTATTTCCCCTGTGGTCTGTATGGCTACAAAGGCTACCGGCTCCACTACACGGGGACCATCGGCTTTGTCTGCGTCTCCCCTTGCAAGATGGGCTACTGCCAACACGGTGGCCAGTGCCAGCACCTGCCGGAGGGGCCCACCTGCAGGTAGCTGTGGCGTTGGGGATGGACAAGGCCACCGGGCATGGCCACATCTCCCCCTGGCATCACTGCTTTTCCCTTCCTTTCCACAGCTGCCTCCCCTTCTCGATCTTCTTCCCTGGTGGCACCCGGTGCGAGCGACTGGCCATCAGCCTCGCCGCCTTCCTCGGCATCTTGCTGGGAGCCCTGGCTCTGCTCTGCCTCCTGCTCGCCATCACCTGCCTGGCCTCGCACCTCTGCCGCCGCCACCAGCAACAGGGGTGAGCCATAGGATGGACCTACCCAGGGGTGGGTGCTGAGGGTGCTGCAGAGAATGGAGGGGGGGTGTCAGAAAGAGCCTTCCCAGCCCCAAAAACTGGTGCTCAAGGGTGCAATAAGGTCAGTGGACTGAACATTACCTTCCCTTTTCCCCCACATCAGGGAATATTTGCATTTCTTCCTCATCTCACTTGGTGCTCAGTTACAGACAGGCTTTCTATTTGTTTTTAATTTGAATACCATCCAAATTATTTCCACTGCAATTCACATTGCTCTGGAAAGAGTTGATCTGGAGCAAGAAAAAGGTGGGTGCAGGATTAGACCTTGCTCTTCTGCAGAGCAGGGAGCTGGCAGCAGATGGCTGAAGAGGTACAAGGCTGGGGTGGAAGCACCAGCACCTCTTTCCCTCCTCCCCAGCCCTCGGTCCACATTCAGGGGAAGCTCAGCCTTCCAAGCCCCCTGCGCCAGTCGGAGCTGTGTCCTGCCCCTGCTGCCAGTTCCAGGCTCTCCAGGAATTGCCTCTGTTCGTTTGCACTTGTGGCAAAACGAGAAATTGTGTGTGCACAGCAACTGGGGCTTCTCCTGCTCTTGTAGCCTTATCTTGCCCCCACTCTCAGTCACTTCTCCCTACTCCTATCCCATCCAGGTGCCAGGACCAGGCAGGGCTCTCCCAGCCCCACCCCTGACATGTCATCCCCTTTTTCTTCCTCTTCTCCTAGGGTCAAGGAGAACTTCTGGATGCCACGGACCTTTTCCTGTGAGTACATCCCTGCAAAACCCCCCACCCCAGTTCTGCTTAACCTTGGTCTTCTTCAAGCCCTGCTCATCTTTCCCTGCTCCAGCTCTGATGATGGCAAGAGAGCGGGCAGAGTCCACACACTCCCACTCCCCGGGAAGGCGTTGGGAACCACAGCTCCAAGCCATCGACACCTCAGTCCAGGTCTGCCCAGGGGTTATAGCCTCCATGGGGGGTCAGGGTGGGAGGCTGTGTGTTGGGGGCTGATGTCCTGGCCCTGTGCCTCAAAGATGCTCTGAAGCTGAGACTTGTCCCGGAGCATCACTGACGCTTTGGCTGGTGCTGGGGTCTGCTCTGCTGCCTGAGCTCGCTGCGAAGAGCAGAGCCCACGCAGCACCCACAGCATGGCATGGTCTGTCCCTCCTTTACAGATAAAGATCCAGAGACCCCACATCAGGCCTCTGAGCCAGCTCTCCACGCAGCCCTAGCCTGCCACCAGTCCTGCCCTGGCACCTCCAGATCACAGAGGAGCCAGACGCTGCTGCTGGCCCTGCCGCCTGCTCTCAGGGTCTCTGCCTGTATGGGGACGGGCAGCTGTCTTTTGGGGTCTGGTCTTTGTGGGAAGATTCACTCTGGAGGAGGTGATTTTTTTTTTTAATGAAAAATGTGGATTTATGTTGGGTGGCCAAAGTGAGAGGATTTCACCTTCCCCTGAGGACCCGCAGAGGCAACTGGGATAGTCCTTGAGCGTGTCTGCACAAGGGTATGCTCCAGTGCAACGTAACTGGACCCAGCAGAGCCCCTGAGAGCAGAGCGAGGTGGGGCAATGCGGTGATTATAACCCGTTAGGAACAAAATAGAATAAACCAAAGATGATGGCACGCTGCTGTGTGAGTTGCCTGCACCCCGTGGTGCCTGTGTGCCAGCCCTGCTTCCCTGTCCCTGAGCTCTCGAATCCCTGCTTTCTGCTGGGCCCATTCACAGGACCAAAGAGAAGATGGATGTAGCTTTCTTTGTTGCTTCGTACCCTCATTCCCACTCAAAGCTGCAGCTCTCCCCCTCACTGCTGTCCCCAGGCACTGCTCGCAGTGGCTCAGATCACACAGCTCGGGCTGTGATCCCCACAGACACCCCATGGTCCTTTGTCCCCTGCTGAGGGAAGATGCTGTGCCCATGGAGATTGTATCAGACCCTGGCAGATCCCAGCTCCAGCCCTGCTTTCCCTGACCCCGGTTCAGCCACAGCCCGGACACTCACATCCCTTGCACCAGCTTGGAGAGCAGAAGCATCCTGCCCTCCTGCTGCTCCAAGCCTGTCCCTACCACCGCCTTGCACCCCAGTTCAGCAGAGGACATGGCTGCCCCAGGATCAGTGATGCTCAGACCCCTTGGAGGCTTTATTGAACACGATTTGACAAGGTGTTTTTTGTTTTGTTTTTTTTTAAGAAAGGCAGATCTTAAAAAGACAAGTCTGGATGAGAAACGTGAACTTGTGCCAGTGAAGGCAACCACAGGCAGCGGCCAAGTGAGCTGCCCTGTGTGGTGGGCAGGGGTGATGGGTGCTGGGGGGACCAGGGGGACACAGGGGATGAGCAGGAGCAAAGACTTTTGTATCAGCTGTGACCCAGGCTGTGCTGCAGGTGTGCAACACCCCCAGTTACTTGTCCTCTTCATCTGCAAAGAAGAAAAAATGAGAATTGCCTGGCCACCTCCTCCCCCAGAGCCTGGGGGAAGCTGGGAGCCCCAGAGGAGTTTCCATGGCGGGGGGACAGGGAGAAAGGGAAGTGGTCAGTGGAGAGCCCCCCAATCCTGCTCACCTCTCTGCTCCTCGGAGTCACTCTCCACCTCCTCTGAGGAACCTCCTGGGGATTGCAAGAAAGCCCCACGTCAGCTTACACCAATAACTGCTTTAGCTGCGATCCTCCTCCCCTCCCGGTGCTGTCACCCCCAAACTAGGCTGGTGCTTATGTGCTACGGCAGGTGCCCCCCGCCACCCCGCACAGCCCAGGGCACAGCACAGCCTGCACGTGGGCACCCCAAAACCCATCTCTTCTGCCTGGGGCTCTTGCTGACTTAACAATGGGGTGGCTGGAACATCCCCAACACCACCACCCCCAACCTGGGCACCAAGACAGCATCTCCCCAGCACAAACGTGCTGTGAACCCACCCATGCTGGGTGGCTGGTATCCATCACAGCTGATCTTTGGTCTCTTCTTGCTGTAGTGGGCGCAGATGCTGGCGCTGCCCGCCTGGTTACAGCACCAGTCGTACAACTTCAGCTCCTGGTCTGGAGGCAAAAAGAAGAGTAAGGGGCTGAAAGGGAGAGGAGAGGAGGGGGAGACGGGCTGGCTCTGGGCAGGCAAGGCACTCGCCGTGGCTTTTGGGCGGTCTGTGGTCCCGTATGTCGGGAAACAGGTTGTTGGCACAGGGATTGAAATGATTTTCAGGCTACAGCGATGCCAGGGCCGGCTGTGCTTACCTCGGTAAGGGGACGTCTGCCTGGAGGACCTCCAGTACCTCTCCTGCCGCCCCTCGATGAGCTGGTTCTGGCTGTTGTACAGGCAGCGGACGCCGGCGCCATGCCGGTTGGGGGAGGAGGAGTGGAGCATGGAGACACGGGCAGCCCACCAGCCTGCAACAGGGCGGCAGTGAGTCTTGGGGCAGCTCTCCCTGGCTGGCATCCCTGCCCTGAGGCTGGCTTCTCGTTATCCATCACTCCCATCGCATCACCCACAGTGCTTTGAGGGTTTGGAGGGACTGACAGAGCCATCCCATTGGTCCCACAGGGTGAGACCCTGGTGCTGCGGAGGGTCTATCCCCACTGTCCCCGTGCAGCTTAGACCTGCTCTGGCCAGTCTAACAAGACAGAGACAGATCAGTCCTCATTCCTCCTCATTTTCCCCATCTCTGCAGGGAAGGGCAACCACCCCTGTCACCATTTCCCTTGGGGTCACCTGCACGCCTGGACAAAAGGGACCCCAGCCATCCTTGTAGGGGAGATGGAGAAGGACATTTTAGGGATAAGAAGCATGGGGAAGCGGCATGTTCACTTGCCTCCACGGCTGCTCTTGAAGCGTGGGTCCTGCTGGCCTTGCTGCAGGGAGCAGGGGCAGGTGGGCAGGTCCTGGTTCCATGTCTGTGGGTCCTGCTGCCGCCCCGTCCACGCCAGGCACTTCAGCCGGTAGTTGACGCCCACATGGTTCTCCAGCTTGTAAATCCACATCCCGCGAAGGTCTGAATGGGGAGAGAAGCCGCGAGCTGTCACCTCTGGCCAAGGGGACCAGAGGGGCAGTTGTGGTTCAAGGACAGAGCTGAGTGATGCTGATGCTGGAAGCCAAGACTACAGCAATCCCTGTCATGAGACCCCATGCTTAACAACCACCCAACAGCAGGGAACAGGGGGAGAAGGTCTTGACAAATAAGAAAGCCCTGGGACAGAGCCATTGCAACAAAATGGGTCCATGGACCCATCAAGGATGCTTCAGCCTTAGGGCTCGTACCCAGGAGAAGCATTTTATGTGCTTGGGGGGTGAGCCTGGCCTCAGTGAACTCAGTGAGGGCCTTATTACAGCAGCAGGCTTGATTTCATCCCCTAGGAACATTCCCCTCCCCACACAGCCTTTCCCTGACCCCTTGAGGGGCTGCATGAACCCGTCTGGGCTGGTTCTACCTGTGTTGTAGCCCCTGAACTGGTCAGGGCGATATTTAGCAGCTGGAGGTCTCCGAGTCAGGTCGTCATTGCGGTAAATGCCATCCCCACTGTGGAAAGGGGAAAAATCAGGGGTTGCTCTTCCTGGGTGGGGTTATCCCAGCCCCAGCCCCAGCCTTCCCTTCAGCTGCTCCGATCCTGAGTCACCAGGACGCCACAGCACCCAAATCATCGCTCCAGAGACAGGAGGGCACCAGCTTCCCCAGCCCATTGCCTCCTCTCTACAGGGTGCAGCTTGTTTTGGTGCTTCAGACACTCCTGCTGCACCATGGGCTGAATCCACAGACACCTTGAGACCCTCACAAGCAGCTTCCATGGTTTCCAGCAAATTGCAGGGGGATGCAGAGCGGAAACCCACGAGCAGTGGTGCGGAGGCAAGCACACACACATGCCTGTGCCGCCCGCGCTTCCCGTCCCGGCCACCTTTTCCTTACCCAGCTGCAGCCAGCAGCTAATGAGCAAACCCTGGAGACGTGGTGCACGGGGCAAGATGTAATGCGAGGAGGCAGGAAGCGACCGCTCCGGCCAAGCAGCGGAAATCCCTTCCCTCGACTGGTGCAAAGTTCAGCAAACATCCCCTATCCCCCACTCCTTCCACCCAAACCACCAGGATGCTGCGGGCCCCGGGACCCCAGAGGGTTGAGTGGATCTTACAACAAGCACAGCCCTGCAAGCCAGCGCGCTGCAGCGTGATCTGGTCACCAACAGGGCAAATTTAGCCCCATATGACCCACCCCCCGCATGACCTCTCTGGGCATGCAGACCCCATCTGGGCTACCCCCATCCTTGCAGGGCACTTAATGGGACACGGGGGGAAGGATTAAATCAGCCGGGGATGGGGGTGGGACACAGCCCGGTGCTCGGAGGAGACAGGGGTAGGGTGCTGAGCCTGCTGTACCTGGTGTAACCGATGAGCACGTTGGTGGCAGCCAGTCTGGTGTAATCCCACTGCATGCCCCCCTCCTGGTACAGCATCAGGACGTAGGACCTGAAGCCGTCGGTGGTCAAGATGGCCTGGTACGTGTTCGTCTGGGGAAAAGCGTTGCAGACAGGTAAGAAAGCCAGCAAAGCTGCTGGGTTTAAAAACAGGGGTGTGGGTCGGTGCTCACATCAGGGCTGATGTCCTAATGTGCAGGGCAAACGCAGCCTGTGCTGGTTCACATTGTGCATGGAAAACTTGACAGTTTCACTTTGATGCTGTTCCGTCAGAAGCCCCAAATTCACCCAATTTTATGCTCCTTGAAGAACTGTGTTTCCGGTGCACCGTAAGCTCCCACCACATTAAAGAGAAAGATTTTACGGAGCAGGGAGACTTCAACTAAAGATATCCCCAAAAAAACCTGAAGACCACCAAAACATGGGCATGGCCCAGGGTTTTTTTGCAAAAGTCTTCAAGACTGATCTTTTTCACAAAGCTGGTTCTTATTTTCAGGCACTGTCAAGGTGACCGCCCATGGGTCTTGGGACTTTTTTTGACAACTCAGCAGGCCCTTGAGCTCCATCATCCCCTTACCCTCTGCGTGTCAGTCCGTGCTGCATAGGCAGGTGCCTTCTCCCAGGTGATCTTCAGGGTCCAGGCTGCAGAGTAGGAGGACCTCAGGTACTGCCGAATCTTTGCTTCCACATCACGCACGAACAGAGGTTTGGCCGTGTTGAGTGTGTGGAACTCCTGAGGGTTGGGTACACCCACAGCTGTGTTAGCTCCCAGTACGGCAAAGACAGGTCTAGGCTGGGGTCATGCATGGAGCACTGCAACTAAGGGTCTGGATGAGATTTGGATGGCTCAAGAGGTGACACACACAGGACCAACAGCTCTTACATTTGACCCAGAAAAGGGAAACACCACTCATGGGCTCCATCAACTACACAACTCAAGGGGCATCCACAGAATAGGTGATGAGTTTACGATCAATAGGTATTTCATGCAACAATGTACCCAGGTGGCCTCACTCACCTGGTAATAGGTGGTGCCAACACCTTTGGAGAAGTCAGCGTTGTCCCAAAACACGGCGATCATAGGAACCTCCTCGTGGCCGTTGAAGCCACTGGGAGGAGGGTTGGGGTACGTGAAGATGCTGTTGTCCGAGGATGGGAAAATGATTTGTCCATTGTCTGTAAACTGAGCAGAGGGATCCCTCCATCAGGTGAGGTCAGGACCAGCAGAACCCCCTGTCATGGGGGCGGCAGCCCTCCCATTTCCAAGCCCACTTTGAGCAACACCCAAGGAAGACCATCACTTGCCACCGTCAAAATGGCCACAAAGTCACTTCCTGCTGCAAACAGACCCCAGCAGCATCCCAACTGGGTTGTCCCCACAGGGTCCCATCCCAGGCACCTGGCCCCTGGTGCCTCCCATGGGTTTTTGGGGGATGGCCACTTGCCCAACAGCCAGTCAAGCCAAGGTAGACTCACGTAGAGAGAGTCGCGCAGGGTTCTCCCAAATGGGAATCCGGTCTCAGGCTTGAAAAGTGGAGAATTAAAATCCACCCTCCTTTCCACATACTCCCGATCCTTTTCCCTTGCTCCATACCTGTAGAGGGGCACAGCTGCAACTGGAAAAGAAAACAAAAACACAAAAAAAAAACCCCACACTTACAACAAAGCTTTTGCTGTGTTCCAAAAACTGAAAGGGCTGAAATGATTCTGCTTCCAAAGGGACACAGCCTGGGCAGCAGGAGGATGTGGGGACACTGCCAATAGCCACCTGGGACACCCTGCATGTCACCTTCCCTTGCAGGAGCTCCCTCCCACCCCTTTCACTGCCTTACACGTACACAGCTGCCCTAAAGCTGCCTTTGTGGTCACTGTCCCCTCCTGCTCCAGCCCACGCTGAAGGATTGTCGTTAGGAAGGGAAAAACATGTATGGGACTGCGGTAGGGGGACAGCAGGGAATTAAACACCCACAGATCTTTCTAGAGATGTTTACAGCCTCCAGCTCCCTATTTATGTCTGTTAAATAAAACAAAGCAATTGGTGGGGATGGGTTTTCCAGCTGATGGGACCATCCTCAAAGGCAAGCTCAGCCTGCCAAAAATGTAAGCTCATATCTGCAGAAGCTCCTCATGGTGCATCTCCCCCAGGGATCCTGACCCCAAATAGCCCCCTGGGTCTCTGGGCACCAAATGTTCCCCAGGACCATCTGTCAGGAGGCCAGATGTGCTCCTCCCACCCAGGGGCTGCCCCACAAGCGTCACATACCTGTGGGGCTGGGCAGCAGGGTTGGGGCGCCCACCGGCCCTCCTGGCAGAGCTGGAAACATGGGGGATGATGCATGGGAGGTGACAGTGGCTGCTCCTGGCCTGGGGAGCACCTCCCTGCCCACAGGGAGTGGGGCTGGTGGGGCTGGGCTGGCGGTGGTCGGGCTGCAGGACACTGTTGGACGTGCGGTGGCTGGGGACCCCCCACGGGCTCCCCCCTGGCCTGGGGAAGCTGCGGGGAGGCTTGACCCACTGGTGGAAGGGGCTCTGTTTGCCAGACTGGCGGTCAGCTCACCGCCCAAGGATGGCTGTAGGGCAGCAGGTGACAAGCTACCGTCAGGTCCTGGCCCTGAGGTCTTTAGTCCAGGGCTACCAGCAGCGATCCCGGCAGGAGAAAGACCAGGAAGCCCTGGGTTCCCTCCCACTGGGGAGCGGGCGGGGGTCTCCACACCTGCCCTGGCTCCAGTGGCACTGGGAAGGAGCTGAGCCATGTCCCTTCGCCCTGCCATCACTCCAGGGAGCATGAAACTCGCTTCCCCACGCACGGGGCGGTCAGCAGCCTCAGAGGGGGCTCCAGGGCTTCCCAGCTGGTGGGGAGGTGTGAGCAGAGCTGCCCCCCCCGGTGTGGCAGCCCCCAGCTCTCCCCGTCTCCCCGCAGAGGACCCCGCTGCTGACTCACGTGCTGAAAGCGGAGCAGAAAGCCCAGGGCTGGTGGACACCCCCTCTGCAGCGTTTTCGCTCTGTTGAGCAGAAGGCAGTGCTGGGGCAGTGTTGAGAGACGTGGGGACACGTGAGGATGCTTCTCCCAAAGGTGCTGGCATCCCTGAGGCCACCTCCTCTTCAAGAGACCACGTCTGAGCGCCTCCAGCATCTCCTGCCACCCCACCCCGTGCTCCAGGTATCAGGGGGCTGCTCCCTCTCTGGGTGCTTGGGCCAGACTGGGGGTCTCCATTGGGTCCCAGCCCTGAGCTCAGCCCGTGTGCGGGGAGGAGCAGAGAAGAAGACAGTGAAGTAGCCCTGCCATCAGAGACACCACCAGCTGGAGCCACCGCGACCAAGGGCTGTGTATCCTGAGGTGAGGCAAGGGCAGATGGAGCCAGTGCTCCCGATGCAATCTGTATGATGGCTCCTGCACCCTGTCCCAGGCTGGCACTGGGGGAAGGTCCCCCGCTTGCCAAGGCTCCTCCAAACAGATCCACCACATTGATTTGGCTCAGTTTTTCATCAGGAAGTCCAAGATTGGCACCACTCTGAATGCTGGGGGCAGACATGGGGGATTCAGCCTCCAAACCTGTGCTCAAACCACTACTGGCTCCACCAGCTCCAGGAAGGCTTGCTCCATTGCCAGCCTCACCAGCCATTCCAAATGATGAAGATCTCTCTGTAGATGGGGAAGAAGATGAAGACTGCAGAATGGCTCCAGTTTCTCCATCAGGGGCTCCTGAAACAGCCTGTCCCTCTCCAGCAGCAGCCTGGGACTGACCCAGGGACCCTCCATCACCATCTGCTTCACCTGCCCCTTCTCCTGCAGCAAGAGGGACCCCAGGCCCAGCACCTAGGGAAGGCTGCAGAGCTCCAGGAACACTGGCCATTCCTCCAAGGGCACTTGGGCTGGCTTGATCCGAAAGGGAAGACGTTGCCACCACATCACTGGGAGAGGCAGGACCAGACAAGGAACCTGCACCAGGCAGTTGATCCATCCCAGCTGCCATCCCGCTGCCTGCAGTGGAGATCAGGGATGGCTCAAACCCAGTCCCGCTTTCTGCTCCTACCAGTGCCTGCCCCACTGTGCCAGCTCCATGTCCCTCCGCTGCTGGCAGTCCCACATCTGTGCCAAGCTGGACCCCAAGGGCAGGTGATGGGGGTTCTGCTGGTCCATAAGCTGCTGAGCTGGGGGCATCCCATGTCAAAGCCAAGCCAGAGCCTGGTACGTTATCTTCAGAGAGACCTGCTCCTTGAGGAGCACCAGCTGCTGTCCCCCATGGCTGGGACCCTCCGAGGGATGGAGACATGGGTGCTCCCTGGGCAGCACCGAGGTCGGGGCTCACTGGTGTCTCTGCTCCAGACACTGGGATGGCCACAGCCCCTGGAGGGGGGTAAGCAGCCCCAGAGCCACTGAGGAATTCACTGGGCAGGTTCTCTGGTCCTTCAGCCCCTGAGAGTTTGGGCTCCAGTCCATCACTGCCGGGAAATGCAGGACCAAGCAGGGACACCTCTCCTAGTGTTAGGGCTGCTCCTGCTTGTTCTCCAAGAGCTGATGAAGGGGACAGTTCAGCATTCACCAAAGCGCTTGTTTCTTCTGCTGGCAGCTCTCCAGCATTAGCAGGATCCTGCTGATTGTTGAAGGCTGAAGGTCTTGTCTCTGTGTAGGGACTTCCACTCTCTGGGTTTCCTGTCTGTGCCACATCTCCTGTGCTCTCAGCCCCCTGCACCAGAGTGGACTCAGGGCCAGTTTCACTGTCTGGAGAGGCCAGGGACAGGCTGTCAGGGCCAGGGGCTGCAGCTGGGATGAATCCTGCTCCATCACTCTCTGAAACAGAGGATGCTGCCACCACATCACTGGGAGAGGCAGGACCAGACAAGGAACCTGCACCAGGCAGTTGATCCATCCCAGCTGCCATCCCGCTGCCTGCAGTGGAGATCAGGGATGGCTCAAACCCAGTCCCGCTTTCTGCTCCTACCAGTGCCTGCCCCACTGTGCCAGCTCCATGTCCCTCCGCTGCTGGCAGTCCCACATCTGTGCCAAGCTGGACCCCAAGGGCAGGTGATGGGGGTTCTGCTGGTCCATAAGCTGCTGAGCTGGGGGCATCCCATGTCAAAGCCAAGCCAGAGCCTGGTACGTTATCTTCAGAGAGACCTGCTCCTTGAGGAGCACCAGCTGCTGTCCCCCATGGCTGGGACCCTCCGAGGGATGGAGACATGGGTGCTCCCTGGGCAGCACCGAGGTCGGGGCTCACTGGTGTCTCTGCTCCAGACACTGGGATGGCCACAGCCCCTGGAGGGGGGTAAGCAGCCCCAGAGCCACTGAGGAATTCACTGGGCAGGTTCTCTGGTCCTTCAGCCCCTGAGAGTTTGGGCTCCAGTCCATCACTGCCGGGAAATGCAGGACCAAGCAGGGACACCTCTCCTAGTGTTAGGGCTGCTCCTGCTTGTTCTCCAAGAGCTGATGAAGGGGACAGTTCAGCATTCACCAAAGCGCTTGTTTCTTCTGCTGGCAGCTCTCCAGCATTAGCAGGATCCTGCTGAGTGCTAAAGGCTGAAGGGCTTATGTCACTCTGGGTATCTGAATACGGACTACCATTCCCTGGACCTCCTGACTGTGCCATGTCTGCACCCTCAGCCCCCTGAGTCAGGACCCCAGTGGTGGGCCATGCCACTCCATCAGGTACAAAAGACACTGGGTTGGGAGCATCCAAAGGTGAATTCAAGCCATTGCCAGGTCCATCGGCTCCCTGGGAAGCACCAGCTTCTGTGTCCCATGGTTGTGACCCTCCAAGGGATGGAGGCACGGGTGCTCCTGGGACAGCACCAAAGTCAGAACTTCCTGTTGTCTCTACCCCACCATCAGCTGCAGTCAGGGTACCAGCCCCCAGGGGTGGGTAAGCAGCCCCAGGAGCACTGGAGGTGTCCATGGGATATGGCAGGGTAGCAGCAAGCAGAGGTGGCTGTTCTCCACTGAGGCTCTGCCAGGGGGTAGGCTGCAGGGATGACTCAGCCAGTCCCACAGCCCCCACGTCCTCTGTGGGCAGCATGGTGGCCAGGGCTGGGGGATTCGTGTCACTCTGCACATCAGTGGGAACCCTTGGTGCCAGCAACGAGGTGGCCATGTCCTCTGTCACTGCAGGTGCCTTACTGGCTGCGAGCCACCCAGATGAACCAGGAGCGTTCAATGACATGCCAGGAGCTCCCTGCCCATCCCAGTCCCCACCACTGACTGGTGCCAGCCAAGCAGTCGGGCTCAAACCTGCCTGGTTGGGGAAGAGGGGGGGCTCGCCTGGGTTTCCCACTGCTCCCCACACCGTTGGCCTCTCCGGAGGTGGGTGGGATGAGCCAGCCATGCTGAATGCATCATTTATTGCATCTCCTGTATCTCTGGGCTCTGAAGCCAAGGGACTTTCCTCGGTAGCTGAGGTTGTTTCTTCCACTGGCTCTGGGGTGATGCCCACAACCCCACTCACTGCCCCATCCTGCTGGGTCGTGAGCAGCCCCCCAGCACCAGAGTTAGGGCTCAAGGAGTTGGCACTGCCTTCGCTTTGGATATCCACAGGCAGGGTTACACCTTCCTCAACAGCTCCCACAGCTGTGGTCAGCCCTTGGCTCAGCAGCACGGTGACACCGGCCCCCACGGGGCTGCCAGCAGATGGCTGTGCCCCCCAGGCGGCAGCTGGCAGAGGGGTGGTGGGGAAGAACACGGTGCTGGCAGTAAGGTCTCGATCTTCTGTTCCTTCTCTGGTGACAGCTGCGAGGATGTCCTCCTTCATGTCTGCAAAGAGAGGGGTGGCCCCCAGGGGTACATCGGGAGTGGTCCCCGTTCCGTCAAGCTCCACACCTGAGGTTACAGCGGGGTCCCATGAGACGATGGTGTCAGTGGTCGTGGCTGCAGGAAGAGCAGCTGCACCCCTCTCGTTATCCTGAGGCACGCTAAGAGGCTCGGTCACATTCGTCAAAGGTGGTGCTGTAGAGTTGTATTGGCTCGCCGTTGTCCCCAAAGTGCCCAGCTCAGCCCCGGGAGTGAAGGTCGGTCTGGATGAGTTTCCCATGGGGATGCTGTCATCTGTCTTAGCATCAGCTGCCGCAGTGCTCATCACTGCAGTGCTCGTCTCCACAGTGCCCATGAGGGCACTGGTCACCTCACCTTCCGCTGCGATGGGAGAAGCTGTCCCTGCAGTAAACAGCCCCTCAGTAGTGACAGGGACAGCAGCAGCCCTGAGCCCTGCAGAGAAGCACAAAGTGGAGCATTACACCGGGTGTCGGAGCCAGCAGCCTGCTGGCCTCAGCCACACATCTCCTCTGGCTGAGCATCCTGCCTCTTCTTAAACCCTACTGCTTTGTCCCATGGCCTTACAAGGTTCCGATTTAAGAGCCGAGGAGCACAGCCTGGGCTGCCTTAGGCACAGCACCACAAAGCACCTTTTGCATTCCCAGCCTCCACCTGAGACAGGACACAACTCATCACAGGTCAGGGAGAGACGTTTGTGCGAGCATGGAGGCAAAGGCAGATGCCACAACCCAGCCCAGTTACACTGGGGATGGCACCACCTGGCCACTGGCAAGAGCTGGGGCCCAGTAAGTCCAGTTGCTAGCCCCAGGGGTGTCTGTGGAGCTCTGCCGCCCAAGGAGAGCCCTCAGCCCTCTTTGCCCTGAGCGCAGCCACTTCTGCAGAGCCTGGGGGGTGGTTCTTGTTGATTCACCTTTCAGGTGTCTAGATGGACACTTAAATACACTTCATGCAAAGCAGACGACCTCCAGAGACGAGTGAAACATTCCCTGGCTGCAAACAGCTCCTTACCCGCTGCAGTTAAAATAGGTTCATTAAACCTCTCCCCGGGGGGAAACCTGCCTGCTCTCTGCCCCTGTCCCAATGGCCCCCAGCTGGGTGCAGGCACCAGAGGCTCCCTACCCCTGGAGGGAATATTCAATTTAGCAGCTCCCAGGACCAAGGCCCGCTCGCAGCTGCCTCCCCCTGCTGCCAAAATCCTGCCCCACATCCAGGAGCTTCACTGAAAGGAGGAGACACCACCCCACATCGCAGGCACCCGTGAGTGATGTTTCACCCAGTCTTATATTTAGGACAGGGATGCGGGCTCTGGGGAGACCAAGCTGACGCCGTTGGCTCCAGGAGGAGCCAGGCAGATCTGCTGACGCTTGGCTTTAGGCGGCTGCAATTAGGGGAGACGAAGGGTACCCCGAGGGTGAGACCCAGCAGGGTTTCGCTGCAGCCTGACAGCCCCAGCCTGTTCCCCATCCCGGTGCTCCGGTTCATCAGGTTCCCCCTGCCACGCAGCCAGATGCCCCTGCAGCCGAGGTGCCTCCAACCTCACCGACAGCTCGGCTCCTGAGCCTGCGGAGAGCTTGTGCCGGAGTCATTAATGAACACTGTCTCCTATGCCAGACCAGCCTTCGAGGGGTCCAGCCTCCTCTAAGCCCTTGCTCACTCTCCCTTTCTGCTGCCTTCTCACCATCTTCCCTGGTTGAAATAAGCTCTTTGCACCAACCCCCCCTCAGCCAGAGGAGATGAGCCTCTTCCCTTCCCATCTCAGGGAAAACAAAGCGTATCAGTCAAGTCCCCCCAGGTTAGTTTGGCACACTCCACCCCAGTAAATACATGTTTTATTTTAATTCTTCCATCCGGAGCAGGAAACATCATCTACCCCATGACACCCATTCAAGGGAAGCTTGTGCAAAAGGGGCCTCAGCATGGAGCACCGGCATTTGTTCTTCCCTGGGATGTGGGAGGGACGGGAGCATCCCTGGAGCCCTGCTCTGCTGTCTGCCTTCCCTTGCTCTCTTGCTGGAGGCTGCACACAGGCTCCTGAGCGGGGCTCTCACCTCTCCCGTGGGTCCACGCCTGCAACCAGCCCTTCAGGGTGGTGCCTGCTCCATAAAACACTTTTCTGGCTTTTTTGGCTGCAATGGATTGCAAGGACCGGTCCTAAGAGGAGTTTCCAGTGCAGCCGGGAGGAAAAAGCATCTCACAAGTCTGTGAGATGTGCCCTGCGAGGGCTCGGGCAGCACACAGGCTAGCAGAAAAAATGTAAGACGTACCGTGCAGAATCCATAAGCAGCATCCCACGAAGGTGGAAAGCATCCATCCTCTGGTCCCCATGCCTCAGGCCTTCACCCAGGCAAAGCACTGGGAAGCTCAAAGGGAGGCGAGAGCAGCGAGGAGCGGCTCAGTCCGTCCCTCCCTGCCTGCCCCTCCTGCAGAGCTGGAGTCCCGCAGGTGCAACCCCGCTCCTGCTCCCTCCTATTTATAGGGATGGCAGAAGGAGGCAGGTTACAGCCACCATCCCCTCCCGCCCCCGGTGCTTTCCCTTCAATGTCCCTGTCACCATCCCCTCCCTGCTGAGCCCTCCCCTTCCCAAGGACTGGATGCCCTGTTCAGCTGGGGCATGAGTTGGGGGGTCACCCAAAGGCCACCCTGCAGGGACCCTGTCCCCTGGGGGACCTGGGCACAGCCTGGAGCAGCCCCCTGGACCACCAGCACCAGCTGGGGAAGCCAAGCCTGGAGCAGCACCTGGCACTGCCAACAGTGGCATGGCCACCACCCCACAGACCCTACAGGACCTGTTACCCACGGCAGCCTCCTCATGGCTCCTGGGGACACCATGGGCACCAAAATCAGTAGCTGAGCTGTGTCTCAGCCTGGGGCAAGGCCAGATGCAAGTCCTCACTTGGCCCAAGGCTTACCTAGGAGCAGAAGCAGGTTATAAAACAGGGAGAAGCATGGCTGGGAGCAGGCCCTGGGGCATCAGCCAAGCCCCCCAGCGCTCAGCTGCAACTGGGAACACTGGGGATCCCCATCCAGAGCCCCAGCATGCCCCAGTGGGATTTTAAACCGGCACCTTGGTATAGGTACAGCAGAGCCAGAGCACTGGGAGGGGGTGAATGGGCCAGGGAAGCTCCTCTGCAAGGTGGGACCAGCATCCGTAGAAGCTGGAGCCCAAAACGGCATAGCCCCTGATCCCCTGATCCCCTCCCCTGCTGTGGGGATCCCCTGGGTCCCTTCACCCCAATCCCCTGGGTCCCTTCACCCCTACGTCTCCCCTTCCCCCGGAGCAGCAATTCCCGCCTCCCCCGCTTGAAAACTCCTGCCAGCTCCCCCGTGAACAGCATTATGCAAACCACCACCACTACATGGCTTTGTAGTCAATTAAACACTTCTTAACCAGAAACGCCCGCAGGCGACTCCTGCAAAGTGTGATTAGTGGTGTTAGGCAGTACACAGTGTCCCGCCGGAGCCAGCCTCCGTGGGGCAGGCGGCAGTGGCAGGGCACGCCGAGAGACACCCCGACCCACCAGCCGTGCAGCACCAACAGGGGAAATGCCAGAGGAGACCAAGTCACGGCTGACAAAACCCCGTGCCGTAAAACCCACGCATTGCCCCCGGCAGGGGGAACAGGGCACAGATGGTAAATCAGGGGAAAGCATCACTCTTCTGGAACAAACACCCATCTGACGAAAACACCGGTGTGGGGGCGAAACTGGAGGTGTGTTGGGGGCCCGTCCAACCAGCGCTGCAGGTCATGGGGTGACTTTCCAGCCAGTGACCACCTGAGCAGCCACCATACCTGGGCTAACAGAGGGATGCAAACCCACTATGGAAGAGTTGCTTCTGCCTGTGCTGATGATACCGTATCACTTTGGAAAGCCACCCCCGGTGGGGAATATGTGCTGACGCTGGAGAGAGTTACTCCAGGTGGTATTTGAGGTGCAAAACATGGTGGGAACCACAGGGATCATTGCAAACGTGCTGCTCGTCATAGGGGAAAATAACTCTGCTGAAGCAAGGTGTTTCCAGCCCACCTCATCCTCAGCCCACTTGTAAGGTCCTACCTGTGGTGTGCTGGGACCAGCACCATCCAGAGACCTTTGTGCCTACTCCTTCAGCCCATGCTGTCTTCAAAAAAACCTTGTCTCCCTGCTGCTCCTCCAGCAGAGCCATGAGGGTGACCAACCAAGCTTCAGTGTTGGCAAGCCGTCCCAGGAAAACCTGTAGTCACCATGGGTCATCCCTCGTCTCAGGGATGGTGCCCTGTTTCCACTCGGGGAAGGGGCTTTTCATTGATCCTTCTGCTACCCCTGACACCAAGGTCCCCGCAAGCTGCTGGCTTCTGCAAGTATAACTGTCATCCACGGTTGTCAAGGACCAAAGCATGGGATGGGCACGAGAGCCCCTTGGAAGCCTGCAGCTGGGGGGTGGCAATGCCATGAATCCCAGCACCCGGGGGCTCTGCACCATCCAGCATGGCCCAGCACAGCCCGGCACAGCACCTTATCAGCCTTCCCGGAATTAATGGGCTGGTTGTTCCAACCCCGCGGAGATCCAGGCATCTCCTACTGGCACCACTCCGGCCTCCTGGCAAGGGCATTTGGGGAGGGCTCAGGGGTGGTGGTGGTGGAGGTAACCGGGTTATCCATCAACCTACAGGTTCTGGGTGACTTGGCGCATTGCAACACCCTCCTGCCCCAAGGTGGGAGCCAGGCTATAGCCACCAGCAGGGGTGAAGGGGAGGGGGACACCGGAAGGGACACCAGAGTCACAAGGGGACGGTGACTCAAGACGCACACCCCGTGATGCCTCTGAGCCCTCTGAAGGTGATGGTGCCACTGGGCACAAGGTCTTCTCAGGACGACGCTGACAGATGGGAGCAGGTTACAACAAAGAGTCTGAGGAACAATTTACAGGCTGGGAAAATGGATCCAACCTCTCCAGGCCCCTCTGGTGAGGGGTCCGTGGTTGGCAAGCAGCCGTGGGGTGAAGGTGGTAGCCAGTGGGCAGGGTCAGGAGCCTGTCAGAGCCCTGTGTCCCCAGTGCCAGAGCAGTGCCCACCACTCCCATGGGAGCCATGTCCCCTCTTCTCCCTCCCAGGCTGGGGTGCAGAGGGACTCAGCAGGTCCAGAGCATCTCCTCCCCACCACCACCCCCCAACCATGATAACGGTGGAAAGCAGCCATGCCGGCAGGGGACAGCGAGTGCCCCGGTCACCTTTTCATCCCAGCTCTTCGGGACCTTTTCCTCCCTTTGTGACGCAGTTTGGCTCTATTACCCTGGCCTTGGCCCACAGCCATGTCCCGGGGTCTGAAGTTATGGATTCAACAGCCGGAGAAGTCAGCCCGGTGGGATGTGGTGTGGGAGGACTCTTGGCCCAGCTCCACAGCGTAGGCAGAGCGTGAGGACATCTTTCCCAGCACCCCACCAGGCTTCCGGTGCAGGGACCCCTTCCAGCAGGCTTTGCCCTGCTCCCCAGCTCCCTGTCTGGGTGCTGAGGGACCTCTCTTGGTGCCAACATCTCCAAGAAACCCTCCAAAAGCCACGCAGCATCCTAGAGAGCAAAGGGGCAACCCTGGGATGCAAAGAGCATCCGAAATGGGAGCATCCCGACGAGCTGCCTGGGCTCAGCCTCCAGCCCCAGCCCAGCCTGTCCCAGACCCTGCGAGCTGGCAGGCAGCCCGCTGATCCCGAGGTGCCATTCCCCATCCTGTCCAGCTGCTGGCACCTTCCCAGCCGGGTGACAACCCAGGGACCCTAGGAACCACCCCCAGGTTTGGCACCCCACAGCCCCACGCACCCCCTTCCAACCCTCCCTGTGCCGGTAGAGGCTGCCAGCGAGGAGCAGGGATCAGCCAAAAATAAGCCCCAAGAAACAACACTGCTCTTTTGCTAATTATTTCAGTTTTCAATCTCCCAGTGAGGTGACTTGCTTAGGCTAATAATTGCTTTGGTTGGATTTTATCTGGCTAATTAATCAGTTAATAAATGACTTTGCTGCAGGGGGACAGACGCTGTGGCTGTCTCCTTAGCTTGGGACTGGAAAAAAACAGGGAAGGAGCACAGCCCACGGGATTTCCACTGCCCCATGGTGAGCTCAGCTGCCTCGGCAGCTGTGGGGCATCATGGGGTGGAGAGCACCAAAGCGGGGACCCCCAGCCTATCGGGGTGCTGAACCATCCTCAGGAATGCCTGTGGTGGCCACTGCCAGGAGGAGACCATCTCTCCGCTGCAAAGCTTTTGGGACTCAGCCGGTTTTCCTCGCTGGTACCTCTGCTAGATGGCGAAGCTTGAAAATTGGGAAAGTCAACTTTGTAAAAAAAAATAAGTCGTCATCTTTGGCACGAAAAACGTGGAATTTCCGTTTGGTGCCCATCCGTGTCGACGTGGTTGTGCTTCTCTGTCAACGACTCCCCAGGAAGGACGGGCAGAGCTGGTGTGCCGGGCTCTGGCTTCACCCACCCCCTGCGCTGCAGGGCTCAGGAGCGTGGCCGGTCCCAGGAGGGGACTCCAGGGGTAGAGAGGGGTTTTCTTCTCTCCTGCCTCCTTCCCAGAGGCACCCCCGGGCTCCATCCTGGCCCGCTCTGGATGTGAAACAGCCCCAGAGCATCTCTGAAAGACGTTGGGCACCTCAGCCTCCCCAGATTGTGGATCCTCCGAGGCCACCACCACTGAGGCCCTAGTGCCCTGGGCACAGTAGTACCAGCAGCTCCATGTCTCCTTTCTCTCATCCGTTGGTCCCTGGAGTGGTTTTGATGGCTGAGTCCCAGCTGTAAAAAGCCTATGCCTGCTGGGTCTCCTCCTCCCAGCAGCACTGGGGGGGTCTCACTGTGGGAGGCAGGTCTGGTGCAGGGCGGTGGGAGGGCTCAGGCTCTACAGACAGGCTGTGGGAAGGGACAGGGGCACTCCAGCCCACTGGGGGTCCTCTGGGGGTGTGCAGTGAAGGACAGGGGGTCCCAGGTTTAAGAGGGGCTGTACAGGTTACCCCAAAGGGCTGCACTACCAGGAAGTAAGGAGCTGGGAGCAGAAGGCTTGCCAGTTGACAGGGGTGCCAGCCCTGCAGGTCCCGGCCAGGCAAGGAGCAGTGGTCAGGTCCTCCACTCCCCTCGCCACTCCACCCCCAGGCCAGCACACGGGAACGTGGCCTGCAGTTTCTCACGGAGCTGGGGAGAGAGAACAACCATCAAGTCATGACAGAGACGGTCTCCTACCCCTGCTCCCTACATGGGAAGGGCTCTTCCCATGATCCAAAGGAGGGTCTCCCCTTCATCCAGAAAGGCTCTGACGAGACATTCAACGTCAGACCCAGCTGTTCCCCTCCTGCTGCCTGCCTGACCCCCTCCCAGGTGCAAAGTTGCACACACACACACACCCAGCACACCTCACCTTGGACAAGAGCAGCTCCTGCACTGTGGTGTTCCCCAGGTCCTGGGGCACGGTTACATGCAGCGACAGAAAGAGGTAAGACGG
>JAOTQQ010000052.1:11674798-11693506 GCA_026546715.1 Gallinago undulata | reverse complement strand
GGTAAGACGGCCCTAGGGACAAAAAGCACAGCTCTGGTTATTGCCTTTGGGCTGCACCAAAGGACCTGGGGATCTCTCCCCAGGATCTCTGGCACAGACACGGGACATCCTTCAGGATAATCATGTCATGGACATCCTACAGGAGAACGACACTCTACCTGTAGAGCAAACCAGACATGCCAGAGAGAACTGATGCCCCCATATTGAGAGCAGAGCAAAAGCAGTGGGGCTCCAGGACCCCCCTGGAAGCCCAAAGGCACCAGTACTTTGGTGGGGAGGTGGCGATGCCCATGGGGCACTGCACTTACTGGTGCTGGATGCAGTGGTGGGGCAGAACGGTGTCGTTGTCAGGTCTGTGGGGGTCCTGAAGGTATCATCTGTAGTCTGGGTTGAGTTGGTGGTGGGGGAAGAGGGCTCTGTGCCTGGGCAAAGCAATGTTATATTAGCACTGTCTGCAGAGAGGTGCAGGGTGATTCTGCAGCTGGGGACAGACCAAGCCTAAATGAAGGCACCTAGAAGAAGCCACCCAAATACATGCCCAGTGTCCCTGCAAGGATTTTTCATCCTGAGCCTGCCCTTTGGACATCTCATGGCTGCACTCACCCGTAGGTGCACTGGAGGTCTCAGGTACTGTTGAGGTGCCAGGGATTGACTCCACAGTTGAAGTGGAGGTACCAGAGGTGATCCCAGATGTGGTCTCGACAGACTGGCTGGGAGTGGGGGTGTTCCCTGTGCTGGTATCAGAAGTGCCTGTGGTGTCCACTGTGGTCATTGAGGACTCTGCCAAAGTGTCTGTCGATGCTGGCATGGTGGGGGAAGATGCAGTGGGATGTGAAGCGCTGCTAGTCCCCGGGGATGTCTCCAATGTAGAGGCTCCTGTTTCAGGGATGGTCGCTGCAGTGGTGGAGTCAGTGGTGGGCACCAGTGCTGAGGTCTCCATAGATGTCAGAGAGGTAGGAAAAGCTGGGGACATGGTCTTTGTCACATCCGTGGTGTTGGTCCCTGCAAAGAGGTGGGAGGGTGAGGCACACAAGGGCTGGCAGTGAAAGGTTGAGACCATGGCTGCGCCAGTGACAGTGCAGCATCAACACCAGCATGAGCTCCCTAAGGGACCCAGAGCTGCACATCAGCCATGGAGCGTCGGGAGCGGGGATTCTCCATCCTGCAGGGATCAAACATGGATCACTGAATGGGCATCAGCAAGGCAGGGCACGTAAATCCCCCACCCTGACAAAGCAGGAACAAGCCATGGCCTTCACCACTCGCGGGGCGCAAACTCCTGTAGGTGCCAGCGCTGAGACCCGTTCCACCACCTTCACCCATCCCTGGAGGAAGTCAGACAAACCCGTCCGACGGGAAGAGCCGTGCAGGAACTGGTGACCGTGAGACAGGCTGGAACCGCAGCGGCAGCAGTTTACACAAACCTCTCTGCTGCAGATAGTCAGGAACTGATAGCGCCGGGTGTAAATAATAGGAACGGGGGAACCAGAGAGGAGGGGGGGTCAGAGAGGAACAAATCCCATCTTGCAGCTCAGGGCGAGTTGTTAGAGACGTGCAGCAGCTCATGCAAGCTGTGCAGGGAGGGGGGGGTTTGAAGGAAGTGGGACATCCTCTCTGCCCGCACAGACCCCACAGCCTGCTGTCCCTGGGGAAGCCCAGGCATTTGTGACCCTGTCCAAAAGGATGGACAATAGAGCCTGGCTGCCCAGGCATTTGCCAGGGGGTGGCTTTGAGACACCGGGCTGGATTCCTCAGTGATCCCAGCACAAACCCCACGAGTCTGGGCTCTGCTCACAGAGGGATGGAGAACTGAAACACAACCCACCAGCTGCTTTTAGCCAAACCCCCCCTAAACTCCCCAAACCGCCGGCAGCTGTTCCCTCCCTCAGCTGCTGCAGGGAGCAGCCAGTTAAACAGTAATGTGGAGAAGGGCAAAGGGCTAATCCCAACCCCTCGCCCGGGTGGGTGTCTGCACTGAAGGGCCCCATCCTCACACAAAGGAGGAGCTGTAAATCCACCTCTGCTTCCCCTTTGAGCAACTAGCACCCGCAGCGTTCCTCCCACCACCCATCTACTGCGGGTGAAGCACCTCGCCATCCCAGGGACCAATGCTCCCCACTCACCACCCGCCCCGTGGAGAGCATCGCGTCCCGTTCAGCCCTTACCCGGTGCGAGGCGAGGCACGGCGAGGCTGGCGAGGCTCAGCAGCAGGGCCAGGGGCAGCCCCCCTCTCTCCCCAGCCATGTCCAGGCAGGCAGGAGCCAATACCCCCCCCCCTGCAGGCACCGCTCCGAGCACAGGGGATTCTGTGTCTCCTTTACCCGGCCGAGCAGGAGCATCCAGGTGGGTCCTTTTACTCCCCAGGTGTTGGCAGTGAAGGGAGGATTTCCACCCAACACAGACACTCCCAGGGCCAAGCGCGATGGTGAGCAGACATCAGATGCAGGGTTGGACCCGGAGCAGCTGCAAGCAGCGGGCAGGGCAGGCCAGCAGGGCCACCGCTGCAGCAGATCAGGTCCCTGCAGCCAGGGACGGTGCGGTCCTCCTCTGCCTGCTGGAGGGACAGCACCAACGGGAAAAAGCCCAGGGAAGCAGCCAGGCCGCCTGGGACTGTCCCTGCGCTCTGCCGCGGGGGTGATGGACGGTGCTCCTGGCACCAACACTCTCAGGAGCTCGCTCCGAGCGCGAGGAACTGGCCAAGAGAACAGGCAGCGCTCAGGAAGGGCGTGCTCCAGGCTGAGGGCTTGTTCTCTGGGCTGTCTGTACCGGCATCACTTCCCCGTGTCACAGCATGTCACGGCTGAAGCTCCAGCTGCTGGCAGCCAGAGCCGTTTCCTTCTTCTCGGGGTCAGGGACAAGACCAGTCGGAGGTGCCTGCAGGCACTGGGCCAGGGTACAGGCACTTCACAAGCGGACGGGCAGGCTGGAGGACTGCAACACCCTGCTGCTGTACAGGTGCACAGGGGCACTGCCAGGGCACAGGTGCACCAAGGGCATCACCAGAGTACAAGCACTCTGCTGGGGTGCTCTCACGTTGTAGGCATTAGGCCAGGGTACAGGTACTCTGCTAGGATACAGGGACACCAGGGGCGTGTACACAACCAGGGACAGGTTACAGTCCCCCTGCCAGGTTTAGGCCTTGGAGGGGGGTGTCACCAGGGTACAGGTGTAGCCCCAGCATGAAGACACTTGGCAACACCACCAGGAGACAGCCACGCTGCTGGGTCACAGGTGCCTAGCGAGAGGCACTGCCAGAGCACAACTGCCTGGGGGGAATGCCAGGGTACAGTCACACTCCTGGGATACACTCTCACTGCCGGGGTACATGCACGCTACTGGGGACACAGCCATACAGCTGTGGAACAGCAAGGGTACAGCCCCACTGCCGAGGTACAGCCACACTGCCAGGGTACAGGAGCACCACTGGGGTACAGTCACACTGTTAGGGTACAGCCACACCACTGGGGTACAGCCACACAGCCAGGGTACATCCACATCACCACGGCACAGTCACACTGCTGGGAAGCAGCTGGGGTACAGTCACACTACGGGGGTACAGCTACAGTACTGCAGTACAGGCGCACCACTGAGGTACAGTCACACCGCCGGGGCACAGTCACACTGCTGGGGAGCAGCTGGGGTACAGTCACACTATTGGGGTACAGCTACAGTACTGCGGTACAGGTGCACCACTGGGGTGCAGTCACACCAGCTGGGTACAGCCGCGGTGTGACTGGGTACAGTCACACTACCAGGGTGTACTTCCCCACACACTACCCCCTGCCATCACACCCTCCCACAGCATGGGGTTTTGGGGAGCCCCCCGTCCCCACTGCGTGATGGGGTGGCCAAGCCCAGCTGGGGCACGGGGAACAGCGTGAGGACAGGGTGGCTGCCCCGGGGTTGGGGCCTGGCCGTGGGCTGGGCTGGGAGGAAGCAGCCAGGATTCTGGTGGGAGATCCCACCGGGATTTGTCACCCCACGGCATGGGTGCCCCGTGGCTGCCCTCACCCGCAGAGGCACTGGGGGTATTAGGTGGCGAGGGGGAGGTACCAGGGCTGGTGCCGGCCGTGGTCCCCGCCGGCTGGCTGGTGGTGAGGGTGCTCTCGGTGGTCCCCATGCTGGTCATGAGGGCAGACGTGGCGTCCGATGGGGTGGTTGACGGCTCGTCCGAGGTGGCTGTCAGAGAAGAGGCACTGCCAGTCCCCGGGGATGTGCTTGTGAGCAGTGTGGTCACAGCTGGCCTTTGGCTGGTGCCAAGGGTGGTGGCCACCCAGGTCGGGGAGAGAAGAATGGAGGTGGGAGAAGACAGAACTGTTGCTTTGGTTCCAAACGAGGTGACGGCCAGGGACAAGCTGGTACCCACAGACGTGACGATGGTCCTCTCAGCAGAGTCGGTTGTCTTGGGGATTGGAGTTGGGGTGACGGTGGTGAGCCCCAGCTCTGTGGGAGCAGGGTCAGGCTGCACCGTGGTGCCGGCAGCCGACCCAGGAGTGCTGTGGGCTGTGCCACCCTTCTCCTGCAGAGTGGCACTGGCTGTGGAGGCACCCATTTGCACCTCTGGGGAGGGGGTTTCATATCTGGAGGGATGGATGGTGGCTGCAGTGGTGGAGTTTGAGATAGGGAGAGCCAGGGACATGCCGACTGCCACTTCCGTGGTGTTGGTCCCTGCAAAGAGGTGGGAGGGTGAGGCACACAAGGGCTGGCAGTGAAAGGTTGAGACCATGGCTGCGCCAGTGACAGTGCAGCATCAACACCAGCATGAGCTCCCTAAGGGACCCAGAGCTGCACATCAGCCATGGAGCGTCGGGAGCGGGGATTCTCCATCCTGCAGGGATCAAACATGGATCACTGAATGGGCATCAGCAAGGCAGGGCACGTAAATCCCCCACCCTGACAAAGCAGGAACAAGCCATGGCCTTCACCACTCGCGGGGCGCAAACTCCTGTAGGTGCCAGCGCTGAGACCCGTTCCACCACCTTCACCCATCCCTGGAGGAAGTCAGACAAACCCGTCCGACGGGAAGAGCCGTGCAGGAACTGGTGACCGTGAGACAGGCTGGAACCGCAGCGGCAGCAGTTTACACAAACCTCTCTGCTGCAGATAGTCAGGAACTGATAGCGCCGGGTGTAAATAATAGGAACGGGGGAACCAGCCCCACAGAGAGGTGGCCAGGGAGGAACAAATCCCATCTTGCAGCTCAGGGCGAGTTGTTAGAGACGTGCAGCAGCTCATGAATCACTGAATCATAGAATCATAGAATGGTTTGGGTTGGAAGGGACCTTAGAGGTCAATAAGTTCCGACCCCCCCTGCCATGGGCAGGGACACCTCCACTAGAGCAGGTTGCTCAAAGCCCCATCCAGCCTGGCCTTGAACACTTCCAGGATGGGGCATCATGGGGCATCATGAAAGATCTTCGAGGGTTGAGGGATGCAAGTGAAGGGGACCTATGGCCGTAGATTGAGGCTCTCGGGTAGCACAAGCCTCAAGTTTATTCCCTGTGCTCGACTTAACGCTGCTCTTGCTTTGTCTCAAGCACAAATGTCGCAAACATTGGGATGGCATTTGCAGTTTTCCAGGCCCACGACATCCTGGTGGTGCTGCCATCCAGGCAGGGCCCTTTTGGCTGCTGCTGGGCAGCCTGTGGCAAAGGCAATGAGCCCAGCAAGGACCACGCTTCAACGAGGGGGTCCAGCTGGGACCAAGGTCTCTTCCCAGACGAAGCCAAGCTTTTTTGCTCCTGCGCTGCAAAGCGCAGCCCTGTTCGCTCTACCGGGATGCAGCTGAGATGCCTGAGAGCAAACAGCCCCCAGCGTGTTTAACCCCCCACCACCCCGGGGGTCCACCCTGTGGAACGATGCCCTCCACTCCCCACCCACCCCCACAGAGAGCACCCCATCCCTCTCAGCCCTTACCCAGCGCCAGGTCCGGCATGGCGAGGCTCAGCAGCAGCAGGGGCAGCGACCACCTTCCTCTCTGCACAGCCATGTCCAGAGCCAGAAACCCTAACCTCCCCCCCCCCGCCACACACACACACACACGCGTGGGGGACAGGACCCTACACCTGGGGACGTAGGGACAAGGGGATGGTGCCAGCGGGGAACTACGCTGCCGAGTGCCAGCTGAAGGTGGCCGGGACCGTTTCCTCGTTCCTGGGGGCAGGGAGGGGAGGCACCGGCGGGCACTGCCCCCTCCTCCACGGGGCGCGCCGGGGACATCGTCGGAGCACCGGCCCCCGGGAGGAGGGGGCGGGACCAAGCGATGACGTCACGTCACCCAAAATGACCACGCCTATTTTGCCACGCCCACAAACTTGTATAACACCCGGAGGGCCGCGTGGTTTCTAGGTAAGGGAGCGACCCTCCCGACTCGGGACCCGAACCCCTAAGGCTCCGAGAGCGGACCGGGATGGGGCAGGGCACGGGCATCGGCATCCCCGGGTACCGGGAGCGGACCGGGGACCGGGATGGGCAGGGGACCGGCGTCCTCCGGGCTCTGGAGGGGAGAGGGGACTGGGATGGGGAGGGGACCGACGTCCCCCGGGTTCGAGGAGGGGGAATGGGATGCGCAGGGGACCCCGGGTTCTGGGGTGCGGACCGGAATGGGCAGGGGACTGGCGTCCCCCGGGCTCTGGGAGGGGGGAACCGGGATGGGAAGGGTACCCCGGGCTCTGGGGTGCGGACCGGGATGGGGAGGGGACCGGCGTCCACCGGGTTCGAGGCGGGGGAGACCGGGATGGGCAGGGGACCGAGGGGACCGGCGTCCCCCGGGCTCTGGGGTGCGGAGCGGGATGGGTATGGGACCGGCGTCCCCCGGGAGGCAGTAACGGGTACCGGAGCGGGGAAAGCACCGGGAGTTCCGCTACGGTTCCGTTTCCCCTCGCAGAGGCCGCCATCAACCACGTTGCTCCGGGCAGCCCTAAGGATGCGGCGGGGGCAAGGGAAGCGCAAGGCTGAGGCCGCGGAGGTGCCAGGCGTGAGTGGGAGGAGGAAGGAGGAAGAGGAGGCGATGCAGGAGGCCCGGCGGAGGGCGGCCCCGTCCGTGCGGGAGTTCAAGTACAACAAAAAACGGGTTCGCCTCGTCTCACAGGGCTCAGACCTGAAGGATGATGCTCGGTGCATCCTTTACTGGATGTCCCGGGACCAGCGGGTGCAAGGTGGGAACCAGCTGGTGGAGTGGGCTTCTAGCAGGGTGGCTTCCTGGCCACCCATGGGTGGTGACAGCCTTGGCCCCTTCCCACAGTAGGCCTTGGGGACGGTCTCCCCTCTGCAGGGGGCTGGGGGGATTCCTGTGGCAAAACACCACCCCCAACGGTTCAGCAGAACATCCCCCCCGATGCTGCCGCGTGTGCTCTCTCCCCAGATAACTGGGCTTTCCTCTATGCCCAGCGCCTGGCCCTCAAACAGGAGCTGCCTCTGCGTGTCTGCTTCTGCCTGGTGCCCAAATTCCTGGATGCCACCATCCGCCACTACGGCTTCATGCTGAAGGGCCTGCGGGAGGTGGCCGAGGTACAGCCGCTGCAGGGATGTCCACCCTGGGTGGGACAGGGCTCCCTGGGAAGTCTGGGGGGAGCAGATTCAGCGGAGGGTGGTGGGATGGGGTCTGCAGAGGCACCTGAGAGCCCTTTCCCCCTCACTGCAGGAGTGCGCAGAGCTGAACATCCCCTTCCACTTGCTGCTGGGATATGCCAAGGATGTGCTGCCTGCATTTGTGGTGGAGCATGGCGTGGGTGGGCTGGTGACAGACTTCTGCCCCCTTCGCCTCCCCCGGCAGTGGGTGGAGGACGTCAGGGAGCGGTTGCCAGAGGATGTGCCATTTGCTCAGGTGGGTACGCACGCTCTGGGAGGGGAAAACTGGCTGGTGAGCCTTGGGAAAAACTTATCTTCTGTGTCTTGTACCTGCAGAGGTGTGCTGGAGTGACCTGAGCAGGGAGTGTGTGTGTTGTATCATCAGGACCGTTTGCTTCTCCTTCTCACATCTTCCTCTATGACTTTGCTTCCCAGGTTGATGCCCACAACATTGTGCCCTGCTGGGTTGCCTCCCCCAAGCAAGAGTACAGCGCCAGGACTATCCGGGGCAAGATCCATGCTCAGCTCCCCGAGTTCCTCACCGAGTTCCCCCCTGTCATTCGTCACCCATATTCCCCATCCTGCCCAACAGAGGTACCAGCAGAAGACACTTCTATCCCCATTCACGGCCAGTCTCAGAAAGTTTCACAGCTACTTGGTGGGAGGGGATGGCAGGAGATAATGACCTGAGGTCTTGGGAAGGTGGTGTGGAGATGGGGATGCCCTGGGGAAGGGAGGTTCCCACCTCATTTATTCAATTCCCACACCTCTGCTGTGCAGGGCTGGTTAAGAGGAGAAAGCTGCCATGAGCTGGGGACTTGCTGGCTGCGGACACCCTGGGGCCATAACGCTCAGGGCAGTCCTGGCTGAAGAACACCTGCAAATGCACTCATGCTACTTGGTTGCCACCCAGCCCATTGCTTGGGAGGCCTGTTACTCTAGCTTGCAGGTGGACCACACGGTGAAGGAGGTAGAGTGGGCGACCCCTGGCACGGCTGCGGGGCTGGCTGTGCTGCACTCCTTCATCGTGGAGCGGCTGAAATCCTTCGGCTCCCACCGGAACGACCCCAACAAGGCAGCGCTCAGCAACCTGTCCCCATGGTTCCATTTCGGTGAGCATTCCAGGCCCAGGCTTCCCACTCTGTAGGAGGACCAAGCACAGTGGCTAGGACCAGCAGCCTGACTTGCTCCCTCCCCGTGTCCCCAGGCCAGGTTTCCACCCAACGAGCCATCCTGGAGGTGCAGAAGCACCGGACCAAGTACAAGGAGTCGGTGGACGCATTCGTGGAGGAGGCCGTGGTGCGGCGGGAGCTGGCTGAAAACTTTTGCTACTACAACAAGAACTACGACAGCGTGCAAGGTAGCATCCCAAGGTGGGAGGACAATGCTGGGGGCCAGGCTGGTACCCAACTGGTCACCCCACCTTGGCAATCCCATTTCTGCTAGGAGGGGGGCTGCGGGAGGACTAATGTGCCATCATTTGGTATCTTTTGGAGGTAGGAGAGGAACTGGTGGATGCCCTCTTCAAGGCTGGGGCCTCCAGGGCATGGTGCCCTCATTAGCCCAATTCTCCATCCTTTACTTGGAGCCCCACAGGAGAGCTCAGCATTGCTCCCCATCTCTCTTACTCACAGGTGCCTACGACTGGGCACAAACCACCCTGAAACTCCACGCCAAAGACAAGAGACCTTTTCTCTACAAGCTGAAGGAGCTGGAGCAGGGGACCACGCATGACCCACTCTGGAACGCTGCCCAGGTAGTGCCCCACATAACTCCTGCAAAATGCTGAGCCCTTTCCCGGGGGGTGGAGGTGAGCTGGCACATACTGACCCTTGTGTCTGTCTGTCCCCCTAGCTCCAAATGGTCCGGGAAGGCAAGATGCATGGCTTCATGCGGATGTACTGGGCCAAGAAGATCCTGGAGTGGACCCGCTCCCCCGAGGAGGCCCTGCAGTTTGCCATCTACCTCAACGACCGCTACGAGCTGGACGGGAGGGACCCCAATGGATACGTAGGCAAGTTGCAGGATGGGGAGCCATGGGATGGGGGGGGTGTCTTATCTCTGATGGCCAAGGCTGCGGTGGGTGTGGGGAGGGCTCTGCAGACAACCCAGCCCATACTCCATCCCATCCAGCTTTTTGCACCCACATCCCACCCGCTCTCTAGTGAGCGAGGGGGAGAGCTGACGCTCTGTCCCCCTGTCCCACAGGCTGCCTCTGGTCCATCTGTGGCATACACGACCAGGGCTGGGCAGAGAGGGCTATCTTCGGGAAGATCCGCTACATGAACTATGCCGGCTGCAAGCGCAAGTTCGACGTGGCCCAGTTCGAGCGTCGCTATGCCCCCCGCACGCTCTCCCAGTGACGGGCACAGCCTGCCTTCAGCCTGTTCCTGCCCCTCTATGCTGGGGACAGGGGTGCCTTTGCCAAGGTGCCCCCATCTGGGGATCACGCCAGGTACTGGGGGGGCTCACTGTAACAGTGCCAAGCCACAGGGTTTTGCAGGTCTTTCCTCTGCCATCACCCCCTGCGTGAGCTGCTGTGCTGGGGCTGCTGTTGGAGCTCCTCCTGCTACTACAGGTTTGCTGGGGGCTGCAAGAGCACCTCCTCGGCGTGAAGCCAGAAACCTTTTTCACAACCACCGTGTTCAGGAGGAAGCCCAAGTCACGGCTGCTGCTGCTAACCATGGCTTTTCTGGGAAAAAGTCCCTAGAAACTGTTTCCTCAGGCTGTGCTTCCCCCAGGGAAGCCCTGCTTCACTCCACTGCTTCCTTCAACAGTTTGTTTTAAAGTTTACGGTTTGTATCTCCTGTGTCTATGGTGTTCATGGGGTGACGCATGACACTGCTGAAGGGAGAGCCAGTCTGCATGGGGACAGGAAAGGAAGCAAGGATAGGGCACCCAAGGCCATGCCCCTGGTCCCTCTTCCTGCAGCAGGCAGCATAGGAAAGGGACAGGCATTAGAGTCCCTTAGTGGCTTGTATCACTTGTCCAGTGGGCAGTTTGCAAGGGGAGGCCATAAACCAGATGGATTAGTGATGGACTGGTGACAACATCCCCCTCCCAGTGACACCTGGCACTGCATCACTACTTGCCCATGTTGTTCCCCCCGCAGTGCCCTCTGCCATCCTGCTCCCTCCCTGCCCCAGGGGCCAATGGGCACTGTTACCTCATCTGAAATGATGCCACAACACAACCAGGTTCTTCGTTAACTTAGTTTTTATTAGGGACGGCATTTTCATTGCTACAGTGTGCAACAGTCCTGGGGGAGGGCTCAGGCTGACATCCAGGGCAGCCCCTCGCTCTCCCTTACAAAGAGCGAGCTCACTGCCTTGGCCAGTTCCAGTGTTACTCGTAGCAGTCAGTGCTGGGCAGCAGCATCAGTGCTGGGCACAACCCTGCTCTGGAGACCTCTGCTGGGTTTGCAACTCCTGCTGCTTCCAGACAAAGTCCATGGCGGAGGGTGGAAACCACAAATAAGCCCAAATCCCTTCCCTCTTCTCTACAGGTATTCAGTGCTTCTAGAAAGGGATGGGGGCAGCCCCTCAGCTGCAGTCCCATGACATTAAAGTGCTTCAAACGAAACAGGGTGGATGGAGGTGTGCTGCTCAGGGGACTGAGGTGCCAGCTCCCAGCAGCGGAGAGAGGGCTGGCCTTGGGGTGTTTGGTCCCCGTTCCGGTCTTCTGCCAGGTTTTCACATGGGGAAAGACCAAGGTGGACCAGTATCTGGCAGCCCCAGGGCTTGCAGAGACCGAGAGCGAGCAGGAGGGCAGCTGCTCCCCTTGAGTAAACAAGCAGAAGCAAGACAGGAGGCGGCAAAAACCATAGGGGAGCCACTGGGGAGCTGAACCCCCTTTCCCAGGCTAGACCTGACTTTGCCAGGATGCTGCAGAGCAGGGGAGAGATGCTGCCATGCAGTAGCCAGCCTCAGCAGTGAGGCTGCGGCCACCCTCCCCAACCGAGCCCCATGGCTACTTCTGTCCCCTCAACCCTGCCACCCAGGGACAGCCCACGAAGGGTCACATCCCAGCCTCAAGCCCAGGCATGAGCTGCAAGAGCCATTGCTCCGAGGTGCCTTCTGCCAGTGCATTGCTCCCCATTGCTCAACACCCTTCTCGCACATACACAGGCCACACCGTCCTTCCAAACACCCCCCTGACACCCCACCCATGAAAGGTGGTGATGGACACTTACCTATGCCATGGGCTAAAGCACCCCCCTGTGATGCAGAGGCACCTCCCTCAACCATCCGCTAGCCTCAGAGCGCAGAGCTCACCTTGTACCCTCAGGTCCTACCCCATGGAGCCATCGGTCATGGCAGGCAGCTCTGCGTCGCCAAGGGACTGACCCTTTGCAGCACCCCAGTGCCAAACCCGTCTCCCCCATGCACCCCCCAACACAAGCAGGTTGCCTGGCCCCCCTGCTGCATCTCAGCCAGGACTCAGGGCTTTGCCTAGCTCAGGGACCCCTCTCCCAAGAGGAGCAGGAGATCTGCTGGGAGAGGGAACACCTGGCAAATGCCAGCCCCATCCAGGGGTGAGGAACCAGGAGCAAAACAGCCCTGGAAGTGTTATACTGGTGAGTCCCAAGCAGATTGCATGTAAAGAGGCATTTCAAGAGGCACCTCCTTGGGTGGGGGGAATACAGTTAAAAATACAAACAACCACATTAAAAAAATAAAACCAAATCCAGCAGATTAAAAAAAACAAAAACCCAACCTAAAACAACTAACCGAGACACAGATTCGGGGGATGCAGCCGGAGGGGCTGAGCCTTACCTGCATCCCGAGAGGTCTCGGGCAGAAGGCAGCTGCACGCAAGGCAGGTCCTGGTGCCACCAGAATGAGGTCCCATGTCGCCCTTGGAGGAGGACATGTCCCCCAGGGAGGATAGAAGAGCAGCATGAGGAGGAAGCAGGGTTGGAAGCCTTGCTTAGTGCATCTTCCAACCATGGGGATCTGCCTCTGCCGAAAGCCCGGCAGCGCCAGTGCCCTTGTGCGGCTGCTCCAGGGGAGCACAGGCTGCGGACGGAGGGCAGGGAAAGCAGCTCGGCTCAGACAGCACCCAGAGGAGAGGCAGAAACCTGGCATTTTCACCACCTGCCGCCTCCTTTGCTCTGATCCCGGAGTGACAGCAACTGCTCTGTGGCAGTGTCCCAAGCCAGATTTGACAAAAGGAGCTGTTAAATGTACAACCAACCCCAAACCCCCACCCTCTCCCTCCATGCACACAACCTCCAGCAGCAGGATGGGGGAACGGAGGGTTCAGAGTGATTTCCCTCCTCCGAGGAGGAGCAGACATAGCCAGAGCTTCCCACTATCCAGCTGATGAGCAGAAAATGCCAACCCTCCGGAGGACTCTGCAAGGGAGGAGGGCATGAGAAGAGGCAGTTCAGCCCTGCCTGGTCCAGCATGAGCAGCTGCTTGGAAAAGGCCCCTGTTCTGCCTGCAGGACAGGCAGGAGCAGCCGCCTTTCCCCAAGCGAAGGCATCGGGGAGCACCAGCAGCACCTGCAGCAGACCCACACGATGGAAGATGCCCCTTCCCCAGCACTGCTGCATGGGGGAAAACAGATCTCTTCGAGACAGTACTCCAGGCCACCTGATGGTCCTCCTCATCTGCAGTCCGCCTGGCTCAGTCTCTGGTGACAAAGGCCACGCGCATAAATAATCCCACCATCTGCTCCTCCGCTGCAACGTGCTCATGTGGCTGCCACTGCCTCTGGCTGCTCCAGCTCGTCTTCATAGTCCGAGACATAGGACTCCATGCTCTGCTTCGCCAGCAGCTCCCTCCGGGCTTGAAGCCGCTGGCAGCGGGGACAGTGGGTGGATTTGAAGCAGGATTTGTGGTAGCAGGCTTTGCAATCTGTGGGGGAGAGAACGGCTGAGAGCTGGCCGAGGCCGACACAGGCTGCCTGACACTCTGTACCCTGGGAAAGGATGCTCCAAGGCTTGCCCAGGAGGACATTTCAAACCAAAGCTGGGGCAGAACAAGCACCAGAAGTGGGGGTCCAGCACCATTCTGGAAGCAGCAAGAAGTCACGCTGCAGGGTCCCTGCACCAGCTTGCAAAGCCTTTGGGAGCACAGGCGGAAGGTTTCCCACTCCACGCAAGGTCCCACGCCAAATTTTCCTGATTCTCCAAGGAAACAGTGACTTTGCCCCAAGTTTCCTCTGGCACTGCGCCTGCCAAAGCAAGGCTTCCATGTTGTCAGGAGCCATTTCAAGCCAGTTCAGAGGTTGGTCCCAAGCCGCAGGAACAAACTCTGCTTGCCCATTAGTGCTGAGCGTTATCAAGGATGACTCCTGAAGGGGCCCAGGAATTTCTGGCAGGCAAGAAGGTCACAGAGACAAAGCCTTCAAGCTCTCTCTGCTTTACAAGGTCAGCTCCAGCCATCCAAGGAGGGGCAGGGGAACTGTGTGCAGGCTGCAGCTTGTTCTGGAACCACAGCAGGAGGGAAGCCAGGGCTCCCAGACACCCGCTTGCTGCAGTCACAACCCAACTGCCCGCTGCCACCAGGGCAGGCAGCACACAGCGTGGTCAAGAAGGGATTTACACAGTCCACTGTGCCAGCAACTCTGCCCAAACACCATTATAATGCTGATCTGCTGCTGGAATACCACAGTGCAGAGACTCAGGCCACGCACAGAGGCACTCCGGTCTGGCTGGCTCTGGCTCTGTACCTCTCGCTAACACAAAGGCCACTCAAACTGAAGGTAGACCTTGGTGGCCCTGGGGTTTGTCCCCTCCCGGTTTCTCCCCAGCATCTCACCTTCACATGTCTTGCACTTGTTGAGCTCAAAGGGGAAGATGATGTCGCCCTCATTCTGGCAGAACTCGCAGATGAAGCCTTTGGCTTGGCACAGCTGGAAGGAGAAAACGTGAGGATAAAGCAGCTAAATGCTCCTCATCTCCCTGGCAAGCAGGGCAGGAGGTAGAGCAGAGCAGTACAGCAGGACACGGTGCCCTGTTCCAACCATATGGGACAGTCCTTTCCTGTCATGGAGCACAGCAAGGCAGAATCAACATGGGTCAGGGGTGGGGGAGAGCCAAAATGGGGTAACAAACATCCCATGCGTGCTGGGTAGGAGCTCTGTGGAGTAGGGAGGAGCAGTCAGCATTGAGTGAGTTAATTTGGTGACTGCCCTCCACGTCAAAGGCCTGTCCATCAGCTATCTTTGCAGCAAAGTCTGCTCCCAGGAGTGGTCCCGAGGGTGCAGAGCCAGGAAGGAGGGAGGTGAGGAAGCCTTACCACGCATTTCTCGATGTGCAGGCTGCCTGCCTTCAGGAGCTCCATCAGGCGAGGCACCAGGTCCCCTTTCTTGGTGGCACTGAGGTCACTCAGCGAGTAGAGGTGCAAATCCTCCGTCAAGTGGCCAGGCACTGCATCAAAGGAGTCTAGGAGGCTGCAAGGACAGAGAAACCAGAGCTCAGAGCGAAGCAACTCCACTGAGCCCCCTCTCTCTCCACTGCTTCTGCCTTCTCTCCCCCTCCACTCCCCTCTCCCCTCCATTGCTCGTTGCACAGGCTGCACAGATCCCCAGTGCAGGTTGCCATGGGACAGACCCAGGACAGCAGAACAGCTTCATCCCACAGCCTGGGACTCACTCTTTAGCTAGCCGGCACGTCTTAAACATGTTCTTCATGTGGAAAAGCTGGATTCGCAGCAGCTGGAGAGGAAGGGGGGGACACAAGAATCAGTAAGTAAACAGAGCATGGTCCTCGGCCAAGCGTGGTCTGCCCTGTCCCCTGTGCTGGTGAAACGACTGCTGCTCCTCAGCTGCTGCTCCCCTGCTTCCAAAGTGTTTACAGCACACAGGACAAAGAGAGCACAACCATCATCACGTGCTCCAGGAGATACACTGAAGCCCAGCTGGGCGCCAGGCAGAAATTCCTTTTGAAATTCCTATGTTACTGTACAAGGAGCAAGACTTGAATGGAAACCCTGCAGTGCTGGCATTTTAAGCCTCAAAAACGGAAATATCCGCTTCTCCCCAACTTTCCTGGAATATGGTTTACAATTAGCACCCAAACCCCACTCAGGAAGGGGTGGAAAGGGTCTTACCCACACTTGGTTGAGAGACTTCACTTTCCGGTACAGGGCAGGATTGATATCCTGCACGTTGAAGAGCGGGTCACTCCAGATCTTGCTCAGCAGGTCTTTGGAGAAGTTGCTCACGTAGTATTTGCTGAAGTCCCACTTGCGCAGGATGCGGCTGGGGATGACCATCTGGGCGTTCTCGTGGCAGCACTGGCAGAAGTACTTCCCCAGGTATTCGCAGTACCGCAGCCGCTTGATGTAATCTGGCCACACCAAGGCAGGCAGGGAGGTCAGTCAAGGCACGGGCTCTGCCCAACCACATACTGAACTCTCACCATCACTCAGCACTTCCAACAAGTACTGCAGTCTGCCTTGCCAGTACCCCCCCCAAGCCCAGAGTGCTCAACACTGGGGTCTGCAAGCACCCTGGCTGACTGCAAAAGCCCGTGGGACCACAGTCCAGTCTTGTGCAGCCACATCTACCTACACATTCAGGAAAGATGGCTGGTCAAAGAGCTCTGCAGCTGTACCCACAGCAGAACCTGCTGGGAGCTTTAGGACTGCAACGGATGACTTTGCCTTAGAAGAGTCAACACCTCCAAAGGACAGGATGGCTGCTCTTTGATTCCACCAGCTCCGTGACCTTCTGGATGGTGCACACCGATGTGCAGGCAGAGCTGGCAAAAGCAGCGTACCATTTACCCAGGGGCCTTGTGCTGAGCCACCCACCCGCTCTGCATCTGCCCACTTGTTCACAGGTTGCTCCCCACTCTCCAGCTATGGGTCACGGTCCCAGCACTCACCAGGATCACATCGGTTGCCACAGCCTGCACACCGGTAATTCTGCTTGGCCACGGCCACCTTCCTCCTGCCCAGAGACAGATGACCCACGTTGAGTCCAGCCCTGATGGCACCCGTCACCAGAGGAGGGGCACTGGCACAGGGCTGGATGGCACAGATGGACACATGCTGTGACGCTTAAGTGTTAGCAAGAAAGCCAAGGGGACAAGCCCTGTTGTGCCCTGATGCACACCAAAAGCACCAACTGCAAACGCTGGCTGCATCTCACTGCACCAGCTGCTGGTGGTGGGTTTACCAGGCTCACAACAGGGAAGCCCCACAGCAAAGAGGGAAGGAAAGGATTATCAACTTTGGTGTTGATGGAAAAGGGTTGGAAAGGGCAGGTCCCCACAGAGCCCCCGGCCACACAGGTCCTTACGTTGGAGCTGGGTGAATATTGAAGATGATCTGTGGTCGTGGTGGGGCCCACTCCAGGTTTCCGCGCACCCGAATTCTCAGCTTGTAGATGTCGGCATGTTCTCCGTCATCGGGAGAGATGGGCAGAGAGTCAGGGATGGGCAGGAGCTGGGAGAGGCAGGCAAGAGGGTCAGATCCCCACCTGGTACCACAAAGGCAATGTGCCTGGCTGGCTTTCCAGAAATCTGCAACTGCAACACTCTGGAAAACTGCCAGGCACCAAGCTGCTGCTCCAGCTGAACAGGAGCTGGAGAAGGGATGTCCCCAGGGATCCAGGCACTCTGCTGTAAGAGGATCCAGTGGCAGAGCCCCTCTTGGCTGCACCCATCTCCCAGACAAAGCCCTCCTCCAGCTCCATAAAGGGATCACGGGGACTAGCAGATCCCCTGGGTAGTGGGCTGAAGCCTGGGGTTCAGGGAAGAGTGACCAAATGCAGTCGGTGACCGGACACTCACACCCCTACCTTCTGCGGGGCGTCGTGCTCAGGGACCAGCCACTCCAATTCAGAGGCAGCTGGGAGCTGCATGCCCTCAAACTGCTTCAGCAAGCCCATGGCCACAGCCTCCGCCGAGTTGGAATTGAGGAAGGAGTGGGATCTAGACAGCAAAGGGAGAGGTTAGTACCGGGTCTCATGGCTGTGACCTCTTCACAACCCCTGATGCCAGTCCCAGCTCAAGCCAAGGATGCTCCCTTCAACTCCGGTACCTTATTTCTGCATTGCTCTGCAGGCTTACAATTGATATACGTGACTGATTCCTGTCTTTGCAGCTGGCCCCAAGCAAAGCTGGCTAATGGCACAACAACAACTGTTTAGAAAGGCAAGAAAAACACATCTTACCTAAGGAAACCTCTGCCTGTTTGCAGGGGAAGCTGCAAAGTGAGAGCCAGTGTCTGTACGAGCCAGAAGTAATTCCCCTCCCAGTGCGAACCTACCCAAGAAGCTGCCAAGCACAGACACGGCTGTGTCCCCCACCCAAACAGCAGAGGGGTCCCTGCATCCCAAAGGGGTCTTGCTTTCAGAGCATTAACACATCAGCTGTGCTTAAAACAGGTTGTGATTCACCTCCCCAGGGCAGTTACCAGGAAAGAACTGAGCATTTCACGTTTAAACTGCTGCTGCACTGCACAGAGAGTCTGTGCATCGCCCAGGGCCAGCGGTTCCACAACTGGGCCGCAGCACAGCAGCAAGGGCTGGAGACAAGGTGGCAGCATCATATAGTCTAACAGGCCACTCCAGCTGAGAGGGGGGAGGCTCAGAGCCAGCAGCAAGCCAGTAGCCACTCCAGATGCTGCAGGTCATGCCAGGTCCTCTTCCCAGCTTCTTACCTACTAGGAGATATGGGCATCTCTCCTGACACCAGTCCATATCTACCTGATGTGAACAACTTGATCATCCCAGGTGCTCCTTCCCAAATTTCAGACTAGTAACCAGTGCCCCACGGCTAAGTAAAGGGATGGAGGGAGGAACGGAATGAAGGAGGGATGTCCACTCTCATGCAAAACAGCAGCTGATGCACGTGGACGAGCAGAGTTGGGCAGGAAGGGGAACTTGGTACCAAGATGTCTTGCCACAAAGTTGAAGACGTACATGGACTCTGAGGAGAGAAAGGACTTCCTGCCGGAGTCTGGGTTCCTCTTGATGTCCGCATCTGAATCACAAACAAACAAGGTGGAGCAGATGGAGCAGGGCAGGGGAATATATTTCAAACCAAAGCTTCACTGTAAAACTCATCAAGCTGTTCAAAAGCACAAGAACTACAGCATCAACCTCTACCAGTGGCAGGGAGCAGCAAGGAGAGGTGCAGTCTAATCAGTCGCCTGTTGAAGTTACAACGGAAGGACACGG
>JAOTQQ010000052.1:11664666-11674698 GCA_026546715.1 Gallinago undulata | reverse complement strand
GTCACACACCAAGTCCTAGTAGTGACATGGCCTGAAACAGTATGCACACAGGAGCGAGGAGGGCAGGACAGCAAGGTTAGCAAGAAGGTTTAGTAGCTCTCTACACACAGTATCGGTGCTGCAGGGGATTAGCAATGGGATGCAGAGCTCTCCTCTCTACTTGGCTGCAACCTGTAAGATCAAGCGGTGGCCATGCCACAGCTTCTCAGTGACTGCACAGCTGGGGCTGGCAGCCTAAGCCCAGCACTCCAGGGACACATCAGCATCCATGCAGAGAGCAGGCCAGCAGTCACGGGGGCCAGCCCTCTGCAGAGGCCACAGACCCATCTCCTGATGAGGGAGGGGTAGGACACTGGAGTCCTGCTCCCTCCACCCCTCCATCAGATCCCCAACAGCCCCCAGCTGCCCCTCATCCTTCCTCAGCACCAGCTTTGGGTACCAGGCAGTACCCAGAGGTACCTTCATCAGTCATCTCTGTGTTTCCCCCCAACAGGTTTCTCTGCTAAACCCTAACAGGGAATTCATCTAAAGGGCGGAAGGTCCCCAGTGCAGGAGGCCCTGGAAGGACTCCAGGGCAGGAGGCTCTTCCAGCAGTTCAAGGTGGTGAGAAGCAGGCAGAACCCCTGCTTCATTACAGACTCCCAGAAACAGCAAGGCAGGCACATGAGGGGAAAGTATTTAAAGTCAAGACAGAAGAGGGCAACGTCACAACCTTCAGCCCAGCAGGTCTCCTTTTCTGTACCTCTGGGGAGCTCTAGGAACGGGGTCTGCAGCGACCACACTATCCCCAAACACAGGCTTGCAGCTCCTCCGACCTGGTGGGGGGACACAGCTCGGGGTCCCTGCTCCTCCACCCCAAGCAGGTGGGCTACAGGGATCCCCCCAGAGCCCAGCTGATCCCGGCCAGACACCACCTGCACACTGAGGCCAGTGAATCATAGCCTGGCTGAGAAAGGGTGTCCCAACCCCGAGCCACTGGGTCCCTCAGGAAGAGTGGGGCTGCCCTGGAAACAAGGGGAGCAACTCCCAGCCCTGCCCATAAATTCACAGGCTCACACTAGTGGAGTTCAGCAGAGATGCTTGACTCTCCTGGAGTGACATCCATTGCTAGAAACAGGCAGAGGAAAGCATCCTAATGCTAAGGAATCCATGTAACTACATCATAGAAACAGACTTTTAGCTGCAAAAACCAGGGAATTCAGGCAAATACAGCCTTTCAACCATGTGGGGCTCTGGCCAGACATACCTGCCATGCTCTGGTGCCTTCAGCTCTGCGCAGGAAGGTACCACATGGTGCCAGACTATGATGAACATGAGCGAACAGTGGGACACACACAGCACAGTGTGGGCCAAGCGTTACAGGGAGGCAGAGACGACATACTCGGGCACTGGCATCAGGGATGGCAGAGGGAGCCAAATCTGACCCTAGGCTCCTTTTGGGGGCTAGGACTGGGATCTGGCCACCGCTTGCTTCCCAACTTTAACTGCAGATGCTCCCCAAAAGCCTCCAGTCAGCTGCCCAGAACGCCTCTGCTGACAATGCTTTCACCAGGTAGGACAGTCCCCAAGAGGCTTGTGAGCAGCTCCCAAGCCTAAGGACATCACCCTAGCTCCTGCATGCCAGCTTCAGGCCAGCACAAGCCCCCCTGGATTAAATCCCTGTAAGCACAGGACAGAGCTGGGCTGACAGAGAAGCTCTGAGCACCAGTATCTCCAGCAGGAGCAATGCACTGGCACCAAAGGCCCGACAGGAGAGGTCAGCAGCAGCCCACGTAGGCTGTTCCCTTGCTAAAGCAAACAGGGAGCACATGAAGGTTATTTAAATGCGGGCAGCAGATCAGAAGGATTATCTAGTAGTACCGTAAACCATAAAAAACACTAAGCAAGACCTGGCTGCCCACGATGATGCCAGTGCCCAGGGCACCCACTGTGAACAAACCGCCTGTGCCCTGTCTGCTCTCACTACTTTTCCCTCCAGGCTCTTTTGTGAAAGGATTCTTCTCCAAGTCAAGTCTGGGCAGGATCAGAGCTATGGAACTATGGCATGCCAGGTCTGCCGAGTCAAGCGGGATAACGCTCCCCAAGGCACCTGGGATGGAGACCTGGTCCCACACTGCAGAGGACTCTGCTCTCCTCCAGCCCAGGCTCAGCCTCCAGCAGCTACAGAGCTGTGGAGCTGTGCCATCGCCCCACCAAGCCCTGTCCCAGGCAAAACAGGTCTTCACCACAGCCGGCACGTTTGGTATATCCAAAATACTGCACAGCAAAACCCTCTGAGGGATGGAGCTCCTCTGCCTCCTCTCTGCTCCCTCCTGCCATACCGTCCTGCCATGGCTTTTCTTACTGATGTCTGGATGATACTGTTCACAGTTCCCAAATCAGGCGGATTTCTGAGAAGTGTGCACGTGCACACACACACGCACACACACCTTGCACACACAGGCACGCGTGCCGCAGGGGAGCACTGCAGGGTACTACCTGAGAACAAGGAAGCCATTGACACTGAGAGGCCGTTCTTGGACATTTGAATCAGGTTAGATCCATCGTTACCATCTGTATAACACGGTGATGACAAAACAGTTGACTTCAGTGCGTCGGCCAGGCCAAAGAGAAAGGGCATAATACAAGAGCAGCACTCGCACAAGAGAAGCCCAGAACTGAATTCACACGCCCCTCCGGGGGCCTCAAAACTGAGCCCAAAATCTAGCCCTTGGGGACCAAAAGGAGGACTTTGCTGTCAACAGTCAAGAGATGAGAAGTTTATAGCTAGAGAACAGACTGTTTCACCTTCTTTTTAACGTCAGTGAGCTGGAGGTACTGCTGAGAATTAAGTCATCCACCTCAGAAGATGAACAAGGCTCTAAAGGAAAGGGACACCCAGGGACCTAGACAGGTCTCCTGTGGGTGATAAGCTCAGCCACCCAAGCTGGCAGGAGCAGAGAGCACAGGTATTACAGGTCAGGATGTGACCAGCACCCACCACTGCCACCCAACAGATAAGTGATCAGAGCTATGGCTCCTTCTGCCTGGGGAGGAGGAGAGCAGGATGGCAGTTCTCCCACCTCCAGCTGTGACAGCCGTTGTGTGCACCAGGCATTGACATGGAAACCACCTACCAGCCAGAGGCACTGAATGCTAGAGGGTTACAGAGGACTTTGAAGTCATGCCACCACATGAGGGAAAATGATTGCCCTGCTCATGCTCAGAATGCAGCCATTTGTTTGGGAAAAGCCATCCTGAAGGCCAGAGAGACATGGTCTTCTTCAGCAGGACTGACCTCAACACAACCACATCAAGATGAACTCTGTGTCTACACAAGAAGCTAACGCAGCCACTGCCTCCTACCTCGGATTTCGTACTCTTCAACATCCTCTGCGGAGCCAGAGTCGGAGAGCCGCATGGAGCCGTGGGAGCTGAACTGGGACCCGCTGTCTGTCACCACGAGACCTGGGAGAAATGCAACACAGCCAGCCATCAGTGGAAGTGCTCTGAAGGGTCACTGACAGCCAAGGGAGAAGCCAGGGTGGGGAGGGATGGAGGTCAAGGATGGAAAACACAGCGGGTTCAAAATGAAATTCCATTCCATAACTCAGCACCAGCAGCACTGAAGAGTTATCCATGTACAGAATCAGCCCCATTACGGTCTTCAACAGCAGCAGAGTTTCACGAATCTCTGCAGCACCTTGGTAGCAATGCAATTGTTCCCCACAAACAGGCAGAAAGGCAGGATGCTATAAGGAGAGGCAATGGACAGAAAACCCACATCCCACCAGCTGATGAGCCCAGAACACATCACCCACTGTCTGAGCCCATCTCCTGGCAGGCAGGGATCAGGTGCCTGGTGCGGATCTGCTGGCGCCTGATGCGAATCTTTTGTTTAAGCTCCTGGATCTCCTTGTCGCTGTCTTCCTCCTCCTCCTCCAGCTGCCGGCTCATCATGTTGCATTTCATCAGCTCAATGGCAGCGATCAGGGACTCGGAGATGCTGAAGTGGGCATTCTCCTGCAAGACAAGAAGAAAAGCATTCGTGGAAGACTTGGTAAAACCTTGTTCCTCACCTGTGACAGTAAAGAGATGATCACTCATGGAGGGCGGTAGAAAGATCTTTATCCCTGCTGACCCCACGAAACCTGACTCTTCTACGAGGACCTATAAACCAAAACTTCCTTGGGCACCAGGATATTCACAAAGCGCAAGGGGCATCTTATGAAGAGGATGTGCAACACATCTACTCTGGGGAGTCAGTACATGTCCCTGAGGAGTTCTAACATGTTGCAAAGCTGCTGTGTACATGCTGGATGGGCAGATGCTGCCTGCCAGACACCACCAAGGAAGTCAACCTTGAAGTTCCATGTACAGCTATGGGATATCTCCCCACGGAGGGAAGTATCATTGAACTTGCGTTGTCCAACACACAAAGGCTCTGCTGCCTCTCTCACCTTCTCCAGGTCTGCACAGCTGCCAAAGTCCTGTTCAGAGAGGTAGCTGATGAGGGACTGTCCTTCTGAGGGTCTTCTGAACATCCCTTCCCCCGAACTCAGGTACTGTCCAGAGTCTAGAAAAGCAAGAGAAAAACCTATGAGGGAAGGACCTGCTGCTATCCCCATGCTAACGAGCCCTGCCAGTGCCCAACCAGAACCCCACAAGCAAGTGCCAGAAGCTGAGGTCGCTGCAGCCGATGGAGGAGGTCGACCAGGAGTCCCTCTGAGGCTGGCTGTACTCACCATACTCCATGTAGAGGGAGCTGGGTGTGCTCAGCTCACTGCTCTGGGTGGAAGCAGAGATGGGCCCTCTCTCTCCACCCGAATCACCATGGGACTCTGGAAGGGAAGACAACACCAGGCACACATCAGTACCCTGGAGGTGTCCAGCCACTGCACAGGTTGAAATGAAAGGGGCTCAGCATCACATGGGCAGGCACAAATGGATGAGAAGCAAGGAGGGACATTTTCCTCCTCCATGCCATGGCTGAGGGTAAGCCTGGGAGGGGACAACACTAGAAGGGCATTTCAGGCAGGAGAGGAGAAGGGGAAAGAAGGAGAGAAGCTCATGAGAGCCATGGAGCAGTCAAGTCCTGAGCCTTCCTCTCTTTATCTCCTAGCAGAGCTGGGGGCTACAACACACTCCAGCAAGCGCCTCCGCCAGCCCCTTCTTCCTGCTGGAGCATCTCAGAGCGAAGAGTTATCCCCAGGGCAGAGTCAGGAGACAAGGAGAAACCTGAGCAGCCAAGGGCCCTTTGGGGCTCCCAGCCCTGCAAAGCAGCCTGGACAACAGCAGGAGAAGGCATCTGAAGGGCATGCTCTTGCTCAACTAGAAGCCAAGGTTCCCTGCACACAACCCTGCAGTGCTCAAGGTGACCTACACAGGCTGTGGGCAGGGCTCTTCCCCATGCACCCAGCACGGTGCAACTCCCTGCCGGGCTGAGCCAGCGGGGGCTGCCAGGAGCTGGCCTGACCAGAGACCAACTGCGGCTGGTGCTCCATGGAGAGTCACAGCCCTGGGAAGCACCCAGACGGAGCAGCTGAAGGACACTGAAAACACCCTTTCCAGAGCATACAGGTGTGGACACTGAACAGGCACCAGCTGACATCCAGAGCATGACAGAGGGGGAACCTCATCCTCTCCACCTCCTACTCCTCTTTGCTCCCAGCTTCATGCCCTGATGTGGGTGGAGGCTCCCAAGTCCATCAACCGCAGCACCTCCCTGCCAAGATCATGAAGCAGCAGCCACCAGGACGGGGCTTGGGACCAATCCACCCCACAGGCTGGGTGACAAAGAATCACAGAACTGTCAGAGTTGGAAGGGACCTCTAGAGATCATCTAGTCCAACTCCCCTGCTAAAGCAGGGTTGCCTAGAGCACATCACTCAGGACTGCATCCAGGCGGGTCTTGAAGATCCCCAGAGAAGGGGACTCCACGACCTTCCTGGGCAGCCTGTTCCAGTGCTCCGTCACCCTCACCATAAAGAAGTAAATAAGATCTCTTGGGGTGGGCAGCTTTCATGGATAATTGCTGCAGCTGGGCAGGTCTCCCACAACCACCTCAACCCTGGTGAAAACCACCATGGAAACCACCTCACAATCACCAGCCTGGGGGATGTCATGTACAACAGAGCCTACTCCTGAAGGGCAAAGCCAGGCAGTGCCTGGCATCCTCTACTTGAGCAGGACACAGAACTGGACACATCTGTCTGAATACCCAACAGCTCCAGGAAGGAGCCTTCCCAGCCACAGAGCCCTCAGCACCCAGTTGTGAGCTCCACAAACCTGGTGCTGCTGGTAAAGACATGCAAAAGAAAACAGCCCAATTTTGAGCTGCTGATTCCTTCTGTATGTGGGGCAAAGAGATGATGGCAGCACCCCAGTACCTCCTCAGAGGAAACCTGTCCTGAGCTCAGAAAAGCACCCGAGAGTCCTGGCTGTGGGCGCAAGCACAGCTGAACTCGGCCAACTTCAAACCTCCCTGCACCACAGGACCACTAAATGAAAGGAGAAATAAGATGTTCAAGCCCACACCTGCTTAGCTGCCAGGCGTTATTGGCTAGGTTAGAGATGAAGCCTCTCCTGGTTCCCGAGGCAGTGGGGTGGAGGGAAGGCCAGGGCAGGGGACACAGCTCAGGGACTTTGGTGGCCAGTGCTCCCTAATGCCATGCAGTGGAGCTGAGCACCCTTCTGCGTCTGGTCCACTGCTCCCAAAATACAAGCTGGGATCTTCAGTCAGGTCACATGCACAAACCTGACCACGCTTCAAAGCACCAGCTGGGACACAGGGAAGAAAGAATTTTTTTGGTTTTCTGAATGGACACTAATGGGTTGATGGAAATCCTGAACTTGATGCAATGATCACTAATGAAGGGCTGTTATGCTGGCTCCCAAACCTGCCACTGGATCTTCTATTATAATGGTGATATCCCTGAGGCCTCCTGGGCAGACAGAGGAGGAAGAGAGCAGCGTTAAGGGAGAGAAAACAAAGACAGACTGGTTACTACTCAGCAAGGATCTCCACCTTCTCCCATGAAGGCAGCACCAGTGGGACAGACTCCCACAAACTGGTTGTCCCCTCACATCCCGCTCCCCCCGACCCCATGCACTCATCCACTGAAGAGCACAGGAGGACCCAGCAGGTTACCAGCAGAATGACATCCTACCAGTAGGATGAGCCCAAGCCCTAGCCCAGTGCCCTGCCATAGTCCCACGTCCCAGCCAGGCAAGGCCAGTGGGGAAGCAGGGTGGCTACAGCCACAGCATCGCTGCTATTTTCTAAGTTTTTGGAAAAAGCTGCCAATACTTTTGGTAATAACAGACTGGTCCAGAGTATTCTGGAAAGCAACACGTCACCCAGTGTGGAGCAGGAAAGCTACAGGCAAAAACCAAACTTCCCAACTACTTGCCCACTATTCCCCTCGTTAACCTGATCCATGGAGTCAAAGGGGTGGCCAGCATCAGCCTCCAGGTACCAGGGACTCCCACACCCCAAAGCCATCACAGAAAATTCATCCCATTACCATGCATCTTGCCCGAAGCCACGTTGGTGTCAGAGTGTGAGCGCACGTGGCTCTTCTTGAGGATGCCCTGAGGAGCTGACGACTGTCCCTCCGAGAAGCTGGACCGGCGCAACATGCTCAAGCCCCTGCTTCCACCTCCACTCGCCCCCTGCTCCCCTGTGGACGAGACGGAGTCCAGCTTCTGGGAGCTGCTGGAGGAGAAGAGTTTGGAGCTGCTGCTCTTGGTGCTGTTGGTGCTGGCGCTGCTGCATGCCCGGCCCCGCCGCCCCAAGTTCCCAATGGCCAGGTACTCAGGCCCATCGTTAGCATCGCTCTGTGGATCATCCTGACTCCCCGTCCAAGTGTCCTCGCTCTGGCTGGTGGTGCTGGAGCTCATCTCGCTGGCCGGAGAGAAGGGGTCCTTGGATGAGGGGACATGGAAGCAGGTGGCAGAACTGGGCTGCTCTAGAGGGGACCTGCTGTCGCTGAAGGAGGAGGACCGGGTGGATGGGCAGCGTTCCTGGGGCTGGCTAGAGCTGGAGCTGTTGGAAGAGCTCGCTGGTCTCCTGTCTGGAGAGAGGTAGGAGCAGGATGTCACACACCCTGGCACAAGCAGACCACTCTTATTGCTTGTGGCTTCACACTGGCATGCCCATCCACCAAGGGCAAAGGCCAGGGATGACCCTCCCAGCATGGCCAGTGATCTTCTCACACCCATCCAGCATGACGACTCCAAGACCAGAAAAAAAGGCAAAGTCTTTTTTGGGTCTATCCTGGGCTTCCCAGCCCACCCTTGTTACCTGAGAGGCCAGAGGAGGTTGGACGGTGGAGGCTGGAGAAGGACCCAAAGCAGCGCTGCTGTGTGCATCCTGCAGCGGGGACGTACGGGGACGCAGGGAGGGCAGTCAGGCTCTGACTCTTGGTCACTGGAGGTGGACCGTCACTCTTCCTGGTAAGCTGCAGAGAGGTAGCACGATTGTAAATCAGCATTTATGGGGCTACACATCAAAGGAGCAGCAACAGAAAGGAATCGACCTGCGGGTGCCCGGTCACCAGCCAGCAAAGGATGCGGCAGGAGGGGGCAGGAGAATGGGGAGGGAAAAATTCCACAGGGAAGAAGGGAAGGGGCTTTTTGTTCACAGCTACATGACAGGCTCGTGTCGGGACATTACCAGGCTCTCAGTGTAACGATCCAGGCAGCCCAGTGCCCCAGGCAAACACCTCTCCTGTCCTTCAGCGTTGCGGTCACACATGTCTCTTGTCCCAGCAGGACCTGATGCGCACAGGGATGGCAGTGACGTGCCAGCCAGCTGAAAGAACACAGCCCCCATTTAACAAAGCCTCATTAATTGCCTTCCTCTGGGGAGCTCTGTGCAAAGAAAGCAGCCGCTGTTCCCTCCTCTGGGGAGGAGGCAGCTGGCACGGGGGGTCACTTGCGTCACCAGCAGGAGTGGGCACCCAAGTGTCCTGGGGAGCTGCTCATCCCCTCTGAGAGTGGGTGTCTCTCACAACCAGACAGCTCTGCTTGCTGGCCCTGAAGCCTGGGATCACTGGAGAGGGCTTCAGAGGTGCCTCTTACAAGGAACCGGTCTTCAGGTCCTCATACTGAAATCCTCGATGCCAAGTCAGAAGTGAGGTGCACCACTACAGGCTCCCCACAGCCATCTCCCAGATCCTGACCCCTGCCAGGCTCACAGAGGGACCAGTTCACCACTCTCCTCCCCTCTTGGAGCTCCTTTTGCTACTTCCAAGTCCAGCCCCTTGTCTAAGGGCTCCATGTGCCCTCAGTGAGACCTCATCTGAGTAGCCGCAGCCAGCCAGCACCGAAGGAAAGAGCCACATGGAAAAGCTGGGACCTCAACTCACCACGGAGGTGTCGATCTGAGCCAGAAGCCTGGGGTTGTTCTGCTCGACAGCCTCCAGGCACTGCAGCATCGCCGTGACGTGGGCGTCACTGAGCAGGAAGGCAGTGTCTGCGGAGAGAAAACGGCTGCTCAGGGGGGTCCCTCTCACCCACATCGTTTGACAGTGACGACTGCTCACAGGCAAACCACCTGTTTTTTTTCCATCCCTCTCACTCCTCTCAATCTCTTGGAAACACCACCAGCTAGATATTTTCCTAATAAGAAGGAAAAAGGCCCACTTCTCCTTACCTGCGTAGAACTTCCTGATGTACTGGTGGTTGCCCAGGAGTGGTCTCAGCTGTGCTGACAGGCAGTGGCACTGCAGGCTGTGCTGCAGCCACAGCTGGGCAATGGCTTGGTCCCCCTCTGGATCGGGCTGGCTGCTCTCCTGCAGGCTGATGAACTGGAAAGGGACGCCAGGCACAGGTTAAGGCACGCAAAGGGGTTGCTCCACCACACAGCTTTGGTTTTCCACCCCGATGACAGCAGCTTTCCAACACTGGTCACCAGCAGCGGGAAAAAGGACGCATCCCAGCAGCTCCCCAGCCACCAGGGAGGCAAAAGCACGGGGGAGGAACAAGGCTTCAAAGGTCAGCCGGTGATCAAAGTCCTCTGACAGTCACCAGCACTGCGAATTTCTCCTG
>JAOTQQ010000052.1:11651165-11664566 GCA_026546715.1 Gallinago undulata | reverse complement strand
GGGGGAGGAACAAGGCTTCAAAGGTCAGCCGGTGATCAAAGTCCTCTGACAGTCACCAGCACTGCGAATTTCTCCTGACCTGGAAGGACCTCACACTCCCAAACTGAACCCAGCCCTAGTGGCAATGGTCATGTTCTTGCTGACACATTAACCGGGGAAGGTGAACACCTGAGCTGCTGCAGCTTGAAGAGCTAGACTGGAGCCACACCACGTCCCCCCAGCAGCAGGCTGGACACAGGGACCACCAGTGGTCAGCCCTTTGTGCCCCTGGTGGGGGCTATGGATGTTGGTGTGGAGCAGCCAAAGACTGAGAGCATCCCCATGCACCAGCAGTCAGGAACAGGAGAACCAAACGCATGGTCAAGGCACAACCCAGAAATGGGACAGCCCAGAGGTTTCAGAGGTTTGCAGAGAGGCATGAATCACCCCAGTGCACACACAAGCGCCGCTTGTGCCGGTTCCCTTGGTGATGCCCGCTGCAGCTGGCCCAGCCGAGCTGGAGACTGGCCTGGGAGAAATAAGCAGCCAATTGTCTCGGCCCAAGCCACGCCAAGTTCCCAGGACGTGGCTTGTACACAAACACACGGCTGCTTCAGCCTCCACAAGCCATGGAGCTGCTTTACCCAGGGCAGGCCAACAACCAAGGCACCACTATCCCAACCGGTGAGGCTCGTGGCCCAGCTGCCCTCTCCCCTCCCTGCTGGGCACACAAGGCCACCCTGCCAGAACCCACCTTCTCCAGGTGATGAGCAGAGCCAGGACTCAGCCAGCGAATGTCCTTCACGAACTGCCAGTAATCCTTCTGTCTGCAGCACACCTGCCCGGACAGGCACAGTTAGGTACCACCACTCAAATCCCAGTTAAATGACAACAACCCCCATTAGCCCCTTGTTATCATGAGAGGACAGTCCCTAAACCTGGCAAAACGGGCCAGAAAATAGAGGAAGAGCAGCACTGCTCTACAGAGGAGATAGAACGCGGGCATATAACACAGTTTTGTACATCAAGGGACCAAGTCAAAAAGCACTGGTTTGATGTAGGTAATTTGTCTCCTGCCTCTCCCACAGGGACCTCTCAGTTGTGGTCAGCCCACAAGCAACCAGAAAACAGATCCCTCGAGCTTCTCTTCTTCCACCAGGTCAGATCCCCGTCCACGTGCCGCAGAGACAGGAGAGTCTTAGGGGACGGAACTTGGGTACCAGCTGCACCTACAGCAAAGTGTGTTTGGGGGCTCAGCTCTGCCCGAGTCCTCCCTATCACCCTGGGCAGTGTCACGTATGTGTCCCTGCTCCTTTGAAGGTCTGCCAAGTTCAAGGTTGACCAAGTTCCGTTCCCTTCCCTGCCGGAGCAGGACCTGGAGGGGAGCCCCGGCACCTCAGCACGGCAGAGTCTGACCACAGCGAGGGGGACACCAAGGACAACACATCCTAACTAAAGTAGCAACCACTGCCATCTTCTGATGCAAGCCATCACCGAGGACACCAGCAGGGCTGAGGACTCCAGGTAAGAAAATTGGCGCTGCATTTCTAGCAGCTCTCTGTCCCAGCTTCATTCAGACAAAAAGCTATTTTGTTCTTAGTTAATTCTTCCCCTTAAAGAGGAACTGCAGCAGAGTTGCTGTTTTTCTCACCACCCTATCGCGTGTAAACACAGCCCCAAAATATCTCTCTTTGCCAAAAGGGTGATTATTTTTTCTTCCATCCCTGTTTCCTCTTTTACAGGCATCAGATGAATGGGTTCTGCTTTGTGGTTTATTTCTTGGGGTGGGGGGTGGTTTGTTTTTTCAAGACCAGAGAACTAACACTGCAATTTTAGTCCTCTAGATTGAATTGGGGTTTTCTGGACAAATCCAATTCACTCAAAAGTTTTAAAACTTCTTGCCCAAATTCTCTTAAAATGTACATATGGATTTTTTTTTTTATTTATTCCCAGTTGTAGGAAAAAAGTTGATAAGAAAATAACATGTAAAAGGAAGCGTTTTGCTTCTAATACTAAAAATTGCTGATAGGAAGCGGTATTTTTACAGGGCTTCCTTTGCAGCTCTTATTGCTGGATTGGTGTCACATGTCCCTAAATAACGGAGACATTTCCAAGTAAAAAAGCTGCCTTTGCCTATATTTAAAGCACTGAGGAGGAAGGTAACGCACCTTCCTGCTTTGCAGGTCTGGCACAAAGTGTTACCAATAGACAGACAAGTATAAATTATTTAAATCTCACTTCCCAAAGCCTATTAATAGCACGTCTATCAGAAGCGAGCACTGCCCTCCTCACATGCAAAGGGCAGCTTCTCTCTCTGCAGATCTCCCAGAGAAGGTCCCTGGTCCACACTGCCTGGGACTAAGGGGAACAGAGCAGCAGGGCAACGAGCTCAGACTGCAAACTTAAATCCGGGGAGCAAAGCACCCTCCTGGGACGACCTGGCTCTTCCCGGAGGCTGATCAGCTCAGGTGCAGCATTGCATAGACGTGGTTTTCCTGCTCCTGGACCCAGCTGGCTCTCTCAATCTGCCCAGGGCTCCTCTGCATCACCCGCTTCTCTGCATCGCTATCTGGGTGGCAGAGGAGCCGATGGGAAGCCTGCCCTCCGGTGTGCCCTCTGGGCTTGCTTCCACTTCCCACCATAAATTAATTGTGCCGGTAATTGTAAGCTGAAGGGGAGACCTTCAGTCTTCTGCACACAAGAGAAATTCTTCCAGGCAGCCTTGGAAGGGGAGGACTGGCTAGGTGAGCGACTGCAAGGCACAAGGAGAGCCTGGGGAGAGAGATCCCATTCAGGCAGAGCGCGGATTTGGCTGCCAGCTCCTGTTACTAACCCAGCTAACCAGAAACAGCAAAGACGTGAGGTTTCTCTTGCCAAGCCTCGCCGGGGAGTTGTCCAAGTGCAGATGATACGGGGCTGACTCACTGCAAACACAACTTTATCGCTTGGCTGCAGCGGGAGGAAAGGAGAGAAGGGCTGGCCCCCGCACCGGGGGCACAGGGACTTAGAAAAACCCCACTCAAGGTGGACAAGGGAGAAAGGCCACGCACCCAGGTCCCTCTGAAAACCATAGTAGTTACCCAGGGAAGCTCAGTCTCTGCTTCAATCACCTCCCATGCTGCTAACAGCGTTGTACCCACTCCGTGCTATGAGCACTGAAGCGAGCCACAGCAAACAGAACTGTCCCACCTGCTCATGAGAGGCACCAAAGCTGCGACAGCAGTTCTGGCAGGACAGAGCCCCACCTTGTCATGGATGAGCCCGTGGTAGAGGATGCTGTGCATGTCTCTGCAAAGCCGTTCCAAGCCGCCATACTTGGACCAGACATTCGGGTTGCTGGTGGACACCAAACCTTCCACTGTGGTCTTCAAGTTGCCTAGCAGCTTCCAATGCTCCTTCCTGCAGAGGAACACCGAAAGTTGCATCAGGTATACAGCAAGAGGAGCTTCAGAACAAGAGCAAGGCATTGCACTCTCTCCAAGGAGACTCTGGTCAGGCTGAAACCGGTGGTGGCCCAGACGTGAGCAAAGGTGAGCTAAAGGACTTCACACTTCCCTGTGGTCTCCCATTCATGGTTTGTGGACAAAAGGCTATATTGTCATGATTCTTGTGATGACAGGTAGCCACCACCAACATGGTCTCAGGAGACAGCCACAACAAAGACTGATGGTTCCTGCAATATACCACTTGCTTAGTAAGGGTCAACAAAGCTGGAGGACATCTTTCCAGCCAACCTCTTGCTTGATTCACTCACGTGATCTACCAGAGACTGCTCAGAGCAGCAGCCAGTCCAGAGCACAGCAGCTGGAAGGCAATGGCATGGTGTCCACCACATCTAGCAGACACTGGCCACACTGCACCCCCATTCACAGACAACAGCGCTCCCCGAGCAATGTGCCCTGCATTGAGCACTCCAGCACCGTCTGGATGCAGAGGTGGTCCACTCCAAGGCTGGAAACACTTCATCTGCACCTCCATCTGTGCAGGGTCTGGTCAGCCCTGAGCTGCTGGAGGCTCAAGTTGACTTTCTCATAAAAGTGTCCATCATGTTCTGGATGGAGGTGATCAAACTGCAAACTGCAGGTGTGCTCTAGAGCTTGCACAGCATTTCTCATTAATATCATCCCCCTCAGCTACCCTGTATACGAGGTACAGCAAGGAATCATCATTATCTGCCATAAAGCAGGAGTGATGCTGCAGAGAGGTAATGTCATTTGCCTATGCAAAAGCAGCTTTGGGGAAGGAAGCTTTGGATGACTGAGGTCCCCACTCAAGCTGCTTGACAGTGTTGCCAGAGGAACAGCAACCGTCAGAAACACATATTCAGACAGGAGCCACCCTCTCAGAAGCAATAGGAAAGTTGCAAGGTATACTTGGGGGTGTACATGCCAAAAAAATATGTCTCTGCAGGGTTTGTAACAAAATCACCCCAGGGTGACAGCTTAAAATGAAAGTCCAACCTTTCAACTGGGAAGAAACAAGCCAAGGTGTTTCAGCTGTTAATCCCTCCCACAGTCAAACCCAAATTGGATTTCCAAAGCAAAAGGAAGGAGAAAAAAAAAGAAAGAAAATAAATTCAAAATAAATAACATTATTTAAAGCTGCTCTCATTTTCATCCCTTGTGGATGAAAGTGTGGGCTGTGCACTTCTGCAGCGCAGAGAAGGACACTAAAAAGTAACATAATCCTGGCATTTAAAACCAAGCTCTTCTTGCCAATATTCTCTTTTTGAGACTCGTCTGCTGTAGCCAAGCTGATTAAGTGAACAAGCAAATCATCAAATATTGGCTCTACTTCAAGCTCCCCATCCACTCCCTTCACGAGGTCTCCCCAGGGAACCCCCACCACTCTCAGTGCCCACCTAAGCTTAAACCACGGAGAAGCCACCCCATCCCACCAGCAACGCCTGTCACCCTGACAGCACAGGAGCTCTAAACCAGAGACACAATGCATATGGAAGTACGTATATGTTTATGACGCACTTAGACTAACAAGCATGGTCAGAGCTTCATCTCAGGAGAGACCGAAAAAAGTCAGATATAAACCACAGGCAGCTTCCTGAAGGAGATCCGACTTGGGGAGACACAGAAAACTCATCCAGCTCTTCTGAATTTATGGGCTTTTCCCATCCCTGCCCTGAAGGGCGCAGATGCTGTTTGAGCAAGGACCGGCGATGCCACTCTGGGCATCCACAGATGATCAGAGCAGCATCGCTGGTTCCTAGTCAAAGAGCATCTGCAGCCACTCAACTCAGAACTTCACCAGCTCCTCCCCAAGATATTTCTAACACTCAAAGTCAGGAAATGCAGGTGAAAGCTCAGGCACCCCGTTGATCTTCCAAGTCAGTGAGTCTGGGGAACTCCCTCCCGTGTTATTTCCTGCTATAAAAAGCAGGCGATGTACACAAGGATGCGGGGGTAGGACACGCAGAGCTGTGCCTTTCCAAAGGAACCGTCTCATTCATGGAGTTGTGCATCTGCCCAGAGGTAGAAAACCAGGATCCAGCAGACTGGAGGCACAGCTCCCTCCTAGCACAGGGAAACTAAGGTTAAACAATGCTTGAACAAAATAACCTCAAAATGGTAAAATGTTGAAGTCAGAAGCACATAGGGAACAAGCAGTACAAAGAAAGCACCTTTGCAGAGGTGATGCAGAAGCTACCAAAATTGTGAAATAAACCGCTGTAAAGACAGTAAGGATCCCACGGGAGTTGTTTACCCAAAGCAGCTCACAAGTTGGATGAACAAGACCCTACTGATACCCAAAACCCAGCTGCTTCTGGGCTGGAAAATGGCGCATGGTGAAAAGCAGAAACTGACACAAGGCTGAAGAAATGAAGACCCAGAGAGTTGTCTGCAGGTGGCGAGGTAATGGAGAGAGCGCTGCTAACCACATTCCAGCTTTGACCAGACTCAGGGGTTAACCCTGAATCACTGGCAGGGTGTTTGCTCCCTTCCCATGGACAGAGGCTGAGCTTGAGCTGCCAGGAGGGACGAAGACAGCCTGAGTCGCAGCTGCCCTCAAGTTCCCTGTTTCATCAGATGTTCGGAGCAATACTAAGAAATCTGCTTGTTTTTTCCTGAATAAAGAAAATTCCCCGTTGCTCATGCTAAAAAAAAATAAAAGCATGACACAGGGTAAGGCCAATTCATATCGCCTTGTGAAAACACCCCGACTTACAGGAAGGGCAAAGTGAGCAACACACCCCAGAGAGGTCACAGCACACAAGCAGAGCTTCCCCCTGCAAGAACCACACGTGCTCCTGCTCTCCTGCCCTGCCACAGCCTGGCTCCCCCAGCCAGAAGGACCCAGGGTGTTTGCAGGGACCATGGCTGGTAGAACACGGGTGAGACCTCAGCCCATCCCTCTCCTTCCCTTAAAAACAACCTCGGATCCAGCCTTCAGTTTTAACTATCCATTCCACAAACACAGAGCTGGATCTCCTACCTCTACCAGCACAAACTCTATCCTCAGGGACAGCAACATCAGCCCACTGCCAGGAACTGCCCCAAAATATAACTGAACCTTCTGCACTGGAGTGATAAAAATCACAGAATCATAGAATGGTTTGGGTTGGAAGGGACCTTAAAGATTACCTAGTTCCAACCCCCCTGTCATGGGCAGGGACACCTCCCACTAGAGCAGGTTGCTCAAAGCTCCATCCAGCCTGGCCTTGAACACCTCCAGGGCAGAGGCAGGGAGCCACGCTGCTGACTCAGGTGAAGTTCTTCCTTTAAAATAAAGCCAATCCTTAGTTATTTTCCCAAACAGAATCACACAGGTAACAAGCATTAATTAATTAAATAAATAGATAAATAAATAAATAGATAAATAAATAAATAATGAAGCTCAGCTTTCTTGCAAACAACATCTGCTGCGCGTCTCCCCCTGCTCTGCAAGAGGGATGTAGCAACGGCTGCTCCAACCCTGTCCTCTACCTGGAGGAGCCTCTGGATCCTTCTCAGCACATGACAGAGGTCGGGCTGAGGATGCCACGGTCGTGGAGGGACATCCCCCCGATGTCCTCCAAGGACATCCCCTCGCCAGGTGTCGGTTCCTCCTGGGGATCCCAATGGCTGCCGTGCCCAGCCTGCTCCCGGCTCTCCCCGGAGCAACCAGCAGCCCCTTCCCAGGGGCTCCCCCCCACCTGCTCCCCCGGCAGGCTCGGGAAAAGGGACTGAAAAAAAGGCAGGTTTCGTGCAATTCATCTGCAGCCCTGGGGAGCGGCTGAGGAGGCGGAGGTAGCCAGAAGAGCTCTGCCAGCCCAGAGGGTCATCCCCGCAGCGAGAGCCCAGCAGGGTGGCTGGGAAACCGAACCACGAGGTGGCTCCTACCGGCACCACCACAAGCTCGCACTGGTATGAAACCAGCAGGCACAGCCACAAAAGGCTCCCCCTGGAAAACGCAGCCCCGAGCTGCTGCTCGCTGCAACGCTCCTGCTCTGCGCTGGCAAGGGATGAGGGGAGAAAATGGAGATCAACGGAAAAACAGAGATTAAAGGTTTTTTTTTAGCCTTCTCCCAGCATGGTGGGCTGTTTTACCTGCTCATCCTGGTGAAGCCTCCCATAAGGAGGTGGCCACAACCTGTGGACCCAGGATACTGTCCATCGGGCTCTGACCTGCGACAAGCAAAGCAGCCCCTGCCTGCATCCCACCTCTCTGCATCCCACCTCCCTGGGACCAGCTGGTCACCTTCCCCCATTGCTCCCAGCACAGGTCCCCCTTAGGGACCCTCTCCTCTGGACCTGCTGGTACCGGAGCTGAAGGTGGCATCTCTTTGCTATCCCACCCAGTTGACCAGCAGCCCCTCTGCTCCCCCTAGAACTGCTGTGTCCTCCAGACCACCCCCCCCACTGCTCCAAGGCACCAAGAGCCCTGGCAGCAGGAGAGCACCAGCCTCCCCACCGGGCCTTGATGGACATCAGCGTTACAGCCCCTGCTCCCCGACACATTCCAGACCTGCTCCTCAGGAGCAGAGACAACAACACCCAGCATGAGACCCTTGTTCTCCTCTCCTGCCCCCAGCAGAAGGGTGGACTTCAGCCAAAGAACTTTTGCTTCTGCGTTTCCCATGACCCATGGGAAGCTGGATCCAGTGACCTCCATCCTATCACCATTGGTCACGGCCAGACCAGACCCTTCTCCAGTGACACAGCACCTCCCCGGGAATTAAAACGCTGAACCGTTTGCACAAAGGACACAGAGGGTGTGCAGGGCCAGGGTTGTCACCAGCACACCACTGGGGGGGATAGGAGGACAAGTCGTCGTCCCCAGGGGTGGCACCGCATCAGCCCAATTAGTGACATCAAGGGCAGAGCCCGGGACTTGCACTGGCAAAGGCGAGAAAACACACAAAGATGATTCTGGAAAAGAAAAAGCAGCAGCGGATGCAGCCAATTCCTGCCGCCCTTCCCAACCTGCCGGGCCTGGAGCATCTCTCCTACGAGGAAAGACTGAGGGACTTGGGTCTTTTTAGTCTTGAGAAGACTTAGGGGGGATCTGATCAGTGCTTACAAATACTTAAAGGGTGGGTGTCAGGAGGATGGGGTTGGTCTTTTCTCAGTGGTGCCCAGTGACAGGACAAGAGGAAATGGGCACAAACTTGAGTATAAGAAGTTCCACCTGAATGTGAGGAGGAACTTCTTTCCTGTGAGGTTGGCAGAGCACTGGAACAGGCTGCCCAGAGAGGTGGTGGAGTCTCCTTCTCTGGAGACATTCAAAACCCCCCTGGACATGTTCCTGTGCAACCTGCTCCAGGTAGACCCGCTCCGGCGGGGGAGTTGGACTAGATGATCTCCAGAGGTCCTTTCCAACCCCATGGGATTCTATGACTCTAGAGCATGAAGCTGCAGAGGGAGAACCCCGAGAACCAGACAGTGGCCCAGACCTGGGCGGTGGCTTTGGAAGTCCTGGTGGCATCTCCCCAGTCGATACTGGCAGCGGGCGCAGAGCAGTAGCAGAGCCCCCCAGAGAAGGGACATGTCCTCCCTCCCGACAGTCCCCGGCCAACACTCCCGCATCCATCCTGTACCCACCCCCAGCACGAAGCAAAAGGGCCAAAGACACGCGAAAACCCCACGTGGGTGACGCTGCTCTAACAGCCCAGCTCGCCGCCCACCTCCTCCCCACGGGGGACGCGACCTCCACGCTCCACAAGTGCCGCTCCCCACCCGGCACGGGGGGTGGGAGGGGGTTTGCTTCCTCCCAGATCATCCCCGATTTCCTCCCCCTCCCGCATCTGTGCCTTGGTGCTGTGTGTGCACGACCTCCCACGCACGCCCACGCGGGACAGGGGCTCTCCAGGAGCATGCCGGGCACACACACGCACCCCCAAGGGCATCCCCAGGCACCCAGCGCACACCAGCGCTGCTGCCACCCGTGTTCTCGCGCACGCACCCCGCGTCCCCGAGATAACTCGCACATTCACACCCACGCGTGCACCCGCCCGTGCGCACACGCGACCCTGCCCCCACGCGGGTCTCACCCCCCCCACTGCCAACACACACGCTCCCCACAGACACGTGCCCTGCTCACACACACCCACCCCATACCTCCCCACGCGTACCCACGCAGGCCGTGTCTTCTCCCGCTACGCCCACCCCCGCCCCCACACCACGCAGCCACCCACCGCCGTGTCACGCATTCCGCCCCCCCCGGGGCGCGCGCGTGCCAGGCCTCCCACGCACCCCGCCACGTCGCGTCGCGTCGCGTCACGCCGCGGCCCCCACGCGCGGCCCCACCTGCTCTCCGCGTGCCCCTCGCGGGGCCCGGCCTCCATCCCCGGGCGCGCGCGGCCCCGCCACCACCGCCACTGCCACTGTCACTGTCACGTGGGGGCGAAGGCCCGCCCGGTCCCGCCCTGCCTCGGACTACATCTCCCGGCATGCACCGCGCGGGGGGTCTGCGCTGGGGCGGGGGTTGGCTGCCGTGATGGCGGGTTACGGTTCAGGTTCCCGCCTTCCTCTATCGTGACAGCTCTGTTGCCGCCTTTCGGAGAGAGAGTGTCCCCGCGCCCTGCGTGACGAGGTGAGGAGGGAGCGATGGGCCCTCAGGTTTCCTGTCTGGCACGGCGGCTGTGGCGCTGAGGCCGGGCGGGAGAGGCAGGTTGGGCCCCACGGCGGCCTCCTCCTCCAGCCCTGTGGGTATAAATACAGGGGTTTGTGTCTCTGGCTGCTGTCGGGATTGTCACTGCTATGGCCCCTCCTATGGCCCCTGTTGGACGTGCTGTTCTCAGCGTGTAAAGGTTGAGTCGCCAGTTGTGTTGCTGTCCTGGGGTTCAGCTGCATCACAGTGTAAAGCTACGCTAATCACTGCCTGAGGTAAGCGCTTAACAAATCCCACTTCAGTGATGGTGAGAAAATTGCTATGGCAAAAAGCCCCACAACCCAACCCAAACAAGTAGCGTGTCCCCAAGAGACAGCTCATGCACTGAATGTACCACCAGAGACAGAGAGAAGGAAAGAAGTTTATTTTTTATTGCCCACAGTAAAGAGGATGTGAAAAATACTGCAGAGTTGTATGTACTTCCCACTAAAAAGCAGTGAAATGAAACTCAAAAATGGAAAAAGTGATGCTGCCATCAGACTGAGAGCAGTTGGTGACAAATTATTAAAGGAGATGAACCCAGATATGTCTCCAGAGTTGTTTAGTGCCTCAGAAGCCAAAGGTAGTCAACTGCGCAGTGGAAACTTCCTATAGTGTTACTTTTAATGATATATGCTGCTCACTGATGCTGGCATACATGAAGATGTGCCCTTGACCTGACACTTTCTATGTGGTTTATTTTACCAGTAGAGTGCTTCAGCAGCGTTTAGGGGAACAGGGTTCCATGTTGTTATTCTTAAAGCAATAACAACAACAACAAAACATGCCTGGTGAAATGGAACATGCAGACGAAGCTGGCAGATCTAATTTAGCTCCTAAATCAGGAATTGCAAGATTCTTCTAGCTCCACAAGTCAGAAATAGCCTGGATGTTGCTTAACAGTGATTTTTAAAATTTCTTTTCTTCGGAAAAACCTCTCCTTTTCCCCTGCTTCATTATGTTGTTTTGTGTATGTTATTTATAGACACTTAACTACTGTCAATGCCCATGTCAATTTCGAGAGCATGTAAAGAAATCATTCCGTCAAAAACAAGCCTGATCACACAGAGCCTGCAGTCACACACGGATGTGTTAGCTTCTGCGCTGAGACTAAACTAGAGATTAATCCTCCAGTGTAGAATCTGAGGAGTGCCAGTAGCAGTCAACACTTTTAAATGTATGAAAAGTATATATGTATCCTTTTGTTGAACAGTAGCAGAATTTGGAATCTCACAGACCTGATTGCTGTTTGGGGAAGATCTGGGTGACGTAAAGTCAGAGTTCCAGTCAATGCAATTTCTCTACTCGTTAAAGGAGGCAGAATTGGAAGGTTTTGGTAGATGCCAGACAATTTAATGTTAGGAATAAGAAGCTGTTTTTCACGGGGGTAGTGCCTGTGCCCCTGGGGAAGCAGAGACCTCCTTTGGAAGATGCACCTGGATAGCTCTCCTGCTCCAGGGATCAGAGCAGGTGTAATACTCCGCAGCTCCCAATGTGCAGTTTGGACTGGACGCTCCCTCTCTGGCTGTTAACCTGTGAGTGCATTTTGTACCTGGTTCTCTGGGTCTGGTTTCTGCTTGGGAATTTTAACAGGATGTTAAATTTCCTCCCGGGAATTTCAGCCATGATGTTCAGCAGGTAGCATCTAGCCTGTGGTTCCCCTGCGATGTCCCAGAGCAACAGGGGTTACCAGGCAGCCAAGCCGTGAGGTCTCATTTTTGTGAGGAGCCAACAGCTGCTGAGGAAGAGCCCAGGAAGGAACCAACCCCAAAACTTAACTACAGCCTGTGGGTGCTTTAGACACACTGTCTTCTTGCGGTGGATACAAACTCAGCAGGCCTACAGTCCTACATACAGTTAAAGTATGAGTTCTTATAACCGTTGGTGCCACATGGAACCGTTGTCCCAGGGCTCGGTGGTGACACAATTCGAAGAGCCAGATGGAAAACCAAGAGCTGATGTTTGCCTGGTAGCCTCCATGATTCCCATGGCGTTTCAGCCATTTTGAACACAGAAGAAAACTACTCTTCAGGAACAGGACCTTTGGCTGGTTTTCTGTTGTGCCGAGCAGGAGGCAGCTGGTGTCCTGCCTGGAGAATAAATGCAACCCACGGATGGGGCACAATCTGGATTTTTGTCCGATTTCCACCTGTCACAAGGGCAGGCAGCATCAGCCACCTCTGCAATTAGCGTATTTGTTTTTGGGTAAACAGAGCCTTTGTTTATCAGGGTGACACAGTCACCAGATGGAGCTGCACCCTTCAGCATCACAGGAACTTGGTTTAGTGTCTTTTTAAAAAGTACATCTTTCATTTGGCAGCTCTGTTGTTAGTATTTATTGGTCACCTGGTGATAGCAGTTTCCCTTCAAAAATATAGCCTGACTTTAGGAACCTCAAGTTCCCGCTTGTCACCAGTGGCTTGTCATCAAATCCCACTTGTCATCTGGAGGGAAATGCATAAATGATCAAATCCATGGCTCCAAGACTCCATGTCTGAACTTGGAGAAGACGGAGAAGAAAAGGGTGGAACTCGCAGCCTCCTGCTCCACCTCATGAGAGCTCCTCCTGCTCTCATGAGCAGAAGAGATGTCCTGTGACACATTATTTATTTTAGGGAATGAGCATATGGAGTACGTGGGCCCTTAATGAAATGTGGGAGCGTTCGTACCCCAAGGAAGGTCATACGTATGGAAATAATGAATCCTGCCCAAGGGCAATGGCAATGCGCTCCCTGGAGCCTGGCTGCAGATCTCCCCCTGTCTGGCAGCTGAGACCCCAACACGAGCTGTCCTTTGGTCACGTTGCAAAGAAACATTGGGGGGGGGGGAGGAGGAAAGGCTTCACTAAGATTCCTTGTTTAAAAAAACCCAAGCAGTTAATTGCTCTCCTGAATTTCTGAATCCTGGGATTCTGACCAGGAGCTGAAGAGGCGCTGTACCTGCTCCTCCTGTCCGGCAGGGGGCGCCGCGCCAGTTCCCGGGCGGGAGGGGGGAGGCAGCGCTTCTCCTCGGCGCAGGAGTGGTTATTGCGCATGCGCGGGTTACCACGGAGACACGCACCCCAGGGCGGGGGAGGGCTGCGGCGCACGCGCGGCCTCACCCTGCGCATGCGCACAGCCCGCCGGCCGTTGGCTGAGGCGGCGAGGGGAGGCGGTGGCGGTGGTCCCACGGACAGCCATGAGTGGGTTCGGGCCTGCGGCGCCGCATTCGGGCTCCTCGGCTACGGCGGGGGCCCGGAACGGCAGCAGCGACAGCCTGGAGAAGATCGACATGTCCCTCGGTGAGGAGAGCGCTCGGGGCCCGCTGCTGTGAGGGAGAAAGCGGGGGGGGGGGGGGGGG
>JAOTQQ010000052.1:11634405-11651151 GCA_026546715.1 Gallinago undulata | reverse complement strand
GGGGGGCGCGGGCTGAACCAAACGCTGGGGCTGGGGGGGGTGTGTGTGTGGAGCGAACCACCGAGCTCTGCCGGGCACTGGCGCGGGCGGAACTAACGGGGGGCGTAGGGAGGTGGGGGCAGGACCCTACCACAGCTAGAGCGCGGCGGGGGGCGCAGTGCGAGCTGGCTTCGGGGGACCTGTGGGCCCGCAGTGGCGGGGCCTGGAGGCGAGGCCCGGCTGCATACCCGGGAGCAGAGGGGCTCACAGGGGCCTAGGCCCCAGGGATCACGTCCGTAGCAAGGGAGGAGCCGGGTTCAGCGGGATGGCTCCCCTTTGTTCCAGCTGAGCGCCTGGAGCAGGCTGAAGAGTGGAGCGCTGCGTGCATTCGGCAACAGTCAGGTCCCCCAGCCCTGGGGGAGCGTCACAGGGCTTGTAATTGCAGGGGCGGGGATGCTTAGGTTGCCGGCCTTGCTGTTTTTTTCTTCCCAGGTTTGGAAGTTGGTAATGACAAGTCTCCTTTGTAACTCCTCTGCAGTACTTTACCAATCAGCTGAAGCGCGATGCCGTCTCTAACACGTAGTTTCCTCTGACAATCTACCTCTTTCTCCCCTGACCTCCCATTGGTTGTGTGTGTCAGGAAGTTGCACAGCCTCATTGCAGATCTGCAGAACTGTGTTTCAAGTGTATCTGAAAACCCGACGTCCACACTATATGTATATTTCAAAGAGGTATCTCAGAGTAGTTCTGTTCTGGTCATGTGTGCTGAGACCCTTTAACAATTGGGGTCACATCTGGTACATTCCTGGAGTGCATCTCCAAGTTCCATTGTATAAAAAAAAAAAAAAAAGAAAAAGGGTTTGTACACTCCAAGACCGCTCCATAACGCTACCAGAGCATAGTAGATAGATACTATCAGGAGACTTGCTTCAAAAAGTGAAATCACAATGTGAACTAGAATGTTAACAGTAGTTTTGGCCTTTGTGGACAACCTTAAAATAACAGGACTTGTGCAGTTTTTCCTTCTGTAAGTGATCCAGTGGAGTTGTTTTAGCAGTACAGATAAGTTGTGAGATGATATTTAGAATTTGTCTCAATATGAAGTAGCATTACAGCATTCATATAAATCTATAAATCTATTTTTCCTTGCAGTGTAGCACACTGAATCTTTGTTTCCAAGGTTACAGAGATTAATGGAGTTATTGTTTCTGAGTGGCTAGTTCTATTTTCATATATTGTAATGTTTCTTACTTGACCAAACAGTTTCAGTTAGCCGCTACTACGTGTCTTGGACATTAACTGACAGCAAGTTGCAAAGGACTGTTGTGATGTCCTGGTGACCTTTTGTTTAAGAAGCTGTTGTGAGTGGGTATGTCCCTTAGCCTGTTTAGTTGCAAGGTTAACTTGCACAACAACAGTGTCACCCACACCTACTGTCCCCTAAGTCAAATTTTTATGGTCTGGTGTCAACAAAGATAAGATGCAATCCCACATCTGTTGTAACATCAACAAGATCAACAAAACATTAAGCTAGGATATCTTAAGATCTGCATCTTAATGTTGAGTATTTTCTGATGTAGATTAAACATATTTTTTATTATTATTATTATTTTAAACATATTTTTCTGATAAAGAGTAAACATATTTTTGTTGCCAGTGTGTTATGTGCAACTTATCTGAAGCTAAGCTTCCAGGCTGATAATGTTCCCAGATTATCCTGCTGTTTTAGTTGTACGTTTGATCCCTGATCTCAGGCAAGATAGAAGAACACTTCAGTGTCTCAGCTAACGTGCCTAAAGTCCCAGATACCCTTAATTTCCCCAAGTAAGAAAGCAGCTGCACTGAATGTTTTTTAAAAACTTGTAACCTGATGTGCAGCAACAGCAAACTTGCAAAAATGGGATTTAAGATGGAGTAGAGGAACAGTGAAGCGACGATTAATGCTCTCTGAATGTGGTGGTTTTGTACTGCAGATTCATTGGAATGGAAGCAGCCGTTGCACAGAACTACACACTCTGCTGTAACAGTTTTGGAAGTTTTAGTTTTTGTTGAACATCACTTTATTAGTGGTGCTAAGTTCAAATAATCCTGGTTAAATACTGCTGTTGTCAGTGATAATTTCTGCTATTTTGCACCCGTGTATAATTTTGAAGTGACTTTGATTTCCTTTTTGTATAAAAAGCATGGTTTGGGAATCCTTACTCCAGGTATGATCCATTTGGTAAAGAACATTCTATAGGTATCACATCCTGAGTGACCTGTATCAGTATTGCTTATCCTGAGAGATTTTTTTTTCTGAATATTCAATCATTTTTGCAGCAAAGTAAGCTGATTTTCTTTTGGCTTTACTTCAGCAGGATACAAAGCATAGGATAACAACATTGTGATTTTTACAATTTTTTTTTGTTATGCTGTTTTTTCTCTTCTACCCTATTCTAGTCCATTTGAACTCTTTTAAGCACAGGAACCCGGATCCCGTCTCTCAAAAGGATGTCCATGTCTTTGTGGTAGCTCCCTGTTAATATTTTTATTAGTTGTGCTCTCCTGATCTAGGTGTAATAAACATACTTTGACATTTTTCTTTAGGTGTTTTTGTGAACAAGCTAACAGTCAAATAAAAGCATGCCACATCTGGCGCTTTACTCATCTCCTGAGCCAGCTAACCAATCAGTGAAAGAAATCAAAGTGGTGTGGCATGATTTGCTCTTGAAAGACCTACTGTTTGCTTTCCATTAGCTTATTATCTTACATGTATTCTTAAACCAATTAATAAGTTGTTCAACATCGTTTCCCTGGACCATAAGATGATTGCTTTGGATTGCAGATGTCTGGGGAGAGAAGTTTTGCTTGCTTTTTTTTCCCATCGTTTCAACCTCCATGAACGCATGAAGATAACTCAGGCTGATTTCTTTATGTATGATCTTTTTCTTAAGTAACTTGGGATGAAAGAACTTAAATTTGAATTGACATTTTGTCTGGAATCTGCAAAGTCTGTTGGTGGTGGGATTACCTTCTCTTTACTGGTATACAACAAACTAATGTAGTCATCCAATTTAAAATGTCACACTGGGTAAAATCTTTCAAGTCTCTTGGATGTTTTGGATATATGCAACTGCTTCTCTTTTGCTAGGATATTATAATATAAAAGAAGTACTGTAAGAGTAACAGGAACCGAATATTTTATAGAGAGATTTCTGGAACCTTAGCTTGTGCATGCTGTTTTTGCAAGATTAACTGCTCGGTTTCCCATGACACCAACTTGCTAGGGTTCTTTCTTCCGAACTAGAATATGTCTGCAATGTGTCAAATCTTTCTTTTTTATTTTCTGCTTACAGATGATATAATTAAACTGAACAAGAAAGAAGAGAGAAAACAGTATTCCCCGAAAACGAAAAGAGGGCTTCAGCAGAATCGAACTCGACAATTCAGGACACCGGGCTCCAAGTGGGGAATCCAACAGCAGAAGGGTGTGTATGTCAAACATAATGTGGATTGTGCAATATATATTTTTTATTGGTGCTGAAATACAACCTAATGAAAATGTATGGATTGCATGGTCAATTCAGGTGTCTTTCAAATTGCATCATATGCAGTTTTGTTTATAATGCACTTCTTTGTGATTCATTTATGTTTGGTTTTGTTTCTGGTTCTGTGTGAGACATATTGGGCCAACAAGGAGGTTAGGTGTTTGAGGGAGTCTCTTTGAGTCAAGGAAGGATTGGCTTGCTTTCTGATTTTTGAAATTTATTTTGGAAATTGTGTTGATACTTTGTTCCTTCTTGCAGATGGATACTAAGAGGGCTTATGCCAGAGCCTGTATAAGTAGAAAATGTGAAGGCCTTGCTAGAGCTCAGAGCTTTGTGCAAAAGAGCCAGCATATTTATATTTGTTAGTTAGAATTCTCCTAGTAGACCTCCCCGAAATAGCTGTTACTGCAGACTGTAATGCTGCCTCTGGGGTTTATAATTGGATAGTGCAGCGTGTCTGAGTTTACTTTTCTTGTTAAGACCTTGGGATGCACAGGAAGCACCACGTCAGCCTTCTTAGGCCAGTGCTTTTACAGCAGAATACAAAAGTGAGAAAAAAAAAATCATACAAGCAGGGAGTAAAGAGAAGTGCATAATAACAGCTTTACTGTAGATTCCCTGAGTAACTGTCAGGGTTGAGGTATTTTTTGATGAACAGAAGTCATACTCTAAAATGATTCCCAGGTTTTAGTCCAGTACGTAGCCAGCACCTGCTGGAAGTATAGACAAGTTTTGCATATGTTTAATTTTGGAAAGTACCTTTTTAGCACTGGATTATCAAAACATGGAAAAATACTGTCTTAATCAGAAAGCTTACCATCTCAGTCCAAGCTAATGCAGTGTTAAGTTAATACATTCAATTTCTTGTTTAGTAGCGTTAATTTAAAACAAATGCACAACTGTTCGTTGTATTCACAGTGATCCCCATTTTATCTTTTTCATTGGTTAATACTTGTTGTAGCAGCAGCTCGTAGTTAGCATCTTAGACACAAATGTCTTTGGGGATCAGGGGGATGTTGCTTTTTATACAGACCAGCATAGCTGTGTTACTTAACTTGTGCACCCTTAGTAAATTAGTGACAGTGCAGAAAAATATTTTACATCAGTCAACCCCAAGTGCAAGAATGTTTCTGTAGGTGAAAGAGCAAGTGAATTTAAATTGTAGATTATAAAACATGTAGGCTTTTCTTATGACCGCAGTTGTCAAATGCAATTGTTTATCATCCAAAGGGAGCAAAAGAAGCAAGTATTAGAGTTTTAGAGGTGGTTTTTTTTTTCTGTCTTGGGATGTTCTGTCCTTGCCTGCCCTTGTTCTAGGAAAAAGCAAACATTTTTTTTCAAAATTGCCAGATTCTTGACATTGAAATGTTGTAAATAGCTTTAACTGCTTCTTCCTATACAAGTCCACACTTTTTCTCCCATTGAAAGCAAGCCTCTTCTATGTCGTTCTTGAGCAGAAGTCATCATTAAGTAGTTCTAAGCATTCTAGTTATTAGTACTTTATGACCAATAGATTTATTACTCCTCCGTTGCCCTTGGAAGTTATTCTGATAAGTAGCAAATCCTCTGTTGTTTGTGGACAGCTACAGAAACCACAAATGATCAACAGTATTCAATTCATAGTGGTTTTAGAAAGGGCTGCCAAACTCTCTGGCAAGAAGCAAGGAACTTGAGCTCGGACTCTTTTCAGCTTTTGAGGGGAGAAACAGAGAGAAGAACATTGTTTGTTTAAATAAAAGTTGTCCTTGGTGATACACAGAATGCAGCTGCACAAAACTCTTTGCAGCTAACTTTGAGGTTGTCATTTATTTGAGCAGAGGTTGGTCCTCGGGGCTCGTGAGGTCCCTTTCAGCATAAATAACCCTGTTTCTTAACTTTTCTCTTCAAAAAGAAGAGATTTGCTAACTATCCACAAAACGTGGGTACATAGCAGTTTCTCCATGGCAAATTTATCTAAGCTGGGTTCTGATGGATGCCTCGCCTCATGTGATGGTTCCTGTCTCAGGAAGAAGCACAGATTTATTATCAATACTGTGAAGTTAGATACATCAAAGCTAAATGTTTCTGTTGCTGTAAAGCCGAGTCCTTAGTCTTAAGATTTATCTTGTAGTCTGAGGTTCTAAAGAGGATGATACTTAGGGATAAAACTGAAGCATGGTCTATATTCATAGTGTGAAGTTAAATGACTCCAGACAGGGTTAACCAAATCCTTGTAACTGGAGATTTCAGATGTTTATACTAAAGAACTCAGACTTAAAAGCCTTTTATATTCAAGGACTGTGTTCAATTCTCAGTTTCATCCAGACTGCCATGCAGACTTCTAATTGAAAACACTTTAAATATGATGTAATTCATATGCTGTTTAATATGGTTTTGTGGGCCAATTGCTATATTCTTTTTTCTTAGGTCATGTCTTGGGAACCACTGATCTAAATAAATAAGCTTTGAAGTTGCTTCTTTTCTTTGCATTAAACTGGTAATTTAAAGTTTGCTGAATGGGTGGAGAGTTGGGGCTTTTTTTTGTTGATGTTGGTTTGGTTTTATGTTATTCAGCACTTGATGAAGTTCCATTTTGGAGGATTTTAATAGTTTTCTATACCAGAATGACTCTTTAAGTTGTCCCCGTAGACATGTCAAATAACAAGTTTTCAACAGAAATTAATGCAATGAGCTAGAGCAAAACTGTCATCTATATGAGAAGCTGATTATTCTTGTGCTAGGACTTGGGTCAGACTAGCTAAAATAACTGAATGGCCAAATTGTCTTCAAGTGTAGTGATAGCCTCTGCTCTAAGGCTTGAAGTGTGCAGACAAATAACTTGTGTTGCCTGTGTAGCATCTTAAATCAATAAGCTTTTTCTTTCCATAAGAATTGTTGAACTCTTCATGCTTGTTGCAGGTTATGGTAAAAATCGTTTGGGACGCAGAAAGAAGATAACAGGGAAGAAGCGTTCTTATGGAGTTATAACTGGCTTGGCAGCCAAGAAAGCAGTGGGTTCACGCAAAGGAATTAGTCCTCTGAACAGACAGCCACTTAGTGAGAAGGTAATTAATGCAGTTCACATAAGAACAGATTTAAAAAATGAAACGGAGTGGCTCCAGAAGAACTGAAATATAAAATGGAGACATCTGGTACAACCTTTTGTTAAATTGAGGCTGTGTTAGCTGAGGTCTTGTTTGGTTTTGAAGGGGGTGGTTAATAACTAGGTTTGAAAGTTGTTAGTTGATTTTTGTTTGTTTTTTTAAATCACTTAAACGAGTTGCAAATCATGAAAACTGAAGTATGTTCTGTGCAAGTATGGAGGTACTTACTGTATTTTTGCAAGAAAAATTTGCTTATTGGGATTTCTTGTCTTTGCATTGCTTTGTTACAGACCAATGATTCTGCCAACATGCTGGTGTTAAGCATGTGCCTGTTACAAAAATGGCAATTTTTGCAAAATACTTAACTCCTTCAGTAGACTCCATCTTCTGCACTTCTACAGTGCATTGTTCCCTGCTCCATCTCATTCAGTATTGTAGAACAGGGATTGCTTTTGGATTTGTGAAGAGGAGTAATTCTAAAGATGTGTGGGGCATGTGTTCTGTCAGTTTAGACAGATAAAGTAGTCAAAAAGTAACTGTTAAGCTTTGCTTTTTCTCTTTTTTTTTTTTTTTTTTGCCTGTTAATGAGGGGAACATAGAATTAATGAAAGTGTAGATGATATTTTCCAATGAGACTGTGAAAAGTAGGCAAAGGCAAATGAATTCTCTGTGCAGTTAGGAAATGGAAGTGGAAGGAAAAGTGTTAGTGTGTATGCAGTATACATATATGCTCTATGTATTTATTGGGGTTTATTTTTAAGAATGCACAGCGCAATTATCCAGTTTTGAAAAAGAAGACAAACCTGCAGAGACAATCTGAAATGCAGAGAAAACAACCTACAGCCCTGAGGAGGCCTGCCCCGCTAAACAGAAGGTAAAATAACAACTCTGCTTTCTGAACTCTTCTTAGTAGCTTTCTGTAGCGAGTATTGTTTGACAGGACTGAGTCCAAGAAGAGACAGTAGGTACTGGCCATAGTAATATGGTCAAGATTATTGTGTATGAAGTTCTACAAATCTGGAAGATGAGCTTGGGACAGAGGTGGTCTCAACACAAAGCCAGATGTTTGTTGCTGTGTAAAGCTCTCAGGAAGGACCTCTATTTGTGAGCAGCTGGTATTCTGCCTTCATTTAAATCAGAGACAGTCTACGTGGAAATGGCTAACATGGATTTCAGTATCTTTGAAGGGACAGCCAGGTTTAGTGAACTTTATAAATAAAATGCCTTTGTGGAAGCTGATGCCATCTTCAGTTTCATGGAAGCTATTACATGTTTTATTTGTGCTGGAATTAACATGTCTGTTACGAACTGCATCTTAACTAGTCTCCATGATTAAAATTTTCACTATGTGACTCTGCTGTGGAAACTGTAAACTTTCTTTATACATATCAAGACTGCTCCTTTTTTTTTTTTCTGTCTAATCAGCAATATTTAAATGTGCTGGAGGATACTGAGCAAAGGAAAAAGCAGAATTAATAATTGTACTGTCCTGTGAAGTAGGAGTGTTGGGCTTCTGTGTAACAGAAGTGATGTCTCTATTTATGGGTAATGTGTTTTGTTCCTAATAGATGAGAATCTTATTGCAACGGAAACCTTCAGCCTCAAAGAGGCAACATTACAGGTGACCGTAGGGATCTCTTGGGCACTTTCCTGACTTTCATAATGGTCTCTATAAGATGTTATCTCTGGAACCTCTGATAACTATATTTTAATAAATACTACAGGAATAACATGCCGTCCGCTTTTGCCAGAATTGGAAACAAACTAAATCAGCAGAAAGACACTCGCCAAGCAACTTTCCTGTTTAGAAGGGGCCTGAAGGTAATAAAAATGAGTGAAAACAACAAAATTGTTCCATAAGTTCTAAGCTAATGTATAACACTGATATTAATGAATCAAATTAGTATATCAAATCTGAGTAGAAACTTTAGGTGGACTGGGAAATAAGTATGGGTTCTTCTCAGGAAATGTACTTGTTCTCTTCAGGTACTGTAACCAGTTGAATCTTGCTTCCTGTTACAGCGTAACTGGACTGTTCTGAGGGTCATGGAGCTTATCAGAGAGTTTGAGGGCAATTGCAAGCTATTAATTTTTCCTTTTAAAAGTAAATGTTGAAAAGCATTGTGCAGCTTTCAAAAATTGCCTTTGGGTGAAGGAGCAGAAACGTGTTTTAGAAACTGATTGTGATTTTGATTTGTTGTTTTGTTTGGTTGTTTTCAGTTATTTTGGGGTCGTTTAGTTTAGAAGTTATTATTTTAGTTACTTAGGGATTTTTTAGTTACTCTGAGTAAGATCAAGAGAATAGACACTGTGCAGTGAATGATGGTGGTGTTCTTGGTTTTCATTTGTGCCTTCATCTGCTATCATGGCCACTGTAGGTAGTTGCTGTCTTCCACACACATGGATTGCAGAATTCAGATAGGATCAGGAGGATGAAAAACAAAACCGAAGTCCTTTAAAACAGGAGTGGGATTTAGCACACATAATATCCAATACATCACTAACATTGATCAGATTAGGATCTGGCCGTGTTTTTCTTGCTGGCCTGGTAACATTTTGTGTATCTTGGTAAAGTGTATGTTTGCTGACATAGTCCTCAAAAATGTTCCCATCTCTTTATTGGTTAAGTTACTGCCATTGATAACTTTGTTTAAATCATTTTGTTTCTTAAAGTAATTTATTTCCAGTGTCTTACAAATGTAATAGGTTATCTTTGAAGTACCTCTGAAAGTAGAACCCTGTTTGTGCAGAGTGTACAAACAACTTTAAAATTCTGGTTTTTGAAAAGCTGTATTTCCAGCTGCTGTGATGGGAATTGAAACAGTATTCAAATCCAGTGTCTGTATTGATGTGTTTTCAGGTGCAGGCCCAAGTGCAGTCAACAGATGATCTTGATAATCAGTCAGTAAAGAGAACTCGTCAGTAAGTATTTAATTTGGAAAACTTCAGTCTTGTTACTTGTATGATTCTTGTTTTAGTTCTGGCTTCCTAGCTGTGATAATTGAATGGAATTTTTTTTCCCTGTAGGCATATCAACTGAGTGACAGTGATCCTCCTCCTTTCCTCAGTTATTTCCTAAATTAACTTCTAATTTAGCCAGGAGGGGTTTGTTTGCATAAGACACTTGCAGGAATGAGGGGGAAGGTCATAGCTTCAGAGAATCAGACTAATCTCTGACACTAATGAATACTGCATAGACTGGAAGAAAAATTCAAATGTCAGTGTTCTCCTGAGCTCTTGATGTAACTTCCATTTTATTTAATACACATATGAATCTATGAAACAATTTGGAAATAAGCAAAGCAGAACACAAGGTGGACACACGGTTCTTCCCCCCATGTATTCTTCCCATATCACTCTCTGCCTGCTGGGCTCTTCGCAACTTGTTTGTTGTTAGCATAACAGGCTGCGTAAGCAGCGTATGCTGCAGACCTGCATTCTGTCACCTCTTGAATTTGTTTTGAGGACCATTTTGGCCCCATTTATGGCAAGGAAACTGAATATTTTAAAGAAGTGACCATTTTGGTCAGTGTTGCTGTAGTGCTGGTATACCTTGCCAGCATGTGATCTGGCACTCGCCTGAATAGGCTTAGATAAAGCAAAAGATGCAAGAATTAGTAGCCAAGCTTCTTGTAGATTGATTGACTGCATGTGGTCTTCATGCTGGCCTGTATTCTAAAAGCTTGTACATTCTTTACTAGCCAGTGTTTTGAAAATGGTTTTAAAGATACCCTGACTGAAATTTCTGAAACATTTTTCTAAATGATTTCTGTGTTTTCAAACTAGATGGCGAACTTCCACCACAAGTGGAGGGATTCTGACTGTGTCCATTGACAACCCAGGAGCAATCATGACCCCAATGTGAGTTTTCAAAAACGTTCTGAAACATTCTTAACATAACTGAAGTTGCTGTTCTGAGCCATTTAGCAAGTTCCTTGCAGATAGTATCAAGTGACTTTAAGGTCAAGCTTCTTGTGAAGACTTTTAAATCTTCCCCTTTCTGAGTATTTCTGAGCTGTGTTTGAATAATATCACAGCTGGATTTCCCAAGGCATCTCCCAGTTAGGAGCTTGATGTGGTGTGTGGAGTTGAAGAGTGGTGGACAGGCAGATTTTCACCTTGTCCATCTCTTCTAAATCAGACCGTATTGCAGCTCTTTTTCTCCCATATCTGAAAGTGAATAAGCATCTAGTTGATGTGGGATGGTAATGATTCCTCCCTGAATCGTAAAGATACTGCTAGAGTTGTGCTTAAAGAAAGCATTGCTATTACTGTCTTTGGGAAGTTGATGGTACTGTTGTTTCATGAGGTGTTTTATTTTTAAAATCTCTTTAATAGCCTTTTTCATTAGTAGCATTTATCTGTAAGGAAGACTGTACCTTGTTTTTGTAATTATGGGAATAATTAACAGCAAATTACACATTTTGTCAGATTGAGAAAGAAAAAGTAAGATTGCTTCCTTTTGGGTTACTTGCTGTCTGGTAACAGTAGCCAATGCTACACTTTTATAGTTATGTTTGACTTTTACCTTCTTGAATTTGGGCCCTTCAGCTACTTAGCCAGTCTGATCAAATGGCTTGATGAAAATTTCATACCACTATCAGCATTAAGGCTTTATTGCATAAAATATATATTCAGTCTGTCCTTTGTAATATTCTTCGTTCACAGTTCCCAGAAATTGCGATTAACTCGTACTCCTGTGCCACCATTTCTAATGAAGAGGGACCAATCTGAAGAGAAGAAGGTGCCCAAAGGGGTTCCATTGCAGTTTGACATTAATAGTGTTGGAAAACAGGTAAATGCAGTTTCTTTCCTCAACTGCAGAAGTAGTCTCAAGTCAGATAAAAACCCGTGAGCCTGGCACTTTGCTTCTAGGCTCACTAGGGACAGAAAGAGGGAACTAGTGACTACTTCTTGTTTCCACTTCCAGTTCTTCCACTAGCTTGCTCTGTAACTAAACTCACTGTTCTTGTTCCTCTAGTTCACGTCTTGCATGCCCACATGCTTTAAATGGGATTTTAGTTGTTTAGTATTTCTAAAAGCTGTTCCTGCTGTGCTTGAATCAGCAAGTGTGCGTAATTCAGGGATGAGCTGCTTTCAGTTGTGTAACCTGTGTGGAACCCTGGCAGCTGAATTTAGAAGACATGCTATGCATCTAGGAAAAAAAAAAATTAAATGTGATGATCTAAAGGCTTGAAAGTGAGCAGTGTTTCAAAAGTTTAATGAAGACAGGTGATTTGGTACAGGAATCTTAGTGCTGTTATTGAAGGAATGCTTACAGAGTGACAGTTAGATGCTGTTCTTGTCATCAGCTCCTTACTGCCAGCTGTAGAGAACTTCATGGGGGCAGGGCATTGGTCTGGATTTGTTCCTTCCATGAATAAGTAGTATGTCAAAAATAGTCTACAACTATACTGTAAAATTAATTGGAACTTTTAGACTAGACTCCAGTTGACTGCCTCAACTGGATGGACTGGAAAGCAACCTACAATAACACCGTGAAAATGCTGCATTTGTTGGAGTTGCATAGCATCTGTGTGGGGAAATGAGTGTAGCGAGTCTTTACACTGTACCGTGTGTTCTTGATGATTTCCAAGAAATCCTAGCTCTTGATATATAGTTCAATCTGATTTTTAAATGGTGTGGGAAATCAGGAAATGATGAAATCAAATTAAACCTTTTTTTTTTTAATCTAAATAAGGCAATTAAGAAGTCAAGTGATGATACAGAATGAGGAAAAAATTATTCTTGTCTCCGTTACTTTGATTAAATTAACCTAAGCATCATTTAAGCTTATGGTTAAATTACTTTATTTTTCAGACAGGGATGACGCTGAACGAACGTTTTGGGATCCTGAAGGAACAAAGAACAGCGCTGTCTCAGAACAAAGGAAGCCGTTTTGTAACGGTGGGCTAACCTGGCAGGCGGACTTGGGCACTGATCCCACCTACCTAAGAAGCTGAGATAAGTGGGCAGAAGAAGACAGCATATGACACTGAAATTTCCCAGACTTCTTGCTAAGATGGTGGCAGAGCCATTGATCTTTATTACTTTAAGTGGTAAAAGATGCAATACCCTGAGGGGGGGGAAAGTGGGGAAACTGGTCCGCTCGAGTGGCACCATCACCTGGTTGGAAAAGATTCTGTTGCCCAGCTGATGAAAAACACTGATTTTTTGGTACATCTTGCAACCAAAACACAAACATTAATTTTAAAAGAGTTTTGGTTTTTCTGTTGGGTTTTTTGTTTGTTTAGGAGTGCTCAGTATGTGTTCTTTGATCCCTCTGTTCTGGTAAAGATTAAGAGTTTCATTACAAACCCCATTTTAGGGTTTTTTAGGGACTGCCTATGAACTTTCCCTTGGACTCCAGTTTGGTGGAGAGCCTCAGTCCATGAATATTTTGGTAGTGATGTAGCGGTATTTTTCATGGGAGCATTGGTTGTACTTCTTTATGCTTTTGAAGTTCAGTTTTTTTCCTTTCTTGAAAACTTAATGTTTTGCATCTTCACTTTCACAAATAAAGCTGTTAGCTGAGACCCAAAATATGTAATTTGGATGGAGACTATTCTACTCTTATCCTTAAAAGTGGTCCAAATCATATTGGAGGAATACTGCAGAGGCAATATGAGAGTAAGTTATATTGCAAATAGCTCAAGTTCATCATCCTCTTCTGTAAATGGAGTATGTCCGTCTCCTATTTTTTTTTCTTAAACTTTTGCTTTCTGTTTCTTCTTGTAAGTTTTTTCAGAAACTTAATGCAATAACTTCACATTTTTGAATAATTTTGTAAGAATAAATACAACAGTTCACAAGGAAGTCTGGTACGGTAGAGTTCCTTACCCTCACAGACACAGGATTCACATCCTGCATGCCTTGCCCCGGCGGGTTTTCTCTGGCTCTTAGAGATAGCCAGAGGCAAGCGATCTAATGGCACTTGTTTGTACATACCAAAGAGAGGTGAGATGTGAAGCTGATCAGAAATGATCGGATATCTTCAAATTGGCTGAAACTGGGGAACGTGGCTGGAGGAAAGCCCTCAGTTTTCCAGCATGTGCAAGGCATTAAGCAGGAGCGTGTGGTCACTTGCTTTCAGCTTAGCTTTGCGCATCAGAATCTGCAGGATGGTGACAACCAAGGCATCCTCAGTCTGAATTTATATGATCCCTAAAACTGAGGCACCTCTTCAGAATTGCTTCCAGACCAGGAACTGATGAACTTGATGCTGTTCTATAGCAATGAGATTTAGGTACAGTCAGGTAGAAGAGCAATTGGCTTGCTGCATCCAGAAATGTTTATGGTGTTTGAAGTGGGTTTAATTCCTTTTACTGTTCTCGGAAGAATTTACATTTCACTTCTTCCAGAATTGGTTTCCTTGCATTTTTATCTCAAATTCCAAGTTAACTAGCATTTACTGGGAACTTCAACGCTGAAGAGCATTTGACAGTAGTAGGACTTCTGTTTGTATAGCAGTTTTAAAGTCAGAGTGCATCCTGATGCTATATAGTACTTAAACCCTTATTTTTAATGTTGACAATATACCTTAGCAGAAGCAAACTAAATGTAATGGTGTTAAGGTTTTTTTTCTTAATTACTAGTAGGAATATATATTTTATTTTATTTTTTGGAAAAAATGTCCCACTGTTAGAATTCAAGTAGATAAAGTGTTGTCAGTCATCCTGTTTCAGTGTATACATTTTCCATGTGCCAGGATGCAACAAAAAAAATTCTTTTGCATCAACATAGATGCAAAACATTGATGCAATGCATCAAAAAATGCTAGTTTGTATTTAATGAGAAGATGCTTTACACTGTACCTTTTGGTATTTTTTGGAGAAGTTATTACATTTGATCTATTCTGAAGCTGTTAATTTTTTTTTAAATAAAAAGTTACAGGTTTCATACTGTCTTGTTCCTCTTATAACCACCCTGGCAATTTGATGGTTATGTGAATTTTGTGATATCCTTTAAGGGGTACTTTAATGATTAAATTCTTATTAAACATTCTGGAGAATATGCCAAAAAGTCACCTGATTTAAAGAGGGGTTACATTTGTTGCCCAGCTTAAAATCCTGAAAATTAAGCACTCTGTGGAGTGGCACTGCAGAAGCTCGTTTGCATTTAAATGCGTTGGCTTTTAATGTATTTTTCTGTAGCGGGTGTAGCGGAGTGTCTGAGTGTGATGGTACCAGATCCCTTCACCCGTCCGGGTGTGTAGGGGTGTCGCTGGGACACATTGTGCCGGTGGGATGCTGCTGTCATCCAAACCCGTGTTGCAGCATCAGTGTGAACACCCTGAAAAATTACCATCGTCGTGTTTTACCAGTGCTGTGTTGTTAAGGAAAAAACTTACTGCCCATCCATTTCTTTAATAAGGTAACCATGAGCCAGCAATGTGCCCTTGTGACCAAGAAGGCAAATGGCATCCTGGGGTGCATCAAGAAGAGTGTCAAGAGAGGTTATCGTGCCCCTCTGCTCTACCCTGGTGAGGCCCCATCTGGAGCACTGTGTCCAGTTCTGGGCTCCCCAGTTCAAGAACAACAGGGAACAGCTGGAGAGGGTACAGCAGAGGGCTACAAAGATGATTAGGGGCCTGAAGCATCTCTCTTACGAGGAGAGACTGAGGGACTTGGGACTTTTTAGTCTGAGGCTAAAGGCTGAGGGGAGATCTGATCAACGCTTGTAAATACTTAAAGGGTGGATGTCAAGAGAATGGGGCCAGTCTTTCTTCAGTGGTGTCCAGCGACAGGATAAGAGGAAATGGGCACGAACTTGAACATAAGAAGCTCTACCTAAACATGAGGAGGAACTTCTTTACTCTCTGAGTGGCAGAGCACTGGAACAGGCTGCCCAGAGAGGTGGTGGAGTCTCCTTCAAAACCTGCCTGGACATGCTCCTGTGCAACCTGCACATGCTTTGGACATGCTTTGTCAGGGGAGTTGGACTAGATGATCTCCAGAGGTCCCTTCCAACCCCATGGGATTCTTTCCCATGTATTCCCACCACACTCCACAAAGAAGTGTGTACCAGAGTACTGGGCCAGCTGCACTCTGTCTCGGCTGGTCTCAGCTGTCACAGAGCAAGACTGGCATTCGTTTGGACATTGCAAAGAGCACGACCTGTAAAGAATTAAGGATTGATGACATCAAGATAAAAAACATGATGCCCTTGGTACTTTTTCCACCTAGTTCAGGGATGCGCCCAGCAGCCCCTGGGGCATCCCACCCTGGTGGGGAGTAAACTAGAATTTTTCTGAATTTCAGAAGGTATGCGGGTACTACAACCCTTTGCCAAGAGGAAGCCAGCACCCTCGCACGCCAGATTACCCCAGGCGAGCGGAAACACGAGCCTCGAAAAGAGGATGTTTCGGGTTATTTTAAGGAGGTTCCCCTTTTCCCTCCCTCTGCCCGCGGGCTGGCGGCTGCGCATGCGCACTGCGCACGCCTGTCAGGGCTGGAGCATGCGCACTGCCCGCCGCCCTGGGTCTTCCCTGCGCCTGCGCAGTAGCGCGCGAAGCCGGAGCGGCGGCGGCGGCGGCGGGCTGAGGGCGGGGGGGAAATGGCGGCAGCGGTGCTGTCGGCGCCGGAGGGCGGCTCCTCCGTGATGCTGTCGGGCAACGTGTCGGCTTGTCCTCCGCCAACCGGAGGTCCTACCGGTCCCGGTTCGTGGAGCCGTTCTTTGGACCGAGCTTTAGAAGAAGCGGCGGCCAGCGGTACCCTCAGTTTGAGCGGCAGGAAGCTCCGTGACTACCCACGGGCCAGCGCCGCCAACCACGACCTCAGCGACACCACCCAAGCCGGTGAGGGATGGAGCTTTGAGAGGAGGGGGGATAGGGCTGAGGGTAGCCCGTGGGGGGGGGGCTCGAGGCTCCCCCTCAGAAAGGGCTTTGGGGGAGCTGGTTGTCCTCACCTCCCCTCCTCCCCCCGACGCCAAGGAGTGAGTGACAAGGGGGGTGAGGACAACCAGCCCCCCGCTAAGAGTGAGGCTGAGGTGATCAATTTGCTGTCTCTTCAGTAAATTGGATGCACGAGGAGGAGAAATTGCCTCAGTGGATTTTGGGGGGGGGATTCCCTACCACCACCCCATTAGTCTTGAAGAGCGTGTTGGGTGGGCGTAGAAGGGGGGGGGGGGGGGGGGGGGGGGGGGGGGGGGGGGGGGGG
>JAOTQQ010000052.1:11618076-11634159 GCA_026546715.1 Gallinago undulata | reverse complement strand
GACTGGGAGGCGGGGAGGGGGGTTCTCCTCACTGGAGATCTTTCCCCCCTTGAGCCGTTTCTCTCCTTCGTGCTTTCGCCTCCTCCCTTTCGCTCTCCGCCCTTCCTCTCCTCTGAGAGAGGAAGACTTTGAGAGGCAGGATGGAGGAGAGCCCTGGCAGGGTTCTCCTCCTTCCTCTGCTCGCCGATGAGATCTCTCGGTTTATTGGGGTTTTAGAGGCGTTTCCATTGGGGGGTTGTTCTAAAGAGAGTTATGAGGCTTTTCTCAGTACTGCCGCTCGCTGATGTGTTTTTAGCTGGGCATGTTCTTGTCCTGATGTATGTGTATGTGAGGGGGGGTGTATACACATATACACCCCCTCGCCATCTCTCATCTTGTGCTGGTGACAGGGGAAACCAACTTTCCAAGAAGGGCTGTCAGGTGTGCATACACTAAAGGCAACTGTTTCTCGTGCTCTTATGCTTCTATTATTGTCATTTCTGACAGCCATAAGCAAGATACGAAAGGCACGTCAAACAGAATCACATCCCTTTTCATTTTTTTTTTCTCCTGTATATAACATATTGAGGATTTTTGAGAAATTCTTTACAAGGTACAGTAAGCCATAGGGCTGTTTTTTCCCTTTGTCCCTCAATATTCATAGTAGATTAAAAACGTATACTTTCCCTGTAGGCGCCTTGATCATAAGCAAAACCACATTTGTGGAGTATGTTTACATATTATGGTATTGAACAGAGACTTAGGAAATTATGAGAGTTCGTGTGGGACGTAGAAGTTTTCTTAATGCATTATATAGAACAAATGTGGTTTATATTTATTTAGAATATCTAGTTCTAGTATAAGTGAAGTAAAAGTAGTTTTAAAAGTTGTCAGCATGCCATTTGTTTGTAGCTTTGATTACTTCCTATGTAGTCACTTAGATTTTCTAGTGGTTTGTGTTGAGTTGTAGCTTAGAAATAAACTCCAAACATTACTTTTTGAGAGTTGCCATGTTTGTTAGCGTGTTGATGCCCTTTCAGTTAAGCAATTCAAAATGGAGCTGCCTTTAAAATTGTCTGACTTCATACTCTGTCCTGTAACATCCTATTTATGCAAAAATCTGTCACTAGTATGAAAAAACAAAAACACAACACCCAACCAAACCTTGAGACAAACGTGGTCTGCCTTGAACACATCTATAAATAGAAAATGCTTCTTGTTAGGGTATAAATTTTTGTTGTTGTTGTTCAAAGGGTTTTCTACAAATGCAGTTGCACAATTAATGTGTAGTGGGTTAATCTGTAGGCAAATGCAACATACGCGTTTGTGAGGGATTTGGGCTTTCTGTTTATACTACTATTCATTTACTGTACTCTTAAACAATTTGTGGGAATTCTTGTTTCCACCAAGGTTCCCATCTATTGTGATGAATATTTGCATTGTAGTTGTTCAAGAAGCATTAAATGCTAATAAGTGGCTGTGCATACCATACACTTTTGTGCGTTTATCTTCACAATGAACCTTAGAAAATAGCTAGAACTGTTCTTAAGTTGTAAGAAGCAAAGCTTATTGGGAGGACGCTTTCTGTTTAACTTCTCTGTTTTGAAGGCTGCTGTGAATAACTTCATCTTGTGCCTTATTTAGTGTGGTCTGTTCTATGACTCTTTTGTTTTGACTAAGGCTGGGCAGTGGAGAAAAATCCACGCAAGCATTTCTGACCCCCAGTTTTCGGTTGAGTGCTCAGCTATGCATTTAATCCACTTCTTTCCCCATGACAATTTCTTTCTTGTGTAACTTCCAATTCTTTTGTATGGCAGTGGCCACAAATAATATGGTGTTATGTATATTGTGGTTTAGGTGTTATAAACACTTAAAATAAACACTTTAAATAACCCCCTGGACTGTAGGCTCTGAGTGCCTTCCTGCATGCGATGCTGCAAAGACTCAAAGCACATCAGGTGGGGTATGTGTATGTGGAGTTAAAATAAAAATAATTGGAGTTACTCCTAAACTATAAAACCGACGACAAAACAACGTATATGCAACTCTTTCTCCTTTTTACGTGCTAGAATAGACACCTCTCTGGTGTGATTCATGTTGTACTGGTATAGCTCATTCCCGTTCTTGTACTAATAGAAGAAATTGCACCTCACTGTAACTGCATTGATGCTAAAGAGGTGGGAATGAATCACATCCCTCATTAATGTAACTACACTGCTAGGAAAACCAGCATCCAGCATAGCCTTAAGCCTTAACAGAATCACTGGCCTTGCCTGGAAGCTGTTGATAATGCAGATGAACCAGCAAAGCGGGTCAGCAGGAACAGGGCGTTAGAGATTAGATGCTACATCTAGTGTAGTTGGGTGCCTGTGCAGATTTTGAGGTTGGTGATGGGTGAGGGGAGATTCCCTTTAAGTAGATGTCAGACACAAGGCACAGTTTCAAAGATTAAATCGATGGCAAAGTCACATTTCTTTGGATCTTTTATGGGTTCAGAGTTGACAGTAATACTAAACTCTGGTGCTCAAGCTGTGATAGCTTCTAGGTACCATTCTTAACAACTCATTGAACAATCATCGGAGCTGAGTGTCTGGCAGGTGTAATTTAACTTTGGAAAAAAATATTTCATAAACAGATTATAGAATCACAGAATGTCTCAGGTTGGAAGGGACCCGTAAGGATCGTTGAGTCCAACTCCGTGCTCCTCACAGGACTACATAAAACTAAACTAATCAGATCAGTTTGGCTGCATTTTTATTTTGGACGTTAAAGGTAATGTTTCTGGCAGGCATCAGTGGAAAAATGAAGTTTCTCATTAATCATTTGCTGTAGTCACTAAACTTTTCACTGGAAAGGGAATTCTCTAATAATGTCAAAGCCTCAGCTGCTGCTGAACACTGCTGTCTTCCAGGTGGTGAAGACCCACAGGTGGCAAAGACCCACAGGTGGCTTTTTAAACCAAGATCAGTACTCAAGGTTGCTCTCAGAACTGAGCAGGTAACTTCAGCAGGTGTTGAAGTAATAGTTTCTGGGGTTTTTGTGCTTTGTCTGGAATTAAGATCGTATAATATAAAATCAAATTGAAGATGGGATGGTCTGTGCTTGAGAGCTTTTGAATGGATTAGCGGGAAGGTAGCTCCCTACATTGTGTGATGCAGTAGTCCATCTAATGCTCTTGTCCATGTGGGATAGCTCACGTACGAGAAATCCAGTGTAATAAAAACTTAGATACTGAAAGAGGGGAAAGCAGCTGTTCTTTATGCTCATCCCCTACAACTTAACTAGAATTTTAGGAAGTGACTCAAGCTTACAAAACTCATTGATGATGAAGAATGAGCAAGCTTTTTCATTAACAAAGCAAAGACACACTTCTTTTTTTTTCTGTCATACTCTTTCACTGAACCTGCGTTATCTATCTCCATTTTATCTGGGCTGAATTACAACCCATTTGTTCATTCCCTTCTTATTTGCAACCAGGGAATAGGAAAAGGAAGGGCCATAAACCATCTGAGTTAAATATAAAAGGAAGCACAGTTGCATTTTGCCAGTGTTAATGTAGATTCTGATGTCATTATTTGACAGCTTTCCCAGTGGCCTAAAGCATACATTGAGCAGAAAAGTTATTTGTCAAACCCCTCGTGACAGCCGTAATTACCTAAACTGCTCACTGTCTCCATTTTTTAAGGAGAAGATGGGAATATGTGGGTTTATGCAATGAAAGAAATGGCTGTTGTATGGAAATCAACTAGTAAGATAATTGCATGCAGAGTACTATGTCTTGTTTCTGGAATATATTAATAAGTGAAAAAGGATAGCAAGACTGAAAAGGAAGAAGAAAGTTGTCTACTATTACCTTTTGAATTACTTTGCCAATAAGGTATCTCTATAGTTCTGTTCTTAGCAGCTCTCCGTAGAAACTGTAAAATCTGACCATAGCATCAATAAAATTTCTATATGCTAAGTGCTTGCATGCATTTAGAAGGATTACAGTGATTATATGAGTGTTCTGCAGTAAGAGGTCTCACTGGCATTTTTCTTTCCTGCCATAAATTTAGTTGATATTACCTGATGAAATATAAAACAGCTAGAGAAGTACAGTATGGGTCATACAGCAGTGTCCATATTTCCCAAAAATTTGTTTTTAAAGCCACAACAGCAGAATCCAGACCATCCTAAAATTAAACAATTGGTTGAAAAAAAACCTCTTCGGGTTACTGTATCTTGAATGTAATTTTATTATGACCTTTAAGATAACTTGGAAGGAAATGGGATCTTTCTTTGTTCAAGTTGCAGGCGATTTGTTAGAAGAGTTTACAGCGTTGGTAATTAGATTATCTAAATATTAAAAATCAAAGACTAACAATTCATTAGGGTAGTTCAGCGTCTTGTGCTCAGATTTGTATACTTGCCTCTACCCTTATCAAAACCCAAACAGAAATACACTGCCCAGAGGTTCTAGTAGCTGTAAGGGGGAGATGGAGGGAGAGTGACAATCTAGAAGGTAATCTAGCATGTTAATTGTTTCTCTTTTTGGTCTCCTGCTTGTGTCAGTCCCTTTATAATTTGACTGTTGTTCCCTCCTGTTTTCTTTCCTGTAATATTTTGTTATTAGGAAGTCTGGATCTCATGGTGCATTGTATAATACTGGCAATTCTTAGTCTAGGCTCGGGGAATTACCTGTGAGTGGTGCTTTGGTAAATTTGGGTCAGTTCTCTTGCTTTTTTTTTTGTTCCCCTCAAAATGCAGAGAACAGTTGACTGTCATAGTTTACGTTTTTGTGGAATAGGTTGTGTTGGGTTTTGATGGAGAGCTGAGGTTCTTGGCACACAGGCAGGCTCTTTCCTAGTGTTCTATAGCAACTGAGGTAGTGGAGTCTGGGCTTGTAGTTTCTAAGCCTTGCTGCAATGAAAGATGTGACATTTGGAATGCCTTTGTTTAGCGAGTTGATCTTTCAAAACAAAACCAAACCAAAAAAAGTCCCACAACCAAACTTTTGCTACCAGTAAACTCTTCTAAGTGGTGTTCAGGGTTGCTTCTGTGCTAGTTACTTCCCCAGTAGCCTTCCACTTCCCTGCGTCCATCACAATCAGGTTTTTTTAATACTCTCTTGTCTGCATACATACTCTTAGTTATATTTTTGAGATAACTGTAACTACATAAAAAGTAAAGAGGATGGGGATTGAGAGGTGAATATATTGAGTCCTGCAATCCCGTGAAGGACAAAATAAGAGTTTAGGAAAAAAGGAAATGTCTTTGTTTATCTCATGGTGATTCCAGCCCTCTTCTCTTGTGACTATACCTGTGCTTGGAGGTAGCAAATTTGTATTGGTTAAGTACTCCCCGAAGTCAGTCGTAAATACAAAGCCTAATGCGACCCAAGTTCAATGCTGATGCCAAAAGGGGAAGTTCTGTCTTCATCTCCTGCTGCACAGTCAACACCAGCAAACATACGGCTTTCCAGCAAGCTGTTTCGTACTTATCTGGCTGAAAACTCAGCCAGTGACTAGTTGGATCAAATCCTTGGACAGCTCGCTGTGTTTGCACGAGTGTGTGAGTGCCAGCAAACAGAGAGGGTGGAAAGACTGTATGGGGTGATGAGAATGAGAAGGTCTCTTCTGGCAGATATGTAGGCTTAAATTGACTTGCATTAATTGTGAAATCACACCTCAGCTCTATTTTGTAACTCTATTTTGAATTTTTGTTTACCACTGACCTGTTGTAAATTTAATTATTTTCTGTAAAACAATGTGCTAGCCTTTGAGTCAGTGAGCATAGGAATTTTTTCTTCAGAGTATGGTTTACTGAGCTGAATTGCATTCAGTGAAACTTTACTGCTGACAGATCTGAATCTTATGCTTTCATTTGGCAAAATACATTATTTTATGCAAGTAATTTTAAACTGATGGTTTAGGTTTAGAATGCAGTAGACATAATTAGTTTCTTCAGTAGAAGAACCAGCAGTAAAGAATTAGTTACAACAAACGCAGCAAATTATATAGCATGTGTTAAAAATAAAATTACATGGTAGCTAATGAAAAGGCTATAACTCAATTCAAGGTTTCTTCTCCCTTTAATAACTAATCAGGCTTGGATCTCATGGCTTCCAATGTTAGCCAAACAGCTTGAATGAATTGCAGTTGTGTATTTAGCTGAAGTCATGGGCCATGCAGTGTGCTTTCTTCTTTATCTGCTAGGTCCCCCTCTCCAAAGTGGAGGGGTGAAAACCTATTCATGTTAAAAGTGTCTTGGGGTTAGACTTTATTAGTGCATTCAAGTTAAAAAACTGCTTTAGTTCTTCGAAGTAAGGATATTTAGGGAAGACACAAAGGGTAATACGTTTTGGCCTTTTCTTTTTAGGTTTGTTTTGCGTGAGTTAGTACTCTTGTATATATGCAGGAAGAGGGCTTTATTTTTCACTCTGAAGTCCCCCAAACTGTTCTGATAGTCCTTTACTTCAGCCTCCTTTATGATTCTACACTTCAAACCGCTGTTTTCTCTGACAGAGCCCAGAAGTCTCTTTAGAGGGAGGAGAGTCTTTGTTCTTTTCTAGCTGGTGATGTTATTGATTTGAAAGTTAAAGTATTTAGAGTCATAGTCTTCTCTAACTGTAGTTCAGGCACTCCAAAATGAGCATATGCCTAAAAAATCCCATTTGCTATGCAGCCCAGGTGTTGGCTGCTGGAACATATGCTTTTTAACCATAGTCTGGTCTTTGCAGAGGGCAGTAGCCAAGCATCTCTTCTTTTTTTCTTTTCTTCTTTTTTTCTTTTTTTTCCGTTGTGCAATGACCCATGTGAATTTCAGTCTCTTAATTCTGCTTATTGTTGAAACTTAGCTCTGAATACAGAAACGTATTATTGTTGCCTTGGGCTTTTGGGTAGTGCTTGCTACTATTGAAAAGGTTTCAAACGCTATTTTTCATGTAACTTCTGTGAAGTACAGCAAGGTGTTGTTACTGCATTTTATATATGTGAAGCTTGGAATCGTACAAAAGTTTGAAAGCATTTGCTGTTTTGGGCTACCAAATTCAAAACACTTATAGCTTGTTCGCCTGAAAGTTCAGGCACTAAGAAGTTAATTATGTTTTTTTAAATGCAGTTCTTAATAATTTTGGGTGCCTTGGTTGACTCTTCAGGAGTACTGGAAATCAAGCCCAACATCTGGAAAATGGAAATACATGATTAATTACTACCTTTGGAAAAAATAGTTTAGAAGATTTGTTTAGTATTGTGAAGGACATACACGGCACTGACAGGATGCAATCTATTTTTTAAAAGCAGCGTTCACCAGCTTTCAGGTTTTTCTTTCTGTGATTTCCTGCTTTTTCCCTAATGTTTTTTTAAAGACAGTATCAGACCATTACCGTGATCAGTTCTGGTTCTTATAGTAATTTCATCTTGTCTGAAGAAATCTACTTGAATGGAAAAATCTTGAAGAGGAATGAAAAGTAGTATGTGGTTGTTAATTAAAGACCTGTGAACAGTAGATATGCACAGGAAATGAGCAATTAAAGTTACGTGGGCATCTTTGATTACAGACTGTACTATCAGCGTGCTTGATTTAGCAGTGTTACGTATGTTTCTAACTGACTTTTCTCTGTATAGAGTATCAGTGCTTTTTTTCAGGTTACTTCCCTAACACTGAGTTCTAAATTCAATCTGAATTTCAGTCAGAGGTTCAGGCTGAATTTTGATATTCAGTGAAGTGGAATTGTGCTGGCATCCACGTGAGTCCTCAGCACCGTTCTAACCTTGATGTCTGTCAGGTCTCTCTTATCTGAGCCAGCAAGACAGCAGTAGCTTGTTGTTCCTGGGCACCTTTTTGTAGAGTCAGATGCTCTTCCTCTGAGCTGTATTGATGCTTGCGTGCAGAGGAATGATAGGATGTGCAGGTCTTGGGTTCTGTACTTGGTACTGGAGAGGATTGTGCTCTACCACGTTGAGGTTCCCCTGAGTGTTCATGTCATGTGTCTTGTCCCCAGCAATATATTTACTATCTCAGTTCTGTCTCTTCTGCTCCCAATTTCTCTTGTTCACCTCCCTCATTGCAGCTTCCATGTTTTAACCTTTTTGTCTTTCCTTGTTAATCTGGCCCCATCTCGAGTGCCTTTCATTGCCAACTCCAGACTTCTCATCCAAGTTGTTAGCATGATAGAAAGAGGAATAATCAGTATCTTAACGGTTGGTAGGAAATTGCCTTTAAATCCAAGGAGAACATTAACTCTGGAGTGCTGATGAGACAATTGGTAATTTAAACCTGCTTAATTTATTATTATGCATATTTATGGCCATATATATTACCTCTTAGTTCAGTCATAGCCCAGGGCTTTTACTGTTCTTTGAGTTGGTGTCATACATGCTGTTCTGTAGGAGAAAGAGTCACTGAGCCCAATAATAGCAGGACAATTAGGTGCTTGTCATTACATTGACTCCACGCTCAGCTATGGAATAAATGTTATTGTAGAGGTCTGCGACTGAATGTGGTTATGAGCCATAAAATATTTGCGGGCTTATCTTCCTTTTTTTCCCTTATTTATATCTTCCTTTTATTCTGCTGGCTTGCCAAGGGGCAGATAGTTTTGTGCTTAGCAGGATAAAAGAATTATCTTTGGAACCCATCTGTGCTAAAACAGCAGATTGATCATTTGAGCTGTAAATGTTTTACAAAGTATTCAAATATTATACCTTGCATGGTTCTGTTCTGCTGCTGTGCAGCTGAATGATGTCCCATCGTTCCGGGATGCCAATGTGTCAGAAGATTGCCATAACTACCATTACAAGTTACAGTGTAAGAAGGAAAGCCTAGGAGTGCCACTGTTGATAATCTTCACTGATGATTAAATGCTAGCTTTTCATTCTGAGCATGGTGAAGGAAATTTTCCTTGAGAATACTACCCCCCGTAACTAATGCTATTCAATCTGTCTTGTAGTTCCTGTTCTCCTTGAAAACACATTTACTTAAAATCAGTTTTTCTGATTGACTTTTCAGTTTAAAGGCACTTTCATATCACTTATCATGAGACAATATTTAACTGCAAATTTCTTACTATGATCAACTTATTTTTCTAAATTTTTTTTGTTAATAAGATACTGGCTCACAATTTTTATTCCTGCTGGTTTTAAATTGTCCAGGGGGGAGGGGAGCATTACCTTGTAATTTGAAAAAGAAGATGAAGATTTTGGTTTATTTTGTTAATGCTCAAATGCACAACAACTATTAAAAATCTTACTGAAGTAGTACACCCTTCTTTCTCTTGGTTAATTGATATGATGAATGTTGGCAAATAGAGTTGAGTCATTTATTCTCTCTTCATGTAAATTAAAAAGGAGGCTAGTTTTCTATTCAAAACCATTATTTTACAATCTGTTACTGTTTATCTGAAGGTTTATTTATACTACCAGAAATACAGTTGTAAGAGTATTAAACGTGCTTATTAAAAAAACAAACAAACCTTAATATGAAGATAAAGCCATAGTTTCTCTCCAACTTGCCTTATGACAATTTGAAGAATTAACTTTTTCACAAGGCTGTAATTTAAGATACCAAGAATGTGGGGGGTTACAAAAATACATTTGTAATTCTGATAATTTCATGGATTGTGGTACACTGTGTTTTTTAGAGTTTTTAACTTCCAATGCTTTTTCCATTTTATTACATTCATCACATGCTCAAGTGTGCAGATGGTTAGGATCATGTTGAATAAATAAGAAAAATCATAAGTATGAATAAAGGGAGTGGCACAACTACTTTTATGCTATATCTGGAACTTATATTTTGTGTTTGAGGACACTTCTGTGGCTACAAACACCTCTACATACCATGTTTTCTAAAAATTTATTCTTTCAGATATAGTACTGCCAAGGTATTTTCAATATTACAGGTTGCAAAGCTTGATTGCTCTTCTAGCTTTTTTCAAAAGAGCATCTTTGTTACTTAATGCAAGAATCTCTTCCAATTCATAGACTTTCATCTAGACCTAAATATTAAAGTACTAATAAAATTAATCTTTGAACCTGTATTTCCTTGCCAGAAATCTCAACTACTTATTAACATACTACTTATGTTTTTCATGAGTTTAACTTTTTCTGCAGCGTAATGTTCTATTCAAATTGCTATTAGGGAACAGGTGAGAGGGTTGTGTTTCCTGCTGCTGGCGGAGGCGCGTACAGCACCCCGAGGAGGAAAGGCACAACAGAAGTGGTGTTTCTTTCCCCCACATATTTCTAGTGCACATGATTTGGGTGTGAATTATGTAACTGAGTAATACAGATGTAATTGTTCAAGTATCTGCCATCTCTGCTTTCACCAATACATGCTAAAATGAGAAGTGCATCTGAGTTCTTTGTGTCAGCATTACTGCAGTATAATTGTCACTCACAGTCCTTGCAGGTTAAGAAATAAGTCCATGGAAGTTCCATTTCAGTAACATTATCAATTTGAGACCAGGCCATTTCAATAGCTTTTCATATTTAAATAAAATCAAAATACTATTCTGTTCATATTCCTTTCTCTTAAAACACATTTTTTTCTCTTTGAATATGTAAAACAAAAGGCAGAAATACATATTTTCATCAATAATGCAATTGTTGGCACAGTGCTGCCAGATTTGCAGTATTTAAATGGGGAAAAAAATAGTTTTACCATTTTAATAATCACTGTTACTGTTTCAATCTAATTAGATTTTCAGTTAGATTTTTTTTATCTTTTAAATCTCCTTGTATCCTTCCCATACGATACAGGTTTTTTCCAGCTCTTGACCATGTTAAATACATAATAAATGGAAGTCGTAGGACTTTTTTGAAGCATGCCTTGCAAGCTGTGCGAGCAGATTCTGGGATAACTTGAATGAGGTGGTGTCTCCTCTGTTTTGAGGAATGGGTTTCCTCTTCTAATGAATGACTACAACATGTCCCTGGGGCTTTCTCAGTGTAGTAAAGAGAAGTGTATCTGATAAATGACATTTGTTGTGGGTGACAAATCAAACAAACAAAAAGACCTGAGTAGTGTAACAAGGATTTCTCTTTACTCTTCCTGCATATACTTCTGGTTTTGTCAACTGTGGATATTTTGGTCTGCTGAAGACAGGTGTCTGATTTTCAATTATATTAGAAGAAAATGTGTTCTTACTTAAAATAAATGATGCTTCTTAGATCTGCCTATTCTATTTCCATTCTCTGATTTTGACCTTAAATCTTACCACTGCTGTTTCCCGTCTCTTTGCATCTTGCTTTCTGTAATTTGTGTGGTACATCCTGCTTCTTTGCTCTTTGCACGGTGATACATTTTTGTGTCAGAGGAATTTATAGGAGAACTTGTTTGGTGTATTGTTTTACTTCTCAGGCAAAGTCACGTAATTTTAAAGCCAGAAAACACAGTTTGTGTCCCATGAAGAGAGGAAGTAAAAAGAAGTTGTAAGCCATCCATCTTACTTGGGGGACTTGAGTTAATTTAATTTCAGGTTTTATATTGCACACAGACTAAATTTGTTGAAAGAGTTTTGTTTTTTTAATATGCCTTTGTATTTTATTTCCATGCCTGTTGATTTGAAACTATATTACCAATTATGTAATCTCAAAAAATTGCATGTTATGCAGGAATGACAAGGAGGAACTGGGAATGTTAACAGCTGTAAAGCTGGATACGTCCTTTTTGATAAGCAAAAATAATTTGTGGTGGTCTGCAGATCTTGGTTCATAAAACAGAGTCAGCTTACCTCTGACAGATAGGCATCTTCTGTGATGAGAAAGAAGATTAATGTGTTTAATATGTGTGTGCGGGTATTAAATTGTAAATGTAACTGTAGTTTTGCTTCACACCTGTAGTATCAGTGTAACTTCATGTAATAAACTTTCACTCCAGCTGTTCAAAAGTTTTCTTCATGTTACTTTCCACATGACAACTTTTCCATGTAGCTCTTGGGACAGAAGGGTCACCCCTGCTGTATTGTTGGTGTGAACTTTTTCAGGGGATGTGCAAATTTTCATTTACCAAATTTTTAAGCAGTTAATGATACTTTGTCTGATGATCAGTGCCGTTCTTGCTTTCTTACTCTGCATCAATGAAATGCAGTGCTCTGTAGTTCTTTTATGTAGTATTTCTTGTTACAATTATAACAACTGTTTCTTTTTTTGGCTGTAGTTGCAGTTTAATAGAGATGGGGAAATTCTTCTTTGTAAAGAATGTTAAATATTATCAGGTGAAATATACACTAAAATGGGTTTATATTTCAAATCTATTTTGTGGTAAGACTTTTTACAAGTTTCTCATTTTTGCTTTATAGAAGCCTGAAAAGTTTTATTTTACTTCTGTTAGAAGTAGAGTTGGATTTCTGTGCTTCTAGTGATCTCAGGATAGATTTTCTTCAATATTACTTACAGTATTGAGATCAATGTTTCTTTCAGAGCGAAAGAACCATTCAGAACTGTCACCGTTGTTAGTATTATATCATCTTTTTTCTTTTTGTATAAACTTCAAACATCCTGCTTGACTCACATTTTCCTACGCTTACTGCTTTCTCTTTGCTGATCACTTCCATACTTACACTGAAGCCAAATTAATCTTTTAATGCTGTGCTGTTTTTATAATGTCTTTTAAAAACTGCGTATCAGGGCCAGTTATTTTCAGCGTATAACCCTTCCATTTTGCGGTGTGTGATTCATTGTCTTATTCTTTGCTACTCAGTGAAGATCAAATTTGTAATTTCAGGACTCTTAAGCTATCTAGTACCCTTGATGCATCGAGGCCCATTTTTTTCTATCTCCCCACTTCTCTCTGCAGACTTCTGAAAGTCATTAAATTATTTAGAATCATAGAATGGTTAGAGTTGGAAGGAACCTTAAAGATCATCAAGTTCCAACCTCCCTGCCATGGGCAGGGACACCTCCCACCAGAGCAGGTTGCTCAAAGCCCCATCCAGCCTGGTCTTGAACACCTCCAGGGATGGGGCATCCACAGCTTCTCTGGGCAACCTGCTCCAGTGCCTCACCACCCTCACTGTAAAGAATTTCTTTCTAGTATCTAATCTAAATCTCCCTTCTTACAATTTAAAACCATTACCTTTCATCCTATCGCTACATTTCCTGACAGAGTCCCTCTCCAGCTCTCCTGTAGGCGACTCCTCTTAGGAGACTTAATTTCCATTAAGTGTCTTGATTTAAAATCCAGGGAGTGGTTGTTGCAGTAGGACTATTTTATCCATAGAACCCCATTGGGGTTGGATTTGTTTGGGATTTCTTTTGCAGTTTTGGAACTACTAGTTTACCAGCTTTTTCACCTAACTTAACGAGTATTGCTCCTCTTTTTACCCAAGCCTAATAGCCTCATGAGGTTTTGGGAAAGATAGATGGATTATAGAGTAAATATTAAATGTATGTTTTTAATAATGCTCGTAATTTGTAATAAGAAGAAAATAATAGATGGACCCAGAGGTTTGCACGTGGACTTAAAATCTGGCAATAGTTCTATCTCCATTTTCAAAGCTTTTTTTATGTCTTTTGCTTTAAAATGATTTTTTTTTTTTAAGTCCGTTTGTTTAGTGGGGTCATTCCTTTTGTACCTGATGAAACTTTATTTTGGGAGGTTGGGGTGGCGAGTGCATATACTTCCCACTTCCCCTCACTACTAGCTTTGTGAAGCACTCTTGTAAAATGAAACCCTGCTTGGCTGGAACACAGTCAAGTATTTCAGAAGCAGTGGGCAGAAGGCAGAGTGTCGTGTTGCTGCGGAGCAGGACTGTGCTTTCATACATTTCCAGTGTCACGCTTGGGTCCATGTGTGACCATGTATGAAGCAGTTTCTCTGTAACTTTGAGATTTTTTCCATTTAGATTTTTCACAGATTTGCTTTTTGGTTGTTTTTTTTTTGTTGTTGTTAATAACGTTTTGTATATATGTAGAGCTCTAAAAATACTTGCACTAAAATAGTCATTACGAAATGGAAAATCTGGGATCTCTGGAAGTAGAATTAACATAGTTGTTACGCAGTGTGGGCAGTCGCCACACAGCTTTTCTTCTGTGGCTCAGTGTTTGTCAAGAATTCTTCTATCAAGGCAAAAAGCTTTTATTCTCCTTTTTTCTCCTGCTCCATGCAGTTTCTACTGCATGGTAGAGATAGAGTTGTCGTGTGCACAAAACTGATGGAGCTGGAGGGACGGAGACAACCTGCCAAAAACTTTCCAAGTGACTTCTGCAGTTTGAGATTAATTTCCATTGCAGCCTTTTAAGAGCAGCATTTACTGTTAAATCTCGACTTAAGCATTTTCCTGATCAGAGATGAGTTTGTTTGGTTTTGAAAAAAAATATTTTCAATTGTAGTCAGATAACTTTGGATTTTGTTTTGCATGTTTGCTGACAGGGATTAATAATGGTTTGGGTGTTGGGTTTTTTTTGTGAAAAGATGTACACAGCTCACTTCAAATATTCATTTAAGAATGCAACAATTTCTTTGATAGCCTTGCTACTAGTTTTTAGCAAGCTTAGCTTTTAAAAAAGTGAAGATATATGAAATTGTGACCACCAGTTCTGTAGCCTTGATCACTGCTAATGTCAGCATGGTGGGCTTTTGACTGAAGGTGACTTTTATGGTTTCCAGATTCAAAATTTATTTCATATTATGAACATATGTTTTGGCAATTGCCATCATTTATCTCCTCATTTGGCAGTTCTCTGTTTGATACGGGATATTTTCCATACGTACCTTATACTGTTGTTTTATTTCTTGACACTAAAATGGCTTGTACTGCACAGATGACTTGGTAAGACTCCAGCTCTTTTTCTAGAATTCTGGCAATAATTGTCCTATTGAAAATTGCAGCAGTGCTTGTGTAAAGTGTAACAGACCTTTTTTGTTAGGGATGATGTCAGCATGAGAGATGGCCTCAAGGAGTCATTAAAAGAACATAGGACTTTTGACTGTTGGACTTTATTGACTTTTCTCCTCAATATAATACCATCCTGCTAAAGACAGATTAGTGTCTGCAGTGGTATGAGACATATTTGGTGACCTTACTGCGAAGTCTGATGAAACTGTATCTAAGTGCCATAAATACGGAGGCACTGTATTAAGAGCTTCAGAGAAATGCAGTAATAACAGGCATAAAATTTTATAGAAATGCTTGCCTTTCTCTGAAAGTAATTGGCATTTTTATGTGAAATTACTCACTTAGCTTTTTAGGACCACTGAATTTTCAGTTCTGGTTTGAGCTGGTTTGTTTGTAATTCTCTACTTAAGACATTCTGAAATGCATTCACAGCTAAAATATTTTTATTTATGTTCTGTACATCTATTGATGACTTTAATATATCATTCTACTTAAACTTTCTGTGAGAAAAAAGGGAGTAAGGTAACATATTTTGAACTGAGTGATGAAATATATAGGGAGAATATGCAAAACTTATGTGATGCTAGATAAATTGCAGCTGTTGCCAATGTTACTGATATTATATTAACTGACACATGTGAAAATATTTGTAGATGGAGAATTTTATGTACAATATTAAGATGAATTGAAGTAATTGCTAGCATTAATAAAGTAAATAGAAGAATGGTGGAAACGTGAAGTCTTTGTGGTTGCATTTTACATCTCCAGCCTTCCTGACTGACCTATTCCTGCCTCAATTCCATGCCAGGTCTCCTTCCCCAGGTTACAGTTTAGTCACAGAGCCATTGTAATTGCTGAGTATATGAGATTTTTCACTGATAGAGATGAAAGCCAGAACAGAGCTTTAAGCAAAATGATAGCAAAATACAATCTTCCTCCCTGACAGTCCTTTGAGGTGTCCTTTCAGGTGTTCATCTGTTCATAGCTATGAACAGATTGTTCAGGGTGGTTCAACAACATAGGTTTTATTTGGAGTACCTAAGCTGGTTGTGGGAGTACAGCATGAACAGCATAAATTTATTTAAAGGGCACTGTATGCTGCCTTATAGGGGCTTTCTAGCATGGCTCAATGCTATCTAGGAAGTCTTGATACTCTACTGTAATCAGTGTCATCACTTATTGTACACTGTCTGCATTATAGAATCACAGAATCATAGAATCATTTTGGTTGGAAAAGACCCTTGGGATCATCGAGTCCAACCATTTACCCTACTCTACAAAGTTCT
>JAOTQQ010000052.1:11522668-11617976 GCA_026546715.1 Gallinago undulata | reverse complement strand
AAATTCTTTCCTAATGTTCAGTCTAAACCTACCCTGTTGGAGCTTGAAGCCATTCCTTCTCATTCTGTCACTAATTACCTGCAAGAAGAGACCAGCACCAACCTCTCTACAGTGTCTTTTCAAGTAGTTGTAGAGAGTAATGAGGTCCCCCCTCAGCCTCCTCTTTCTCAAACTAAACAGTCCGAGCTCCCTCAACTGTTCTTCATAAGATTTGTGCTCCAGGGCCTTCACCAGCTTCGTTGCCCTCCTCTGCACTCCCTCCAGCACCTCGATTATGTTTTATATTAACCTGTGGTATTGCTTTATCCATGTCATCTGACTCTCCCTTCCTCCTCCTTTTCTGAATAATTGAAAATTGACTATTAATTTTATACTATAGACTATGGTATCTTGCATAGTATCTTAGAGCCTAACCATGAAATGGAAGAAATAATATTTATTGTATTTTTATTTTTCTGTCCTTTTTGTGAGGAGAAGCTGTGTGTGCAGTACAGTTTCTTGGCAAGAGTCTTCTCTATTTTACACAACTTCTTGTGTGTGCAGTACCTTATGTGCATACTTTATGCTACAAGTTTTCCATGTGAAAATGGAAAGGTGAGATAAATGGAACTGAAGGAGATGATGTCTGCAAAGACCTTGAAGCCCTCTGAGTGCTTACTGACCGCTCTCTGGGCTGTGAGAAAAACATGTTTTTTAAACTTACAAAAGTAAGGAAATGAAAAGTTGCCATGTAGAACACACAGCCTTCTGTCCTCTCACCGAGCAAATGTCTCCCAGTTCCAGCACTAGCTCAGCCCTCTATTCTGGAGTTGGCAGCCTACGCTGTGTCCGGTACTGAAGTGTGCTTTTGAATACAGCTTACTGGGATGCGAGGACAAGTTTTAGAATGACAATAGCAAGCTTTTTAATTAAAAACAAGACTAGAACTATGTACTATTAAGTGACTTGACTTTTACATTCAGCATTCCTGCTTAAGCCTGCAAAAGAAGTTTTTCAACTGAAGTTTAACGAAGCTTGAGTATAGTTTCAGGAGACACTGTCACAGCGTGTTGAAGAAGCTGCAGCCCTTTGCCACGTTCATTCCTGTCTGTGCAGCGGTTCATCTTTCCTTTGTGCTGCAAACTGAACCACTTCAAATAAGTTGCTGTAAGTTACGAAGTGACAGCCAGGTTAGTTCCACCCCAGTGAAAGTGAGAAGTTATACTTAAGTCTTGAGTGGTCAGTTGTCTTGAATTATTCACGGAAGGTGAAGAGATATGAAAGAAAATGAGAAGTTATTTCCTGGCTAGTGAAGAGAGTCGATAGAAGGGAAGTATGTCTTTCCTGAATAATATGGGACAAGACCAGCTCAGGCCAGTGGGAAGCAAAAATAGTGGAAAACACTGATGCTTTTGGTGGGAATATGTCCATTTACTGATATTCATTCTCCATTAATCCCGAGTGTGAGAACTGAGAAAAGCAAATGTCTTAAAACAAAAACAAATGAGGAAGGAATACAGGAGGAGAGGTGAATTTCATATTGTGTATGATGGGATTGAAGGCCTAAATCAAAGCAGCAAATCTGAACCGTGTAACGATTTTAATGGTGTTACAGCAAAACATTTACAAAACAAGCTTAGCCTCCTTTGTTTTAGCTGAGATGGTTGCTTAATGCTAGAAGAAAATAGAATGCTTAAGTAATTAGGACTTTCATCTGATTCAATTCCAAGTAATATCTGCTTAGAAAATCCTGATTAAAGATTTCCTTTCAAAAGTTGTTTTCTTTCTTCTGCCCTGTCTTTTTCTAAACCTTTTTGTAAAAGCAAGGCTTCAACTTGTTTGTCAATGTGCAGATAATAGCTACTTCAAGGAGACTGTGCTGCCAAAGGAAGTCACTGCCCTTCTGTATCCGCTTGAGATACAGTTCATGTCAGTCCTCCCCAAGTTAGCTTCAGGCGAAATTTTCAAAAGTAGTTCAAACAACTTTAAAAAATTGTGTGAGCTAACTTGACTCTTTTTCTGCCTGACATGAGTTGGGAAATGCTCACACAAGCATTGCAGAATCAGTAGTTTACAGCAAAGGGCTGGTAAGGAGCATCCAATAGAGGTGATAATTTTACACCAGTGTAGTTGGATCCCAGAGAGTGTATCTCCGAGACTTTCAGATGTCATTTTAAACTGTCTTCATTAAAGTAGTATAGAAGGCTAGGTTTCAGGCTCTGATTTGACTTTTTTCTTTTTTTTTATATATATTTAAAATCAAGAAGAAGTAGATTTGGGTCAAACCAAAATAGCCTCCTTTAAATCAAGTTTATCAATGAAATGGTGTATACTGCCATACTGGCTTTGTAGGTCTAGTCCAAAGGCTGCTTTCCCTGGAGTTAAATACTGTGTGCATCTAGTTTTACACAAAAAAACCCCAGGGAGGCCTGCAATGCAGCTGGCCTGTGGGGAACTGAACTTCCCCATTTTAACCGGACTTGGTGAGCTGGAGACTCTGGTTCATTTCCTCAGTTAGATCTCTTGCAACACTGCTTCTCCAACTTTCACTTAGTTTGTTTGGCTTTAAGTTTTAGGGTTGTTTGGAAGAGAAGCATGATTATGCCGTTGGCTGGATGCCCAAGTTTGGTGAGGAACCAGAATGAAATTGCTAGAAGAGAGAAGATTGGGCAGGAGGCTGGAGGGGTGTGGTGGTGTCTTCTAGAAGTAGAGCATTTGTAAAGCTTTTTTAACCCCATAGGAAGGGGTTAGAATTAATCCTTATTTTCAAACACAGATAAACGGTTCTGCTTTGCAGCTCATGCAGTTGCAGTTTGTGTTCTGTCTGTAGTCTGTCCCGTTGTTTACTGACCAGTCATAAGGCCCAGCTGGTAGGTCATCTGACTTCCTGCATCATGCTTGCTTTTTAAAGCCACTGAATTCTGCTCCCTCCTCATCACAAAAGCGGTTGCATCTCGTTCCTGAAGTGTTCATTTTGCTCTGTTGTGTGCTATCGTTAAAATACTATGCTGTGTACACAGATACATAGCTGTAATGAGCAAAACTTGGGCATAAATCCCTGATCACAACCTTGCATTTGCTACTCTGAAAAGAACTCTGTGTTTTATTAGGAGTGTGTGTGTTAAGGAAGAAAAAAAAGTGCCTTTTCATGGTTATTATTAAGCATCTAGTCCCAAATGCCAGCTACTGTCAAAAGTCATGGTCTGTTTCTTCCCTACACATGCAGCCACACATTCTCATCCTCTCCCTTACATTGCTGTTAGAGATTACACAACTGCAGCATGAATCAGATCGTGCTTCAGAAGGGCTGAAAACTATTTGTGGCTTTGTTTTTTTGCAGGATTTTTTTCTCAGTAACGAGACCCAACTGGTTGTTTGGCTGCACAATCGGAAGTGCTGATGCAAGGGAGGGGATGAAAACACATGGCCAGTAAGGAATCATTCTCTTTACTGGTTTAGAGTGGCTGACTGTGAAGCCAGGGTCTGCATCAAAAAATAAACAAATAAAACTTGACATACTAAGTTGATTCATTTGGGCTACTGATTTTCCTGCTCTAGACCCAACTAGAAAAAAGCAATTTGAGTCCATTGAATATTAAGAGTTCTCAGTTCTTTTCCAGGTACTAGAGCTCGTCAGTCTTCCTTGTTTGCCAGTGACCACAGAAGAACAACTGTATAATGGTGGTGTATAGCTTCCACTGTTGGGGTTCTTTTTATTATTTTTAATAAACAGGCAATATTATTCCTTGCAAAAGGAAAATGAAATTATTTCTCAGAGGAAATGGCATTGTGCCATTCCAAAGGTCATTCCAAAGGCCAACACAAAATCCAAGGTGTTATTCTGATTGAAATGTTTATCCTCTTCTTGCAGTACTCAAGGAGTCTACTCATGTGAGAAAAATCATGCTTTTGTTGGGATGTGCTTTCTTGTCAGAGGACACACAGCAGCTGACATTAAGTGCAGACTGTAGAATATTTGTTTGTGTCTGGACAGTATTTTTTATGGTGACACCTGTGAGGTTTTCATTCATGTGTAAAACAGAAAGCTAGACTACAGCAAATACGCATTAAATGATGTGAAGAGGAAAAAAAGGAGGGAGAATGAGAGTCGGTGCTTAGAATCTTCTCTGTTTTGCTCTTTGATCCCAGGTATGACTGAGTTTTCTTACTTATTATAAAGCTCTTGCACATCTTTGTACATAGATTTTTGTAGTTTTAACAGAGAATGGTTAATGTTGTATTTTAATGTTTTTTAATGGAGAAGAGTTGAAGGGGTAACCTACTGCTAAAAAAAATAAAGTGTAGTTAAGTAATTAGGAAGCCAGATTCTGCAACACTCCCTTCTGTGACTGTTATTAAGATGCTCCTGAGTTAAAGACCAAAAGAGCTAGCCAGGTTTCATTTGGTAATCTAGCTGTTGAAGGAAAAGGTAAAGGCTTTGGCCATAGTTCTCACTCACTAAAGTTGCTTCAAGCAAGGGATTTGTGAGGGTCCTTCAGAGAAATGAGGGGTTTTCTTGTTTTTTTAAAACCTTTGGCAAGAAGCTTTGTTATTTGTATTGAATGTTCCAAAATAAAAGTGTAGCCAGAGGAAATAGCTTATGCTGAACTTTGATCCATGCATTTGAAACTTGACAGAGATTTGGCAATGATTTGAAACAGGTTTTATAAAGGGCAATGCTAAGCAGCTTTGGTTGAAAGCTACAGACGTTGTCTTTAGAGCACGAGGCAGGGAATCCTAGAGGGCTGATTACAGTGTGAAGTGTAATCTTTCAATTCGTTTTGCATGTCATGTCATGCATGTCATGCAGTATATTCTCAGGTTGGCTTTGGCAGTAAGCACCTCTGTGTTCCAGGCATAGCACCGCCAAGTTGACATTTAGAAGAAACCACTAACCTTTGGGTCATTTTCTGTAACTGCAGAAATCACAGCCTGTTCATGTTGAAAAAAACCAGCAGGTTGGAGATTCTTGGTTACAAAATGTTAGTTCGTGGAAATGGTTAAAACACAGTTTAGTGGTGGTAGTACTGCTGCTAAGCAGGAATGTGATCATACATACCAAGAATGGCTCTGCTGAGAACTGAAATGTGATCTCAAGGACAGATCGCCTGTCTGAATCTAATTTTCCTTTATGAAATATTGGAAATTGAAACTAGAAATTATCACAGAATGGTTTAGATTGGAAGGGACCTTAAAGATTGTTCTACCCCCCCTGCCATGGGCAGGGGCACCTCCCATTAAATTAGGGGATGTATTTCATTACAGCGCTACAAAAGTAATGTAGGTGAAAATAGTCTTCATTATCCCTGTTACTCGGATATTCTTGCTTGGGCAGTGGTGCTGTTGTACAGCACCTAGGTAAAGAATGTACATTACCTAGGTAAAACAAAGAAGAAATGGCCTCATTTTGGTTCAGTAAACGTCAGTAAACGTCACCTTCTTCTACCTTAACTTAATAGGTGTACAAGAAGTGTATCTTAGATACATGGCAGAATAATTGGGAAAAGTTCAGGTTTGACAGGACTGGCAGGTAGGAGGTGAGTCAGGAGATGACATTTCTGAGGTTTTTTTTAAATTAGGGTATGATAAAAGTGGTAGTGTTGTATCACAGCAGGCAGGAAGAGGTAAGATCACCCCTCCTGTGTCAGGAAATCCTCCAGGTGTCAAATGAAGCTCCAAAGGATGCCAACATTTTCAGTGCTTAGAAAGGAAAACATTCCCAGGTACTGAGTACAGAGACCAACAGCATCAGAATTGTATCACAGAGGTATTCTTTTCTAGTGATTTCTAGTTTCCTTGTGCAAGAAAAGTCAGTACAATGATACCAGTAGCTTATTTGCTTAGGGCTGTGCTTTCATTTATTTTCTTTCAGTAGCTTTATGGGAATGTTTCCTAAAAATCAACAGGATAGCATACATTGGTCTTCTCAGATTTTCATTTCAAGTTCTGAGATGTTTGGGAGGTGGAAGAAAACAATTTATAAAACTGGGATCGACATGCATTAATTTATTTGGCTAATAGAATGACAAACAAAAAGTAGAGTTAAAGTTTATATAACAATGTGTTTGGAAATGCTTTTGGAAATGTGAGTAATCATTCTAATAGAGTTGATTCTAAATGTCGTAATTGAGCAATCAAATGGCACCAAGTTCCTCAAAAGACCTGTTCAGTGACGTTATCTGAAAGATACCTGTAACCTAAGCAGTTAATTTCCCGGGAGCAGCCTGACTCTTCCGGAGCAGTAGCTGTAAATGAGCTGTTCAGGTGAGCTGCTTTCCATATCTGCGAGATTACATCAACTACCTCAAGGATATTCTTTAGTGTTTTATGAGAAGCTGGTGATTGAGGTTTTGTTGTTATCATTGTGAAACTGTGGAGTTTGCTTCTGGTCTTTAAGTTGTGTATTTGATGAGAAAAAAACCCAACAGTCTGTTTACACAGTTCCTGATCTTGAACTTACTTCTTCTTGAACAGCTGTACTTTGTCCTCTTACAGCAGTTCATTCAGCCTTTTCCTTCTGTCACTATACTGGCTGTCAGCCTCCAGGTCGTTGATTGGCTTATCTAATGTATGAAAATACATTTTTGTCTGTAAGCTGCAAGCTAATATAGCCTAGGTTTGTTTGGTATACAAGGAAAACTGTGAGCGTGCTTTTAAGCTACGATGCCTGCTTCATCATTTCAGGGAAAACAAAGTTTTCTTGGCCTTCAAACGAAGTCATCCTAATTGAGGGCAGTGTGTAGCAGCCAGTGTCACCATCAGGATTCAGATCAATTCACAGATAGCAGTATTGTTGCATCACTGCAGCACATTTGCGGCTGATGTCACACAGCTGCAACTGGGTTGTTATAGAAGATGTGATACATCATGGGTGGGAGCCTACAGTTCACAGCTGTTGACATAATGTCACAATCTCTCTTACATTAGCGTTTTCCCAGCGGGTGTTCTGGTGGTTGCTAACTTTTGGTTTTGAACAGATGGCCAAAAATCAAGGCTTTGCTGGTTTGCATTTAAAAAGGAGGAAAAAAAAAAAATAATTAAATACGTGTGGCAAACGCATGCAGAACTCTGGTGACAAAAGGCAGGTTTTTATCCACAAAATTTTGTAGCACAGGCCAGGCCTAGAACTGGCCCTCATTGTCGTAGTTAATTGGAAGGAGAGCCAAAGTGTATTCCCATCGCAACAGGATTAGTGGACTGATCACATTAGCATCTCATGATGAATTGGAATTCACCACCGCCCAGTTCGTGTGAGTGCCAGCAACAGTTGAGCTGCAGCTCCCTCTCTTCATAGTGTCTAGTGGGTTAAAGTACCCGCTACCTTAAACAGTGCATCTTTCTGCATCAGTAAGTTTCCTTTGGAGACAAAATGTGTGTTACAGCTTAAGTTAAAGATGTGTGAACACAGCCCTGCTAATGTTTGATGTTAGAGGAACATTCTTCTCTGAGCAGGAAGAGTTTACATTTCATGCCAAATGATGCAATTTTAAGCGAAGTGTATTCTCTAGTTGCTTTTAACATTGGATTTGCTGGCTTTCTGAGTGGAATCCCAATTAAGATGGAAAAGGTCAGTGATCTGACTCTGCTCTGAGATCTCATTTTGTATTTGTACTGTTCGCTTTTTTATCTTTCACAAAGAGCTTAGTTCTAAAGAACGCTTCCCCTTTGCCAAAATTCCACATGATTTTGCCTTCAAGGAAACACATCCATTTTTAGCAGGCAAGAAGAACCTTTTTTAAAGCAGATTTCTGGCAATGGTAATTTTAACCCATGAAATGTGAACACAAACAAATCAATCCTAGTTCAAATTGTAATATACATATTTCACTCCTGCTTTTTCATAGTGAAATTCAGCGTTTGTACTTTTGGCAGAGGGAATTAGTTGTTCACTCTTTGCATTTTATGGTATGTCAAGCAGCAAGGGTGTGTACATACATATTAAAGCAAATAATCTGCATCATGCGGGTTACTCCTTGGTTGATTTAACTCTTATCAGTTGCTTCCTAATTCATGATACAATATTTGTAAAAAAAAAAATATATATATATAAAAAATTATCTCACAGCAACATTCTGTCATTTTCTGAGAAATGGAGAGAAATCTACAGAAATTTTGGTTTGCACAATGATTTGTACTATAATACCTTTTTATTTTCTGGTTGTTGCTGAACTGTTATGGATACAGGAGCAGAAGAATATCACTACAACAAGTAGTATTTCAATAAAATACCTTAGGTTTTTTTTCCTTTACCTCACTCCCACTTTCTTTTCTGGAAAAGCACCAGCTACTGCTGTACTGCAGGGATAGCATATATGTAAATATATAATCAGTCACTGAATTGCTTTTTTCTTCTCTCCTGGTTTTGTTAGAGCTGTTCCTTTCATTCAGATATTTTTAGGAGGAAGGTGGGGAAGAGGATGAAGTTGTTGAATTGTTTCATACAATGACTGCTGTACTCTCTGCCCTGGTTCTGGTCCCATTTAAGGTCTGCTCTCTGGAGTGGGGGAGGGTTGCAGAGAAATTGGCCAAAAACAAAAATATTAATGAGTCTTAGGGATGCTGTGCTTGGGACTTCGGGAAGTGTCAGTATTTGCTGGAGATTTGCAGGGGAGCAAGATGGGGACTGCAAATAACCAAAAGCAGTTCTTCATTTGCAGGTTCAGAATTCACACTGTATTTTATCATATATTGCTTCTGTCTAATTCTCGAGGTATTCTTGTTTTATAGTCTTTTTTTCCTAGCACTTGCCTTTTTTTTTTATGGTCCTGGCAGACCCTCCCTCTTAGCACATGAAATCATGGATGCTGTGTATAAGATAGCGTTCTCAGGGCCATCACATGAGTAAAATTGCTGCAATCTTATTAACCAAATTTGTAGTTGGTTAGACCCATTTTGAATGATTTAAGGGACTATACTGCAGCACGAAAATTCAGCTCAGATTTAATCCGCTTTCCACTGAATTTCTACTGCTAAACAGAAATGCAAGTTTTAAAAATCACTGTAGGTTGAGGGAAGTCTGGAAAAACCAAAGTTGCTAACCAACTTTGGTGTCTCTTTTCTGTCACACTATGAGCTCATTTGTTGTTTAAAATTAAATATTTTCATTTCTTCATACCTAATGTTATTTTGCAGGGAGTTATTTCTTTAGAAATACTATATCATAGCTCAGAATATATGAAGTTCTTTACTAGTGCTCCATGGTCTGAACAATGTGTAAACAGTAGGTTTTAAATATTCCTTGATAAGATAAAGTGAAACAAAAAGCAATTGAGAATTCTCATGTTTGTGGTTAAACCCTTTCCAAAACAGTGTTGAAAGAAACTTTTCTTTTTTACTCTTCTTGCAGAAAATATAGCTCATTACTTGGGAAGCCTGTTCCTTTGTTTAAATGGGTAGTATTAAAACAGATGCTACCAGTGCAGCTGTGTGCTGAAGGAGTAGATTGTGGGGTAGGTGGTGGAATTCAGTTCCATCCTTCAGGGTCCTGAAGAAAAACACTTACACCTTGTAGGCGAATCAATGTTGCAGTAATTCTTTAAATTAAATAGGTGTTTAAACATCTAGTCAATGTGTAAGCTAAGTATTTTTTCTAAATTATTATTCCTTGTTTCTTGACAGCTCTGAAATAATTTGCATCCTTTTCCCTTTCTTATATGGAAACATACAACTATACCGTGAAACTTTACGGCAAGTTGTATGTATCACACATAATTTCAGTGATTCCAAATGCTATGAGTGGCTGCACTTATTTGAAACTTTTCAGGATATATAATTTTTATTTGTGTTGGGACAGTATGTTTGTTTGGAAATCACTCTTCTGATGTTACATTTTACCAAAATGTTGGCACAAGAGAGATCCCAAGGGGAATGTCGCAATTTTGGACATCATATTTTTGCAGAGTTTCAGCCCTATTACCCTGCTTTAAATCTACTGCAGCTATACAACTTAGAGGAGAGGAGGGTTGAAGTTTGCTGTCATTTTCACTTAAGCATTAATGAGAATTAAATTATGGAAGTAAAGCAGAAGAATCCCTAGGACAGACTAGTGTATTACAAGACAAAGCTTGTGCAAAGTAAGTGTCCATTGCATAAATTCCCTTGAAAACGTATGCTGTGTCCCTGCAGGATTTACACGATACTTTACTGACTCCTTTAGTATCTACGTATTCTTAATCCGGTTCTGGTCGGTCTGATTCATTTACTGTTTCCACTTAGGCTGGAGTCCATTGTGTTCTTTAAACCAGCAAAGGTAATCCCTGCCACCAGAACAAGGGACTCTTGCTGCCTGCACCTGGTGCTGGCGTGGGGTTTATGGGGCTGTGTGGTGAGGTGATCAAAAAAACCTGTTGTATTTAATTCCAATCAGAGTTTCCCACAAACTTCGACAATATGAAAGGCCTGGGACAAGCAAGAGAGGTAATAAAACTTCAGATTTGTCTGTAGCAGGAAGCAGGATCCATCACCATGGTCTTTCTTTGCATTTGAGGCTTTTATCTCCTGTTTTATCTGGATTAGCATATGGTAAGATTAGGATGTATATGGAAGCTGTCTTTATCAATCTGTAGTCGCAAGGTTTTTTTGCTCTTAGAAGAAAAGGGAAAAAAAGGGGGGGAAATGTCTCCCTTTTCTGTTTTTCTTAAGAAAGTAAACAAAGATCTCAAACTTTTATGTCAGGGCAATTAAATAATTCTACCTATGCAATGCAGGCTTAATGCTAATGACCTCTATTATTTTGTAGTTTTAGCTACCACTGTTAGAGGTGGTTGGAAACTTTAACTTAAAATGGTTGGTTTTTAAAATCAACTTTGGACGAGTTTAAGCTGAGGTCACATTTGAGACTAGCACAAGCTTAGAAGAAGCACTTAGTGCAAATTTTAATTTATATATTTTTAATACTCTTTGTTGAACAGACTATTATGTTCCATATAATCTTTTTGTATTGGTAAATTAGAAGTTTCCATGATTTTCATGTTTTCTTATGTGTGCACTGTGCGATATCTGCTGAGCTTCATATCTATTGCAGCCTCTGCTATAGTTAGCTTCAGTCATACCCATAGATTGGATAATAAGGTTCCTTCCCACTTTTACATTAAAGTACCTCTGGAGGTTTTTCTCTACAAAGTTTTTCATAGTGCTTCTTTCTACTGAGATTTTTAATTACTGGTTATTAGTTAGCTTGTAGCTTGTTCTAAGCATCGAGATAGATGTAGAGTCAGTTCCAGCTGCGCTCGGAGTGACCTCTTTTCCTTGGGCAACTTCATGCAATGTACATTGGAACAGTTGTAGGCAGGATACCCCTGATGAGGACTCTTTTTACTCTGGAAAAGCTTCCCTTTAAAGAAAAAATAAAAGTCAAGAGACACAAGACCCATCTTTATTGGGTGGATCCTTCATGGAATAAAGATACAGAAATTCTTGCGTCAATTTATTGTATATGTTTTGGGGTGGGAGCTTTTATCCTCTTACACTCATGAGGACAAATTGAAATTCAAAACAAATAAAGAAAACAGCAATTAAATTTGCAATTTTTTTTTAATCCTTCATGACACCCATTCAGGTTAGATGGGTTTTTACAATGAATGTCTGCCCTCCCTTAAAAAAGCAGAGGTAAAGCATCAGTCTATTAAACAGGCGGTATCTCTATAGGAATTCCCTGCTGATGCAAGATGCTCTTGATGTGAGCAAATCTCCTGTCAGAATTAAGAGCTGGGTGTGTTAGGAAGCAGGAGCTGTTAATGTGTGTTTGTGAGGTCCTTTGGCATTTATAAGCAAGTTTCCCTTGACCTTTAAAGAAAAAAGAATCCTTTGCATTATTATCATCATGCAGTTTTTACTTTTGAAGAAGAATAACACTAATGGATATTTCATACAGACAGACTCAGAACTGGCTAAGGGAAAATACTGATTCCTCAAATACTGATAGTAGTTTTGGTTAAACTCTTGTCTCTCGCTAAGCAAGGAATGTATCACCACAAAGAAGCAGTAAACCTTACTGATAGCAGCAAGCAGAGCGTTTCTCTGCAGCTGGAAAGACCCTTTATTGAAAATCCTTCCATTGCCTGGTTGAGATTACAGGCTTGAACTGGTGTCTCTCTGAAAAAGGGAATGCTTTGGCTACAGTATAGAAGGCTCATCTAAGGTATGTGCCTTGTGTTTCCCCTGTTGGAACTGTTACCTATAAGTATGTGTGTATCTGCATGAAGTCTTTATTTTAGAATAGAAATTTGAAGTTGAGACTTTCATGTAGCAGAGAGTACCTGAGCAGGGGGCTGGCAGAAAAGTACTTTCTGATTTTTCGACTAGGGCACTGCCCACCCAATACCAACTCCATAAGCTAAAGATGGTCCTGGAACAGAAATTTGAAGCTGGACTTCCAGCATCTTAAACCGCTTCCTCTTAAGTGCAAGGCAGTCCAGGATATGAAGGCGTGAATGTTGCATCTGGCTCTCTGTTTCTTGTTGTGGCTGTAAGATTTTAAAATATGTTGATTTATTTTGAGAGTCACTTCATGATCTAGAAAATTTTGCAGGTTGATTCCTGTCCAGCTGTTCCCCCGTGTGACAGCAAACATACAGACAATACTTGTCCTCATGAAGTTTGAAGATAACTTTACTGAATGCTTCTTTTTTCCTTCTCTTTAGATTTGTCACGGAACAGACTGTCAGAGCTCCCAGCAGAAGCATGTCACTTTGTTTCCCTCGAGAGTCTTAATTTGTACCAGAACTGCATTCGATACATCCCAGAGGCTGTTTTGAACTTACAGTCTTTAACGTTTCTGAATATCAGGTAACAATTGTCTTAGAAATTTTGCTTTAGCATAAGTAGTCTATGTTTATATATTTTGATGCATCCGTAAGTAATGGTGTGTAGTCATCAAGTTGTTATATTGTATATATGTGTGTGTATATATATATATTGAATTAAAGCAACCTGAACCAGACTTACCCAGTTAAGTGAATCGGGGAACACAGAGATTAAGCAACTACTTGTAGAAGAGGAGTATGAAGAAGAAAGCTAATTCCAAATTAAAGGACTCACAAAATGAATTCCAGTAGTTTTCATGTGGAGTAGAGGCATGCAGACTGAAAAAAAAAAGGTTGTAGCTTTTGGACAGTCTTTACAATTCAGCTCTCAGCAGCTGAGTAAGGCTTGTGCCATTTGCCTTTACCTTCACTGTACCAGTGGCTTTTAAAGATCTTTCTCAAGCATTAGCACTTCTCTGCCAGCATTAAAAACTAATTGCTGTAACTTAGCCTGTTGATGAAATTCTATTGTGTACAGCGTCCTCCATTTGTAGAAGGCCTTTTAAGAGGTGTGGAAAGTTTCTTGTCACAAATTAGCAGTGACATCAATCCAGAAGAGCTTCAGGCTGTTTCCTTCTGGTGTTATATTTTTGCCAATTTAGTATGCTTATGTTTCTGTATTTTCCCTTTTTCATTGGTGGGGAGAATTGTAGGAATAGGATGTGAATCAGGTCTGGGTTTTCTGTTCCTATGATCTTTTAATAGGTGCAGTGCAATTATTATCCTTTTAAAAGCTACTCTTGGTTCATCTATTGCTCAGTAGTTTGGGGTTTTAATAGTAGGGAAATACAGATTTCAATTATGAAATAATATAGCAGCATATTTTGGTAAATGTCAATACCTGATCAAAGCCTTAGTTAAGATCCTAATAACTTTCTAATCATCCAGTTAATGCTCCTTGTTATGTTTATTATTTTTAAAGGGAATCTTTCTCTTTTACAATCCATTCTCATCCTGCCTGATTCTCACCTGTAGTTATGGTCTAGTCACATGACCTCATATTTGCTTTAATAGTAGTTTATTATGAAATGTCCAAGACTGTATTTTGGAATAGTGAAATCTATCATACCAAGATTCTTGACCCATGTGACTTACTGAATATTTAAAGTATATTTCTAATTGAGTAAGTAATAACTTTCTCTGTGGCATTTTGTTCATGCTGACCTGCAATACCACTTATCCGAAAGGCTTTTGCACCCTCTTCAAACCTACTCATTTGTGACAGAGGGTGGCCAGTTATCAGAAGCACGCGAAAGGACATGAAAATATCATATTCCCCAACACTGGGTTTGAAAGCATCCAATCAGGGTTGGTAGTTGACATTCAGAGCTTGTTCACACATAACTAGATAAAGCAAGTAACGAAGAAAGACTTCATGAAACGGCTTTTACAGTAATAATTTTAAAACTGAGTTGATCATCTAAATGGAGCGTGATTTTTGTATGTCTTTCATTGCATTAAGATGTGAGGTGATTTCTCATTAGAGTTCTGATGATTTTGTTTTCTTTCTGTCCAAAAAGTCGAAACCAGCTGTCAACATTGCCAGTACACCTCTGCAGTCTACCACTAAAGGTTTTGATAGCGAGTAATAATAAGTTGGTTTCAATACCTGAAGAAATTGGACAGCTCAGACAGCTGACAGAGCTTGTGAGTATGCAGTTATTTTTTTTTTACTATTACTATTCATTTTTGATTGATGTGTTTAATAGGTTCAGAGGTGCTTCAGAATAATTTTTTTTTTTAAACTGATCAAAACAATGCAGGGATTAGGATGCTGTCTGGTCGTGTGCAAGATCAACATCCTGTTTCTCATTCTACTGAGAACTTTATGATTGTAAACCAGTCACTTGTATCCAATGACAAGTTTTTTAAATCTTCTCTTAGCCTAAGGAAGGTTTCTATCTGCCCTAGTATCTCCAACTATGTTTTGACATTGTATAGAGGTTTTAGAAAACAGTTTGAAATACTCAGAAATTTAAAAAAAAATGTATATGAGGGGAAGATGCCTTGCACTGGAGAGCAAATGATCTATGTCAATTTAACTAAGAGTCTTCCCAGTTTTTCAAAGGAAGGCTGGATGGAATTAGAGCTTTTAATGCATTTGTTTCTGGCAAAAAGCTTTTATATAGGAAGTTGTGCTCTCTCAAATAATATGGAATAACTTGTATGAGATTAAGATAAAATAAGCTTCTATGATTAATCTTTTAAAGCGTTTATTTCCCCATGTATTTAAAATGAGAATAATGTTTCACATCAGCAATGAGATTTAATGAATATAAGGACCTGAGGTGAAAATAGTTGTCTTTTTCTCTCAATCCCCAAATAAAGTGCTACATATTTTAGTGAACAGAAGCTTACCAATCAGTGGTAACTCATTCTTTACTCTTACTTTGTAGGATGTGAGCTGTAATGAAATACAGACAATACCTCCACAGATTGGCAATTTGGAATCCTTGAGGGACCTAAATGTCAGAAGAAATAATTTGGTGCATTTACCTGAAGGTGAGATAAGGGCTGTGACTGATAACAGCATAAACTTCAAGCATTCCTTTATTTTCAATGCCTTTTTCTTCTCCTGAGAGCTAGAAGCAGCACACTTCATTATTTTGTAACACATATTTTATACTCTTGCTTTTTTATACTATTTTGATCTGCTTAATTGTATGTTTATTTTCTATCTACAGAGCTTGCTGAGTTGCCTTTGATTCGATTAGATTTCTCCTGCAATAAAATAACAACAATACCAGTTTGTTATAGAAACCTCAGACATCTGCAGACCATCATGTTAGAGAACAACCCTCTCCAGTCACCCCCTGCACAGGTAAACTGCACTGAGGAATTCAGATGTCTAGTTCAACTAAAAAGGGCAGAACGAAGTTACAGACTGAATGATTATACTACAAACTTTATTTAAGAACAAGAGGACGTTAAAGAAATTGTATGTTCTGAAAGTGTTAAACAGAACAGCTTGAAAAATCCCTTTTTCTCCTCTTGCTTTACTGCATTAGTAGTCTCACCTGTGGGATATTACTAAGAATTCCTCTGTTAGCATTGTACTAATGTTAGCTGAATGTTTCTGCTTTCAGAGGAAGAGAGAGGAAGCTCTGTTAGGCAATTTTGTTTCACTCGAATGTCGAAATTTTGATTGAGACCTCAGTGCCACATTGCAGCAGAGTGCGCAAATTGGCCTTTGAGCTAGAAACTGCAGTATGGCCAGTGAGTAATTTGATTTTTAATGTGGGTATATAAGCCCTGGAGTGTTACAAGTTATTCTGTGATCTGCTGCTTCTGAGTCAATAGTGGCACTTGCTAAGACCTGTAGTTTCATTAGGGTTTTGCCTCCCTTTTGAAAGCAAAGACAGCTGTTACTTGCTTCATTCACTTTAAATTTGAGCTTGCTTTGGCAGTCTGCCACTGCCATTCCAAGCTGGGCATGGGTGGGATGCATCTGTTCTGATGCCAAGGGTATAAATTCTACTACTTGTAAATGCTTGTGTCTTGTTTGCATGATGAAATTTCAGCGTGCAGCTGACAAAGTTGCATGCAGACCAGATGTACTTGGAGGACGGCTTCCATTTGTCTATCACAGGCATCCCGTGATGCCCCCCTGTAGCCATTTCTCTAAAATTCCATGAGATTAGAGGAAAAGATGCATTAATTGACATAAGTGTGCTCATTTATTACTCTCAACTACAGATTAAATGTCTATAGAGTACAAAATGTATTCTTAAATTACACTTAGGTAATTTATTTTTTTTTTTAAGATCTGTATAAAAGGAAAAATTCACATATTTAAATACCTGAACATAGAAGCTTGCAAGATAGCTCCAGACTTGCCTGACTATGATAGGAGACCCATGGGATTTGGATCTTGGTAAGTTTGGGACAATTTCAATTTCCTATTTTTTATGACATTCAGGAAAACTTTGTCAGCCTGAGTTTTTTTTAAAAAATAGATCCAAGGATTGCTCTTTGGTAAGTGCATTGATGGAGCTGGCTTTGAAGAACACTGTGTTAACTCATGCATTGTAACAAGGTATTGCTATATAAGAAGCAAGGAACAGTTCAGAAGAAAACAGTATCATGTGAAAGGCAATGAGTTGTTGTACAGTAAGAGAATGTTGATATCTTCACAGTACAGGAGGCATCTTCTCATGTTTTTAACGTGTATTCAGATTATATGATAATATTCTCCACACGCTTACTGAAGTATACCCCTGCTATGATTTTTAGCTTTTGTACAGAATTTTATAACTACTGTGCTCAAACTGCAGGTGTAAATGCTGATCTCCACCCCGTTAGTAAACTGTTGTTTTTGGCAGGCTTTCACTTGGCACTATTGCTCAGCATTGTAACACAAATATTGGAACAGTCAGCTGTATCAGCTGCTAAATTAAGATGTCTAGAGAAAAGCAGTAGTTAAGATTTATTTATGTTACATGATATAAACGAAGAGAATGAAGTAAGAAACTAAATATATATAAAAATTATCTCAGTCATCTTGGAAGGTGGCATTAAGGTGTGGAAGAATAAGGTGGTAAAGGATGTACTGCTGTCTTAGCAGCAATAAAATATGAATCAAGAGGGCCTCACAATAAATCATCATGAGTCAGATTTGTGAAGAAGAATCTGCATGAGGGACTGACAGAGGGATTCCTCATCAGCACTGAATGTCTTAAATTATTTTTTTACATGAGGTTAACATATGAGCATTTTATGAGTGTGACGCAGTTTCCTAGAGCTGTTACAGAAGATTTCTGCATAGTACTGGGGATTGTGTCCTGTTACTGAAAAGGCTCTAAATGATAAAATGTCGCGATCTATTTAGCGTAGTTTGTTTATTTTTAAGAGAAATTTCAACAAATCAGTGGGCTATATATTTACTGATTTATTGTTGGCTGTAGTTGTATATTACTATGAAAGCTTTAATTAATTGCTTTTGTGAAATGAGAAGAATAAATTTATTTTAATCATAGCTTGGAATTATGAATGTAAAAACAAGTGCAGAACTGGTTGAGGGTGCTTTCTCTAGAGTTGCTTCCAGATTCAGCCATATGAAATGAGCTTCAGCTGTCTTTCCTTTAGCTGTATTTCTGTCCCCAAGAGGAGATAAGATTTGGTGGTAGAATTATTTCTTGTTACCGTGCTGTTTAGGACCTTTAATGCTGCACATGATTCCTCCTGTCTTCATGTACGTATGGAAGAACTGTCCATGGACCTGAGAAAATTAGGAGAAAATACTAGAATGATCTAGTTGAAGAGAGGATCCCAAATTATTATATTCTTCTGGAATTTGGGATGAAAGAAATAAAAGCATTCAACTACAATATAGTTAATATTTCCAGGCAAGTCACAAGAGCTTTATGTTTGTTATCTTCAAAGGTGACCAACAGAAGTAAGATACCAGTCTGTACACTGAGGCTTTGTAGCTGTTTTATCTGATAAGCTAGGTGAAATACCATGAAGGTTAAGAAGCTGAAACCGAGTGGTAGAGATTCTTAAAGTTTAAAGAAGTTGGAGTTGTGCTGTGAGTTCACTGTTGATCAAAAATTTCTTAATAACTTAGTTATTAATAGTGCTAATAAAAAAAGGCACTCTGAAACATTATGGTAGAAATTGTGGTTTAGAGGTCCTAGTGCAGCTAGTTACTTGTTTTAGCCTTGTCAAATTATGTCAACCTGTCTTACCAGAATGAAACCTTGTATGTTACAGTCCTTTCCTAAACATAAGTTGTGTGAAATTTATCTTGCAGCGAATTTTGATGTGCTGCAGCCAGTCTCTCATTCGCAGTTCACAGCAGCTGGGGTTTGTACTGGAGTGAATGGGGTTGAGAGGAGGCAGAACTGCCAAAGCCGACTAACAATTCTTTTGGCACTGAGGCAGACAGGTATAGTCTGGAGCTAGAGTGGTTTAAAACATTAAGTACTCATGCATGAACCACTGTAGTGGATATTCTGGAACTCGGGCAACTGTTCTTTCTTACAGGAGGTAAAAATACATGTTTTAGTGTGGCTTTGGAGCTGCGTCTTTGAAATGTTGGCAAGTATTGTCTGTCTGTTGGCTCTTGGCCTTACCAGGCATCTAGCTTCTCATCCCTTGATTTCAAGACTTACATAGCTCCCCGGTGCTGTATGATTATAAACATGTAAAGTGTGCAGCATTGAATAGTTGTTTTAGATGCAAGAGCTGCAGAAATAGAAAGCAGTTTTCATGTTAAAAAGGAGAAGAGTCCTGGCAACAGTGATTATGATTTTTTGCGGTTCCAGATAACCTTAGTGCTAGCTTTTCAAAATCTATAATGGAAAAGGAAGGCTAAAGGAAGAAAATTTGTATCAAAATACTTCTCTATTTTAGAGATGTACCCAAATAGTAACTTTGAGGCTCTTCATTTCAGAATAATTGCTCAACTTACAACAGGGTTCTCAAGAGATTCCAAAAATATTGGTGCATTTAAAATGGAATTTGTCTGCAGATGGATTTTAATTTTCTCTGAATCATGTTTTAAATCCAGTATTTAAACAATGTGAACTGTTAGCATAAGTATGGTTCTATTGTTTGTTAGTGATACTTTAACTGTGCTGGGTGATTTCATAGTCTTTCTTTTTTCTTCCCCACCCAAGAGAAGGCAGTTACTTTCCGTTTCCCCTTATTTCTTGCTGGGGCTTATTACACAGATGATCTTTCTGTTCAAATACAGGGACCGTAAAGGTGGAACTCCTTTGAGTTAATCACAACTCCGTGCAGGTACAAAAGCTTGTCTTTTGGTATACATTTGCAGCATCTAGATCTGCGTAGAAGCAGCTGTATAGCCTAATGTTTCACATCTGTAGCCCTTCATGCCTCCTCTTAGATTTTTTCTATTTTATGTCTCTCTGAAAATTAAAATCTCCTAGCGTAATAGTCTGTTGCTGTTCTACAAAGTCCCATGCATGCGTATGGTGCTGCATAAATAATAATAATAACAGTAATTTGAAAATAAGTATTTCCTGAAAAGGGGATTTTAGTGGGAGCAACAACTTGAGAGCAATACCAGTGAGAAAATGACCTGCAATTTAGTTATAATGGGGTGAAGCAATTAGCGTCCTGAAATTCATTCTTCCTTGTGTATTATGTAGTAATTACTGTTGCAGTTCTCCCTGGGGCATGGATTGCCAGCAGGACAGTTGAGCCATTGTGAAATGCCATCTGCAGTGCATCAGACAAGTCCCATTGTCTCTTTTGCTGTAACTATCTGCAGCAGTTGCCAAGCTTGACATCTGTGATGGCTGTACTGCTGAATTATGTAGTTTCTGAGTCCAGAAACTTAGAGAAGAGCTGTATGGCTGTTTGGTTATGTGTATTGTAACACCAGGCACTTGTCTAATGCCTTTGTCTAGACAGGTCATTGACAAAGTCAGGCTCTGTAGATGAAAATTATACTTCTATATTTGTTATATTATGAATCATTTGCTATACTGTCCAGTGTACTGCACAGTTTCTTAGGTTATTATGATACAGAAGATAGCTATGTAAGACATTTTGCATTCTTTGGTGTAGAAGTAGTATATTCTGGTATACCTATATTTTTAGTAATGTTGCATGAGTTCACGCTTTCTTATGAAAAAGTTTGTGGGACAGTGTTTTTCAACCCAAACACAAATAGTGAAAAATCAAAGTTTGACTTGTTAAACACTGAAATAGGAGAGCACTTTGTAGTTTCCTTGGTCATAATTTCTGCTTGGGAACTGTTTGAAGTACGGATATATACTTTGGATCAAATTAGCTCTTAAAATACTGTGCAGCAGCAGGTGGGCAGCTGACTGGTGAGTATGTTTGTAAGCACATGCCTCTATATGGCCATATCTATATGGCAAATGCAGTATGATACTTTCTAGTATGCTGAGCTTGTGAACACACAGCAACTGTGCTTGGTGGCTTATTCTGCTTTTGTTCTGTAATAGCTGACAAACTTTTGGTGGTGGTTATATTACAGTAACTAAAACTGTGTGTTTGACAGCCATGAGGAACTCTATTCCGGCCGGCCATATGGAGCACTTGATTCTGGCTTCAATAGCGTCGACAGCGGAGACAAAAGATGGTCAGGGAATGAAGTAAGTGTTCCAGCTTTATATTTGTTGAGTGCAGTACTGTACAAAAAGGACTAATAAATATAGATCTGGAAGTATATTCAGTACATAACATGTATGTGCTAGCATGCAAGTTGCCTTGAGCCAAAACTATTTGTTGTTTTATTGGAGAGGAAAAAAAACATAATTTTATACGGGATGGACATAAAGTTGGAAGTAGTAAGATAAATACATAAAACAGTGCATGACAGGTTAATTTACTGGAGCATAAAGCATGAGGAAAATGGTACTCCTCATTTTTAAGAAAGCTTGTAACAGTATCATATTACAATGTTGAATCAACTATAATTACTCATGAATAGTTGATTCACTAAAATCTGAACATGAAAATTAAGCTTCTAAAATGAGACAGAAATTTCACCTTCTTTCTTTGCAGCATATTTCAAATGTTAAAAATAATATGTTTGCTATTTAGAAACAGGAAAATGGGATCTCTTAGCAAGGAGACCATCAATTATTCTTCCCGGAAAAAAGCTCCCTCTTCCTCTTGGGACAGGTAGAAAAGGCAGTAGCCAAGACCTAAAGCATTTCAGTGGGCTGTACTCCGTACACCTGCTTGCACTCCTAGCTTGGTTTTTGAGAGTGTTCCAGATGTTTCCATCCGGCGAAGTTTTCAGGCACTTGTAGATACTGCAGGCAAAACTGTAGGCAAGCTGGTTTTTTTTTAGGAAAGCTTAAATATGTGGGGTTTTAAAAGCAATACTCAATAGCTATATTTTGCTTTAACTTGCATGTTTTGTTGTTGCAAAACAGGACGGTTGAAGTAAAAACACAAATCAAGAGGTAGTAGTTTACAAGACGATGTTTCCAAAAAGTGTTTCTTGACCTCACTGTTTGTTTTCTAAAGCCAACAGATGAGTTCTCAGATCTCCCTTTACGTGTGGCAGAGATCACTAAAGAACAGAGACTGCGAAGAGAAAGTCAGTATCAAGAAAACCGAGGGAGCACGGTCTTAACTAATGGTGGAGGTAAATAGTGATCTTTGGCTAAGAATATTTATTGTCATCTTTACTAAAGTTCCAGAATATTTGTTATAAATAGTAGGTTGCCTAAACAGTAAAAAGAGAATGATCTAGGTGGAATTTCACAAAACCACAGTTGTGTAAACAATATAAAACCACATGTGTTAAGGATGTTACAAAGCATAATCAAATAGCAAATGGAATAAGGATTAGCTGGGAAACAACATCAGCCTCTGTGTACATGCTATGTTAAAGTCTCCAAATGTCTCAAACAGTATTTTTGAATCCTGAATTTCAGTGGTTTGCTGCTTAAGCTACTGGGGACAATTTACAGCAGTAGTAAATTGTCCGTGCTCTTGCCGACTACTGTCAGAATGGGATGAGCAATTTTGCCAGGGAATTTTGTATTTCCAAGAAGCAAAAGCACCTCATTCAGCAGTTTCAGGTTTTAATCCAAACATGGAAGCCTTCTAGGAGACACTGGTATTTCTGAGCAGTGTTACTTTTTTGCACCTTCTCAATTTGTTGTCCTGCAGTCTTACAAGTAGCACCCTCATATTTATTCAAGAGGTGATAGCACTTCCCATGTTTCTTGATGTCCACACTCTTTCTCAATTTTAACTTCCATTAATCTGCTGCTACCACTGATTCACAGTTCAGTCCTCTTCTTATTTAGATGTCGAATTTTAGCATTCTCCCAGATTTGTTTTTTTTCAGTCATCCCCTCTTCTCCGTTTTTTTGCGCTACTGATTATTAGATCTCATCCCTATATACTTTGATGTATTTTTATTTTTTGTCAGCTGCTCCCTGTTTTCCGTTTTCCCTAATGGCTTCAGTTCATATTCCCTACCTGAGTATCACTCTTCCCAGCTAGTCTTAATCTTCTGTGCCCAACTCCAACTTTTTCTTCCTTCCTTCCTCATCCCAGTGTTCATCTTTTGCCATCTTCCTTTCTTGGTCTTACTCTTCTCTGTCACAATGTTTTGCTTTATTGCCACCTTTTAGAAACACCTGAAACTTTCTGGTTGCCTCACACTCTTTTACATGTTAACAGCCAAAAAAATTCAGTTCAAACAGTTAAATTCTGGCAAAGTTAGAAGAATTGAAGACATGGTGTTATGGGAAGATGTGGGCAGCCTTAATAACACATAGCGCTGCCAGCTCTACCTCTAAGTCTAACTTTATTTTGTTCTTTGGGATTTATACATCAAGGATTTCAAAATGCCTCACTAGTCTTTTAGACTGAGCACAGCCAGTTCATGAGTAGGAGTATCCGAGAGGGGCATAAGCCGTAGCATGTGGCTGTCAGTGATCCTTTCCAATTTTGTGTTCCTAACACAAATAGAAAGGTCTTTCACCCTCTACTGTATTACTATGATGATTTAAGTTTAATAAGCAAGTCTAGAAAGAAGGGGGGTTTGTTTTGATTTGTTTTGTTGTGGTTATTTATTTTTTTTAAGATTTGAAACTGAGTTGGAGATTTAATGAAGCCAAAGTACATAGGAATGATGTTTTGGATGGTTGTAGTAGCAGAGGAGGTGGCTTTGGCGGTAACAGTTGCTAGATTGTGTGGTGAGGCAAAGAGAAGTCTGTTTTACACAAGCAGGAAAGGGGTGGGGGAGTAGAAAAAGAATGTTGGCAAGGGAGTCTGGAGCAAGTTTGGGGTGAGTCTGAAGAAAAAGAAAGCTCTAGTGCTCAGAAAGGAGCTTATGCTTTCCCCTGCATCCCCAGCACAGTATTTTTGTCCAGGGTGGTTTACTCAATGTCATGACTCAGAATCCTGGGTAGAATGTGTAAAAGCAGTGACAAGTGAAAAAATTGCCCTACATAGTATAACCCACACAAGGGAAAATCAATACTAGCCAAACTGTGCTGTTTCTTGCTCTCATTTCAGTGCTTCCTAATTTCTTTTTTCATTCCTCCTTTCAGAACAAAACTGCAGATGCTTTTATATTCTTTTAGAAGGATTTTGTTGCTCTCTGTACTCTCCTTCATTTATGTTTCCATTTGCATCCAGATAATTTGGACATGCTGACCTGTGTTTTGTTGTAGTAATAATAAAAAATAGTAGAAGTACCTATCATATCCATTCTAATTTTTCTGACAGACATTAATTAGAGCCAAGAGAAATTATTCAAAACATACACAAATCATTGTACAGTCTTCCTGTTGATAGATTTTGATAGATAGTTTTCAGTATTGGAAAAAAAATATATCACAGTATTACATTACTTCTTCAGTCACTGCAGAAGTATCTGCGGCCAGCAATTTAAAGCTATGTGCTTGATACATGTTTCTCATTGCTTTTTCTAAACCATTACTTTCATCATTATTTAAAAATCTGACATTTAACGAATATTAGTGGGCCAGGCGCAATTCAAGAGCTTTCAGGCTGAGCTTTCCCAGATGGAAGAAAAACAGCAGGGCCTTATTTTCTGACATTGCTTTTCTGTTGGGTTTTTCCTCTCCTGTTGATTATCTAATTATGGTTCTTTTTTTTGTGTCAAGTGGAACATGATCTCGATCAGATCGATTATATTGACAGCTGTGCCACAGAAGAGGAGGAGGAAGAGGTGAGGCAACCCAAGTGCATGGACGCAGACAGCCTCAGCTCACAATTCATGGCATATATTGACCAGCGGCGAATCTCTAATGAGGTGGTGCTTTTACTTAAATTAGATAAATTCATATGCCCCAGGAAAGTACTATTGCTTCTGATCCTCAGAGATTTTCTTTCAGTTTTTTGTTTGTTTTTTTTTTTTTAAACACAAGGAAAGAAACATAATTAAGCCTAATACAGGAGAAGAGCACAGTGTTTGCTTTGTGGAGGGTCAGAGCTGAAGTGTTAAGCTGATCCCAAGTGCCCTTTGGGATATGTGGAATAAGTCTAAGGCAGCCACGCTGTTTTCCTGTCATGTGGGTTCTTGCAAATTTGTGCTTTAGGCATAAATCTATGAAGTAAATGGTTTTTCCAAAGGAGTTCTCTCTTCAGAAAACACAGAAAATGATGCTTCCAACTGAAGATTGTTGGTATTTAGAAAATTATTAACCTCTGCTTGGTCATACTGAATATATACCAGCTTTCTCAACGGAAAGATGTTGATTGTTATTAGTGTAAAAATTTAGTACAAGAATTTTGGAACTCCATTAATTTGGCTGTTCATGTTGATTATAAGTTATTTGCCAGGAAACTCACTGCCTTGAGTGTCCATTTTAAATTTAGACTAACTTACATATTCAGACTTTTCAGAAAGTCTGCTATTTGCAGCAAGCAATTTCTTTCTCTCTTCCTATTGAGCAAGGCTTGAACCCACAGGTATAGACTTGGTTATGTACACAGTCACCTTTCTGAAGAAAAGCCATCATCTGTAGTTTCAGATAAACCTGATGCCACACTGTTCTTAGTCAGTAAATGTATACAATTAAATGAACAATAAGTGGAATTATTGCTAGACAGGTTAGAAAGTTTTCCAGACGGCTTTTTACAAACATCTAGAAACAGACATGACTAGCTCTGGATATTGCCCTATTTTCTCCTCACTAAAAAAGGAAAAAAAAAAAAGAGGGCAAAGTAGCCTCTCTGTTCTTTTTTCCCAAGAAGTCTAAACAGTATCTTTATCATTTTTATTCTGGAGTATCTTTCTGTTTGAGCTGGTATGTAACACTTGAACTGGAATGCGACATTCCAGAAATCTCAGTAACAGTAACTGCAGTGTAATTCCTGAGAGCCGGGATTTGTGCACCCATTTCCCCACAACACAGGGATGAAGTTTGTTTTCATGTATTTTTTGACAGCATTCACAATAATAGCTGCTTTAATTGATTGCTTACTGTATCCAAATGATGTCCTGGTGCAGACAAGGGCAATGGTTCCAGTAAAGTTACTGTCACTTTTCTTTAGCTCATGTCATTTCATTGCTTTCTAGGTACACCAGGATTAGTGTGCACTTTAATAAAATGCCCTGGAGTTGCTTTGAAATTGTACGAATGCCAAAACTGAAGATGCCTTTGCTCCAGTTGTAGCAGCCACTGCTGTGAACACACAGAGAAAACTCTTCCTGGTTAAGCCATTTGGATGGTACACTTTTGGAAAGTGTCCTCAGAAGTCGAACCTATAGAAAGAGATTTTCAGCCACATAATGTTTCCTTCTGCGTTGTCAGTCTTAATTAATACCTGTGTACTCAGCTACACAGCTCAGTGGCTCATTGTGCGTACTACATGAATAACCTGTCTGAGAAAATCTTGTGGTTGACATGCTTAAATGGTACCTATTGTGCTGCGGTTCAAATGTGTCCTTTCAAAGGTCTTTTGTGTTTTGAAGCAGAAAGATACTTGCTCTTTGAAGAAAGAAAAAGAAATTAAAAAAATAAAGAAAACCAAACATGGATCTTTAATGTTCACGTAGGAGCCTTGTCCTTATTTTGTCCACTTTATATTACTGTTTACTGTGTTTAAAATCAGTGATACAGGCTGAAGAGTTGCATTCATTTTGCAAATCTTATAAATTCAGTATCAAATCACAAAAGCTGATGCCATTTGAAGCACAGACACAAAAGCAACACTCAGAAAAGGCAGCTATTGGCAATACAACCCTAGGGCTCTTTGCTGTAGATAGTGAAAAACATTGATCAACATCAAAAAAGCTATTCATAGGGATCTATCTGTTCACAGAAATTGAACTGCTTATAACTGGTATTATTGTCTCTAAAGAGACAATCCAAAATACTGTACCACTTAGGAAAGCTAACTATGCAATGTAGCAACATACATAGAGGCACAAATGAAAATTGCTAAGTTAATCTTCAAAAATTTTGCATTTTACTAGATTAATGGGTATCAGTAGAAGTTTTAAAATAATGCCAAGGGCAATATGTCTTTGTTTCCAATGGGATAATCTCTTTCATAACTCAAATTGAGCCTAAAATGTTCTCATTCATGCTATGTTTTGCTTTCCTATTCCCTCTGTGACCTCTCTTTAAGGGCATCATAAGAGAACAGCACTGTTGTATCCTGTATTTCCGAGAGTCCAGACTGCATTGCTGTACACTTGTACATATATTCCTCAGACCTTAATTCTACATTTCTCCTAAGTGACGTTGTTTCTTATACATTTACTTCTCTGCATGATTCTTAATAGTGGAGGTTTTTAAACTGTTAAATGTATCATTAGGTGTATTTAATCTTGAAACTAAATTTTCTTTAAATTGCAGGAAAAAGTAAGCAAGCTTGCCTATTAGGAAATGAACACCCCTGAGTGAACATCCCTGTTTTGTGGTTCTTTGAATTTATGAATACCAGTAGTTACAAACATTGCTCTAAAAAAAGATTCTTTGACATTAATGTGCAGTATTCTGAACAAGTCTAATAATCTTCTGTGTTATTTTGCTTAGGCCTCACCAGTAAAGCCTGTGTCCATCAGAGAATTTCAGAGAACAGAGGATACAAGACGATATTTACATCAAAACAGGTAAGAATGTGTGGTAACAGTAATTTTCTCCGAAGTTCCATGATTAAAACAGAATGCATATTTATTGAATGTGTTTAGAAAATGACAGTGTTTTGTGTTGCCTCACCCAAGACGTGCATGGCACTTTATAAGTTACTGCTCCAGATTAGGAATTTGTGTTCTAATAATAGCAGTAACCAAACTGCTTGGCTGTTCTAAGTCAGGTCTCAGCTTTAAATTGGTTAAAGCATATACTTTTAAACTGATTTAATACCTACTTTTCATGATTTAATTTGTGCGTTGATTAAATAGTTGGCTTAAGATAAATTATTCAAGGGACAGAAGGGATAAAGTTACTGCAGGTTTAGGGGAAGCAGAGAGATCTGATGTGCTATGAGGTCACATTCTTAGTGGACTCTTGGTACCTGTAGTACTGCAGGGGGTTAGTTTAATATAAAATGTGCTTTTCTGTGCCATAATCATTAGGTTACATCAGGGAAGGAAGAATTAGGATGGGAGTCAATGCTGGAAAGAGGTCACTTAGTTTAATGAAGTAGACATTTGAATTATGTCCATACTCTTTAGTGATTACTTGGCTTATTGGAGGGAATGCTTATCTGTTAAATATGGGTCAGTGTTAGGATATAAATCAGGTGGTTGGGTTTGAGAAGGGTGTTTTGGGGGTCTATAGTTAAAAGAACAGAAGATAAGCAGATGTATAGCTTCTTGCTAATGGAACTAGGATTAAAATTGATAGCACCCTTAATATGCCTTTGAAGCATTTCAGTATTCTGTGGAGTGAAAATGATGTGCAAGGACTCAGCAGAAAACCATTTGTACTAGGAATGTTAAAAAAAACCACAACAGACAGACAACTGCTAGCCATAAGTGTGTCACTACTTACGCTGTCGGTAGAAATTAATTTCTAGTGGCATTCTAAAATGGTATTGAAAGAGAAAATGAAATCAAGAATAGTGTGTAAATTTTTTCCAGAGTTATGACAACATTTTAATAGGCATTTTGAAACATGCAATAGATGTGCATATACCCTCCTTTTTATTGATATAGCTACTGTAACTCCCTCAGCATATACTGGCATTTGTTAATCCTGTAGTGTGGGTGCTCTTGGTTTGAAAGACTGTTTATTTTTTGTCGTTGTTTATTTATTTATTTTTCTAGTTGACTGTTTGTGGTCAACATGGAAATAATTAGACTTTACGAACACTGGATTCCATGACATCTGAAGGAAATAAGAGTAGGCTTGTTAGCCAGGAGGGAGCTGCTGTTTACATAGGCAGATTTTAATGATAAAGGAAATTGTAGTTCACTAGAGTATCCAGTGTTTTCAGAATTCAGCTTAAGGATGGCAGCAGATCTTCATGCAGAAGTAGTTAATGAAAGACCTAAATAAATTGTAACTTACTCATATTATGCTGAATCAAAGTGAAATTCGTAATGAGGCACTAAAACCATGTCAAATTGTGTAAAATCAGCCACATGACAATGAGTAACTTTTTATATTTTAAACTTGTATTAGTCAGATATTTCATTTGTGGCGACCACAAGCTGTAATCTGCTTCCACAGTAATTCTGTGCAAATGCCTTGGCAGGCAGGCTCTTCTTTTTTTTTCTTTTTTTTTTCTTTTCAGCATACTAGAGCCGTTAAAACTCTTAAAGAGTTGGATGTAGAGCAGACTTCATCTCAAGAGTACTTACATTAGTTGATTCAATTCCATAAATACAGTTTGTGCCTATGGCCAGGCTGTGGTGCTTTTCTGATGCAGCAAAGCTGTGTGCACTCTGGTCTGATATGCTTCTTGGCACTGAGTTGAACCCAGTCGTGTCCACTCAAAACAGCTCAGTAATGCATTTGTCATGTGCATCAATGCTAATTTAAGTAACAGAGGAGACCTATAGCATATGTGTCTTCTACATCTCTTAAGTTTCTCTGTGCAGAATAGGTAATAAATCTATATGCAGGCAGCATGACTGACAGTCTTTGGAAATGAACCAGTGTCTCTCCATTCCTTAGCTGCCCCTGGAGAGGAGGTTGCAGACTGTAGGCTGTCAAGAGTAACCTACTCAATTTCCATTTACTTTCTTTGGAGGAAGCAACATGGCAGGGAACGTGCTGTAGACTGTGAACCTTGAGAATTGTTTCAGTGCTAGCAGCTGCCTTCTAGCAAAGAATCAACTACAAATTTTCTCTTTTACTGTTGATATGACATAAGAGACCAGTTATTGTTTACCTTGTGACTGCGATGGCTTGTATCACTGACAGAAAGTCACCTCTTGATTGGTGAAGTGAGCAGATTGGTTCTGAAAACATCGGAGGATGCTAGTGTTTAAAACTAATTCTGCTCTTTCCAGAGCAGAATAAGGGCCACAATAACCAGAACATAGTCTTGAGAGAGTTATGTTTATTTGGTTATGAACTGTAGTATTTGTGATCTGACTTAGTATCACAGCATGATTTCTTTAGTCCTCCTAAGTTTCGCCTTTGTTATCTGAAGCTAATTGTCTAGGCAAATACTCTTACAAAGCCAGTTGTTACATAGAGAATAATTCACCTGACAGTAGTTTCCGTGCATCAGTGGCCAATCCCCCTTCCGCCTGGTGTTTACCCACAGGGATACTGATGAATTACGAAGACCTGAAACTCTAAATTTGATGCAGGACAGAGAGCATCACCAAGTACTAAGGAGTTATGTGGACAGGACAGAGAGGTAGGGAAAAGAAACATATTGTTTCTACTGATTAATTTTATTTCATTTTCCCCCCCTAAATAACCATAGTAACCAGATCCTCTAAATGAGTATCATCTGAAAAGTTCATGGGTTCGTTACTTAACCAGCTTTTAGAGAATGGGTATAAAGTGTACTGGTTATCTCAATGTAATAGGCCAAGCCTACAATCCCATTGGTACATCTTGAGCTGCAGAAGAACTTTATTGCAATTCAGGAGAGATAGAAATGATTGCACAAAATCTGCCATGCACAATGACTTAAATCATTATTGCAGCAGCTGGTTTAACAGCTTAGCTTGGTAAACAGTTGCTCTTTTAGATTCGATGAAATGTTTGTGTGTTGCTGACAAATCATGTTTGAAAAATTGTATTTAAGATAGCAAGTATAATTACTCTCTTTTCTTCCATTCATCAGACCCCTGGCTGATTCACCTTACTTTCTCTCCCTATCAAGTCATCACAGTCAGGTAACTTTACTACTTTATTCTAATCATAGAATCATTTAAGTTGGAAAAGACCCTTAAGATCATCGAGTCCAACTGTAAACGTAACGCTGCCAAGTTACTGCTAAACCATGTCCCTCAGCACGATGTCTGCACGTCTTTTAAATACTTTCAGGGATACTCAACCACTTTCCTGGGCAGCCTGTTCCAATGTTTGACAACCCTTTCAGTGAAGAAATTTTTCCTAATACCCATCCTAAACCTCCTCTGGTGCAACTTCAGGCCATTTCCTCTTGCCCTGTTGCTTGTTACTTGGGACAAGAGACCAGCCTCCGTCTCGCTACAACCTCCTTCCAGGTAGTTGTATAGCCTGATAAGGTCTCCTCCCCTCAGCCTCCTTTCTTCAGGCTGAACAACCCCAGATCCCTCAGCTGCTCCTCGTAGGAGTTGTTCTCTGGACCCTTCACCAGCTTCTTTGCTCTTGTCCAAAGGGACACGCTCCAGCACCTCAATGTCTTTCCTGTAGTAAGGGGCCCAAAACTGAACATGGTATTCAAGGGGATGCAAAACCAAACTTACATAAGCCATAAGGCATGGACTGTTCCTCCGTAATCCAGCTGTTGTACCCTGTGTAGCTCTGTCCTTACAGCTGTTTTGTGGCAGGTGACTAATACAGACCCCGAGCAGCACCGCAGGCACATAGAGCGTACCCGCCGGGAGGCCCAGCTAGCAGCGCTTCAGTACGAGGAGGAGAGGATGAGAACTAAGCAGATCCAGAGAGAAGCTGTCCTTGACTTCGTTAAGGTGCCTACTTGACACTTTACCTTTTCTAAATCCCTTATTGAAAATTAATTGCCAAGATCATTAATACTTGTATGTTTCGCTCTTGGGCATGCATGACACTTTATAAAGAAAATAGAAAAGTAGGATTTAATTCCATTCAGTGTTGGTGCTGCAGCTTAACAGAGAGAAAACTAGAACTGGGAAGGGAAGGAAAAGAGAAGAGATTTACCCAAAATGTGATTGTTGTAAAGAATTCTGTTTTTACATAGTCTGCATCGTTCTTTCAGTTTTTCATTTGTGTAGATGTGATAGGATTGGTGTACAAAGGAAGGGAACTTTATTTTAGAAGCATAGAAGCAATTTAATTTTTAAGACGAATTTAGCAGAGAAGCAAAGCAGTCATACACACAAGAAGATAATGTTGCCTGATTTATTTTGGCATTTTACAATGCATAAATAAGTTACCTCCAGGTAAATAAAGCATTGGTGCAAATTTCTGGTACATCAGTGTCACCGTGTCTTTGATTTCTCTTTCCCTGCAGTCAGTATGAAGTATTCTGCTGCTTAAGGCGCAGACTTGTTTGTGTTCTACTTGTCTTAAATATATTTTACTCTTTGCTGCTCTGGTGACCTACCCAAATCTGGCCATCACAAATTTAATAAATGTTACAGTTAATACCATGGGCATAGGGTGGTCTTCAGAGAGGAAAAGAATGTTACATTGCATTTGTGTAATGCATAAAGTTAATTCAGAGAAGGGCTTTTAGCTGCCTGAAACTAGGCTTTTCATTAGCACCAACTAATCTCAGGCCCCTGGCAAAGTTTTCTAGAAAAGCTGCTTTTATTAAAGGTTAAGCTCAGTCTTTCAGTTAAAGACTTTAGATATTCAGGATGCATTTTGTCCATTGATGAGCCTTTGGGGGTTTTGAATTTTGGTTGGTTTTTTTTTTCTTCTGTTGCCTTTGTTATTCATGAGCACTTTATTCTCAGCAATTAAATTCCTCCCTTGGGTTCTATTTTGAGTTTATTATGCATCTTTAATAGGCAAAAACAATTTGGGGGTTTTGGTTTTGTATTGAATAAAGGCCATTTTTTCAGCAATAATATCAGCAAAGTTTTAGCTCAGTGGAAACTTGAAATTTCCCCAATGTGTGTTTTATCTAACAACTATGACTTACTGTGTTTTAAAACACTTCTAAATTATGCTGGTTTGTTCTGAGCTTTTGTTTCTCTGTCACGTTCTTTTAAATTGGTCTTTCATTTTTCCTTTTTCTCTATAGCAAAAAGCATCCTTAAGTCCTCAGAAGCAAAGTCCTCTGGATAGTGAGGTAAGAGTCCAATAAAAGTATTACTCGGGATGTCAGCACCTGAATTCTTAGTTCCATCAGAGATATTTTCCTGATTGTGGAGAGCTCTTCAGGACTTGGCTATAGCATAGTTTTTTCACACTTACTATTAAGCCTTAAGTTGATGAGCTTTTTTGCTCATGGAACCAGTCTCATAGTTCCTTCTGTTCATGCAGATTGCCTGTCCAGGTGTGCTGCTTTATTAGTTCTTGTATGGTTTTTATGTTCTATAGAGAAAATACATTTCATATGCTATTTGAAGATGATCCTTGTGAGCACTAGGTTTACTTTCTAACAGGAGTATTCAGACAACTTACTGTGTTGACGTCATCCTTCATTGACCTGTTTTCTCCCAGTTTCCAATCATTAGATCACCAGTTATCACAGAAAGATTAAGCATTAGAATTTTGAGGGCTATCAGAAAAATAAATAAATAAATTTTTTGAAAGTTTTATTCTAGTGTAGTTTTATAATCAAAACCAGGGAGTTAATAGGGAACACAAATCATACAAGGCTCAGACTTCTGGAATATACAGAGCTGAGCCGGTGATACCTGTTCACTCTGCATCAGATTTCTACATAGTAACAGCTCTTCCACTGCTTGACGTCTCCACTTTCCTCCAGGGGAAGATAATTCACTTGGCAGTGTTAATCAGATCAAAACTTTTAATCATATAATGAATATAAATAGTTCTTTAGCAGTATTTTCCAACTGACTCTCTTTTGTTAGAAAATTACCGAAACATGGGGTAATTGAAATAGTTTTTGTTCCTTTTCCTTCTTAATGTTCTTCTGTTCTTAATTTATTCTTTTAAAGCGTCCCTTGTTCTACCACAGTAAGAACTGTGAATACTTAGTTGTCTTTATTTGCTTGAGACTACACTGAAAGCAGAATAAATGATTCCTGAAATAATACGAATGCACTGTAATTCATGGATCATGTGACTGTATATTCCTACAGAGTTACATATACTTTCTGGCTTTTTAAAAAAGCCTCACAATGCTATAAACAAGCAGTATGTGTTCCAAAATGTCTGTCTGTTCACATACCGTGTGTTTCTGACATTCTGTGTGTTTCTGACATTACTCCATCTCTCCCACCTCCCAGTGTCCCTTTCCATCCAGAAGGTCTCAGCATACTGATGATAGTGCCTTGTTAGTGGTAAGATCCTGCACGCAATGGCCTTTTTACATGGCAGATTCTAGAGCCTAGAAATAACGTGTTACAATTGTCTCAGATTAGACCAACTATTTTAGAGCTAATCTAAATAGCATAAAACATGATCCTGTTCTTTGAAAAGTAGCTTAGCTGTGAACTTTAATATTATGAATATGTTGATACTAGTACTGTCAGCCATTTGTTAATAATAGAGTGGGTTTTTTCCACAAAATAATTAATGCTTATCTTTTGCTGAGAGCAGAAGAAAATTACTGATAGTAAAGAACAGCTTCTAAAATTAAAACTTCCCCTATAGTTGTTCTGGTTTAATTTCTTCTCCGTTTAGCTTGCTTCCTAATTGATGTGCTCTTCAATGTCAAGTAAGCAGTTTTAATGCTTTGAGTAGAGCCTTCTAATTAAGTTGTCTGCATCCTGCACGTGGTAGTTAGAAGTATGTAGTATCTTGGTAACCATATCACAGCACAGGGAAAAACTGCTCTCCATAAAATGCTACAAATAACAAAATGTTTCTCATACCTTTTATTATTTATTGATGAAAATGTCTTAAAAATAATCTGGTTTGAACAGTTACCAAAAATAAAAACATTTATGTACTTAATTCATGTTTTATGCTATTTCTTCCTTTATGGCATCTTAGCAATGTAGCATAATTAAAGACTATAATTAATGCCATAATCCATGTCTATGAAACAAAAATACACTTGATTTGCTTGTTGTTGCATGATTGCATGACTGCCTGGGATTTGTTTTCTTAATTCATGTGCTTCCTTTATCTGCCGAAATTTTCTTTAGGCAGTGCTCTTGGTTAGAATATCTCACTCCAGAATGTGTTCATCAAGATATTTACTGTCTCTTTATTCCTGCTTTCACGTGACTAGCACTCTGTGGGAGAGAAAGAAACCTTATAATAATAGATAAAGATTTAGTGATCATGCATGAGACTGTTTAGAGAAATCACAATCAATTAGCATATTAAAATGTGCTTTCATACTTTAATAACAAGAAACAGTGGTTTGGTTTAAGTGTTGATATCCTGTTGTCAGTGAATTCATCTTTGGAATGTCTTGTAAAGATACCTTTGAAGACGCTGTGTGATCCCATGACTTTTGTTTGTTTCCTTTGTGTCTTTAACCAAGTTACATCCCTGTTCTTCACAAAAAAGCGGACAGGCTGGTAGGGAGAGATTGAACTAGATTTGAAAGCAATCATTTCTGTGTTCATTTTTCTTTTGATTCTTTGCTCTTTTCAGCATCACTAAGCTATAATAATATATGAAATACTGGGTCTTCTGACCTGCTGAAGGATGATGTGCAGCTCTGTTTTGTAGTGGAAATACACACTGTGTCTAATGATGACATATGCCAGGGCAGCTGTTTCTGGCAATTATTGTAACTGGAACATTAAGCCCATGCTAGCTCTTGAATTTGTAGCATTTTTGTTTCTACAAATGTATTTTTTATGGTAAAAATTTGTTCAACAACAAGGAAATGTTCATTAGTTTGCCCTTTTTTTTTAAAAAAAAAAAGGGTTCTGTCATAAGAGTTGAAATTGCTTTTACCTTTTTATATTGTATTGCATTTTATTTCACATTTTCCCTGTCCTTATGGATTTGAAATTTAACTGTTTCTAATTTCTGAGGATGTTTTTTCCTCCACTAAAATATAGAGGCATTTCATATCAAAATTCTATTCGCTAATGGCAGTTTTCAGTACATATTTTCCATTTACATAGTTTCCTCTCTGGCTTTTTTTTTTCTCTGCATAAACACTGCTCGCAGTAGTGTAAACTTTTCCTTGCAAAACGTTTGGACATTGAAACTGGCAGAAGGGCTAGTTTAAAATAAAATGTTCTGCTACGTTTTCCACTGATTGTTCTAGCTTCGTGGTTTGGGAATAACGCTTTGTGGCAAAAGAGCAGAATATTATGTTGAGGCATAGTAAAAGATCTTTCGTTCAGCATTTCCCGCGTTACATCAGAGCTCTCTAAACTGAGCAGTTGCTTTTCGTTTACTCCAGATGATGTTTTCAACTCAGATATAAGGAAAAGATTACGAAAGTAGTAAGTCTAATATGTAGTTAGAAAGCTAGTGAGCATTCTTTTATTTTACTATGTCCCTTTTCTGGTATTGTTAACTGCTCTAACAAAAATTTCCTGAAAACCAGAATTTAAGTTGTGAATCTCCTTTTCTAAATCTTACATCATGTTTCTTTTGGTGTTCTTGTCTTTTATCACTAATGAAATGTGTTCACATTGCACAGCTTATTCTGACCATTTCCTTCTGTTTGTAAGCAATTTCAGGACAGTCTGTTTGAACTCACAAAATCGCTACCCAAACATTCTATGAATGTTACTAGTTCTGTTTAGTTGTGTGTTTTTTCTATGTGCTTGTGATCAGAAGTGGAGTTTGTAACACTTCATTGCACGCTGATGAGTTTCTTCATATTAACTTGCCATAGCCAGACTAACAAAAATGTTGCTGAAGAAATGTAGTCACTGGCTTCTCTGAAAAAAAAATTTATATTAGTCACATCCTGCTTGCTATTCTCACAAGGGTAGTCCCATTCCTTACATTTGAGATTCCTTGTTGAGATAGTATGAAGGCTTCAGACTTGGCTAATGATTTCAGCCTTGTTTGCTTATGAATCTGATTTTTCCCCAAAGGTCTTGTTTTCTCCCAAACTGTTCCTTATAAAGTGAGTGCTATGGAAGAAAAAAAAAAACCTCTCAAACTGCTGCTCAGTTTCTCTGTTAAGAAGCCTGTGAAACACTTGATAAGCATCAGGCAGCTGGTGTGACCTCTTCCTTTTGCAACCTTTGTGTCATTGCTGCCTTGTGCTCCCCACACTGCACTGTGTTTTCTTGCTGTGGTCTCAAACATGGCCTGGCCATCATGTTGCTGTTAGCATGTGGGATCTCTGAAATGTTTTAAGCTAGGGCTTTTAGGCACCACTGTGTTGCATGTAATGATGGTATGAGTAAAGTAAGCAGGACTTGAATTATGCTAACTCGTGCCCTGGAGTTTTCTCTTAGACCGTTGTCATCTATTTGCGTATTCAAATGTTTAATAATCCTATTCCTTTCAAATATCCTTATTTGGTTGGTGCAGAGTTCTGGTTGGGCTCTGCTTTGGCAGTCCCACTATCTACAGTTGTTTCTGGCCCAGGGAGATTTCTCTGACTTCAGTGCTAGACCTAGAGGCCACGTGCGGCACGTGCAGTAGTGCTGTAAGTCTGAGTTGCAGCATCCTGGTTCCCTTTGCGTTGCGGCTGCCTGCTCTCACAGTTGTTCTCTGCCTCACTTCTTCCTTTCTTTCCTCCCTTTCTTTCCTCGCTGTGACAGAATGGCTTTGAGCCTCTCTTTGTGTTTGAGATTGACAATAACACCAATACCATTAAACGAAGGCCAGGGACTCGCAAACAGGTGAAGAGCATGCCGTGTGTTGCTGTTGTGGTTGTCCTTCCCTTGTGCTGTGCCGTGTCCCCCCTCCCTTTGCCCATTGCTGGGATCGTGGATCATGATGACTTCTTGTTAGTTTGTTTCAAGGTTCTCTTGCTCTTTTAATACAGGAATAAACAGTTAAGTTAATGTTACAGACCACCTACTTCTGTTTTATTTTACTGTTCTCATATACTAGATAATGTTTTGCCTAAGACAAGTGATATTTTGAAACTTTTTAAATAAATTTTAAAAAAGGAATCTGCAATTTTTGCTCTGCATTGCTGTGGAGAAAGAAGCTGGTTTGTGGATCAGCTGCTAAGTCTGCACGGGGTCCAAAGATGTTTGTGTTTTAAGGCTTGTCCTGAAACCTCTCCTTCCTTGCTGTGCTGAAGTGGCAGAATAGTTGTGAATTGTTTAAATTGCAAACACTCTCAAGTGTGTCGCTCACGTCTGTAGAGTTTCTAGGTGTCATTTGGTGTTCTTTTCCTGTGCTGAACTGCCACTTTGCTATTTGAATGCTGCTTCAGAAAGTGTGGTTTCATTCTTGAGCCATTCGGTCCAGGAGCATTAACATTTTGGTTGTGCTTTCAATCAGACAGAATTTGGCCTTCTAGAGCCACCTGTCAGTTGGAGCTCCCATTCTGGAAACATGAAATTGCTGTTTATTTTGTTGGGTTTGATAATGGTTATAATTGAAATTTGGCAGCGTTTTTATCTGTGACAACACTGTGAATCTTCACACTGATGTCTTCTCCAAGAGCTAGATTCCACCCACGGAACGTTAATTTACTTTGTATGTAATTCACAAGGATCAGCATCGAGTGTTTGTGGCAGACACAAAGTGTGTGTTCTTCAGCTCGTTAGATGTGGGTTTCTCTGATTTTACAAAGTTGATAGGAAAATAACTTGCTAAAAATGCATAACATACTTGAAACTTTAAAAAAAAAATGCTATTTTCAATATTGTAGGGTAAAATTTCCTTTTAGCCAATGGCATAGGTGTTACTAAAGAAGTTGTTACCTCTCATATTGTTTTGTGTTTCATGTCACTGTGTTGTGTGTGAAAGAAACATCGCACCTCTCAAGCTTATTAACCAGTAAGTTCAGGAGGGCAGGAAGGCTTTACCTGTGGCTCAACAAGTGTGTATCTGTTGCCTGTTGAGTGTTTCTGAGAATGTGATCGTGATCACCTCTTCCTTTTTGTCTGCTGCGTTCCCTCTTTGTGCATGACCTGTCAGCCCTTTGCTAACTCTGCTGCTGCCTTTTCTTTCTCTCTGCATTCAGTCACTCTCAGGGCTGAGTCAAGAAAGCTGTGCCACTGCCCTGCCTAATGCCTCTGCCTTCACTCCTGTCAAGGTATCTCTTGCTATTATCATTCACCACTAAAGCCAACAAAAAAATCTCTTGGATCCACGCATCTGTTTTAACAGGTGTTAGTCTGTCAGCTGCTAATCAAAAGTTCAGGTAGGGCATGAATCCGATTTACCTGATTAAACTGTAGTAGATATTACCTCATCTTAGCTTTAGGCTGTGTCTCCAGGAGGCTTAAGCTATCAAATCATGGCAACTAGTCTCTGCTCCCAGGGGTTCTTGGTTTTCTTTGATGTTACTTTTTATGATTTTCTCTTGACCAAGTTGAGTTCATCAAAAGTACTTTTGTTGTGTTCTTTGCCAGCTTACTTTCACAACTGAATACAAATTATATTTCTTTTTCTTCTGTGGATACTGCCATACTAAATGTATTCATCACCAGAAATCATTAGTCTGTGTAAGCTCCGTAATAAAACCATGGCAGGAAGAGTGATGTTCAGTACATAGCAGTTTTGCATTAGTAAAAGTGTCAGAGAAGTGTATCCTTATTGGTGCTGCTGTATTATCAGTTCTGCATTTAATTTAATTATCTGGTTTTCTGTGTCCCCTTTGCAAAGAATACTTTGGAAGTCTTGGTTGAAAGGAAGAGTAAACAAAGATCTATCATTGCACAGTCAGTGTTGTTTCATCATTCTTTTTCCTCAGGAAAATAAAAGCAATTGTGTCATTTCTACAAAAGAAAAAACTGTCACTTTCTGCAGAGATGAGACTTGGGGAACAACATACTGTGTTTTGTCACATTTCTGGTTTGGTTTTTTTTTTTCTGAAATACGTTTTGATGGGTGGAGACTCTTTTAAAACACAGCAAAATAAAATGTAGCCACAGCTTTTCCAGATGAGGAACATTTATACTCTTCTGCTTTTTTTGTCCACAGAGTGATGACAGATCTACCATCTCCCCCGGCTCACCTAACACTCAGACAGGTAACAGGGAAGGGAAGGAAAGTTTCTGAAAGACAAGATCAAAATGCGTGCTTGCTTATTTGTACTGTGAAGAGAAGGGAGCGTATGTTCCCATCTCTGGACAGGGCTCTGCTGTGCTTTAGAATTTACCCAGTTATTTGGGTCTCCTGCGAAACATGTGAGGGAAGAGGCAACGGGGTGAAGCCTGACCTCAGGCAGTGTATGGTTCGGCTGTTTTAGGGCTTCGTACAGGCTTTGGCACACAGATGCGTTCAGCAACAGTCAGAACAGTTGCTGGAATTGGTATGTGGAATGTGCTTTGCATGCAAGTGCCTTGGAAGTGCCTTTTCCTGCCCTGCGCTTTTATCATGCATGGCTGTATTTTATTTTGTCATTATTATATTAAAATTTTTGGTTTGTTCTTTTTAATTACCACATTGCTGAACCATTTCCTATTTAAACTCTAACCATTTCCTTCTTCCTCCTTTCCTTTCCTGTGCCTTTCCACATTTGTTTAGTCCACCTTTCCCCTCCATATCCTGGTCATGCAGCCCCGCCTTCCTATAGAAACCCTTCCCAGCGACCTGAGAGTTTCCTTTTCCGAGCAGCTGTCAGGGATGAAGCAAACAAAGGTAGGTTGCGTAGCTCAGAAATCAGCTAGTTTTGCTACATGATATTAACATCTGCATTACCTGGTTTTGCACTGTTCTGTTACTTCAGGTCATTATCCTCAAACTACTTTTAGAGTTCCATTTGTAAACACATGGCATTAAATACTTTGTGAATAAGCAATTTTTTATTTAGAGCTGTCAAATATTCTTTTGTCATATTTGTGGAAATGTGGGAATTTGTTCTTCCTGGTCTATTCTTACACCTAAAAAGATACCCAGGAAATGCTAGCCTGATAAATTTTGCATTGCACAGTCACATGTAACAAAATTGCAATTTCTGTAGAAAGACCAAACGGTTTCAAAATCCTTCAACCAGCAAAACCTTGGCCTCCTTTTGGGAATGATTATCAGCCAATAGAAAGAACAGAATCTAAACAGAAAGGAAAATGTGTTATAAACCACCTCATTTAGATTAGTAGACCATTTGCTTGATTGATAATCAAATGAAAGAAACAGATTTGTGAAAAAGAACCTTGTGTGTGCATGTATAGCACAGCAGTGAAGGACAGTCAGCCACACCATACTTAGTGATTTCCTTTCCTTCGTGCTACTTTTTTAGTTATTACTTCATCTTCTACCCGTGCCTTGTCTCCTGCTAATGATTCTGCAGACCCCAGAGTAAGACAAAACTCCAAACAGCGAGAGGAGGAGCTGGAGCTCATAGAGCAGCTACGTAAGGTAAGAGCTGTCAGGAGCCAGGAAGTAGTATCATAGTAAATGAATTACATGCACCCTGCTAACGCTGTCCTCGTGTCTTGGACCGGTTTCACTGAACCAATATGGTGCCCAGCTGATCAAAATAAAATGGCACTCTACAGTCTCGTCCTCTCAGATGGATGCAGTGGATGCACTTTGGCTTTTGTGGTGGAGGTCAGCTTCACGTTCTCTAAAATAAACTGTGCTGAATCCTGCTTCTGAATGTCCTGTGATCTCTGCTTTTTAAATGAATGTGTGTTTGCTTTCTTCCTTATCAGCCTTCACACTTGTAAGGAACTCCCTGGAAAATTGCCTTACTACCTTCCTTTTAATCTCTTTTTTAAAACTCCTCTTTGCTGTAAAGCCCCCAGACAAGCAGATGGAGTGCAGGGTCTCCCGCCAGTCATGCTGGCAGTGTTGTTTTCTTGTGTGCTCTGGATTTATCTATTGATTCTTGCCTTATCCTTAGTTAAGTGCAGAACATCTGAAGCACAGATATTCCTTACATTTGTGCTTTTCATCTATTCACACTTCTCTTTTGTTCCCAGGTACAATGACAGTACTTATGAATATATAAAATCCCACATAGCGTTAAGGTGCTGCTCTGCTTTGCCCCAGACTTGATTCTGGAGAGCATGACAGGATTTTTTGAGGTGCTCTAATTAATTGTTTGAATTGTCACAAAAAACAAGAATTTCCACTCATTAAAGCTGATTTTAAAACCTTAAACATTCCAGACAGACAGAGACAGTTCCTTCTATTTGTAAATTTTTTAGTAAGGACATTCTTCTTTCTCTAAAAGTAGAAAGCTACCTGAAAGAAAACAAAGCAAAACTTGGTGCTGTTTGCAGAGCCTTTCTTCTGTTATCTTAAAATGCTTTGTATACAGTCTCGTTCTTGTTCTGCTTCTCAGATGAGCTTAATTACTATTTATTTAATTCTTAAAAAAAAAAATTTAGCTACAGTATAACAACTGAAATTCACACAACATTTGAAATAAGACTAAAAGCCTGAACTGAATTTTTATTCATTCCCTTACACAAATGCTCTTTTTTTAAAACCATTTATGCCAAGTAGTTCATTTTTTTTCTTTACAGGGAAAAATGTTGTCTTGATTGTTGTTAATTATGTTATCCTTCAACCCACAAAGACTATTATTTTCACTTCTCTTGTGAGAATCATTCTCTGAGAACACGTAGGATTAGGATTACTGCTGCTAGACCCTGATTTCCATTATTTTTGAAGAATGGTTGTGTGAGTGCCCTGTGCTGTACAATGAAAACTGTTTAGCATAGAACTCAATTGCTCTCACATTCTGGTCAGCTCAGGGTCACAGGTGTTACTGTTTAGAAATGTCACAAGGGTGGACAGAGAGTTGTAATGTAGGAGCTTCTAAGGGTGGACAGAGAGTTGTAATGTAGGAGCTTCTGCCTCTTATAAAATGTTTGGCAGAACTGAGCAGTTGGAGGAAACGGTCTCTTACCTTTTCCTGTCTCCATGTTCGCTCTTCTACAGAATATAGAATCACGGTTGAAAGTGTCTTTGCCCAGTGATCTCGGAGCAGCTCTCACCGACGGTGTTGTTCTGTGCCATTTAGCTAATCACGTGCGTCCCCGATCTGTTCCCAGCATCCATGTCCCCTCACCTGCTGTTGTAAGTATGTAATAATGATAGTATTTTATGGGCGTCCAAAATAACACCCAACAGAGTTCTGTAATCCAGACGAATGCTAAATTCAGCATTCTCCTCTGTGAACATGTGTGACAAAAAATAACTATCTGTTTTGTCTAAAAAGGGTCTATAGCTTCATTAAAAAAAATTATATTTGGGGTTGTGTCATTTAAATGAAGTTACTTCTAACACAGATTGTAAGAAAATGTTAACATTTTTGAGTTCTCCCTATGTTAACTTGAAAGCTAGTGAAATAAGAGACAGTTCAGTGTGAAAACTGAAATAGGGTATTTCAAACGGTCCAAGAAGTTCAGGAAAACAGATAGTAGGAAAATACAGCATTCTCTACAACATTTAGGATCCCACTACACAAAACAGTAAAAACAGGCAGAGAAGCCAAGTTGATTCCTGTGTCCACTTTACAGCACTACAAATTCCTCTGCTTAGGAATTTAAGCATAGCACACTCAAGCTACTTGGAGAACAGCATCTCCTGGAACAAAGCAAATCCAGTCATACCTTTGTGATAATAGGAAAAAAGGCTGTTGTATCTGGGGACTGTTAGAGAGCAAGGAAGGAAGAGAACAGAGAAGACTGAAAATTTTTGAAGTTGTTTCTCTTACCTTGTCCAGCTGCAGTGTTTCTGGAAACCAATGAAGATGATCTGTTTCTGGGTGCGTTAACTGTGTATCGTGTAGGGAAAGCACAGAATTAGAGAAAGGTCAAGAACTGTGAAATAACAACAGATTATTTACCTAATCTGTTTTTGTGGAAGTCAGAAGGTTCAGTGAAAATATTTAGGGTCAACTACTAAAAAGTGGTATGGACAGGCAGATTGTTTGTTAGGCACCTTTAAATTGTATATTGAATAAGGAAATAAACCTGAAGATTATTCCTGGGAGAAGAAGTTGAAACACTCATGTCGTGTTTGCTTTTCCTTTTTTTGGAGTCTGTCTTTGTGCTGGTTGGAATTTGAACTGGCACTTACAGTGCACTTACTGGCACTGGCTGCCTGCTCTATCATTGTGGTTCCTCCCCCTTGGACTTCATGTGAACGAGCAGATGTCTTCGTTATTTTGAGAACGATTGAACTGGACACGCCAACATTTTAGGCAGATTGTGGCATCGTTAAGAGCAGAGGCATACAGCCACTATTCAGCAGACTTGCGTCATTGAGAACAGCTCTTCAATGGCCTGGTTTTATGTGGTGTTGAATATTCTGTGTGAGGAATTAAATCATGGCTTTGTCATATAAATCCCAAGGAAGAGGCAGCCTTCACGGCTGCAGGAGCAGAAGAGGCATCATGTCATTCCTCAGTCACAATGTGATCTTTGTAGTCCCTTCATCCTTTGGGGAAAAAGGACTCGGCACCAGCCTTTAACCTGGTTTCTCGGTGGGGAAATAGAGCATGTTGAGGGCACAGCCCAGAAACCCTACCACTTACGGAAAAGTATTGAACCCACAGAGGCTGCTGCCACATAGGCTGTGGGTGGCTTGTTCAAATGAGCAGGAAGCTTGAGTCTCTTCAACCGGAAAAGAATAAGCTTCAAGAATAGAAACAAGACGGTGCCTGTGCTGCGGTGTGTCTGTGTAGAGGTGTGAAAGCCAACTGCAGAAAAAAATCTTGCTTGAAAAAGTGCCATGAGTGCAATTCAAACAGTTCCATCAAACACATAAGCAAGCCTCTGCAAGAGGCTTACAAGCAGCAAGCTTCAATTCCAGTTTTCTTCCATTATTTTCTAGTTTAATCTAGCCTTTTTTTTCCCCTCACACTTTGTTAGATTGCTTCATATCTTGAAATTGCTCTGAAATCACAGCATGGAAGCCATGTATTTGTGTTTCATTCAAAAAACATTCTTAAAATTATCATACTATAGTCATTAGAAGTGTTAGCTAGTTTTATATAGTATCTCATGTATAAATATTGCACAGCTTAGAATTGTCTTTTTTTAAAAACATTGAGCGTTCATAGATTAGCTTGTCATAAAATAGTTTTGAAATTTGGGCTTGCTTTTCTAAAGAAGAGCAAACTTCCACAGAGCCTGCTTTGAGTTAGACAAGCTTATGTCAGTGCAGTATGTTTTTTGGCAAAGAGGTTGATTAAGAGTTTTATTTAAATAAATAATAAAAACCTTTTAAAATCCTGCCAATTAAGAACACTGTCCATCTGCCTCCCTTACTTCTTTGCAGCCTAAACTTACAATGGCGAAATGCAGACGAAACGTGGAGAATTTCTTGGAAGCGTGCAGGAGGATCGGAGTGCCTCAGGTACGTATTTCTACTGTCCTGACGTCATGTTTCAGGTGCAGTTTTGTATGAGGCTTCAGAAAATAAAACTTCCTTTGAAAGATTTGATGAAAACAAACTGGTGAAAAGTTTAGAAGGTTCAGGTATAAACTGTGCCTTGCAGTATAGATCAGGCTTCTCTTGCATTGCCTTCCAAAGTAAAGTGGAGTCAGATACAGTTAATCAGAGATCTCATTCACTTACTGCTCTGCCTCAAATTCATAATATCTGATGCAGTTCAAGTATGCCTTTAGAATTTCAAGGTGTTTCTATAAAAGCAATTACATTTTCTCAATATTAGATACTTGACAGCTTAAAAGTGGGATAAAATTTGGATGATGCTTTGTATATGTTTTTATCCCAAAGCTTTTCATGTTCCTTCAAAAGGATTCTTGTGTGTGCAGGTCTTTACTGTCTTTGCAACAAGTCACAGGATTATTGGCCTTTCTCTGATGGTACCTATCTTTGCATAGATCCTAATTCTTTTGCTATGTACCAGTGGTAAAAGTCTATCTTCTGGTATTCCTTGTCACCTTCTGAAACTCGGAAGATCTAAGGGGTGGGAACATGTAAAATAGTCCTTCTGAGTCCAGTTACCCTGTTTTATGCTGTCCTGTCCTTTCCACTTTGTCTTATGCAGCAGCTGTCTCAGTAAAACTAGTTTTGATATGTCATGTTTTTCTTAATTTTTCTTCTAGTGTATTAACTGGTTTGTTTTCTTATACTGCTGAGTATTGGTGTTTCTGTTGTAGATGCTGGTTTCATTCTTTTGTATTGTGAAAGGGAAAAGTAGACCCAGTGAGTCATTTTCCAGCTATTTCTAAAAACGGTGTTTTCAAGTCAGTCATGCAGGATTTTCTGGTGTTTTCAGATAGCTTCACTTGCAGGCACTTGAGCCATTGGGATTTTGGGGTAGCATATTTATGGTGCTGCCTGGCCATTTCACATGACTCAGTGGTGAATCGCATTGGAACGTGGTAGGAAGTTGCAAATGATCCATATTACTTTGAGAAGTCTGCACTATTTTGGTCCCCTAAGAAACTTCAGACTTTTACTCCCAGCAGAACTGCATGATATAAACTCGTCTGGGGCTAAGTTGTTCGATTTCATCCCAGCTTCCCTATTTATAGTTTCTCCAAAGATGAAGAGGTAATTTTTATGGGATTACAATACAGAGCAGAAGTGGCCCACATTTAAAAACAAATTAAAAAGCCACTCAAGGAAAAAGTCCCCTATAGACCCAGTCTGCTACATCTGCCACACCTACTCTCTAGGACCCTCCTGGGTTTCTCACGTTTCTTGCTTTAATGTGCAAGAGTTCAAGGAGAGAGTCTCTGGGGAAACTCACTGAAATACCCCCACCTGAACGCTTGAGTTGCTCTCACATGTCTACATTACATATCTGCTGAGATGTGAACCTAAGATAGCTGTGTGCAAGAATGGCGTGGCAGCCTAATACATTTTTCTTGAATAGATGCCTGCAGGTATTTCCTTTCATTTAAATTCTAATTGCAAAAATAAAAGGCTTTCTGAAAGTATGGATCTATGTAGAAATACTTACCTTCTAAGAGGGAGGCTACTTTAAGTAAACTCTAATTAGAGGCACCACAGTGGAGCAGCTATTTCTGCAGGACACTGCTGACTAAAGCCCTTGCATCAAAAGAAACCGAGAGTTGAACAGATTGATATGTGCATCTAGATTTCACTGATTTACAGCAGTCACCTGTGTGAAAGGGAGGGAAAAGATACACAGTGGGAATAGTTATAGAACACTAAAACTCTAATTAGTAATAGATATTTCTGCAGGATGCTGCATTCAAGCATCAGTTACACATAAATAATCTCTTGTCCTACTGTTTTCATTAATTAAGATACAGGGGGGGACTTAGCCATGGTGAGTGCTCAGTGCCAACAGCATCTCAGAAACCTGTAGCCTCTTCGTTTCTCCCAGAGAAAAATATTTTCCGCTAAGGCATGCGTGAACTCCTGTGTTGTTAACACCAAAGAATAGTTACATGTTTAAGCTGTGCAGGTGAGAGGGACCTCACTGAACACTAAATATTTGCATTGAGTGAGTTCTTTGCAATGGGAGTCTTGCAGATTCCTTTGTGAGAACTAACCAGCTGTGATAGGCTTCTCGAACACGTCGGTTGTATCTGAGATGTCTGATGACTGACTGCTTGGTGGATGTTGCTATGGCTAACTGACTGACCTTTTTTTTTCTGTCTGTTTTCCCTTCCTGCTCACACACTCTGGACAGGACAATCTTTGTTCCCCTTCTGACATTCTTCAGCTAAACCTCAGCGTTAAAAGAACAGTTGAGACTCTTCTTTCCCTGGGGACAGATTCAGAAGAATCCAGTCTTGTCTCCCTTTCCGTTCAGCTCTGGGGCTTTGTGGTGTTTTACTGTACTCTAATGCTAACGCTCTGTATGTTCTATCGCTGGGTCTTTTTTCTCTAGCTGAGGGGTACTGGTGCTGCTTCCTCCCTCCGTCACCCCGGTGCTCGGGAAAGGATTTTGGTTTTTCTCAAGACTGTGTGTATGAAGTGCTTTCTTTCCCACTGCTGGGACAGAGGTGACGAGTACGATGTGTAAACACATTGGTGCACCCACGCGACCATCTGTGACATAACTCACGTTTGTATTTACTGTGTCATATGTAGCAGATATAACTTTTTACAAGGGAGGAGGTGCTGTCCCAGGGCTAGAGTGAGGGACCGAGCCCAGGGCACGTGCCCTGGTCTGCTGGCGAGTGATGTGGTTCTGGGAAAACTGCACTGTCAGTTTGTGCCTCAGTTTCCCCATCTGTATAAATGGGAATTGCACCTACTTTGGTTAAATTGCTTCAGGATTATCTGATGAAAAATGTTAAAGAACGCAAAGTATTTTATTTTTTTTTCAACATCAGTGTTCTTGATCAGATCTCACATTCTTAGGAGACATGGTCTAGTAAGTTTTGGCCACAGGACTTTGTTACTGATTTTTCTTACCTCTGCCCCTTATCCTGCCTCTGAGAGCATTTGATTTCTCGTATTTGTAGACGCTGGTGTATTACTTTGAGTCAGGATTTTTAAAATAAATGTCAATGAATCCTGAGCTACTTGAGCTTTATAACAGAACAAGCAGGAAATTTTCTGAAAATTAAGCTCTTCAACAGCTTTGAGAGAAACGTTTTCTGGCACAGAAGGAAAAGATGTTTAAGATTCTATCAGGTGCCATGGAAAGTCGTAGCATTTTACTGTGCTCTAGATAAAACTTAACAAAAACATCTCGAGTTGCTACTTTATTGTGGGTTCCCCAACCCAGGCTTGCGTCCTGCTTATTCCCTTCTTCCTCTTACCCCGTCATTTTTGGAAACCTTTGAACCATGCAGTTGCAGAAATATAAGTCCAGGCTGCACGGTCACTCTTCACTGTTTTACCAAACTCAGGTAGTCTTCCGTAAAGCTTTTCCCTCCCCAGGAGAAGCATCCTGGTGCTTTAACACTTTAATGTCTCAGGGACACCTCCGAATTTCAGGGCACTCCCGGTGCGATGTGTAAGAGACCATGTCTCCCCAGAGTGTAGATTGATTCAGGGACTGGTGACAGGTAAGTGTTAAGTCAAACGGCTCTTCCAAATGTGTTTTCAATATATGTCTGTTACATTTGAAAATACAGTTTGTAATCCCAGTTTCGGTGGTGTCAGCATTCCAATGGTAACCTGGCAACAGCTCTGGAGCACAGTTTAAGATAACACAGGAGCTCAGTTGCAAATGTGGTCGCTACCAGTAAAGATGTGTTATGTGTATATGGGTCTCACAAGCTCTTGTAAAATAAAGTGATGAGAACTTTACAGAGGAGTGAGTAGAGGAGCTGATGCCCTCTTTCCAAATCACACACAGTGTTCTGTCCAAGCAAAACATTTTTGAGGAAAGAGGGGACCTTTGACAGGGGGAGATTGTTGTGGGTTTTTTAAAATAAGCTATTTTTGCACTGCTTACTGGTATGAACTAAACTGAACTCGGTTCCTATGTTTCTTAACTTCTTCTAATGAACACTGTGATAAAAGCTGCAAGGGGTTTTACACTAACAGTGCCTTCCAGTTTTTAAATTTTGTTTGTCGTGACTGTCTGTGGTATGGAGTCATTCCAAAGCTTTTACCCTTATCTGTTTGCATACGTAAGAAAAAAGATAAGGCATATTTGCCCAAGTTTACAAGTATTTTCTCAAAAAGCACACTTTTTTCACAAGAACACAGATTGCTGGAAGAAAAAATGTATTTCAGCCTGATCTTACTGTGAGAATTTCAGTGTGGGTTCATTTGTTTTCTGTCCTCTCTGAGCTTTGCGGAAGGAGTGTTGGCTCTAACTGTTAATGCTGAAGGATTTCTTTCTCATCAAAAATGGGTAAAGATTCAAAAAGTGGAGAAATGCAGGTTGCTGTGGAAATAACATATGAAAAACAATCTCTGTAGCTCTGTAGGAAGGACAGACACAGAGAACTGTTGGACACATCTCCTGGCTGGTGTGGAGGGAGGGCGGCCAGGGTGTGCCAAGGACTTATGTAGCGTGAGGCTTTACATCCATCTTAGACTGAGAATAGCACAATTATTAATAAACACTTTGAAAACTCTTTTTGCATTTTGCGTATTACTCTTATTCCTCAGAAGGATTTTGGAGGTAACCTGCCAAGCAGGGGTACTTCTGGCAGACAAATAAGTGGTAGTGACTCACACATAACGTGGGGTTGATATTTGCCTGTAAATGTACTGTCAATTTCTCATTGCCTTCAACAGGAGAGAGAGCATTTTCTACTTTCATGATCAAGGTTATTTCAGTCATATATAGAAGCAAGTCTTTTTTCTTTTTTTTGTTTCTTTTTTCTTCCATAAAACAACCTGTGCTTTCTGCTTTTCCATGCCTTCCAAGGAATCTTTGTAAGGATAGAGATCAGCACATACAGACAGAAGGACTTCACGTGGGCAGTGTGTCTCATGAGATGAGGATTACTTTCAGTATTTAAGTACGACGTTTCCTCTGGACTTGTCACGGTGTCTCCGTAGCACACGCTCGCATTTCATTCTCTGCCCTGAAGCAGGGCCTTCCTCACGTTTGAGAGCTCAACAGATTCCCTGCATGAGGACTCCCTCCAAAAGGCAGTTGTGGGGTGGAAAGGAGGACGTGGCTCCTTTCCCACTCTGCGTTGTAGCAGGTTCATCATGTCAAAGCAAAACTTTCCCCTCCTTAAGTTCATTGACTTTTGATTTCATAACTTGCTGCCATTTCAGCATGGGCAGAGATAGAGGATAATTTGCTCTTCCCCACTTCTCCCATGATCCTTTACCAAATTCTTATTTGTACAGTTTTCTGATAAACAAACAGAAGGGTTCGTCCAGGGCCGCCTCTTTCCTGCAGTCGAGTTCGTGGTTCATTAGACCCAAGCAGACGTTTCATTCTATGCCTGTGTGTGTGCTGGCTGTCCAGAACATTTCATATTTCAGTCACCTTTTGCTTAATTTATTTATTTTTTCTTTTCAGTTGAGTGTTTTTCATCCATTTTGTTTTTGTCTTTGTTTTGTTCCCCATTCAGGAGCAATTATGTTTGCCTCTACATATTTTAGAAGAGAAGGGTTTGACACAGGTAGCTGTGACTGTCCAGGCGCTCCTGGAGCTGGCACCCCCAAAGCAGCAGCAGCTTCACCACTTGTCTGCTGTGTAGAGACCTGCGGGACCTTTTGGGTTACCTTGGCTAAGCAGAAGGACGTGAAGACGTTGCTGCCCGTGCAGTGCATCCAAACACACAGAGCTCTGTTCTAAGGAAACGAGTTTCCGTGATTCCTGACAGGAATGTTTTACTTCGTTGCTCCATTTTTTTTGGAGATCGCAACAGTTTCCAATAACATTTTTATTATCAGTATTTTTGCCCCTTATTTAAAAAAAATAAATAAATAAAATAGAGTTCATTGGGAGGAGGGCAGGGAATTCCAGTGGCTGCCTGTAGGAGCCAGCTCTAGAAACTGAACTTGTGGGCTGAAGACATGGGTGTGGAGTTGGGAGAGCAATTCCACGAGGAATTTGTTTGTGGAAACATTGGGCACATGGGGAATGAAATTTCTTTCCTTCCCCGCAGGGTTCAAAGAAAGGGAAATCTCAGTGCCTCCAAGGAACAACAGCTATCTCTATTATATATTTAAAAACTTGCAACACACAATCTTATCCTGCAGTATCTGGTAACAGGGTCCAAACTCACGCAGCTGTAACTTGTGTTGGTGTGTTCTCAGTACTTAATATTTGAAGGGAAAAAGGATAATTTTCTTTTTCCCAAGGGAAAAAACACCTGCATGTTTTCTCCACAAAAACACCTTAGTAAAAGTTACTAAAGCAGAACTGTTCAATTTGTATTAATCCCATTAGGATTCTTATTGGGTTCACTTTTTGGGGGGGTTTTAACATGTCTTTATATGAAAATTTTTCCAGCATCAGTGAGGGGCGGTCTCCTGCCTCCTCCCCTTCTGGTCGTGTAGGGATGCCTTTGGTCTCTCGGTTTTGTCAAAGGATGACCAGGTGTCATCAAGAACCGTGCATGTATTTTACTGCAGCGTGAAGAATCACAGCCTGCCACGCTAATCATTGGAAACCCATTATTAAATAAGATGTTTATTAGGGGCTGAAGTGTCCCATGCAGAGGTGCCGATGCTGGCAAATGTCCCGGCCGCTGAGAAATTGAAGAATGCAATTACTGAATTTCCCCGGGTGGGCTGCACATTCCCACAGCAGCAGACTCCTGCAAAAGGGTGGCTTCTATTTGTGGGTTTAAAAAAGCTTTGTTACATAGAGCCTTTTAGCATTGGAATTCATATAGAGATGCACTGGTTTTACAGAACTAGCACGTCTTGCGTTTTGCTGGGAAGTTGACCTGCCAGACGAAGAGGAGCTCTGTGTGCTCAGGTCCCAGTGATGAGGCCAAGCTCACTACCAGATCGGGTACAATAATTTATTTAATTTTTTTTTACCCCAAAAGACCTTGCAAAGTCCAGTTCTCCACCCGTGCGGTTCCCTTTTTATGTTTTGGCCAATTTAAAGCATCCCAGAATATTGTGCCACTGATACTGAGGGTGCACGACGTCTGAGACCAACCTCAGGCATGGGAGATACTGCATCTGGGGGTATATTTGGAGCAGAACACACCAGGAGGATTTCATGGGCATAAGGAGGGAGAAGGGATGGGGACGGGTGAGCTAGAAGTCATTTTTGCTGAATTAGAGCTGCCACAGGAACACCGGCGAGGACTGCTCTTAGTGGGATTTTTTCCCCTTTTGATTTGCGGTTTTGTTTCCACTCTGTTTTGCTTCATCTATTTCTGTCAAGGTCCGTTGTGGTGACTGTTGAATCCCTTATTTCATGTAATTACTCCAAGTGCTTCTCATTGGTGTTGCAAGTGGAAGGGAAAACAAACAAAAAAAAACTCCACCTGAAGGGTATTTAAGAGCACCCGGCTGAAAAGAGACACCTTTTCCTACCGGGTGAGTGCGTTGCCCCGAGCCCTGGGACAAAAGGAGGTGCCGCTAATTGCGATACAGGTAGGAAGGGAGCAGCTCCCCACAGACGTACTCTCCTCCCCAGGCACATCCTCTGCTTCCCTTAATTTCTCTTGCAAGGGGTGTTGGTCGTTCTTACAGGGTTTCACACAGGGGTCTGCAGTCTCGGCTGTAGGTTCTGCCACTCGCAGCCAACGGCACACACCACGGGTGTTTCTTCCCTGTTCATTTCTGCACATCATTTGAAAGAGAGGGGCACAGATTTCATCTTTGTTTCCAACATTAGGTCACTTGTATTGTTACAGGGGCACGTGGTTGGTTTTTTTTTAATAGCACACCCTTTTTGGACTATTTAAATACTCACATCTTAAGAAAACCATTCCCTTTGTGGAATTGTGAGGATGTGCTGTTCGCTCCAGCCCAGCTTCCAGCACTTGGGGAAAACGAACCTTAACAGTGTTCAGGTTGGTGGAAGTTTGACTGATTTCATTCATACCAGTATTTTAGGAATTAATGTGGTGGGGGCTTGAGCCTGAACTGCCAGAAATGGCCGTTTCCTGTCGTGCCTGGTTCTGCAGGAGCAGCTGAGCTCCAGCGAGGAGCAACCAGCGGCTGCGGGGCTGGGCAGGCGTCACCTCCCCGCTGTCACCTACTGTGTCCTAAGCAACGGTTTACTCTGGCAGTTTCAAATGTGTGTTGTGGAGACAAAGTTTGACATTTATAATCCTGTGTTTTCATGCTGGCAAACACTAAATTGTGAGCAGGTGTTGAGGGCAACAATCCAAACCTGAAGTTTCATCATAGGGTTTATTTAATGTATTCTACCAAAACGACCTGCAGTTCTGTTTTGCAAAATGTGTTGGGATTTCTGGGTGTATTTATGTGCAATTTTTGTCGTATCCCGTGAAAAGAATATTTTTTAAAAAGTAAAAAAAAAAAAAAAATTCTATTTTGTGTGTTAAAGCAAAGAGGCGATTGTCTTTCCTCTCTGGGGCATTTGCATGGGAGGGTGCGGGAGGAATCCGAGTGTTCTGTGCTTGATGGGGTTCACACACCGGCTCCCTGGTGTCACCACCTGCGGAGCTCTGAGCAGCGTTTGAGGCTCAGCGAGGTGACACGCTCGCCGTGGAGTGACACGGGCACTTGGGAGTCCCTGGTGGTATCGAGTGTTCAGGGCCAAAACAGCCAGGTTTGGCTCTTCCGCCTTGTGAAGGGGGAGGTTTTCATAATGGCCCCGACCTCGGCGACCTGCCTAAAATAAATCAGAGACAACTTTTTACAGCAGCTGAGAACACCTCTGGGTGTGACAGAGTGGCAAATGGGATTTTTACCCTTTGATGACTATAAGTGGTTCTTTAAAAAAAAAAAAAAAGTTTTAGAAACAGAGGACTTTAAAGGTGAATTTGGACATCTGAAAAATTCTTTTGTGTAGATATTGTGGTGTTTTACAAAGCGATCTAATTTTGTTATTTCTGAAAGGCGTGTAAACGTGTAATTAATAGAGAAAAGGATTTTAAAGCTTCATCCCATGCTGTATGTCTGTAAATACATTCCATAATTTCTAAGTCTATTACATATAAATGTGTCTGAATATTGTATACTTTATTTGAAATTGCCTGTATTCTGCCAGTAGCGTGAACTTCCAGCACATCGATAATATAAAAACAAACCGCGGGTAATTTGAAATAAAGTTTTAAAACTTGCATGGATTTCTGTGTTTTTCTTGCTGTTTTTGCGTTGCTTCAATGAGTGTCACATCCAGCCTTTGGCGGGTGTTTATTCCGCATCCTCACAGTTCATGGACCTGGTTTGTTTCTCTGTTTTTCATAGTTAACCAGGATAGACAAATTCCAGCATTTTTACACACGTTCTGCAGCCGCATCAGGAGCTTTTTCCTGGGGATATTTTTAACCTCCCCCAGACAGTGAGCAGCAGTGATTTTGTACCGAATCCTTTGCTCCTCCCTCCTCACACCCCCCTTGTTGTTGTTGGTTTTTTTTCATTCTCAAGGTAAGATGCACGTTCTGGGTGTGGGCCCTTTGCTGCTGCCAGCTCTGCTGCTCCTCACGCTTCTCAGCTTTCGCTTGGTTTTATCCTGCTTTGGGATTGAGCTGTAAAACTTGCAGCCCTGCCCCGTGCCCCTGCAGAATTTGAAAGGTGTGTTCTTATTAGCCAAAACATCCGTTCCTCTTGTCCTCCTCAGAGCTAGTTTTTAGTAATAAAAACAAACAACCCAACAACACAAGGCCTACAAGTTGCCGGGGATCCACAAACCCTCCCTCCTTCCTACGCGCTGCAAACCCCCGTGGGGCTGTTCCCTGCTCACCGAGCTGCTTCAGCCGCCCTTTGTGACCACCTGGTACCTCCAGCAGTCACCAAGGACAACTCTGTTCCTGCCACCGTCAGGGCTGCCCAGCTCTCTCCCAGTTGCCGCTCCTCTAAAACCTCCTCCTGACCAGCTTCTCACTCTCCAGCCTTCCTTCTCCATTTACCTCCCTGGAAACCAGTTTCTCCGAAGGGCTTGCGATTTCTGGTTTTCCCTGCAGAAAATGTCCTGGAGGTGCAGTTCTGATCCCATCTCTCCACAGCTGGAAAAGACGAGTGGTTGCCAACCCTGGCAAAATTCCTTGAAACTGCCGAGTTTTGGGACCCTGTTCTGCTCCCACCGCTGGTTTCTGAGGGAGCGCGGTGAGGCTGGTGAGGAGAGCGGTGCCGCCGGGGGGAGCTGGGCGGGTTGGGTGGGTGTCAGTGGGGCTGGGGTCCCCAGGGAAGAGCTGCTGGGTCTCACCTGGGAGGCATAAGCTCACAGGGGTTTGGTTGGGTTAAAATCCTTGTCCCCATCCAGTGGCCTGGGCGTTCATGTTGGGACTTGAGATTTCAGTACCTTCCATCTTACTGGGAGAGCAAACCCAATTCTACTGCTAATTTTTATTATCATTATTTCATTTTTGAAATACAAAGTGCCCTGTCCCCTGTACATGCAGACACAGAGCTTCCCAGTTTTGGAAGCAGACTTTGCGGTGCCCGTGCAGTTTATGGGTTTGGGGTTTTTTTAGTTTTTACCAGTCACTGCAGTGTTTTTACCATAAAATGGAGTGCTCTCGGGCTGGCATCAGATCTGGGGCGTGAGGGGGAGCCGAGCCCCGGCAGAACCCCTGGCATTGTGCAGGAGGGTGGGAACGGGAACCTGGCTGCCCCCGTGTCACACTGCACACTGGTGGCAGTTTCCTCCCTGCCCGCCTGGTGCCAGCTCTGAGGGCAGGGACGGCGCTGCCTGAGCCCAGATGCGGGCGAGGTGACCTCCTGCCACAGCACACACAGCGCTTCAGCCACGGCCAGTGCTTTGGGGTCTGCAGAGACCGTCCTCGGTGCAGGTGAGTTACCGGGCTGTTGCCAGGATTACTTCCTGCTAAGCTGTCATGTTTCTATAAAATACTTTGGGGGATTAGTTTCTCACTGCTTTAATGCGAATGCCCTTCCTACGGGAGAAACCACATCTCTCCTGTACAAGGGCAGTTTCAAGCTCTTTAAAGAGTTACTGCAGTTTCACCTTAACTGTGTCCATCGTGAACCATGTTCTCCAGAATAGCCTGAGTTCTGTGACGTGGTTTATTATGTCCTGTCAGTCAGACAGACAGACCCCTGCCCAGCAACAGCCCTGGAGCCAGGTTTCTTTACTTCTCACTTCTTTTTCTTTGTTGCGTATTTTGCTGCCTTCCCTTTTTCCTCCTGCTTTGATAGCTGTCTCTGCAAATTCTTCTTGAGGTTCTGGTAGGGACCCAGGTTTCTGCGGACCATTATCCCTCTCCACCAGGCCTGCAGCTGGAAGAGAAAGAGAGATGTCTTGGGGGAAACCACTTGCTGGGGTACCTGGTACAGCTCAGTGGCCAGAGCCTCCCTCCTGTGCTCTCCCGCTGCAGGAGGGCACCTCTGGTCTCCCAGCAGCAGTTGGGCCTGTGCTGGTGACACTGCAGGTACCCACGTCTGGGCTGAGGACATTGCTGGTGGCAAGGGGATGAGCAGGGCAACTGCCCTGTGACCGTCCCTGCGTCACCCAGGCAGTGGGGCTGGTGTGATGAGCACAGCCCCAAGTCTCAAATGGAGACAGGCTTCTCCCCTTTGATCCCCTCTCAAACACCTGCAGCTGGCTTTGTGTCTGTCCCAGAAGAAAGGGACAGGCTTCATCTGTCCTTTCCCAGGGCCACCCCAGTCAACTTTCTCAAGCCATTCTCTGCCAGAATAAAGCCTGTTGAGCAAATGGTGAACTCCCAGCTGCTGATGGAACAGCACTGCTGCAGCTTGGCTCCCCTTTACCTTCAGGATGCTCTTCAGCTCCAGGGCATCCTGCTCTCGTCGTCGTTTTTCAGCCTCTCTTTCTGCCCGGTCTCTGATGATGGTTTCCTCAAACATCTGGCACTGCAAGAGAGTGCAGGGGCGGCAACAGCCGCGTGAAAAACACATCCCCTGCACTGTAGAGCCAACCTTCTAGGCTCACTCTGCCCAGCAGCTTGGCAGGGCAGGGCTCACCTGCTGCAAGGAGTCTTCTCCTCTGGCCCCATCCTTGCTACAGGCTTTTCATAGCCTCCCAGGGGCTGCTCTGGCCCGTGGGTCCCACCCTCAGCACTGAGGAGCTCCCTGGCAGCCCAAGGGTAATGTGTAAGCACGGACCTTCCTCCCCCACCTCCTTTTTTTGATCTTTCCTGAATCCAGATGGCAAATGTTGCTCATTACCAGCCTCAGTCCTACGGCACTGAGAGCTGCTGCCAAAGCAAAACCTCTCACGGCCTGGCTGTAATTAACCCTCTGGTCCTGTGCTGTAAAATGGCTCTCTGATGGCGTCTCAGGCAACAGATGGTGGTGGGAAGGAGGCATGCTCCCTCAGGCCAGGCAGCAGATGATCCACAAGCACACTTGGGACACCGAGATGACAGTGTACAGAGTGAAAAATGAGCCCACAAGCAGGGAAATGTCTAACTTGGTCCCATCGTCTCAAAGCCAGTGACAGTAAGGAATGATTACAAGTTCATTCCTTCTGGCTTTAAAACACCCATTTTTCAGGACAATTCTTTCTGCCCTGCACTGCCTGCTCCGCTGTGCCCGCATAGCTGTGATTACAGCCCAGCAATTAACCAATGTGGAGCAGGAATGGTTTTAACTGTGATCAGTTCCCTTGTAGCAGTGTTGTTGGAAGGAGCAGATTCAGTCAGACAGGCACCAAGCTGCGGTGAGGCAGTTCCTGTACTGCTGGGGTAGAACAGTGTCTTTGCCCTTCACAAAGGCTGTCAGAGCTTCTGAGTGCTCTGAGCACTTGCTGGTATTTGAAAATAGCTGTAGGGGAAACACCATCATCCCTCCTTGATGTCACAGGTGGCAAACAGAAGATGACTGTTCAGTCCCTTCCTTCCCAGCACCACTGCTTATAATCGCAGCCTACACATCAATATTACTGATCTTTTTCTTCCATGGTCCTAGTTCCTTATCTGAGGGTAGGAAAAAGCTGGGATGCAGGTTTGCACGGCTGAGCACTGAGCCACTGTTGATGCCTTACCTCCATGGCAATTTGTCGCAGCATTTCCAAGTTGTTTGCCTTTAATGCTTTTAGGGCATCCAGTTCTTCTTCTTTAGCGTCTGTGTCATTTTCAAACTTGTCCACCCAGTGTTCCAGCTTCTCTTCCACCTTCTGCATGGGGACAGAGTGGTGCTCAGCACGGTACAGAGTGCAGAGGGGAAAGATTTTCTACTGTTACATGGCCTGCTCTCAGGATGGTGGTAAGTGTCCCGTAAATGTTGCATAGTCAGCATTTCCTTCTCATCTTGAAAGGCTCAGACCCCTAGGACTAGTGATAAATTGCTGGTGGCTTGCAGGCCCCTCGCTGGGGATTCACCATGGAAGTCGCAGCACTGGACTGAGCTTTTAGCCCAGAAGAAAGACCAGATTAGACTTTCAGAGGTCTCCATTCAGAAGAACAGAGAAGCACTGGAGGTTAGTTTTGTGCACGGTCAATCCTAGTGACATAAGTGACTACCAGAAGCCATCCTTTGTGTGTATACGGGGGCCGGGGGGGGTAAGAAACAGAATCTGATGGTAAGAAAGCTTTTATCCTCTGCCTGCTGCCTGAATTAAGCACAGTGCACCAGGAATAAGGTCCCAAGGGACAGCACTTTGTGCTATTTCAGGTTGTGAACTTGGCTTTGTCTTGCTCGTGAATAGGAGGGCAGGTGTCGCTGCAACAGTCACCCAGATGACTTCCTCCCATTCACCAATAACTTCTCCATAGCAACAACCATGAGTGCTTGCATGGAAAAATAATCTGAGGAAAAGCATCAATCTCATTACGGCACCACAGCTGGACACACAAGGGAGATGGGGGCCATGGTCATCCTCTTCTCTGCGGGCCCCTGTAAAGCCACCAGCTGCTGTCTGAGCGCAGAGGGGCTTGTACTTTGCCTTCTAGTAGAGGTCAAATAGGCTACAGCTTGTACTGGGAAAGTCTCCTCACTGTGAAGTGTTGATGAGACTAAGGCTCAGCGACATAGAGGACACTAATTGTGCACAAGATACAGCGCTTTTTTTCATTCTAATTATGTTTTTTACATTTAATTATCATCTATTAAGTTTTGTACTGGCAGTGATGTGAGGTACCCTGCAGTAGTAAGGTTTTCTTCCAGTCATATGGTTTGTGAGATGCTTTCAAGTGTTATTCACTGTAACAGGCACTGCTGATGATGACACAAAAGCTCTGACCCTTTGGATCAACAGCACAAGGACATTCTTGGATGCTTGCTGCTGAATATGGGCACAATAACTGTGAGTTAGCAATTATCCAACCCAGATTCTTGGTCAGATTAAGATAAGGCAAAACTGGGCTGGCAGTTTGTGTCATTTCCTTCTTAGTGCCCCCTCTGTGCAACACTTGGGTGTGTGAAACCGTTGCTCTCCCTTTGAGCAGCAGCAGCCGCGCTCCTTCCCTCAGCCCCTGGGAGCCCCAGCTACTGCCAAGGGAGGGCTAAATAAAATTCCAATTAGCTGAATAACTAACTACTATCCAAGGGAGAAAAAGATGTAATGCCTGAATAAACAATGCCAATCCTTACATGAACTCTAATCTTAAGGAAATGTATCCAAATGAAGCAAATCCCAAGTCTGGGAGAGCTGGGTTAATTAAGACTTGAGGATTAGTGTTCCTTCAAACAGCAAAAGTCATGAACCTGGTTAGTTTGAAGGAGCAATAACTCGTTTTCTTTAGGCACTAATTGATAACGTTTACCAGTTGCTATTATTTGAAGCGTATTGAAGCAGAAAGTGCCACGTACCTTATTGAGTCGCCTGAGGAAATTATCAATCTCCATGTGGACTCGAATCTCCTCATCATTTCTTCTCTTCAGCTTCTGTGAACCATTGCAGACAGAAAATGGGAGACACCATGTTAGTGCACACGGAGGAGCAATCTGCATAGTCCACACATGTTTTTCCCAGTGACAAAACCAACTGAGGCAGACCTTGCCCCTGGGCCATCCATGAGAAAGGGACAACTAGATCAGACCTTAGTCAGTCAAAATAAGAAAAAAAAATCTTGCAAACCCAGAACTGTTTTCTAGTCCAGTTCACCTCGTGGGCACAGGAACTCTTCCCTTACTAGCTGGAGATGCCTTCCAGTAGGGGATCTGGAGAAGGGCTTACCTGAATTTCCTCATCCAGAGCATTCTCTGCATTGCTGCACTTCTTCTGGGTTTGGTGGACCTGGAGGTCTGTGCTTTTCTTCACATAGCAGCTCTCCATGTTCGTTTTGGCCTTCACCTCTAGGAGCTGATCTTTGAGGAAGGCAATCACAGCGTCTCGGTTCTAGTGATGGAGGGAGAAGCACAAAAGCAAGTCTGGAGACTGAGGTCAGCTCACTATTTCTTCATCTCCCCACCCTCTGATAAACTCAGAAGAGACAAGACTATAGGCTTCACACTTTCCCTGAATGTTGCCCTATTTCAGCCTCTGCTTCAAAGGGAAGTTTGGTTTTTAACCCATACAGAAGGCAATAAACCCATCAGCAAGCAGTGATTACTTCTGGAGAGGGCAGAGTGATGAAGAGAGTGGGGCAAGAAGCCAGGCCTCTGGTCCAGGAACAGATGAAAGAAGCCCAGTAATTTCAACTGCTTAGAGTTAGGCTTTAGTAACCTCTCGGATTAGGCCATCTCAATCAGTGAGCATCTGTTAATCATAGAATCATAGAATCATAGAATCATCTGGGCCGGAAGGGACCTCCAAAGGCCATCTAGTCCGACCCCCCTGCAGTCACAGGGACACCCCCAATTAGACCAGGTTGCCCAGGGCCTCATCGAGCCTCCCCTTGAATGTCTCCATTAAGAGGAGGACGCTGCCTCAGCCCCATGTATGTCAAAGTTTGATTTCCTAAAATATACTGTATTCCTTGGAATAGTTATGCTAGTTATGCAGAAACTGTATAAACACAACCTTAGGACCAGGTAAAAATCTAATCTTGACTCATATGTTTAAACAGTTGTTTCTTGAAATCTTACCAGGGAGATGGTGCCCACTTTATAATAAAAGCAGACACTGAGGGCAAGTAAGAAGTGCCAAGGAAAAGCTGGCTCAGAGCTCCCAGCCTCTTCTCATGCCCTGTTTTGCAATGGAACTGAGCTTTCCTGGGGGAATTCTGTCCCCAGGAACTTCCCTATAGGCAAGAATAGGGGGCTGTTTGCCCGCCTTTTGGGGTGTGCTTGGGAAGTGAAAAGTGCATTTGCTTGATTTGGAATTGTGGTTTTGTTTACTCCTTCTTAATGAATTTCTTTGAGTAACAGATAAAAATTTATTAATCTGGGGTTGGAACATGGAAGAACTGTCTGTAAAATTAAAAACTCTAGACTGTTGTGGTAAGAGTTACAAAGGCCATCAGAGTCTCAATTATGCAAGATCAATCCTAATGCCTCTGGTTTGGCGCCCGGTTGCTCCATTACAGCCTTTCTCTTTGCTTTCCTGCCAGCCATGACAGGCCTGACATTCATCAGCCAGACCTTGCAGCTGAAGATGAAACACCAAAGTGTTGGCATTTCAATGTTTTGAAGCCCACGTATCTTGTCTCTGAAGCACCCTCGCATTCCTTAGCTCTGTAAACATGGAAAAATGCCACGGGAAGAAGCCAGCTCAACAGTGCTGTGTTTGAAAGCCCATGCAGCATGACTCATTTGGAAAAGGTTTCCTTGTAAGAGTTTGGAGCAGTTAAAAGGAAAATCCTTTTCTCTGCAGCCCTTGTCATAGTTAGGAAGAGTAAAGTATATTTATAAGGCTTAAGACAATTAGGGGCCTTGGCTGATGCTGTTTTGTGGCTTTAGAAGTCATGCATTCAAATTTTTTTGAGGGTTTCTAACATCAGATATTACTTTACAGCCATATTATCATATGACTGCAGACAGCTACAGACGTGAACTATTTGTGCCCTATTAAGGTTTCTGGTAATGGCCTTTGTTTTCCCTGGTGTGAAATTCTGGTGGGTGTTGGGAGAGGTTGTGTGGGGTCAGTAGACATGGGAGGTGACCACACCACTTATGTTGAGATTATCTTCCTGTTTCATGGTGGAATCATGTCTAAATTGAGGGTCCGGTAGAGAGACTGGGGAAATCCTAATGAAAAACACTGACTTTTTGTGGTACTGAGGCTCGGCAAAGCCAAGTGCTGCTGATGGCAGTGTGTTACTGCTCTCTGCTAAGGATCTGCAAATAGGTCAGAAAAAAAAGGACTCAGCCTGGGTTACAAAGTTCTTGGCTATTAGAGAGGTGGGGCAGAGCATGAACACTTCACCATTTTCTTTTTCATTTCATATTTTTGTAAAGTAGAGGAAAAGTACTTTTGATGCCAGTGCCCCAGGCCTGAGCCGGGATGGGGGCCCATCTGCTCTGTTTGTTTTCTTTGTTGTACGGCATGTTTGTGGTTTGGATTTGGGCTGTGGTGTCATAAAACATCTTCATTAGAGGTGGGGAGTCTGGGGGCTTTGGTTACACAATCCAAAGCAGACGGGAAGTGAAATGCAAAACCCCACAAGTGGTTTTACAGCAACCCATTGGCTTGGAGAGGGAAAGTCGGCTGCGGGCGTGTGGGCAGCTACTGCAGCCCAACCGATGGCCCTGGCCCTGCAGAGCTGGGACACATTTGGTATGGGGTTGCAGGTAGTAAATGCAGCAGTAAATGCCCACAAGCTGTGGGCACTATCTGTAGAGCGTGCTGTTCCCCGAACTTCAGGACAGGCACTGGGAAAATGAGTTAATATTTACTCATTCTGGTTTATCATAGCAGAGCTCCGAGCCAAGACACGGAGAGCTTTCATGGTTACTGCAGTAAACCCCTGGGCTGCTTATTTGGGATGTGACTTCAGCACTGGATCTGCCAAACCAAAGATGCAAAATCATACCTCCTGTGTCCAAAACTATCACAAATCAGGCAGAGACCAAGATCAAAACCCAGGAAATAGTTGTCAAGAGCCAGTCTGCTTCGCAAGCAGGTAAACAAGCTGATTTTCTCTGATCTCAGCTCACAGACATCAGCTCAGAGGTCTGTCTGCTGCTGTTACCCGGTGCCATAGGAGTCTGCCCCACAGATGCTGTTTGGCTGCAAAAGTGACTGCTCTTAGCTGGAAAGGGCATGCACGCTCCTGTGTTTTCATTTACTTTGATTTATCTCTCTTGCAAGATCTCTCAGCTCTCCCACAGCAATTAGTATTTACAGCCATTTAATTACAAAAACAGTAAACAGGAGCAGTTTGAGGAATTCCTCCAGCAGTGGGACAAACCCCCTGCCACGCACCCAAATGCAGCCCTCTGCTAGCTCGCCTCCAATCCCAACAACTGCAGGAGCAAGGTGTGCATTTCTCCAGTAGAAAAATGCACCAGCAGGTGTGTATATATATTTAAAACATTTCCCCAGCACACTTCATTGATGTATTCATCCTCCTGGGAGAGGATGAGGGAAGAAACATGATGGATTTTAGTCACACTAAAAGCACTACCAAGCGACACACTGGGACAGTGGAGCTGAGTGTGTTACGAGAGCCCACGTAGAATAAAAGTTACGGATCTGTTTTCACCAGTACCGTGGTGTAGTGTCTTGGGTTTCTGTCTGGTGGTAGCCTGCAATATTACTGCTTACTATAAAATTGTACTATGTCTTGCACACATGTATGGCATGAGTATACCACAAAACCCACAGGAGTCCTATAGGTGAACAGCAAGGCAGGAATTATAAAGTTTATGTTTCCTAAATTATTTTGTTAAACTATATAATCCTAAACGATATTAACTTGTTTCAAACCTGTACAGATTGTCATCACTTGTCCAGGAAACTAGAGAAAGTATTTTTGTACAAGCTAGAAAATGAAGACTGCAGCAGCAAACGGAACTCCTGCAGCCAAACTAGAGCTATCGGTGATGCTCCTGCACGGAGGAGTAAGAACCAGACCAGTCATTTCAGCTCCTTTAGAGACATCAGTCCTTTCCAAGAGGAATGAAAACTAAATAAGAATATTTTGCGTTTGATTTGGGCTCCATTAGGAAGAAAAATGAGATGAGCAGAGTAATGCAGCATTAATTAGCATCTCATTAAGAGGTAGCAAGGCTGAAAATACAAGCATACAGGCAACATGCGTGAAGCAAAGACCATGTTTTTCTGGTTCCCTGATTAGATTTGCTCACTTTTGTTTTCTCATCCACTAGACTGGAGACAACCATGTCATCTTTTGTCTACAGGTTTGTTCATTATTACTGTTCAAACTACTCCAAAATCAGCAAGCTGTATTTTTGTTTTTAATTAGTTGGCAAGGTGACAAATCATGCAAGTGTCTGTAAAATTGCCTATGGGAAAATCCCATATGAAGCGAATAGAAAGTATTTTCCCTTGGGAGACACAGTGAGACACCATTATTTTTGGCACAGGAGGAAAGCAATACTTGAAAGTAGTCTGGTCTTTGATTTGTTATCAAAGCTGAAACTATAAGGAAGCTCTGAAAATTACTCAAGCTGGAATTATAAAACAAAATCCCAAATGAGTGGAGATCCCACTTGATGAGGCAAAAAGCAAAAACTAAATTAGCAGAAGGTACTGAAAGAACATGGAGAAGAGCACCCTCTCAGCATGGGAGCTACACACCTTCTTATGACTGCAAGAGGCAGGAGAGGAGCAGGGCAGGACACAGGGAAGCACCCAGCCTGACTGCCATGCTGCTAGAGATGGGATGATTAGAGCCCCCTACACACCAGTCCCTGGGAAGGCATTCAACAAGAGGTATATTGTGTGCGCAGACACTGTGAGGTCTGAGGAGCACTACGCAGAAGGAGAACTACTTCATCATACTCACTAACCTGGGGAGCAGGAGAAGAGGAGCTTCCCAGGAGCCATCAGGATCTAACTGAGAAGAGACAATGTACAGAAGCAAATGGACAACATACAGTCCCTGAGCCTGACAAACTATCCAGCTCATTTCATTTAACTGCCACACAGACATTAAGAGATTTTTAGGTTCTGTCATAGGGCCTGGAAATGCGCTCCCAAACCATTTCCAGTGGCAGTAAATATATACTGGGGTATACAGCTCCCCTTTTCAGTCCTGGCTCTCACCTCTACATCCTTTAGATCTTCTGTCCAAATCTGTAGGGAAAAAAAGTTTACCCTGCATTTCTCTTTTAGTTCCCACAACTGTTCTTTCTTGGTGTGTCTCCTAACGTTCTAACTTTTCCATTTCCTTTAGTGACTCCTTTCTTCTCTCTGTTATGTCCACAGTTTTTTTCCAATGTTCTTTTCATCCTATTACACTTCCCAGTGTATGTTACACATTTCCAGGATTTCTGCTAGTAGTTGAGTACTGACCTACATGAATTTTCCCATCCTGTATATTCCTGCTTTCTTCTCTGAAGTTCTAATATCTTCCCAGACTTCTGGTCTTCAATCAGTCATAGATAGCTGCATACACTGCATACACTTCATGTTCTTACAACCATCCTGTATTTTCAATTAAACTTTCTACTGCACATGGATTCAGGCTTCAAAAACCTTCATATTCTATAAACTGTACTTCACCAGCATGTCAGTGGCTTAAAATTATTTTCTGTAGCCGACTAGATCCTGGCTTGATTACTGTCCATGCTTTTGTCCAAAGACAAAATTCAGTGATACCAATTCTTTCCTCAGATGCCTTTGCTGTCCTCTTGCTCAACACTAAACCAAGCATCAGAGTCTTGTTTCTTCTCCCAGTCCCTTTATAGCTCTGAACCTGCCTGCCTTTTGCTTGTTTTCTGTCACACACTCTTTCCTGACTCAGCAGGGCCAGGCAATGTTTCCCTCTTTCTGCACAGAACTGTGTGTGCTTTTGCTCTAAAGCACGCACGAGCATCGAGTCTGAGCTGCCTGGTGAGCATGACAGCAACCTGTGATAGGCCATTCAATTGATCTGCACTTGTGTAGCAACTCTGACATTTCCAGAATATCCCAGGTTTACTGTGCACACACACACTATTTACACGCTGCAGACAGAAGGGCTGAAGCTTTCCGGAAAGATAAAGCTGACAGCATATATGCAATAACATTAATCTGCCCTTTTATAGGACTCCCACGTTTGGGATTTTCTAGTATCTGGAAGACTAGAAAAAGATATTAAAATCATTATATTTTCTCCAAACAATAATTATATGTAGAAAAATGACATGACCCTATGCCAGGTATCTGTCTGTCTCACTCCCTCATCATCACACTTTCTTCTGTGCTGTGTGTCACGTCTGCATGAGTAAGCAATACAGAATAGAGGTTATCTGCAGATATCCTCTTTCTTACTGATTGCAGATGTCCATGCTTTGCCACTCCCAGCAGTGGTTTTGGGGTATTCTAATTTGATCACGGTCTCTCATGATTAATGAGTATTTTAAGCTCCCATTTGAAAACCATAGGATACTGCTCTTGAAGTTGTTAGCAGGCTTTTTTCAGAGTACAAATTTTTATTGCAGTTATTCTGCTTCTACATTCCTAAATGATGGATCGCTATATATGCCACACATCCTCTCATCTGAGTGCTAGTTCCTGGGCAGCAGGGGCCAGCTTGCTAACAAGCTTCCCCCCTGGTGTGATGCCCACTGTTAAGTGATCTCACCTGAAGTTCTATTTCAGTTTCTTTCTTGACATCTTGCAGCTGTTCTTCAAGTGACTTTATCTCATTCTTTCCTTCCTCCTCCCTGAAGAAAAATGGATAAATACAATCAGTTGAATAAATCAAGAAAGACAAGAGCTGTTTACCTAGAAGGGGAATTTCCTGTCTCCTGATACGTTTTTGCACCTCACTGAGCACTGGCCCACTTATCCTGCTCAACAAGTGAGTTTCTAACAGCTGAACTTAAAGAATTGCACACAAAAGCTTGGCCTGCTTCTTTAGACCAGCAGAAGACAAGCTGCTTTTCGTGCCTAAGTAGCAAGAAAGGTGTTTATTTCTTCACTCTAAGCTTTGGGGAGGCAGCACATCTGCAAGTCACAGAGACTTTTCACAAAACATGACGACTTGCTAAGTAAATCCTGAAAGACAAGATGCACAGACTGAGCAAGGAGGATGGTAATGGAAGGGAGAATGAGCAAAAAAAAACAGGGGATGCTCTTTTTGAAAGCCTGGAGTGAAGTTAAAAATTATACAATTCCTATAGCAGAGAGGGAAGATGCCTAAGATTAAGTCACTGTTTCTGCATTTCAGGAAAAAATCTCCCTGATTCTGTGCAGAACCAGACCTGAGCAGCAGACAATGCCAGACTGTCTAAGTTTCATTATATATATGGAGAATTATATTTTTTTATATATCAGACTTAAAATCTTTGAAAAGACATTGCCTCAGGTTCTGAGATCCATGAAGGGATATGATTGAGGGCCAAAAGCTAGAGATGTGTTTACCTGTCTGAAAAAATCCAAATAACGTTTTGTTCTAGGTCTTACTATCTTATTTTACTCGGTGTGCTTTTCTAATTTAATCTAATAATGCACATGATTTGATTTAAAGCCAGTAAATACTACAGTTGGTACTTGAGACTTTGTACCCCATCACAACCTTACAATCAAACATGCATTTCATTTTCAGAGTCTTTAGCTGGGTGATTGTGATGAACAAAAGCTCCTGCTAAGGAGTTCTAGTCTTACTGCAGACTGCTTTCAGACTAGTATATTGACACAAAACCAGGCAAGAATGTATTATATTGAAAGACAGATCAAGTTCATTCCATGAAAAGAATGTGTAATAGAACAGACAATACGGTGGCTAGATATGATTGACAGCATGGAATAAAAAGGATTATGTCTTTTCTGATTATTATTTGTCTGCTCCTTTTTGCCTTCCAATATTGGACAGTTATTCTACAAGCAATTGCTGCTTTCATTTTTGCTTTCTGTCTCTTCCATGGATAAAGAATAAATCCTTTGGGTTTAGACAGTGAAAGAGTTGGGTTTTGTGCTTGAAATCACACTTTTCACTGGAAGCTGGCAACTTGTCCTGGAGGCAGACCTAAGAGCCACCACTGGAGCTGTTCCAGTAGATTGAACTCGGGACAAATCATGACTTCCAGCAACTTTGCTGTCTGCCCTAAATGATGGGCCTGAGCTTCTACACAGAACAAAGTAGCTTTAAAATGGTCACATACTTCTGTGATAACTGCTATTCTTTCTGACAGGCTTGGGGTTGAACCAGAGCTTCCCCTGCCAAAAAGCTCCAAACCTCAAATGCACAGAAGTTTGAGCTAAGGAATCACCAGTTTGAGCTGAGATAATAAGAAATCTGTAATCTATAAAATGTGGGACAGAAGGGGTTCTATAGCACAGTGGTTGATGGGTTAGCCTTAAATAAAACAACTGCCTCTGCCACCATCTGTGCTAGCCCCTCACTGCTACTGGGAAAAGGGAGCATATACGCATATAGGTCAGAGCAGATTCTCCTGAGCATCACATAACCTAAAGACCATATGTTACTGGCCCTGATTTGAACAGATTCTCTGCTGCTCTGGCTTTCACTGGGGACAAGAGTTAAAAGATCTGGGAGCTCCTACATCACATTATGTTTTAATTGATATAGGGCAGCATTTGCATTAATGCAGACACTGGTGTCCACTGTGGTCAAAGTTCAGGCAATTCCTAGCTCAGATCAGTATCAGAACCACCAGATATTTCTTTCTGAAGGGGAAAGAAGTGGAGTTTGTAAAGCAGACAGAATAATTCAAGTTGGAAAAACTTTCTGTATTTTGGGGGCTTTTTTTTTTTCCTTTTTAGCATGTACCGAGCAGAAATGGCCTTTGGCTTTCATCAGTTAAACAGGGAAGTATTGAGCACAACACTGACCTGATAAGGATGTCGTGAAACTTGCTCTTTTTTTCCTTCTCTCGCTCATTAGCTTCTGTTAGGCTATTAAATGTTCCCGTTTCCTGCATGTTTTTCATAGTGACTGTAATTACATCATTTGCATACTGCCTGCCAGGAAGAAAAGGAACACAACAGTAATTTATAGGTGTTGGTACTACAGTGTCTGGCACCTTTATTGATTGTTTGCAGCTCAAAAGGCAAGGAAATACAAGATCTCATTTCTGTTCTTACGTCCTATCAAACTTAGGAGTGCTTCTCCAATGGTACCTGCTTCTTGTACATCTGGAGAACTCTGTATTTAGAGTTGGTTGAAGTTTGTAATGTAAAAATGCTGCCCTGAATGCTACTCTAGGAAATAGCAAAGAAGCAAAACCATATTCATGCTGTGCCAGACTGTGCTGCCATTAGGAAGAAGGCTGCTGGCCTTGCAGTAGTGCTGACAGACAGGTGAATCGTGGAAAATGAGGATGCAGACAAGTATGTTTGTGAAGGGATATCTGGGTGCCAAAAATATCCCAGTTCAGCCCTAGGCTGATCTCAACAAACACATGGGCTTACCCAGTTTACTGAATTTCATGGTGCATATGGTAGTTATATTTTAGCTGCATTTTTCTAATTTGTGTTAGGATCTTCTTTAAGCCCTTTGTTGAAATAATATTAAAGGACCGAAGCCAGGATGTAGAAAAATGAATACTGAATGCTCAGCTCCCTAATCTGTCTTTTAAACCAAAGGTTGCTGGTATTTCTGCAAATCAGTGCACTGGATTAGATGCAGGAATAAAATTTATTTTTAAAAAGGAATTATTTAGTCTTTATACCTGTATATATCTTTATATATACCTTTATACCTATATATCTGTTCTATAAAAGAGAATGGCTGTAGCTGCCGTAGAGGCTCTGTGTGCCCTGCAGAATAACTTAGCTCACGAGACAATGCTGAGATGCCACTTTGCCTGTGCATATCTGCTAGAGGAACCTGACTCCTGACACCAAAACATCAGCATGGGCTGATGAATTCCATGGCATGGAATGGCATGGAATCACCTGGCATGAATTCCACCCAAGCAACTGAGTAATACTTTGCAACTCCATTCAAGATAAACTGATTGTCATTACTTGGCATCCAGAAGCAAGTGAAGGCCAAAACTAAATGGCCTGTGAAGCTAGACTTTTTCTTCTGGACCAAGATTGAGGTACACCAACAGTGGGAGAGCAGGAAGCTTGTATTTTTGCTGTCAAAAGATAGACTGAGAACTTGACGGTTCTAAGCATCCCCCACAGTCATCATATTTGTGCTTCACTCACCTGTCAGCCTGAATTTTTCTGAGATTCTCTGCAGACAGAGCACTGTGTTTCATGGCCCTATTGAAAAGACGATGGGTACTTTTTAGATCTTCATTTTTCTCCAGCTGCTGCTTGTGTTCGACACTTTTTGGAGATGTGGCAGTAACTGTTTCCCCAGTCCCTTCCCTTGCTGACATGAGCTCTTTGTCCAGCTCCTTCTGGGCCTCTTTGATTTCTTTAATTTCGTGGTTGCCAGTCTAAAAGGGAATAAGAGACACCTACTTGCACATTGGGCAGTAGAAATAAACCCTTTGTAAAGTTATGTGAGAGGAAGAAAAATGAATAATAAACTAGAATGAAGGTATACTAAGAGCAGCAGATAGTGTATGTTAGATTCTGCAAGAGTAGAAGAGCAGAAACATTTACCTTGGTTAGCTCTGAGCACACAATATAGGCCTATTAGAGTTTACGGAATCAAAAGTCCTGAAGTGACAGGACTAGAAAAGGCCTCAAAAGGTGAATTCATCTGCCCCAAGAGATGATGGTTCAGACTGTGTCATTCCTGGCGTGTTCTTGATGACCTCCAGCAATGGAGACTATGCACCCTCCTGCCAGTACCAGCATATCACAACAATCTTTACCATAAGAAAGTTTTTTCTCCACGACTGCAGTTGAGCCCCTGGCTTCTTATCCTGGTCTCTGTAGGCACAGAGAACAAATCATTCCTTCCTTCTTTCCAGCTGCTCTTATGTACTGGAAGACTGTTAGTCTGTTTCTTCTCTGCCTTCTCTCCATCTTTGCCATTTCCCACTGCCTGTCACCACCACCTTTCCCTACAGTATTATTGTTATAACAAGAGTGGAGAATTGTGGAAACTAAAAGTGATAGACATCAGCTATCTGCTTAGCTGTTTTTCTCAGAGCGACAGCAAAGGAAGTATAACATGAATTCAAGATGAAATTCAAGATTAAATTCAAAATATTCAGCTCTCTTCTACGTGGAAAGGTCTCTTGTGGCTGTGCACAATTTTCTTAAAAAAGACAAAGCCCCAGAAAAAGAAAGTACACTGTAGAATCAGCTGAGGCCTTGCTTCGAGGAACTCTCTGCTTTATGTGCTAGGGATAAGAATGCTGGTATATACAATGGGACATTAAAAAAGAAAATTTTCTTGCCCCCCTACTGGCATCTCTGTGGTTGAACACTTAATAGCAGTACTGCTGAAGCCAGCTGACACAGGCACTGCCAGCCCCATCCTAAATACATGGCTGCCTACTCCCCACCCTGGCTGCTCAGGGAAATGGAATAGAGAACTCACTGGGCTGAGACATTTTCCAGCAGAAGGGGAAAAAATAAAAGTTTTATTTTTAGCAGTACCAGTTCACAGTACAGATCCCTCCACAGCCACACACACATTTGTCCCAACACAGCACAGAGGGCAGAGTAAAAAACAAGGAGTCAGGGCAGCAACTGTGTACACCAGTTACTTGTCCAAGAAGTTACTTGTCGAGTGAGGCTCCGTTAGTGGTCTGTGATGGTGCTGTAGTCCCTGAGGGCGATCCGTTGGGCATTACTTCGTTCTGAATATCTTGGACATTTCCAGATGGGATGAATCAGCCTCTGGCAGTGCCTGACTCACCACTGACTACGGAAGGAGTCTAGGTGACTACGTGCTTAGTTTTTGGACAGTTCGATTTAACGTTAGATGAATCGCATGCAAAGTATACACAGACCAGTGAAAATGACGTAGTTGATTAGAAAAAAAGGGTTTAAATAGTTTGCTGGTGATGGCTGTACTTCAGAAAGAACTAGTTTTGGCAAACAAACTCCTGTAATATAATGTAAAGTTTATGAATATTCTGATAGATGTTTTTTAATGTCTGGGAAAGTTCAAGCCAGGCTATTACTGGATTGGCTGTAAATAGCAGGGAGTTACAAACTAATAATTACTAAATAACTATGTAAGAACAAGGAGTTTGTAAACTGCATCTGTGTAGTCTCCTAGCTGTTTATCTTTTTCCAGTCTTTTGCCCAAAATTCAGCCAATAGAAAGGCTGCCCTTCTCTGTTGGACACGCTGCACGAAGCAATGCACAAGAGTCCCCAATCTGGACAATCAAGGAGATGCTGGCCAACACTGTAATTAATCCTCTCAAAAATGTCATCAATGGAAATTTAATGTCACTTTCTGAAAATGTCATTGATTTCACTGACAGAGCTCCGGAGTGCTTTGCAAATACAGGTTGTCTACAAATCCAAGGATAACAGCCAAATGTAAACTGAGAAAGGGGGAGGAGCAGCAAATTACAGAGCACCAAAGTTAGCAAGTAGCTTCTCTAAGACATTTTCTTGTCTCTAAATTGTTTGTCTCTCGATTTCTTTTGGCATCTTTAGGAACACAAGTAGGCTTTATAGTCTGGGAGAAAATTTGTGTTTTAAGAAGTGACTTGGAAAAAATGCACATTTGTGATTGAAGAAAAAAAGCTAAGGTGTCTTCTCTATAATTAATGTCTACCTTTAGCATGTCTATCAGCCTGAGTCTGTGTGTCTGAAGAACAACTCCTACCGTCCTGGTGATATGCTCTTTTCTCTGTGTTTGTGCTGCTGGCACATCGGAGGTTACCCAGCTCTGTGAGGGAGAAGCATCCTCTGGAAAGAGGTGAGGTTGGCTCGCAGGACTCTTAAGGGGAGGAGTGCCATCTATTGCACAGTCTAAGTATCGTTCACACCCTGAAATTTGCTGTAAACAGCAGCTTCTGCTGCTTTGCAATGGATTTTTTTAAAAGTATGTAGTATTGAGAGGAAGCACGGAGGAAACAACATACTAACTTACCTTCCTCTCGCATTTTTAAGTGGTACAATAGACAGAGTGAACAGCATTAGATCTGAAAACTCAGATCCCTGTTTTTATTTCCATCCTGATCACACACTTTTTTGTATCTCTGCCCAAACCCTCTTAGTTATGAATTTTATTAGAAATGAACAAATTAATAATTTTCAGTGAGAATGGGGAGTTACTACTATATTTTGAAATGGAATCTTTCTTAATTCATTGTGTGGGGGGACTAAAGGATCTTTAGCATGGATTTAGAGAGGAACAGAAATACACTGCGTCTGATTACTTTCAAATAACCTATTCTTTTGCTTTTTTAAAATTGCTGCCTATCTTTATAAGAACCTAGATGGTTTGTTTCCTTTTCTCTAATCCTTTGCTTGTCATCCTACCACTGTGATTTAAAATTATAAGCCCAGGAACCTCAACTTGCATCAGTAGGGTCCTTTTCACAAAGTCTTGGCAAAGGTTTCTCAGTGATGCTGCAGTATAAATATTAAAATTGGTCATCCATGCACTTTTATTGTGTTTCTTCACCCAAGGGTCATGGAGCACTTTGCAGAAAAAAAATACCTGAGTTGATTTAAAAAAAGATGCTGCTAGAAAACATAAAACCAAGACAAGAAGAAAACCAGGAGAGATTTCTTTAAAGAACAAGGATAGAGGCACATACATGTCTGATGTCTGTCTGGCCCTCATATGAAACTGGCATGATATATCCAAGAATTGAGAGCTGATCAACACAATTCTCCAGCACAGCAGCAAACAGCAGAGCTTCCAGATGAGTGAATTTTTCCATTTCTTTGGTCTCTGTGCTCTTGCTAAGAGGAATAAAGACAAAAGATACCAATGAGAAAGACAGTATGGTGTTAGTAACAGTAGTTTAAACTACAGGTAGACCTGAAATGACCTTATTTGCAGCTTTTCATACACTTCCCCAGCTTTGTTTATAGCCTTTCATATGCTGTTTATAAGATGAGCCCTGCTCTGCTGATGGCTACACTCAGGGACAGTGGGAATGTTTAATTTTCACTAAACAAAGTATGTCTTGGTCCCTCCTACAGCAGATCTGGGTAGACAGGCTGAGAAGGGAATGAACTGAGTGAGGTGGTCTCACCCTTCAGTTCGAGGGGGACCAGTGCTTCAAGGCAGGCTTTGTTCTTTGAGAAACAACAGAATGAAGGTGCCTTTTTTAAATTAAAAAAATACGTATATTCCACACTTATTTTAAAATCTCAGGTGGTGAACCTTCATGCTCTAATCATTCCTTATTATGACTGCATAGCTTTAATATTTTTATGATCCCAATTCCATCAGCAGGAACTGTTACCACCTTAAGATGTTAAATGTCAAACAAGAACCAGTATCTAGACTAATAAAACTAACGCTCTGTGTTTATTTTAAATTGCATTTCAAAAGTGAAGCTGCTCTGACGTCCACTTAAGCATCCCTTTACCTTGCTTACAGATGGAATATTGTGAAAGCGCATCTAGGGAATGGTTGAAATTCACTATTAGTCCAAGTAAAATTGTTCCATTTAGAAAAATGCATAAAAAAACACCTGCATAACAATGGAGAAATTCTGCAAGATTTTTAATGTTTTGGTAAGCTGTTAGACAATCCCTCCAAACTGTATACTTACAAAACAGATATTTCTTGTATAATACTTAGAATAACTGGAGTCTGAGAAAACTGGGATCCTGAATGTCATTGCAATGGCAGCATCAACATCCACTAACAAAATCTTCATTTGGCTGCTGTCCCTACAACTGGATTTGTGCCATCTGCTAAACCCTTAAATAAACATATTCTAGGTCTGCAGAATATTACCGTCCAATCTGTAAGGGTGCTAAGGAAATACATCAGACAATGCTGTTAGCACGATTAACAGGATAAGGCATGGCCACATCCTATGAAAATTAAAGAGGTGTAAATGCAGGTATGTTCTCAATCACTGGAAATCCGTGATTTTTCATAAGCAGCTTTAGAAGTGTTTACAAAAAATGCATTCTTACTGTAACCTCTCTGTTATCATTTGTCTGCATTTTTTTTTTAACTGAAGAAACTAGTCATTTACAATTAGGAAGATTAAATTAATTTCACTTGGGCAGAAAAATATGAGTCACTTTTCAGTACAGGTTGATTAGGTGTCTATTAGTATCAGAGTAGGTAAAACAAACAAAAATAACGTATAGATGTCCCTGTCTCTTTCAGTAAGTTGTTTAATGCAACATGTATTGAAATGTGCTATTCTTTGTAACAGGACATGGCTTTCATTCTGGATAAGACTAGAAAGCCTAGTGTGCAAGTGGCAGTCTGCTTCATCACAGCTACGTGGATAGTCAACGAGACTGGAATATTGCTCCTTTCAGTCTGGAACCTTTTCTTTGATTAACTGAATAATAACTCAGAATGCAAGACTACCTGGTAAGGTGCACAAACTTGCATTAAGGATTTACACAAGCATTTCTGCCATGCCTCCAGGAACACAGGGTGGCAGAGAGGGTTCAGGGGTGGCATCACTCCAGTCTTATGAGCCATGAATAATGCTAAGTGCTATGATGTAGCAGGACTGGTATTTGCAGCAGATATAAAGAAGTATTAGTGCTGACACATAAGGCATTAGTAAACATCAGATAAGGCCTGGTGCGTGTTTCTAGTCATTTTTGTTGTGTTAAAAAAGCATGCACAGGTACAGAAGTGTACCTGTATCCCACACTAGTGGGATAGTCATGGAAACAGAAATTCTGTTTTACAAGAGGTTAAAAGAATTGAGGACTGTGATTACTCTCTGTACATACACATGAAGAGTAGATACCAGGGAGAGACAGAGCTATTTATTTAAGGATGATACTGGTCCAGGGCCAAAGGAGTGTAATTTCCCCTGAGACAGGCAATTATGATAAGGTTTCTAACTTCTGGGTGGATGAAGACATCGAGCAGCCTTTCAGACAAGATAATGGCAGAAGCATCCTAAATTAGTTCAAGAAGAAGCTTGCTTAAACCATGGCAGGAAAAGATAACAGCAAATTAGTGATTCTGAATATTATAAATATGTTTGATGTCCTCCTTCTACTATTTATACTGATTTACCTAATTAATCCCACTGTTCAGGGCTTTTGATGGTCACCTGTGACTAAGAAAGAACTGATTTCCTCCCTTTACTTCTGAAACTTTTTGTCTCCTTTCTGTTAATTATTAAAAAAAGAAATTGCTACAGCTTGAGATAGGAATCTGATAATATCATTAACAAATAAATAACTAATAATCTGTATAATAAACTAAAAGCATTGCTTTTCATTTCTTTTCAAACTTGGAATCAGTGATAGAAGTAGAGATGCACAAATCAAGTAGTTTTACGTAAAGTTGGATGATGTCTCTTTCCAGTAAACAGGCATTAATAAAATACTTTTAAAATGTTTTACTCATTTTTAGCTTTAAAAAAAAAAATCTACATTCTGTATTTTGAGTCTAAACAACATGAGAATAATCTATTACATGTGGAGTCCTAATGCTAAAAATATGGTGAAAAATAATTTGCTGTGGGAGAGCTATGACAGATTACAACAGCATTCTTGAAAGAAGAAATAACACTTGCGGCTCTGATAGGAAAAAGTGACTTATTTGGAAACAAAGGAGGATGCAATTGCTTTTCCTCTATCCCATCAGTAGCTTCTGTCCAAGAGATAATTAATTCAAGAAATTGATGCATGTTAAGAAAGCTCACAGCTGGAATGTTTCTCTAAAGCCTGCTGGTTTGTTCCGCCTATGTATCTCCTTTTTTTACCATATATTCACTCAGCATGTGCATGTGCCAAGCCAGTACACTCTGGGCTTATGCTGACTTGGAAGTGAGAAGGAAACCGCTGTCTGGGACATTAAGAAACACTACAAATAGTGAGCTGCTCTCCCTGGATTTTAGCATTAACGCAGCGCCCACAAACCATCCTGATTCAGCCATTGACATCGAGCTTAATCACTGCACTTTGCTCAACTCCTTCATTAAACCCTATTAATAAAAACAACCAACCAAAAAAAAAAAAAAAAGAGGTATGTGAAGGATTCAGCTTCCCCCAGGAGTTTAGGTTGACATTCTTTCCCTGCTGATCTAAAGGGAAAGAAAAACATAGCAAGAAATAATTTTTAAAACAACTGTATAAGAGGTCTGGCCTCCTGTTCCTTTGGGGATTGCAACTCCCTCTGCTGTGTGAGAGTCCTGGATCCACATTTCTCCCATCCTGCTGCCTGATATAATAAAAGAGCTTCTAAAACAGCAGTTTTTGCAGCATTCCTTTTAGTCAATTAAGGAGATACCAATTAATTACAGTGAGAAAATTCGAAGTGAGAATGTCACATCTCTTTTAGCTCTGCTTTGCAAATGATTGACAAAGAGAGATTCTGAATATCCACAGTAGCAGTGGCTGGGCCATAAATCAGAAATGCCTTAGTTTTTACCAAAAAAAAAGTCTCTTAGGCAAGCAAAATAGTTGTGGCCTTACAAAACTCTGCCTACCACTACAAATGTTAGAACATAAGTTGCTCATTTGGAAAAAAAAAATAGAAAGAAATAAAATAAACCTTGAAAAGCTGAAGTAATCTTGGTTTTGGCTTAGACATGCAATTTAGTTTTCATCCCAATCGTAGAGAAAGACTTTCTGCTCCCTGAGGCTGTACTGATGAAAACTGACTGCAGGAATGAAAGACGTGGTGCTACTTTTAGCTGTATGTCCCATACGGGATTAAATCTTTATGGCGCAGGAAAAGATAAGATTGAGGGAGCATCGATCGTGGCATCTCTACTGCTAGAAAACAGAGTATTTTGACAGATAGTTTATCCTCCTCATAGTAGGGATTGTGTCCTTTCTCTGAGCAGAGGTTCCTAGCACACATTTGATACTGTTCACTGCGTAGATTATTGAGTATTGCTTTGCTTTCTTGTAGAAGCCAGCAGAATAATTTGGAGAATTCACAATATTCCATCCTTTCTCTGTTCCTATTTCCTAACAATTTCATCTCTCTAAGAAAACCCTCTGCTTATATGTGCTTACAAGGCATTGAGTGCCCTGACCCAGCAAAATACGGATGGGCTTAATTCTCCTCCTGGATTGGGATCTAATTCCTTAGTCGAGATTCAAACTCTCCAAACCCAGCTGGTGACAACAGTAAATTTCATTCCAGAGATACATTCTCATAAAAACACTCTGGACACACAGCTTCAGACACTTAGGAACCAAGTTACAGTGAAAGTCCAGACCGCTAGGCCACGTTTCATATTGGAGTAAGTACCTAAATCACTTAAAGTGCTCTACAAATGCACCTGAATTTCTGGCTGTGTGGGGAAAGTGACAGAAGTCAGGAGTGCATGACCCCAACTTGAGAAAATGGGTAAGTACATGCTTCCACCTATTCTTATTTCGGAAAACAGAAGGATGTGAGACTTTGATGCCGGGATTTGAGCATAGAAATACATGTTTTCTGTCAGCGAGGTGATACCAGGAGTAAAATAAATATTGGGGTGATTCACTAATTCAAGATGAGAGCGGAGGAAGGCAGGCAGGGCTCAGAGAGCCGCCATCAGAAGGCGGCCCCGGAGCCTTGGCTACCGCAAAAACACAAAGCGCTGCCCTTCGCCTCCCCGCTGCCCCCTCGTAGGTCTCCTCGGCTTGTTCCACCATCACAGCCGGTTATGGCCGCCGGGGCGCAGCTCCGCTTGCCCTTCGAGGCCTCCCTTCAACCTCCGCGCCGGGATTTACACCCCCACCCGCCTTCTGCACCCACCCCAAGCTGCCGCAGGGCCCTGCCCACAGCGGCTGGGTCGACGGTACCGGCCCGTCCCCCCCCTGCCCGCCTGATGCCGGTGCTGAGCCCGGCCCACTGCAGCGCTCACCGCGACGCGGCGGCGTTGGTGCCCGTCTCCATGGCAACCACCAAGCTCCGGGGGCCTCGCGGGGCTGCCCAGGCGGGTGCCTGCCCAGCGGGGCTGGGCCCGCCCGTGCCCGGATAGCCACCCGGAGGAGAAAGGGGACGCGAGGAAAGGGGCGAGGGATAGCGTTGGGGGCAGATGTGCCCACCCCGCCGGGGCCGCTTTGGTTCTGCTCGTTCAGGCGGTGCTGGCCCGCCGCGGGGCGAGTAGGGGTCCTTCGTGGATCATTTCCCGGAAGGCAGCGCGGCGGCTCTCTCTTTCGCCGCCATCTTGGTTGGCACCCGTGGGGGTGAGTCGGGAGTAGCGGCAGTCGGTGAAGGGATGGGGGGGAGCTATCCCCGCCATGGGACCGCCGGCGGGCGCGGGGCTCCCGGGGCGTTACGGCTGGCGCTGTGCGGAGTGGGTAGAGGGCAGGATGGCGCCGATGTGCGGCAGATAGTCCTGACCGCCCATTGAGGCCCGGGGCTGAAGTGGGGCTGAGGCTCTTGGAGCGTCCCGTTCCGCGGGGAAGCGGAGGGGTCTCCTTCCCTCTCCCTTTTGAGGCGGAGCCCTGCCTAGGGAGGCTGGCGGCGGTTGTCGCCGTGCTGTGGGTGGTCCGCCGCCGGCGGGATGTTCTGGCCCCCGGACTGGGCCTGATGCAGCTCCCGCTGGCTTGGCTGGACAGAGCTGGCGGCCTGGGAGGCTCATGGCTTGTGTGTCATTTCTAGGCCTGCTGGGACCAGGGCTTCAGGAGGACACCATGACTGGGAGGTGAGTGATTCGTCCCGGGATGGCTCTCGGCTCGCTGTTAGTGTGTACTCCTGATAAATTTTCCAAACTGAGCGTTTCTGAGAGCGCTTTGTTAAAACTACGGGTAGTGATCTGTTTTCCTGTTGCTGCTGTCATTTTCCAGATCAGCTCCTTTACCCAGTATCCTACTCTGTTAAACGCCCACAGTTGCGTCTCCCTGTTCTGAAGTCTCTCTTTGAAGCTGGTTGTAGCAGTTCTTATGTTGTGCCGTGGGATACTAATGGTGGTTTTGTAAGCACAGTGTTTGTGACCCTTCAGTGCACAGTAGAGGCTTTTCATGTTGTTTCTTTGAGTAATGGCTACTATATCATTGGGTTTTCTTATGGATATAGGAGTTGAGGTTGTAAACAGTGGAGGGATTGAATCTGAATCACAGATTTTTGTCTTAATTTTTGGAGTTTATCTTCTGCTGTGCATGTGTGGAAGGTAGAACTGGTATCTTAGTTTAATACTGTTGTATTATGGGACAGTTGCTGGTTGCATTTGAGACAGTCATGATGTGCATGTGATTCGTGGAATGAGCCTTTCAATCACTTTGCCTGGGTACTACAGACAGGTCTTTGCCATGAAGAATTGAGAAGTTTGTGTAATGTCACTTGACCAGTGCCTGTGGGGCTGTTGCTATGGAAGTCCCCATAGAATGCAGTTAATTCTTTTGGGGCTACGAGTTAACAGTAGTTGATATCTTCTCCTATAGCAGTTATTGCAACACAGGAGACTTCAGTTTGATGTATAGAAATAAAATAACGTGTACTTATTGCAGAGTGTTTGTAGATATTTGAAAACATAACACCTACTAATGTTGAAGTATTTTGGTTTTAGTATGAAGCCTGTAGTGCCAGAAGCTTTTTTCAAGCAGAAAGATACAAAGTTCTCATAAATACTTCATGTCCCAATTAATTTAGTTTTCCTCTGTTGACTGAATGCAAGGATTTGCAGTAATCTGTAAAAGCAAAAGCAGTGGGGTTTTTCCTCAGCTAAATTTCTACTGGTGTGGAAATACTTTCCGCTGAATCAATACATGACTTGTTTTTTAAATTTGATCCTTTGGAGTGAATTATAACTGGTAAATGTTTTCGATGTCTTCAGGCTGTGGTGCAAGGCCATTTTTGCTGGCTACAAACGTGGCCTCCGAAACCAGCGGGAGCACACTGCCCTTCTGAAAATTGAAGGTGTCTATGCACGTCAGGAGACAGACTTCTACTTGGGCAAGAAGTGTGCCTATGTATACAAAGCTAAAAAGTAAGTAACTCTTATTGTTTTGCTAAATTAGCCAACTCTTATATCAGCTTTTGCAAACTCCAGGATGTGAGCAGTCTGTTCATAGAACTTTTGTTAGAGCAAAAATAAATTTAGCTTAACTTATCACTAGAATGTCCATGGAGTACTGTGTATACTAATTTCCTAGGTTGGTTTTGTTTTTAAATCCTTGATTAGTTTTGCTTTAGTTGGCCTATATGTTTTTAATTCAGATCAGAAAATTATGTAAAATAATCATTTGCTATTATAAGTTCTATATTAAGAGAGCAAATGGGATGACAACCAGATTTTGCCTGACACTGACAAAAACTGAAGGCAGCTTGATAGATTAAATTGAACTTAGGTCTCTCCTGCCATTGGTGTGTCTGGAGAAATCTTACAAACAAGATACTGCATTTTCTTTGGAGTTGAAATTTACATGTTTTCTGTTTGATCATATTAGTAACAGTATTTTCCAAATTTGTAGGCCTAGTAACCTGTTAGTAGTTCTCCAGTGGAGCTTCTCGGAAGTTACGAGGTGCAGTACTTACCCACTTATCACTTATAGTGAAAATCCCAGGCCTAGCAAATGTTACGGTTAAAAGAGTGGAAGGCAGTTCAATTAAAGATGGCTGAGGAATAAAGTTAAGTGCCTTAACTTATTCCTTGCTTTAGAGTAAAGGAATTGCCTTAGAGAGGCTGCATTGCCTGCCCCATCGCTGGTCAGTCTTGTACAGAGCCATGACTGGTGTGCTCAGCAGTTTTTCTCTTTCCTCAGCAACACTGTAACCCCCGGTGGCAAACCCAACAGGACACGGGTCATCTGGGGGAAGGTAACACGCGCCCATGGGAACAGTGGCATGGTTCGTGCCAAGTTCCGTTCCAACCTTCCTGCCAAGGCCATTGGACACAGAATCCGGGTGGTAAGTGGATTTATTTTAGCAATAAGATATTTATTGGTGGTTTTCGGGGTGCCTTTTAATTCCACATAGTATGAAGGAAAAGCTGAACTATGGTTTTGGTCTGTTGCTGTTGTGTATGCAGCATGGCTCTTTGCTAAGTGCTCCTTTTGGAGCTGCAGGAGGTTGTTGCTGGCTGCTTGTGCTGAGGGGGGTTGTTGGATTGCCAGGGATTTAGTATGTTTGCTCAGGTTGTCTAGAAAGGCTCTTTTGATTTTTTTGGGCTCTTACTCATCTCCCTTCTAAAGCTATCTTGATTTCTTTTTCCCTGGATCTTATACGTGTGCTTTTTCATCCTTCTACTCCAGTTCCTACCACTGATAGATCTTTTTTTATTATTATTTTATTTTTTTTGCCTTCTTCCCATAAGTTCTGAGGGCTGAGGTGTCCTGATGTGTCTGCTGGTACCTGCTGCACAATCAATATTTTAGCCACAAGGCTTCAGTAAGACTGTCCTTTGTGGTCCCTCACCCAGAGTTCTGATGCAGTATCTTTCTAGTGATGTTGCCAAAAGGAGTATCTGAGGGGTGTAATCCTTCCTTTCTGTCTTCTGTGCCTTAGAAAAAGCACAGTGGGAGTGGCAGTTAAATCCTGAAACTACTCATGTTCCCGTCAGTGAGCGGGAGGGCTGGCTGCTTTGGGGAGCCTGCACACCAGCACAGTCCTATGTCAAGTCACTGAACTAGTTACACTTCTCCGTTCTTACAACTCTTCTGTGTAAATGGGGGGATCACTTCTGTAGTAGTTGAAGAGATGGATGATCAAGATTTTAACTGCAAAACTTGTGTTTAAAATAGTACAGTCCAATAACAAGATTTCTAACATGATTCTCTCCATTCTTGTCTTTTACAGATGCTGTATCCATCTAGGATCTAAACTTTTATTGGAAATAAAATGGAGAACCTGTTTCATTTTTGTATACTTATGATTTTTATCCCCTCCACCTATTTTGACAGACTTGGTTCGTTTTCAGTAGCCTGTCAGAGTTCAGAGCACAGGGATGGAGCAGTGACTCCAAGCCAGACGACACGGAGATTTGACCCGTGCCTGGCAAGGCGTTGGTAGAGCAGACCACATTCTAAAGGCAAATAACTGGTAGCCTTTACTGCGACATGTCTGTGCTTCCCATCGTGGAATCTGAAACAGTTTGCAGAGCTAAACAATAAATGTTTACAACCTGATAAACTGCGCACACAAGCTTTATGTAGAACATGAGAAATACTTCCTTGCCTACTTACTCAAGGGAAACTTCTTGTTCCTGTTTCTCTTGGACTTTGTGATGACTGTACAGATAAAACTGCATGATGGGACACTAAATCCTGGCAGGTGTAAATTCTAGCTTGAGTCTAAAACCAGTGGTTCTAGTGGAATCACAGAGAATGAGACCTTAAGTACCTGGGTGCCAGGTGTGCCTGCAGCATCTGCTCTGTGAAAATTATTTAGGCAGGATTTAATCACACAACTCTCTAGTGTCGGGGTGTTGGTACTTGATGGTTTCTTGGCTGGCCATATCGCAGTGTGCAATGTGGGATGGATCTTTACATCAGGCTAAAGGATTGCTTTCGTGGTGTGTTGAACAATAAGGTGGTGAAAAAAAATGCATTTAAAGTCCTATCCAGGACCTGGGAGCCTAGGGATGTCCAGAGGGTGTGTGACTGATGGGGAGTGTGGTTGCCAGGACAGCCATGGGGATGAGGCAGAACACCATGGGTGCTCTCAAGCCACTAATCCTGGGTGGATAGGGTGGATATAGAGGAGTTTTGGAGCTCCCTCCTCTGCCCCTGTGACTGCTCCCCCAACCTGCTGCAGTCCAACAAAGGCAAGTCATGGGACATCTGCTCTTTAAACGTTGAATGTCCTTTTCATTTTGACTAATGCAGGGTTGGTGAGTTTTTGTGCAGTAGCTCTGCTCCCAGGCTGGCAGGAGCACTGCAATCCAGCAAAGCAAGAGCAAGCAGCTGTGGCCTCAAACCTCTCCAGCCAGTTCAGCTTAGAGCCCAAAGAGGAGACACCACCAAGTATTAGGAGCCCTGCTGCATGGCCTGAAAGTCTTCCTGGGACAGAGAAGAACAACCTGCTCTGCTCAGCTGGCATCACACCCTGTGAGAGCAGCAGGGTTTGGCCGTCCTGTAGGCTCCTGGCATACGAGCATCTGAGTACTACTCTGGACAAAGATTGTGATCAAGACAGCACCTGAGCCAAGCTTTACCATCCAGACCAAGCCTTGCCCATTTCCAAAAAATCCTTGGCCTAGCCCTGCTCCTCACTGATCTGGCACATCATGTCTATGTGCCAGGACAAAGTCCAATTGCTCTGTGGTGCAATCCTGTAGCGTGCCAGGAGAGTACCTTCCCAGCTGGTTACCTGGTGCTTCCTTCAGGGCTCAACAGTGTCAAACCAAGCAGCTCTAAACCCACCTGCTCCATCTGTTGGAGCAACTCCAGCCTGGGAAGCTGATGGATCTGCCCTTTGTAAAGAGAGGTGTTCTGAGAACCTGGGGGCTTGGCCTGTGCCAAGAGGTTTCGTGTGAAGAAGGCAGGAGGATGCAAGAGGGAATGTGAGGGAAGCAGGAGGGACCGTGTTTGCGTGCAGTGGTCCTCAACCACAGGTGTCCAACTCAGTGGAGTCTAGGGTAACTTTTAAGAGGTTCTGCAAAAGTTAAGCACACAAAAAGCTGGACTGCTGGTGTCAGGGGCACATGTGTACAGGGAAAATACAGAGGCTGGTGACTCTGAAGAGCAAGTTTGGGGTCCTGTTGTCAAACCAAAGACAAGGGTCAAGCTGAGGCTCTGGCAGGACTGGATGCAGGGGCTCGGTGCTGCTCCCACAGATTCCTTCTTGCTCAGTTAACTTCTCTGCACTCCTGTCATCAAAACTGGCATGAGGATAATTTTTTCGCGTCCTCTTTCTTCAGGAGAGAGGTTAATCTTGGTAAATGCATCTCTTAGCGGGACTAATCTAATGGACCTTTGATTTTGGTTAGACTTGAAGAGACTAATAATACACATGATTAAATTTATTTCTCTGAACAAAGCATCTTCTCTTCCTTCTTTGAAGTCCAAAATGAGCAGATATGCCCATGGCTGTTCAGAGCAAACACATGTAAGAGATGCAATTACCCTCATTTAGGGCTATCTGTAAAAATTTTTGTCAATTGTGGCTGTCAGATGGGTGTTTGAAGGAGCTTCAGGCCTTGTAAATACATCTGTGTTTGTGTTCTGATGCCTGCCAGAGCTCTCCAGGCACTTTGTCAGGGCCTACAAATACTGCTGAGCTCAGGACTGCCTCTGAACTGTTTAAGCTGTACCTCTTTAAGTAACACAAAGGAAGATAAAGTTGTATTTGCCATTAGATCTTACCTCTGTTAATGAATAAAGAAATGTAAACAAGGTTGTTTGGGTATTGTGGGTGATATTCCCCTTTCTAACCAGTCTCTGTTGGCAGTGGTAGATGTGTACCCAAAACTAACTGGAGAATTGCCGTGAGCACAAAGAACAGCTCTATCTGGTCCTAAATATGAGCTTTTAGAGGCTGTGCAGGCAGTATAAACATCAGGACCACTGCAGAGAAATAACCAGTGGTTCATTCAATGGATCATTCCCATTTTTTCTATACCTTCTCTGCTGGAGTCATCTTAAAAATCTGGAGAATCGCCTGCTTGAAAGCCCACTTCCTGAGGCACTCACTGCCACGGCACTGCTTGTAAAGAGCCCTGCGAGGGTTGTACCTGAAATTCTGTAGTGGGGAAAGTATGAGCAGAGAAATCCCAAGGTGAGGGCTCTTGGGGACCAACACCCGCTCCTGTCCCCTCCTGCTGGCACAGCTCATGGTGCTGATTACACCTAGGGCTTTTCGCCGCGGGACCACGAGCAGGATTCTGAACAGATGAGAAAAAAACCCTTGCAATACAAAATCTGGGCAACCCTAAAGCCAGACCTGGCTACTGAATTATGCCTGACTGTGTAGCTCTGCCATGTTAACAGCTTCTCTCAGGGCTACCATGCTGACATGGAAGCATGGGCTCTTGCAACAATATACCCTGATCTTTGGAAGAGGAGCCTAATCTTACTGTTTTGTCTCCCCCTGATGTGCTAATCAGCACTTGTCAATGAGTAAGTCTCTTTTGCTAGGACCTAGGGCAGAAAGTCTCTCTGAAACCCTTGCCTGGGCTGTCTGGCCCCTGTGATGCGGCCAGTGTTTGCTAAGCCTGTCATAGCTGGGGCAAATGTTTTCCTGGCTTAAAACTGGTGGCACACAGTGACCTTTCTGAGCTGCCACACCTCCAGTGTGCCTGGGGACCAGCCTGTGGCACATCCTTTCCCTGTCATGGCTACTGATGTGCTGGGCTCTGGGGATGGGTGGCTGCAAGGATGGGCAGAGAGCAGGCACCCTGGCTCAGCCACCTTCATGGCATGAGTGTGCCCTAACGCACACGTTGGGAACTATGATCTGAGGCTGACGTGGATTTTGGCTCTGCTTTCACTCCTAGTACTCGTAGAGCCACCTCCGTCAATCTTGCAGAGATGGTTTGACTCTGAACAGCCTCAAAGAACAACTGGCCAAGGTGACTCTGGCCGTTTACACCTTTGAGCTGTTTGTCCCTTCCCGGCTTCTTGTGATAAGACGTTAACTGTTTGGAGGAGCCTGTTCTGATATGGCACAGGGCTGTGTGCTGTGGATCCATATCCATCTGACAAACACACTGACACCACACGAGCATCAGGGCTGGGTGCAGCAGCTGCCGTTACGTGGCTTTCATTCACCCTTGGAAGCCAAAAGGGACTGGCCCTGGGAAGGACTCGGAGGGGCAGAGCGTGGGGTGGGAGCTGCAGCTCGACTGTGTGCTTGTGCATGAATTAGGGAACTTGTGAGCAGTGAGGGTCACAAGAGTGTGGCTTTGAGGGGGTAATTGTTTCCCAAAGTGGAGTTGTTTCCCAAATGTAGCTATAGCCTGGCCAGGCTGTGCAGCAGCTCAGGGCCTCTGTATGGCACATGATGTCGTGGAGGCCACTCTGTCCCTGCTCTGGGGCATAGCATGTTACACCCTGGGGAGCATGTTATACCCATGGGGGGGGTGTGCTCAGCTGCTCCTCTGTCGTGGCCTCCTGTGAGCCCCACTTTGCAGCCACCACAGCCTCCTCTCACCCCTCTCTCAGCTCCCCAGCCCCTCCACGCCGCATGGGTTTCGCCTGAATTTTTATCGCCTCCTCACTGGAAACAAGAGCAGGAGCCTTGGGCAAGGGCTCCGAGGCCTCAGGTCCCCTCCAGCACCCCCCTGGCAGCAGGGCAGCAGGCAGGGGCTCTTCACCAGTGGGAGCTGGGGAGAGGAGGGAGGTGCCGGTCCCGGGACGGGGCTGGAGGTGCCCTTCACGGGGCTGCGGGGGTGCCCTTAACACCCACGCACCCACCCCGTCCCGCTGCATCGGGGTGGGCGCACGGGGCGGTGCTTGGCGCCGGAACCGGTGACCGGGTAGGATGCCGGGGATGCTGCAGGGTGCGAGGGGCCGGTGGGCGGTGCCAGCGCCGGGGGCGGTGCGGTGGCGGGGGCGGTGCCGGTGCCGGGCAGGCTGCGCGGCGGCGGCTGCGGGGGATGGCGGCGGTGGCGGAGCTGCAGGAGCTTCGGGCGCTGGTGGAACGGGCGGGCGGACGGCGGGCCGTGCTGCTGGTGGCCGAGGTGGCGGAGGGGGCCCCGGCGGCGACCACGCTGGCCGCCTTCGCCCGCGACCTGCTGGGCGACGAGGCGCCGCCGGTGCCGGGTCCGGTGGCGGGGTGCCGGTCCCGGCGGCGGGTCGGCGGCGAGCGGCGGGCGCTGGCAGCGCGGCTGCTGCTGGTGCTGTGCCGCGGCGGGGCGGCGCGGGGCCGCGGGGCCCGGGCCCGGTTGCGGGAGGTGGTGCGGGACGTGCGGGGCCGCCTGCCCCCGGCACCGCCGCCCGCCGTCGTGGGCGTCCTCCTGCCCGGCGGGGACGGGGAGGACGCGGCGGTGCTGGACGCCACGTTGCGGCGGCACTTCCCGGTGTCCGGTACGGTGCAGGCGGCCCGGTACAGCCCCGGTAGCCCCGCCGCCCTCCGCGACTGCCGCGCCGCCGCCTGCCGCGCCCTGCGGGCCGCCCTGCAACATCCCGCAGGTACCGGGGTGGGGGGGGGAAGCCGGTGGGGTGGCCGGGCTGCTCCATCCATCTCTAGGGACCTTTTGCTTTTGGGATTTGCTCCGTTTTCATGTGGGATCTTCTCCTCCTCGATGGAGTCTGCTCCATCCTAGTGGGATCTGCCCCACCCCAGTGAGATCTGGCTTTTCCCAATGTGATCTGACCACTCCTGATGGGATCTGCTCCATCCCAGTGGGATCTGCCCCACCCAATGGGATCTGGCTTTTCCCGTTGGGATCTGACCACTCCTGGTGGGATCTCTTCCCCACCCCAATGGGCTCTATAACTATGTGAAGGGGGGTGTAGAGAGGCGGGGGTCGGTCTCGTCTCCCAAGTCACAGGAGATAGGACAAGGGGAAATGGCCTCAAGTTGACACAGGGGAGGTTTAGATTGGATATTAGGAAACATTTCTTCACCAAAAGTGTTACCAAGCATTGGAATAGGCTGCCCAGGGAAGTGGTTGAGGCACCGTCCCTGGAGGTGTTCAAAAGATGGGTTGACAGGGTCCTCAGGAATATGGTTTAGTGATTTTTATTTCTTATTTATTTTTTTTGTCAGAGTTAGGTTGATGGTTGGACTAGATTATCTTTAAGGTCCCTTCAAACCTAGACGATTCTATGATTCTATGATCTGGCTTTTCCTGATGGGATCTCTTTCATGCTGGTGGGATCAAAGCCTTCCCAATGGGACCTGCCTCTTTCTAGTGAGGTTCCCAGCCCTGGCAGCTGGGGACGACAAACTTCCCAGCGGGTTGGGAAGCACTCGAGCAGCTTGTGGATAGTAGGGATGTGGCAGCTGATGGCTGTGATGTGGTGGCCATCCATGCTTATGGATGTGTGTGCTTGGGGACGCAGGGTTGGGTCCTTCAGCCCTTGCTGTAGGCTGCAGGCAGGACCTGATCTTCCTGTGGGAGGAAGGTGCTTGTGCTGGCTTTGCATAACGAAGGAGAACAGCAGCAAGTGGGTGTTTGGGTTGAAAACCACCTGTCTGTTGGTGATTTAAGCAAGGTGAGGGTGGCAGAATGAAAGCTGAGTGTCAAACAGGCCGAGAGGAGCAACGCTTGCCCTGGGGTGAGTCACATTTGTGTGCAAACAGGGTGATGGGCAGCTGGGCAAGCTCTGCCCTCACAGCAGCCACACTAAACAGCCCTTGGGTTGTTTTGGGCTCTTTCCCTTTTCTCCTCCCTTTCATTTTTTCCCACTTTTCCCTCTGGGGCTCTGGTGTTCTGGTGTCTGACTCCCTTTGCTCTGAGGGATCCTGGCACTTGCCTTCAGCACCATATTGACAGGGTCTTCTGGGATCCCTGGGACGTGAGGATGGTCGGCTGCAGCTCAGATACTTATTTCCATCAGCTCAGTCCAGAATCCTGGATCTGAATTTTCAGCTTTGAGATGGCCCACTGTGAGGGTGCAGGGCTTCTTCTGACAACTCTGTACTGAGGCACCCATGATCCCCTTTCCAGCTTCTGTCCTTTCGCATCTTCATATTGTTCCTGCTGCAAGGATTTCTGGTGTGCTCCCAGCTGCCAGTGAACCCTTCAGTTCTGGGCACAGCAGCCTGGTGGGAGAGCAGCTGCAGAGGCAGAAAAGCATCCCTTCAGACATGACCTTTCTCTCCCTCTGCACATTGCTAGTGGTTGGCAGCACAGAAGCCAGCAGTGGAGAAAGAGGAGCAGAAGGAGCTGGAGCAGGTGTTGCAGCCTGTTTGTGTGTGCTTTATAAGCATGGTGGGAAGAAGGACTCACCACGTTGCTTTAATTCACCTCTAATGCTCTGCCTGGTGCTTAGTCATTTAAGTGTCCCAGGACCTGCATGTGTAATGAGGACATGCTCATCAGCTGCAGGGTTCAGCCTTAGGCAGAGGCAGCTTCTTTCCATGACTGTGAGTGCTCCATGTGGCCAGAAGGATCCCAAGTGTAGCCATACCTCTGGAGACCTGGGGACCTGGCAGTGCCCAGCACCAGCTTCGTTGCAGTCTACTTTACCCTGTGGTTTTCCCACATGCAAGGCACAAGGAGAGTAATATCTTTAATGTAACATGAGGGAGGGCTGTGGCAAAGATGGGCGTGGGGCTGTTGAGCACCCTGCAAAGCAAGTTCTAGGGATACCACCACAAAGATGTTCTCTGTCGGGGCTGAGCTTGTCTTGTTTCCCCTGTTGACTTTGAAAGGGGCTTGTGCTAAGCATCTGTCTAAGGCTGCTGGGAGGTGTACAGAGTGTAAGGCTCTGTGTACGTTTGCTTGTGCCCGTTTCATTTCAGGCCAGCTTCAGTCTCTTCCACATACGTCGCTGCTCAGCTCTGCCCATGACGGTTGCTCTGCATCTGCAGCCCCCGTCGTGCTGGGAATGTCCCAGACACTGTCATTTGGGCAGCGGAGCTGGGACGGGAATGGCAGTGGGGTTCCTGCATCACTCAGATATAAGCAGGAACGAGCTGGGCTGTTGTCCTGCCTTCCTCAGTGGTGTCCAGAGTCCCCGTGCACTGCGAGGGGGGATGTGTTTATGGCTGGAAGTTTTGGTTTGTTGATGGCAGGAAATGCTGCCACTGTGAACCTTTTAGTGTCGCAATGGTCTGATAAGCTGAAGGACGCTGAAGTGGTTTATCATTTGTTATCTGATTAGGAGGTGAAAGGCTGGATGATATTTCAATGGAGATGTTGAACTGCTCCTGTTGGAGACCATATAAAATACGCTGCTGTAGTGTTTTACAAGGAGTAGTGTTTTACTATAATGGCTTTAAAGCTTGTAGAAACTTGCTGTGACCTTTGTTGTCCTCCAGAATAAATACTGTACCTCGATGGAAGCCATGTGTGCTCTGCATTTTGCAAGCAGTTACAGCGATAGGTGTCAGTGTGCTGCAAGTCTGTGTCCAGCAGGTCTCCCTGGGAAGGAGGAATTGCTTAATAAAGCAGGGAGCAGTGAATAGGCTGATGTGGCAGAAGCTGTGTGATAATACCAAAGAAAAAACTCCTTCTGCAGGAATGCCCTAACTGTGTCAGTCCCCAGCCTTGCCACGTGTGCCGGCTGGGCTCCTGCCAGGTTTCTTGCTCGCTCTGGGCTGCCACATCCAGAACATCCAGGATGGTTTTAGCAGCGAGGTCCCACACCAGGGACAAATTTCCCAGGCAGCAGAGAGCTTTAAGCCTGAAAGAAGAATTGCCACAAGCTGCTCTGTGCTTTCCAGGGGTGAGGTCTGTGGAGCAGACCCGGTTTTGCTGTGAGGAGTTGGGCTTATGGAGGGGAGACAGTTGTGAGTCAGCAGCGGGGAGGTCGTGGAGCAGCAGGGCTGACCTGCTGCCTGACCAGAACTTGTCTTCTCTGGTTTATCCAGAAGAGGGGAAAGACAGGGAGAGGTGGAGGCTCCTATCCTTCCTGCGGTGCATTTCTTGGAGCCGGAGGAGCCGAAGAAAAGGTCGTGAAGCAAAAGATGCAAACCATCTTCATGAAGGTATGTCCAGTTCCCTCCCTTGTACTCCTGCTGTGTCTGTCAGAGGTTCCTCACCCAAATAGCCTCCTTAAGCTATTTCCAGTTCCTCATCTGATGTCTCCTCCCTTGATGTGGCTTGGCGAGAACCTGAAGACAAACAGTGCACACTTGGCTGCTGTGTTGCTGTCTCCTTGTTTTCTGACCTTTCACTTGGCTAAATAAAAACATGCTGGGTCAAGTGCCCAACTACACCCCTAGAAACACTGCTGGGCTCAGCTGTACTTTGTAGGAGTTCCTGGCAGCACAACTGCCATCCATCCAAACAATGAATTGGAAGCATCACCCTGATCTTACATGATGTCTTCTGCAAACGTGGCTGGAAGGACCGCTCCCAAACCACTTGTATTTGGGGCTGGGAGGGAGGAGGAAGAGGGCGGTCAGCCTTGGGCTAATTCAAAAGGAAACTGTTCAGGTACTGAATAGCCCAGCGTTCAGTCTTTGCTGTACCATTGGCATTTCTGCTTGCCTTTCTCAGCAGTGATTTTCTTTTGCAGAGAGCTCCCACACAGGAGGCTACAAGGTGCATGGTGTAGAGATCCAGACTGCTCTATGGAGCATGTAGATGAGGGGAAGCTCCTCCACTGTAAAAAGCGTAAGGGTCTGAGAAAACAACTGAAATGTTTCTGCAGCTTTGAGACGTCCTCTAGAGTAAAAAAAAAAATTAGTGCCTGATCTTGCAGTCAGTGCCAGACAAGTGATGCTTCATGGCCATACAGCTTGTTCAGAGATTGCTGAGACTGCAGGAGGCCAGGGAGCTCAGTCCTATCCTCCTTTGGTCACAGATCATCCCTGTCTGTTGAAGCAATATTGAGTTTGTAAAACAAAATGAAAACCAGTTATGAAAAAAAATCAGCTGTGCTTAGATGGTGGTTATAAATCAGTTGATTTGTCCCATACATTTTTTTCATGTTCTTTTAAATTGCATTTTGCATGAAGAGGAGTTTCCCATTCAGATCTCCCTTCACCTCTCTCTGCTCTTTGCAGATGACCGGCAGGACCCTGAGGAAGAAGTGGCTCTGACCAGTCTGTCTCCCAATGGAAACTGTGAAGAAGCTTCTGGACGCATGGGCACCTAGAGCTGCTGGGCGCCCAGCACAGTCCATGTCCCGGTTCTGCCTAGTGAATTTGGAGCAATGGGAGGAGGAGCTGGTGTGTGCCCACTCCCCCTCTCCTCTGAGAACCCACTGCACTGGGGAGGAGCTGCTCGGCTTAACTCATCAGGGTCTTCTGTAGCTGCCAACAGCCTCTGAGGTCCGTGCCAGAGAGCCCATCCCCTGCTGCACCCTGCTGCCTGGGGGTGCCTGGAGCTGCTGATGGACATTGGGCTTCTGAGAAGCCCTTTTGGGATGTGTCTCATGTCCTGGGTGAGATGACGTGGGGACTTTGGGTGTGAAATGTAGCCACCTGCCTGAAGAAAGATGAACACTTTCTAATTCTGAGCAAAGCTCCCTGCTGAGATTGCCAGGGCAGGCTTCCCTGGCAAACAGATTCTGCTGCCTTGGTTTCCTGTTTTATTGCTGCTAAGAAGTTCCTGCTGTCTCTCTGGTAAGGCAAAAGAAAAAAAAAAAAGAAGAAAAAAGAAAGACAAATAATACACAGTGGCATGGAAACCACAATGGGACTAAATGGGAGGTCTCGGTTCTACCAGCTACTGAAAAGGCTTGAATGTAACTGCATAATGTGAAGAAATGCAATAACTGCCCACTGTTGGGTAGCAAGAAAAATGCAAAAGATACTGATATTAATGGCAGCTGGAGCAGAATGTGATTTGGGAGCAGGATCCATCCCTCTGGCTTGTCCTGGTGCTTGTAGACTGACTGATGGACCATCTGGGTTAGAGGGGTCTGGTTAGACAGACACTATGGTGTGGCTGATGCTAGATGGGATTACAGGAAAGGTCCATCTTAGCTTGGGCATCTCTGCAGTGATGTGCTGGCTGGTCTTGGAGGTGGCCTGCAGCATTCTTCTCAACAAGATGTGGCTTCATAAATAAATATAAAAATATTTTTTAAATAATCTGTTTAAGTAGTTCCAAAGGGCTGCCTGTAGCCTGTGTTAATTACAAATCCTTGGTTTATGAGTAATATTATTATAATGGTAGAAATACTTTTTTTTTAAATTTTTACTTTAATACAACATAAAACAGGTCTTGTTTTATTTTTAGCACAAGCTGGGTTTTGTTTTGGACGGTCTGCCCTTTTGGAGTTTTAGGCCAGAAACTTCAGCCTGTCATGTCCTGCCTACCTCTGCTCAGCTGCTGAATTATGGTAGTATGTTCTCCATGCACATCTGTCCTTTCTTTTGCTCCTTTTTTCCCAGTGGCAGCTGAAATGTCTGTAGTCCTGCCAGCTCTGGCCAGTGCTCTCTCCCAGCAGTGTGCCTTCAGCATCTCTCTAGCTCTTATTTGAAGATCATGATCATGTTTGTCAACATTTTTCAACAAACCCATTTTCTGTGCCTCAGTTTCCCCAACAGTAGGGTTGAAACAGCGACACTTACCTACCTCACTGGAGTAATGCTGGTAACGCTGGAGCAGAGCTTAGCACCTCTTGGGCTTAGAGTTGGTCTCTTTTGTGATGGTGCTTTACCCTTTTGGCTGGGAGAGAGCAGCTGAGGGTATCCAGGCCATGCTGGTGGGGTCAAGTGGGAGAGATGGGGAGCATTTCCAGGTGTGCTCAGCAAGTTTCTCTGTTATCATGCTGCTTGTTTGAATGTTATGGTAATTAGACTTACTCTACATAGGAAACTTCACCTGAAATGCAGCCATATGGTGCTCTTGTAGCTGCTCCATCAGGCAGGAGGGAGCCAAAACCACTCTCCTTCCAGCCTGCAGGAGTTCTGTAGGTTTTTGTTGCTTCTGATCAGGTGGAAAATACAAGTGTGGGTGGCTGTAGTCATGACCCTGGGGCCTCAGCATGGAGTAGTAAGTGCATCTCAGTGAGATGAAGGTATCCTTCTGCTCTGTCCCTGGCATGAGCACATAGGTGTGCTGTGCAGTGGAGTCATAGAATCATAGAGTGGTTAGAGTTGGAAGGGACCTTAAAGATCATCAAGTTCCAACCCCCTGCCATGGGCAGAGACACCTCTCACTAGAGCAGGTTGCTGAAAGTCCCATCCAGCCTGGTCTTGAGTCCCTCTGCTTGTCCTCACAGCAGAGCCCTGGTTGATGGGCAGTTACGTACTTTCCCGATAAAGGCCTTGGTTCGGTGAGTCCAGTAGGATTTGAGAGTATGCTCAGGTGAATCTTTATTTACTTGTAGTGTTTGGTCTTTGCCACCTAGAATTTACACATTGAAGAGATGGCCCAAGAGTACAGATTTCCAGTGAAACCTGTCTTAGTGCTACAAATCCAACAAAGTTATTCACTGGTAATTTTTAAGTGAATCATGCAAGTTTACCTTTGCAGTGAGACTTTTGTGGAAGTGGATGAACTGCTTGGGGCTTAGGAGGTATGTGTGGGAATACATCTGACCAGAAGTATTGCTTTCCTTTGACTGAAGAATAAAATGACTTGAATTCCTTTCTTTCTCTTTTTTTTTTTTTCCCCCACTAGCTGGGCATGTGGAGGTGCAGCAGACAGTTTTACATGTTTAATTGATTTCATAATTTAAGGGCACTGTTATCTTACGTGCTTGCTGTAAAGAATAAAGACATTTAATTTCTGAATTGGAATGTGCTTTAGTTTGTTTGCCACAGTGTTATCCTCAAAGTAGCATTATGCATGGTTTAACTGTCTTTTCTCTTTGTTTAAATAAAAGGCATATTGGATGGGAATGGAAGTGATCCCAGTATATGTTACCCAGAAGATATCATAGAATGGTTTGGGTTGGAAGGCACCTTAAAGATCATCGAGTTCCAACCCCCCTGCCATGGGCAGGGACACCTCCCACTAGAGCAGGTTGCTCAAAGCC